>CM046842.1:32633595-33247187 GCA_025618425.1 Heliocidaris tuberculata | reverse complement strand
AAAATCACAAGATGAAACGTTCGCCAGGATTGTGTGGAGCAGGGGACGTTTCATCAAGCGTTTTGCCAGTGATTTTTACCAACAAATTTGCTCTCAGACCAATCAGATACAGGATTTTTCAGTAGCTTGTAAAAAAATCAATGAAAAAACACTTGATGAAATGCTCCCCAGATGTATTTAGCCATGTAGTAAAAAGCAATTTCAAAGAAAATATCGGAGTGCACCTGTAGATCTACTGATAAAGATATTCTAAACAAAAAGGACAGATTTTTTTAATTGGCCTCCGGCCCTCCCTAATTGAGGCTTCTGCCACACTATAGCGGCATTACTATACTTTGTGTGTACAACTTATACTCTTGGATAGTCCACCTCAACACTTTCAAACACCACTGCACAAAAGTCACCAACATTCACTCAAAAATCGGCATTTAACTTACAAATACTGACACCAACATATCCATGAAATACAATAAATTCAACTCAACCGATGTTGGAAAAGACAATTCCAAAAATGAAATCCGTAATTTAATGTCAGTTCTGACGAAACGGGTATCAAAGTCATTGTGTACATGTCCATTTCTTGGTCCCCGTGAGCGCCGACATCTCCCCCGACAAAATTATTTCGGCATATTCGGTCCCTATTACGGAATCACGCACACATATTTTACCTTATTTTTCCCCCCATACATTTAGTATTGTCAAGGATTATATTTCCAAACAGGATGGTATTACCGAACGTGTACAGTCATGACAGTTAGGTGCATTAAAATGGCTTTCATACACGTGGGACTACGCGTTATGTTCTCCACACTATTTGACACAGAGAACAAAGGGCAGCAGATCATAAAATGAGGCAAAAAACGTAAACAATATCTTACTTTTACATGAAACCATGAAAAACGATTAAATAATTGATTGAAAAATCCCTTATTCTGAAAAATATCTCAATTTTGAATGAAACTTTACCCTAAAAACTGCCGATCTCAAAGACCTCACGACCGATCCGCTTGTGTCTAACGTTTAGAAACAGAGAGTGATATTACTGCAGTGGCCGTTGTTTGTATATTGGCAACCCTCGATGAAGCATGTTCGTGTAGAACGTACGTGCAATCGACCTGCCGGACTACGAGTGATAACAAAAAAGTGTGTGCGTAATATTTTTGTTGATTAGACTGAGCATAATGAGGAAATTTCTCCAATAGGGGGCACGTTCGGAAATACAATACCATTTTCAAGGGACCATAATGCTGCGTCGTGGGAAGGGGTTTGCTTGGAAGGGAATATCGTATCAAATCTATATTGTCCTTATAAAATTCCATCAACTTCTTTTTCTGTAGGACTTTGAGCACAAGTTTGACAGATATTCATGTAAATATTTATTTGCTATGTTGATTTTGTGAAAAGTGTTCGAATTAGGGTCCACTACCATACATGCAATAGAAAATACAGTAGCATTTTGGCATTGTTTGTTCTCACTCTTATTAGTCACGATCACTAACGTTAGACTCTAATTAATTGGCGACGACTTTGTGGCTTCTGCTTTAACCTTAGTTTTATGGCTTTATTTCTCCTTGACCTTTTCATTTTGAACATGTCAGTCTTGGAGTGTATTATTATATCAATTTGTTGTTGCTATAATATATAATTTTATTATAAAACATAACATTTTGGTATAGTCATGGATTGTATTTCCCGAACAGAGTGTATTACCGAACTGTACAGTTATGCGCCTAAAATGGTTTGCATACGCGTGGGATTACACGTATGAAAACCACACTATTGAAACAAAGGTTGTGTCTTTTTCCCATAGGTTTCACACGTTCGGAAATACAGTACCTTTTTCAAGGACTAAAACGCCGCGTCGTTGGGAAGGGGTTCACTCGGAAGGGAATATCGTATTATATCTACGTTGTCTTTTTAAAATTCCATCTTCTTTTTCTGTAGGACTTTGAGCATTCATCAGTAGAGGTGCACGGCCGATATTGGAGACTCTCTCCCATTTGGGAGATTGTCTCTGTTATCAGAGACTTTCATAAAATATTTTTTGGTAGTCGATGTGGGAGACAGTCTCCCATTTGGGAGATCGATTTTCTTTGTTTACATTTGTAGCAAAGAATTACCTCGGCGCAAAATGAAAATGCGATAAGCAGATTCCTCATGAAAAATTACCTCTTTTGACCTTCTACTTTCAAAGATTCACCATCTACTTTTGTTTTCATAACAATTTTTGTTATGACCCACACACAAAACAAATGGGTTTCTGACCTCAGTCAGGCAAAAATTTGGCTGGGATAAACTGCCTTGTTGTTGGTGTTGTTTCTTTTATCCTTTTGTAAGCTAAGTCTCCAATATGAGAGACAGTCTCCCAAATGGGAGAGAGTCTCCGATCCGATGTCGGCCGTGCCTCTACTGTGTCATTATTAAAGTTTGACAGATATTCATTTGTTATTTTATTTGCTATCGTTGATTTTCTGAAAAGTGTTCGGAAACTGGATCCACCACCATATATTTGGACGTCCTGTGTGTAGCCAGACATGCAACTCCTAACGTATGGTGGTTGATCCAGGTCCGAACACTTTTCAGAAAATCAACGATAGCAAATAAAATATGAAACAATAACTGTCAAACTATACATATTGAATGCTCAAAGACCTACAAAAAAAGAAAGTTGATGGAATTTTAAAAAGACAACGTAGATTTAATACGATATTCCCTTCCGAGTGAACCCCTTCCCACAACGCGGTGTTTTGGTCCCTTGAAAAGGGTACCGTAATTCCGAACGTGTGAAACCTATGGGAAAAAGACACAACCTTGGTATCAATAGTGTGGTTTTCATACGTAATCCACGCGTATGAAAACCCATTTTAGGCGCTTAACTTTACACGTTCGGTAATACAATCTGTTCGGAATTACAATACTTGACTATATCACTATCAGTTGCCCCCAGCCCAGTGCGCGGTGCAGATTCTGCCCGTGCCGTCGGCCTACATGTAGCTTGGCCGTCACCAGTCAACACCATACACTACTCACTCTAAAATCAGCGTACTTACTCAGCAGCAACTTGTGAAAGTTTACATCTTTCTATGTTAGCTTCTCTCCTCAACTGATCCACAGTCTTCCTAAGAGTCATGTCGCTGCCTCCACCTGACATTTTAACTTTGCTTTCCTTCAAAAATCGATGAAACAAGTCCCCCTTTCACGGCTGGTCAACGCCCTTTTCTGTAAATTTTGGTGCAATGCATTGACTGATCTAAGCAGTCTATTATATTCAATTATAGTCAATTCATAAACAAAGTTGCCAATTTAAGAGCAACCCCGTACTTGGATTTTGAAATCTACCACTATTTTTGGTGACACGACATTTGCTCCTGCGACGTTTGCTCCTCCGTCCATATCTCGAAAGGTCAAAGGTTAAGGTCAAGGCCATGATTTGTTTTTTGTTCAGGGCAATGTGAAGATTAGGATTAGGGTTAGGGTTAGGGTTAGGGTTAGGTTTAGGTTTAGGATTAACATGGCAAAGTTAGACCGGAGCAAATGTCGCAGGAGCAAATGTCATGGAACCCTATTTTTATATCCTTGCTGGCTAAAATATGAGGTAACAATTTCCTCCTTGTTAGAAATTTGGAAGATGTACCAAATAATGTTCTGTCGGGTCTTCTTTGTGACCTCATAAAAAGTGCAGTATATAAAGACAGGATCGCCAATCAAGTATTGCGCTGAGGAACTGCTTAAATGTCTTGAAAGAAATATGTGTTTTGTATTATTGTCTGAATCTCAAGCCCTTCTCAAGAATCTTCATAAGGAGGAACCGTATGTTCTTTGTTTTCCACTCTCTTGGACAGTGGTTTTTATCTCTGGATGTCACTCATTTCATTTCGATCAGTTCAGTTTATCGTCTACATGGAAGGATATTTTAAATAAAGATAACTTGATGACGTTAACTTTAAGTATACAGATGTTTCATCAAGTACCTTTCTATCAAATTGGATATCCTTAATCCCCCTCCACTATCAACGTTGCAAATGGTACACAAGACATATGATTGTTGGGAAGGGAGGGCTTATAAAGCCAGAAAAATATCGAATGAATAGCCTGAACATAGAGTAAAATTTTAAGAAATGTTCCCCTTATCTTATGGGCTAGATATTGGATGGTGCCTTTAAGCAAGGTTTTAGCATTTAATTAGGGTGTGGTAATACTGAATGTTTATGATTGAATATTTGTTCTTCGTACTCGTTTATGTCTGCTTTTAAAGCCTCCCCACAAAGATGTGAACCTTTATGAATAATTTTAGAAAGTTTTTATTTTATAGTCAAGATTCTCAAATAACGACACCAATACCAAACTCTCGTTGGCAATTTGGTGAGTCGACTGTAACCACTGATCTCTATACAGAAAAAATTTCATAGAGATCAGTGATTGTGACATACTAGTACTTGTGGGACAACCATAGAGATCTATATGGGGACAAAACTACCGTTTGTCGTAGACATGTACCATTAATGTGTTGTTTTCTCCAAAAAGTGCCTTTACCCTCGGGGCAGTAGCCTACTCAAAATATCTTGGACATAGCATATATTCATGAAAGAAAAATATCATACTGAGTAATACATTTTGAAAATAATGACATTTTAGTAATTTCTTGTGTTGGAGCAAAAGGGGGAGTTAAAACAACAACTACATCACAGTGACATTACCTATTCGGCCAATTTGAAATCGTGATTACAACTTCCAAAAATTCATAACTTTCTTATTGCATGATGTCCGATTTCGTTCAAACTTTCACCAATCTGCTTCTCTGATTTTTCCTATTTCTTTCAGAGCAACTTACTATGAAGGTTGGATTTCCCGTTAACGAATCATCGGAATTGATTTGAAAGCATTCGTTCAAACAGATATAAGCTACCTCTTGTTTCAAGAGCTAGGGAACAGTAAGTCTGCGGGGGGGGGGGGGGGGGGGCGGTGGTGTCTTTTGATCGGTCGCTACACTTTCTCCCATTTAGGTTCTGTCCCCTTTGATGATCCGTATTAGCGGGGCAATTCATAAAATTCACGAAAGTAAGTGTCCCTCCTGCAGAGAGCCCCTTCTAAAAGTATATATATTTTTTTTGTTTTTTGTTTTTGTTTTTGTTTTTTGTTTTTGTTTTGTTTTTGTTTTGTTTGTTTGTTTGTTTGTTTGTTTGTGTTTGTTGTTGTTTTTTGTGTTTTTTTTTTTTTGGGGGGGGGGTTAATGATTATATAATCTAGTGATTAGGGAGATATATAACATGCCCTAGTCATGCTAGTCACAAAAAGCCAAAGATCTAGGCTTAAAGATTTGTCTTTACTTTAAATACAAAGTAATATTAACAATAATCATAGTGGTAATGATAATAATTGTGTTTTGTTTTCTTAATTTTTTTTTCAATTTTCTATTATGTTAATGATATTACTGAAAATATTGATAATAATAATAATAATTATTATTATTATTATAATAATAATAATAACAATAAGAAAAATAATAATAGTAATAATAGTAATAATAATAATAATAATAACAGTAATAATAATAATAATAGTAATAATAATAATAATAATAATGATAATAATAATAATAATAATAATAATAATATTAATAATAATAATAATAATTAATAATAATATAATAATAATAATAATAATAATAATAATATTAATAATAATAAAAATAATAATTTACTATAGTAATGATTAAGAATGATACACTCTAAAAAATTTAAGTGTTAAATCACCATTTAAAAGGGTCGATGAGTGACAACTTTTTTCAAAATGGTAGTAAAACTCTTTTAAACTGCTGCATGGATTCAGCCTTATAGTGTTGTATCCAGCATGTTAAAAGTGTTAATCTACAATTTTGAAAAAAAGTTGTCACTCCTTGGCCCTTTTAAATGGTGATTTAACACTTTAGTTTTTAGAGTTTAACAACATTCATAATAATGCTGATTTCATGTAGATTTGATATCAAAAGGCATAGTTAGATTGCAACATATATTGTGGATAAAGATGGTGAATTGAAAACAGATGCATATTTTTCTAGTAGAGGTCTTAGTTCATTGAATATATTGCAGGTAAAACACTTATTTGAGAAAATTCCCCTTTAGTTGGAAAAAGCAAATGCATGTAACAGATAAAAGAAGAAGGAATAAGATAGGGAAGGAATGTTATTTTTGCTCGCAGATAAAATTGTCCCCTTAAGTGAAATTGTTTCGAAGAGATTATATACAACAATTCTCAATAGTAAATTAGAAGTCCCCCTGCAGTAAACAGATCAAATGAATCGTTTGATTTGTCTATTAGAGACATTGAAAACATTTTTCGTACACCAATTAGGAAATCAAATAGAAAGCTTAGGGAATTCCAATTCAAAATTTTACATGGGATTATTTACACGAATCATGATTTAAATTGGTCTGGACTGGCTCCAAGTAGTTTTATGCTCCTTTCAAGGGAGTAAACAGGTGGGGGGGGGGGGGGGGGACATCATATGATTATCGTTTGTCCCCCCACTTTTGGGGTTCAAACCCATTACTAAAAACCTGAAAAGCACTTCCATCTTGTTCTTTTGCATGCCTTGAGTTTGAGAAATACTCAAATATAAATGTTCAACCGCCCTTGTTGACATTTGTTGCCTTGTTGAAATCATCCCAATCCTCTTCCCTCGCCATGCAGCACTGCCATGGCGCGGCGCGGCGCGCCGTTCGATCGAGTTGCAAATTTTATTCTAGATCTCGCCTATAGCCGGCCGCCGCGCCAGGCCTGAGGGGGGCCTGGGCCTAATTTTAGGCCTTGCGCAGCGTTATCGGGTGCAGTCCTGCTACGCAGAATAAGCTTAGCGCAAGCTTATAGCCTTACGGTAAGCTTGCGCTAAGCTATGCTGCGTGTGCTGCTTACGTACATGTACGTTACGTCGATGGCAAAACTTCAAAAAGTCCCTACCGCGGGAGGGAGGGCATCCCCCTTCCACACTTCCCTCGCTCAGTGCCCCCCCCCCCCCCACACACACACTTTTCAGAAGCTGTTGACGCCCTTGGCTCCTTTTGCAAAAGGGAAGAGAAACATATCGTCACGTATTTCATGAACTTGAACATATTCAGTTGCTATGGAAAAATCATGGGTGTGCTGAACTTGCCAATTTTAAAGGAATTAAATTGGGAGAGAATTTTATTTGGTATGACTTTCTGAGATGTGGGGAAAATGTATTGAATCATGTAATATTGTTAATAAAATATTCGATATTTCAATGCAGGAAGAGAAATATACCTTCTAACAGCAAAGAAGTGAGAGCAATATTGGTAGGAAATCAAGTTGAAGAAAAAAAGATAGCACTAGATTGTAACACCTTGTCATTACACTTAAAGCAATGGGAAGCTTTTGATTTCGTATGAAGGGAGTAGTATTTTCAGTGGATGCGAAATGCAATGGATTAAATATGTTTATTAAGAACTATAAATGAAATGTATTTCCTTCTCTCCCAAGGGACTTTGCTTTTGTTATGACATTGGATGTCTGCAGATTCTTACGCTTATTGCAAGTCACGGAGTGCGGAGAGGAGCGCTCAGGGATTGGGGTGGGGAAGGGGGGGGGGCTGGAAGGGGTGAGGTATTATTTTGGGATGTGCGGGTGTGTCTGTCTCCCCCCCTCTCTCTCTCTCTCTCTCTCGCTCTCATATTTAATTTTTCCTCTTTTCCCCCTTTCTTTCTTCTTTTTACCTTTTATAAATATTTCTTTCAGTGAAAAAAAAAAACGTATAAAAGGAACAGTTATTTTTAAGGTATATTTTCAGTTGTATAAATTATTTCTTCGTCGGACTCCATGAATATATACATTTTTTCCAGAGAACGTCCGTAAAGGTATATTTTCAGTTGTATATCAGTATAATTTCAAGTAAGCTGCGATTTTAAGTGAATTACAAGTACATGTACATGTGTAAATTTTTTGTTCTCCTATTATAGTGTATACATTTTTCCATATATGTATAGATTTACTTGTAAATTGTAAAAGTTTCTGTTTATACTTTATTCATGATTGAAATATTTCTATTTTTGTATACCTGTTGATTCACTGAAAAGAAATGAATAAAAGAATACATTAAAAAAAATAATTCCTAAATACAAATTCCCATACCAGGAGGTTCAGATCATTCCGAACATGAATTAGGGTCCATAATTCCCATAATATGTTGCATTACTACAGAGGTTTATAATTCCGAAGGTTCGTACTTTAGAAGGCTCGTAATGCCGAAAATTTAATGGAATTATTAACCCCTTTTTTCGTTTTTGGAATATGAACCCAATTTCATTTTCGAAATTATGAACGTTAGGATAAACGAACCTTCCAGAATAATGAATCTTCGGAAAAACGAGTCCCCCCCCAAAAAAAACAACAAAAAACAACAACAAAACAAAACAAAACAAACAAAAACAACAACAACAACAACAACAAAAAACAACAAAACCGTTGTTAGCACATATCCTCTTACACATTGTTAATGCTTTTTAAAATTCTGTTACTAGCTACTTGGACATAATTAAAAGAAATACTAAATCAAATGCTTCCGTGATCTTTGCTGTATTACACGTTTCTTTTCCTAATCTCTCTCTCTCTTTCCCTCTTTTCCTCGCTTTATCACTTTCTCCCTCTCTGTGTGTTTTGCTTACAAGGGTTGAAATTACAAGATGTCAACCAACTTTAATTAAACCCCCATGATGCACTCATGGGGGGGGGGGGTTCTGCAATCTACAAGCCCTGCTTTTTAGCAGTCCCCTCCGTGACCAACCTAGTTTATGTTTTTTTCTATGTCTATTGTACACTGTAACCAGTAAAGTTTCATTGATTCGCTCTGTACGATGTAAACCTATGCATTTTATTTTGTTGGAAGTGGAAATAAATGACATGAAATGAAATGAAATGTTTTTTTTTCTCACTTGTATTTTTAAAATATATTTTGAATTGTCAATTATTTTATACATGTACCTATATGTTACTGTTTTATTCTCTTTATTATTATCTTTGTGCTTCAAATACTGCTCTATACATTAAACATTGTTTTCATTATACCTTTGAATGGAAATAAACTCCGAAGTGAATTGAATTGAATTGAATTGAACATTTCATAATTATGCTTGTTATATCTGCAGTAATTGTCTCTTTTTGTGTATTTCAGTCTTGCATTTTAAGTCAACTATAAGCCTCCCTGTTTACACAGGCTTTTATCTCTGTTTTCTCTTTGGGAATCAACTGTGCGAGTATAAATACCCTCATTTGAAACATTTTTTTTTTTTCTTCATATGACAAAATTCTGTTGCAGCAGGGGCGGCCATTAGGGGCACAGAGGACACTTTCGCCCTCCCGACAAATTTTGGAAAAAAATGCAACCAAAAAAAAAAAAAAAAAGGGGGGGGATAGATAAAGTTTTATTACAATATTGCGTTAAGGCACGATCGATATTTAACTATGGGCGTTGTGGCGTGCGCCTGTAATTCAGCTTACAGTGGAAGTTATGAACTGATTCAGCGGACCCAGGTTCGAGACCGAGTCACGTCTTTCGGATGGTGACGTTGAAAGTCGGTCCCCTTACGTATATAATTATATCTGATTTGATACACGTCTGTAAAAACCCAATTACACAAGCGCAACCCACCCCCCCCCCACACACACACACCAACACACACCCACACGCACGCACACGCACCCACACCAACACACTCACACACGCGCGCGCGCGCGCACACCCACACACACATACCCACACACACACACACACACACACACGCCCACACACACACACACACACACACCCACACACACATTTAGGCTCTGTTCTTGCTCTCGAATGCCATGAATGCAATGGGTTTCACCGTTCAAAATGGAAGACATTTTGTCCCTCTCAAAACTACAATGCCTCTTTGAAATCTTTACGAAGACCTGGGCCCAGTCTTATAAAGAGTTGCGATTGATTTGAATCAATCGAAAACTTGAAATCAATTGCAACTCCTATCTCTTAAGCGCACAGTTGCGATTGATTCGAATCGATCGCAAGTCCTCCAATCAATTGCAAATTTCCAATCGCCTGTCTCTTAAGTACAGAGTAAGTTGCGATTGATATTAATTGCAAATTATTTACAATTAATCGCAACTCTTTATAAGACGGGGCCCTGAAGAACTGCAGTGTAATAAAAACGTGACGATAAACCAAGGATCGGCGCATTAGTAAAGCATGTGATTAGGTATTTGAACCGTCATTACATACTATTTTATTCCATTTGGCCTTTAATGGTTATTTTTCAACTCGCTGTGATATCGTTCTTCTCTCTCTCTCTCTCTCTCTCTCTCTCTCTCTCTCTGTAAGAAGCGCGCTCCTTTCAAATCTCTTAAAAGAACTATGTGGCATTACAATAAAGAGCGAAAGGAAGAGAGAGCGAGAGAGAAATAGAGGGCTAGAGAGAGAGAGTGGGAGATAGGAAGAGAGAGAGAGAGAGAAAAAAAAAAAAAAAATGAGTCAGAAGCAGAAGAAAGAAGAACACAGAAAAATGGACAGACATATTATAGAAAATAGGGCATTGAATCATCAGAATTATCAGAGAAGAAAGCGGTTTGAAAAATTAAGAATTAAAAAATAATACAGTAGGCTAAAAATCAGCTCCTTAATTAAATGGCAGGTCGACGTTAAAAGCATTTAATGACAACTGAATACATTAAACAGAACAGCACGTTTTTAAGGCTAGTGTCAGCGAATTCCAAAGCTTAGGTCCTGCATATAGTACATTGACTTTTGAGTTGTTGTGAGTTTTATTTTGGGCATTAGAAATCATCTTTCACATGTCTTTATAACGTGTCGGTATGAATGAATAGCAGAACGATTTTGGTACGAAATTATCGAGATAAGAAAAGGTAATAGCTTACGATGACATGGATACATATACTGAGCCAATATAGATTCATGCAAATCTAAAAATATTCACGAGATTTAATAGTCTGAAAAGGGCCTCTGTGTGAGCACTGTAAGTAACATGTGAAATTATTCTAACAACCCTCATTTGAAGTTTTTGAAGTCTTGCTAAATTTTCTAAAGATGTCGAAGTCCAAATGATTGTAATAACAATATATGACAGTAACTGTTATGGATAGATCAGTGTACGATATAAGTTAAGTAATAATGATCTAGGCAAGAAAATGAGCCTGTTGATATTAAAGCTCATAGACAGTCTCGGTAGCAAAATTCATACTGGCAAGAAACTTATCTAACATAGTCACATATTATTCTCCTTTTATCATAAGACACATGTACGACATTATTCAACATTCCATTCACGATTTCGAACAAATTTTAGTGTAAATATCTGTAAGAAACGCTTGGTAACGGCTTTTCACTGCCTCACGCTAAGACCATATCCACCCGAAGGTTCCCCGTACAATGAAGCCAGCGTTTCGCACTATGTGTAGCGTATTCTATACACACAGCAATCCTCATGTGATAGTGTGTGTGGCCGTTGTTTTAATTTACATCCCCTCTTTTTGGGGTCAGGGATTTTTATTACTTTTCACCTCTCATTCAATAAATATTTCACTTGAGGAGGAAAAAACTTCACAGCATCTTAGTTATGTTAGTACCCTGCTATTTATTAAGTAAAATCAAAGAAATCTCACGAAAAGTTTTTGAGGGCTTCCCAAAACTATCTGTTACCTTTAAGACCAATATTCTTATCAAAACCCGGCTCACTAGAGGCGTCATTTTTTGACGTTAGGACCGCTTCAGTGGTTTTAGTACCTCGCTACTGAAATGACTCATCGTGTGAGCTGGGGGACGTTTCATCAAGTGTCTTGTCAGTGATTTTTACCTACAAATTTTCTCTCAGCCAATCAGATGCAAGGATTTCAGTAGCTTATAGCAGTTATTGCAACTTGTCCTTGATGACAAGCTGTATGAACATGATGAAACAGGGCCCTGGGCTTATAGACATAGAAGGTGACGACATACATCAAAATATTCGGAATGATTCCTTAGCTATCCACTGTAAGGCAAAAATTACTCTCGACGATCGTGCTTTCGTTAGTGATGAGCCCAAACTCTGGAAAACTTCCCTTCATGCAACCTCAGTTAAAGGGCCCATTCAAAGAAAATCACAAATATTATGGCAAATAATGTATCACTAGAAATTGGGATTGCATTTGTATAAGTTGTACGTTAATTGATGATTAAAATATAATACAAATAAAAGCACTTCTCAGCATCTGGGATATCCGAGCGATTCGCCAGAAATATAGCGATGTTTTGATGACGTCACACCGGTGACCAATCCTGCCTAAGCAGACGACGTCCTATAACGAATGAACGTAATTGCAATGCAATTATTCCTCAAATTATAAAGAGTTTGGTGTATTTAAACATGACCGTATTTCACACCATTTTAAATGGGGAGTGAAACCAATTCTGAGAACTAAGATCTTTTGTTTGTAAACAAATCGATGATCAATCAAAGAAACCACACTTTCGAATTGAAAAGCTCGCCGAATAATAGCATGGACGGTATACATTCCCTCTTGAAACGCCGAAAATGCCGCTGTGTATGCAGCTGAAAACACAATGGCGTCTTAATTCGTTTACAAGCGACTGATTCCTTTTTATTTTTGTTTTGTATTTGAGTCATCAAAATAATACCATACACGAAGTTTAGAGTGAGGCAACAGATTAACATTTAGACTGACGCTAGTGAAGTAAGAGAAATAAATGAAGAGGAGATTACAAAACAGGCACTGAAGATGTATAAATTGTTAGGGGACATCGTCTGCTTATAGGCAGGATTGGTCTTGTGACGTCACATATCTCATCAGCGTTCGAAGAGCTCTTCAGGTGTTATAGCGGGGCTGTGTTTTACCACTTTATAATTGGTAAATAATCATTTATTTCAAATGTTTCCATGAGTTGAATTTGGATAACTTTGTTTAATCTACATGATCTAAGCTTCACCTACGCAATAATAAGAATTAAATAAATATTTAAAATCAATAGAGTTCTACTTTAACATCTTAAAAAATCTTTTTAAGATTCACATATTTCAGGTGACCTATATGCACAGACTTATTTCATTGTAACGTATTATACCTTCATAGTTTTATTCTCCAATTATGCCAATAGGCCTGCCAAATTCCAAGCCTGCTGGATTATCCTTCACCTTACATAATTAAACATCCGATATGCTCAATGCATTACCGGAGGGTTAAACATAATTTTTTTGTCTACTTCACCTAACATATTTCAATTCAATTCAATTCAAGGTTTATTAGAACATATCTTTGCAGCCGGATGGCTGAATTGTGATAGTTTTACAGATTAAAAAAAAACATGCAAAATTACAATATATAAATTTACAATTTCATTGAATATACGGTAGTTTGGCACACACACACACACACACACACACACACACACGCACACACAAAAGACTAAACACAGATATGTTAACCTACAATTATGAATAAATATGCTTCAAGTAGTTTCATTAAATTGAAAAATCCTGCTGAAATATGAATTATGCAGCTGGTAAGGACATAAGAATATGATTAATATGGGTTCTTACAAAAAAAATTCAAAAAAGATATCAATAAATTATACGTTTGACTGTAACAATTGAAAGTCTATAATTCTTTTAATCTATCTTTACATTTTATATATTTTAGAAATGATACGACCTGTGGTTGAGCTTCTGTTCTTACTGAGTGTCATTACCTGTTTTGTACTTGTTACATTACCACGCACATTTTGAATACCGGATATTCGAACAGAAATTGCGCAATATAAATTTATCATTAGTTATGGTGGGTTAGCAGG
The DNA here is from genome assembly GCA_025618425.1 of Heliocidaris tuberculata. NCBI lineage: Eukaryota > Metazoa > Echinodermata > Echinoidea > Camarodonta > Echinometridae > Heliocidaris > Heliocidaris tuberculata. The sequence continues at coordinate 33,233,338 of CM046842.1, read as the reverse complement.
GGCAGCGCCAGGGTATTTTGATAGGAGGGGCATGACGACCTAAAGAATACGTCATATTTTTTCTCCATTAAATAACAGGGGTAATATAGAGTTATATGTTTAAGACCTCTCTTTTTAATACTCCTCTTTCTTCTTTCTTCCCTTTTCTTCCCTTTTCTTCCTCCTTTTCTTCCTTTTTTCTTTTTTTTTCTTTTTTCACTACTTGAAAAATCATAGGGAGGCGGTCGCCCCCTCTGCCCCCCCCCCTGTAGCGCCGCCCCTGTGGGTTAGTGAAGCGATGCTCTGGCATCCGTGGTTTTCCGATGGAAGCCAAATAGCTGGCGCTCTCTCTCTCTCTCTCTCTCTCTCTCTCTCTCTCTCTCTAGGGATCTTCAACTAATCTCAAAATTTCATTTTGTTTGTTTAGGTTTAGGATTTTTTTTCTTCTGAGGATGTTTCATTGATGACCTGGCCTTTCATATCTTTCAAGACCACAGCTTCAAGGTTCGTTTTTATGAAGGTTCATAATTCCGAAGTGATCCGAATTCATGTTCATTAATTCGAAAGGTTCGTTATTCCGAAAGCTCAACAGAATGAAGGTTCGTAAAAATTCCCAAGGTTTGTAATTCCGAAAATGAAATAGAACCCAGTATCATCTTCGGACACTAATCTTCGGGGGGGGGGGGGGGGGTAAACCCTGCTTCCTTTTAGGTATGCGCCCCTGACGTGCCTTGTGAGTAAGAGAGAGTGGTGCACATAAATTAGCTTTATGTTTGTTATTCTTCATTATTTTATCTTACTCAAGTCATGTGGTCATGCATGTTATACCTAAGTTGATTTTCTGTGTATTTATATACATGATTTCTATATTCGTGTTACGTTAATCACAAGGACTTGCTGAAAAGCAGTCCTTTTGGACTACTTTGTATTCTTTATTACGTAATCCTACCCATATCTTGTTGTTATGCATGCATCTTTCTGATGTTTTTTCTGTGTATTTACATTGTATATGATATGATTTCAATATTAGTTGTACGTTCATCACATCGACTTGCTGAAAAGCAGTCCTTTACTGTGGATAAATTAAATTCGATTAATCAATCCCCACTTAAAATAAGAAGCTCAAAAATACAAATTTACAAGTCTCACCAACACTTATATGACTGAACAAATTTAAACAACCACCCCTCAAATGAAAAAAATAAAAAAAATAAGGCTAACTGTGAAGGACCAACCAAGCAACCACTCTAAAAAAAGAGTGATTTTCACTATATTTTCACTCCCCCGGGAGTGACGTGAGTGATCACTTGTTTATGAGGGAATATCGAGTGACTTTCGAGTGCTCTCCAATAGGAGATTTCACTCTATTTTCACTCCCCCAAGGAGTGACGTCAGTGATCACTCGTTTTTTTTTTTTTTTTTTTTTTTTTGTTTTTTTTTTTAAGAGAGCATTGAAATAATGCAAACAGACAAAGCCAGTGAAAAACTATATGATAGCATTACGCAAACCTAATTTAATGACGATCAGCAAATATAAATATACAAGACTTTGATACAAGTAATAACACGTCACATTCAAGCAAATCATCCATCCACACATTAAACGTGTAAAGTCTTCATACTAAACCTACTCACCTTTAACATAAATGTACAAGCCCAAACAACCAACCATCAAGCCACAACATCCCACCAGTAGATGTCAATGTAAATATGCAATTTAAGTACGCAGATCGACCATATGAAGGAAAAATATATAAAAACATAAATTTAACTTTGCGAACCTATCCGGGGGGAAAAAAATCAATACACATGTATTATGCAAAACAATCTAACCTACAATACTGTAAAAACTCGACCAAAACTACCGTTATTAAAAATGTACAAGAACAACAAACTAACATTATAAATGTAAAAGTCCAACCAGCAAGCCAAAATTATAAATGTACAAATCCTACAAAAACAACCGTTATTAAAAAACATACAAGACCAGCCAACCAAAAATCAGTATAAACGTATACGAGACAAACCAACCATCCCATCTTTATAAATGTACAAATAAATGTATAAATACACAAGCTTGACCAACCAGCAGTCATTATAAATGTACAGAAGTACAGCTAACCAATGATTATTATAAATGTACAAGCCAAATCTGCACACCAACATTATAAATATACAAGCTTGACCAACCAACAGTCATTATAAATGTATATAAGTACAGCTAACCAATGATCATTACAAATGTACAAGCCAAACCAACAAACCAACATTATAAATATACAAGCTTGACCAATCAACAGTCATTATAAAAGTATAGAAGTACAGCTAACCAATGATCATTATAAATGTACAAGCTAAACCAGCAAACCAACATTATAAATTTTGTACAAGCTGGAACTACCAACCATTATTATTAACATACTATCCTAATCAACCAGTCATCATTATAAACACACAGGCCAAACCAAGCCACCATCATTATGAAAGTGCAAGCCCAACCAACAAAAAATAAGTATAAATGTACACGTCCAACCAACCAAAAATTAGTATAAATTTACAGGGGAAAAATGTCCATCATTATAAAATGTACAACCCTATCCACGCAACCATCATTTTAAATATAGAAGCCCACCCAGCCAACTATCGTTTTAAACGATACAAGCTCAACCAAACAACCCTAATTATAAATTGACAACCCCAACCGACCAATCATCATTATAGATGTACAAAGACAACCAATCAACGACAATAGATGTACATACCGAACCAGCAAACCAATATTATAAATGTACAAGCCTACCCAATCAACCATCATTATAAATGTATAAGCTCACCCCACCAATTATTATTAGAAATACAGAAGACAAACCAATGAATAATCATAGATGTACACTTCGAGCCAACCATTGTAATAGATTTGTACAAGCCCAACCAATCAACCAACCAATCATCATTATAAATGTACACACCCAACAAACCAAAACTTAGTATAAATGTACAGGGGTGGGGGGGGGGGGATTCATCAGTATACATGTACAACTCTATCCAAGCAACAATCATTTCAGATATAGAAGCCCACCCAACCAACTGTCGTTTTAAACGGTACAAGCTCGACCAAACAACCATAATTATAAATTGACAAGCCCAACCGACCAATCATCATTGTGAATGTACAAAGACAACCAATCAACGACAATAGATGTACATACCGAACCAGCAAACCAACATTAAAAATATACAAGCCTACCAAATCAGTCATCATTATAAATGTATAAGCTCACCCTACCAATTATTATCATTATTAATACAAAAGACAAACCAATTAATCATCATAGACGTACACTTCAAACCAACCGTTGTAATAGATCTGTACAAGCCCAACCAAACAATCACTATCATTGAAAAGCCCAAACAGCCATCCATCATTATCAATTTACAAGCCCAACCAACAACAATCGTTAGAAATATAGAACCTAAACCAAGTCAGCATCATTATGGATGTGCAAGCCAAACCAACCAAAAATCAAGATTAAATGTGCAAGGAAAAAAAAATCCATCATGAAAAATATACAAGCCCAACCAACCAACCTCTGCTATATATGTATAAAATATATAAGCAATCATCAATACGTTCGTATGCGTACCGACCAACTAACGATCGGTATATAAATATCTGTCAATGTATATATACATATATATATATATATATATATATATATATATATATATATATATATATATATATATATCATTGTAAGGAAATAACATATACAACAGCTCTCAACTCTCGTGGAAATAATTATAATTGTGAGAAATGAAAATGAGAGAATAATGGTTGCGTAGCTTAAATCAAAGTTCCCCAGAGCTGTCCTCCCTTTTTGAAATTTTTGCAAAGGTTGAAAAAATGTCTCCGCCGGGGAATCGAACCCAGGTCGTTGGCTGAGAACGTCAATGCCTTAACCACTAGACAACGGAGACAGGCCAGTGATTTTGGCGCCACCAGATTCAATAGACCGCTTCGGTAGTGTATGCAAATTTTATATATACCCTTCAAACAAAGGTTGTTCTTGACAACCTGAAAGCTTGCCGGACATAGCACCAAGTAATGTATGCAAACTGGATTCCAAGCATTGAGGCTCATTCAGGGGCGGCGCTACAGGGGGGGCAGGGGGGCGACCGCCCCCCCCTATGATTTTTCAAGTAGTAAAAAAAGAAGAAAAAAAGAAGAAAAAAGAAGAAAAGGAGGAAGAAAAGGGAAGAAAAGGGAAGAAAGAAGAAAGCGGAGTATTAAAAAGAGAGGTCTTAAACATATAACTCTATATTACCCCTGTTATTTAATGGAGAAAAATATGACGTCATCTTTAGGTCGTCTTGCCCCTCCTATCAAAATACCCTGGCGCCGCCCCTGGGCTCATTTATAAAAAGCAGGTTGATGGAATAGCTCGTCACTAGGTGCTCAGAGAAGAACTGTGCATAAATTTGTATACATTACAGAACCGGTCTATCGACCGATAGACTGACAAATCTTCAACCTCATTAATTAATTCCTTTGTCGGGGGCAGGTGAGTTTTGAACAAAGATAAGCCGCATGCCTCAGCTGGATCCAAGCGAATGCTTTGAGATACATGTATACATTAGAATAATTATAAACAATTGTAAGGAGATAACATACAGCTTTGGCAACTCTCGTGGAAATAATCATAATTGTGAGAAATGAAAACGAGAGAATAATGGTTGCGTAGCTTAAATCAAAGTTCCCCAGAGCTGTCCTCCCTTTCTGAAATTCTAATGTATACATGTATCTCAAAGCATTCGCTTTGATCCAGCTGAAGGATGCGGCTTGTCTTTGTTCAAAACTCACCTGCCCCCGACAAAGGAATTAATTAATAAGGTTGAAGATTTGTCAGTCTATCAGTCAATAGACCGCTTCGGTAATGTATGCAAATTTTATACATACCTTTCAAACAAAGGTTGTTCTTGACAACCTGAAAGCTTGCCGGAGACTTGCCGGACAACAAGTAATGTATGCAAACTGGATTCCAAGCACTGGGGTTCATTTATAAAAAGCAGGTTAATGGAATAGCTCGTCACTATGTGCTAAGAGAAGAAGTGTGCATAAATGTGTATACCCCCCTGTTCAGACACAAAACGTTTATACCGAAACTCGATAAAGAAACGTCGTATAAAATTTTCATCGTAAAGCCTACGGACCGTTCAGACACATACCTCGACCGATTAGAAAAACATCGTATAGATGCGCAGTTTTCCACTGCGCATGCTGTTATGGTCGCCGCCAGTCCCAGCCCCTTGGTAAGGACACCTTTCGCGCGCGCTCACGTTAAGCCCCGCCCAGTTATACCGTTCTATGGTCGCCATACGTTCAGACACACACACGGAAAGTTGATTCGTTATCAAGTTCTAGTTCGAAACGATGCTCTGACCCCAGTTTCGTTATACGACGTTTAGTTATACGACGTTTCGTTCGTCAGCATTCAGACACATAAATCCACAAATATTCATCGTATAGCTATACCGTTTCGGTATAGCTATACGATTATTATCATTATCATTATTATTATTATTATTATTACTCTTTTCTCATTTACATTTATCCATCATTTTTATTGTAAAGCGCACGAATCCTAAGTCTGATCTCTAAGAGAGACGATTTCTAAGTAACCTTCATCTGAATAAGGACGCGCGCACTAATACTATTTTAATTATTCGTATGATACCTTATAATTTATCGTTCTCCTAAAGAAGACGCCAGGGAGCGACGAAAATTTGAGAAAATTTGAGAAAATATATATACATAATTATATTATGTATATACATATATATATATATATATATATATATATATATATATATATATATATATATGATTGTAAGGAAATACGAAATACAACAGCTTTTGCAATTCTTGTGGAAATAAATACAATGCGAAAGGAAATGAGAGAATAATGGTTGCGTAACTTAAATCAAAGTTCCCCAGAGCTGTCCTCCCTTTTTGATTTTTTTGTTTTGTTTTGTTTGTTTGTTTTTTGTTTTGTTTTGTTTTGCAAAGGTTGAAAAAATATCTCCACCAGGAATCGAACCCGCGTCGTTGGTTTAGAACGCCAATGCCTTAACCACTAGACCACGGAGAAGGGCCAGTGGTTTCGGTGACACCAGATTCAATTGACCGAAAGATTGACAAATCTTCAACCTTATTAATTAATTCCTTTGTCGGGGGCAAACGACCCGGGTTCGATCCCGGCGGAGACATTTTTTCATCCTTTGCAAAAAAAAAAAAAAAAAATCAAAAATCAAAAATCAAAAATCAAAAATCAAAAAGGGAGGACAGCTCTGGGATACTTTGATTTAAGTTACTCAACCATTATTCTCTCATTTGCTTTGGCATTGTATCTATTTCCACAAGAGTGTCGAAAGCTGTTATATATGTTATTTCCTTACTATTGTTTATAATAATTCTAATGTATACATGTATCTCAAAGCATTCGCTTGGATCCAGCTGAGGCATGCGGCTTGTCTCTGTTCAAAACTCACCTGCCCTGACAAAGGAATTAATTACTAAGGTTGAAGATTTGTCAATCTGGTGTCGCCGAATCCATGTCTCCGTGGTCTAGTGGTTAGGGCATTGGTGTTCTAAGCCAACGACCCAGATTCGATTCCCGGTGGAGACATTTTTTCAACCTTTGAAAAAAAATTAAAAAGGGAGGACAGCTCTGGGAACTTTGATTTAAGTTTCAAGTTACACAACCATTATTTTCTCATTTCCTTTCACATTATACATACACACATATATATATATATATATATATATATATATATATATATATATATATACCGTGCGTCTAAAAAATTTTTTACACTTTTGAAATGGCTGCTAAATAAAAAAATATATGATTCTGGGGGAAAAGGTTTATATGTATGGATAGCTCATGGAATCAACTTTCATATGACACCAAAAAGTCCGAAAACAATTCATGCTTGGGTGAGCACTGCTCACTTTTGTAAAGGGTATGAAAATTAGATTGCGCAGGAATTAGCCTTCCAATTTGTGAGAGGAAGTCCTTTGGTGCTTACAAAATTGAGGGTGATATGATAAATTCATGATCAATTGCGATCCGTTTGGGTTTGCTGAGTGAATTTTATGGTTTATTAAATCAAAATTTTATGCATGAGTGAACAGGAATTGCATTTATTATTGTAGCATTGTAACTTTTCCTGGTAGACTCAGTGGTGTGTTCATCGGAGTCAGGATGGGGTGATGGTACATGTTGCAGGGGAGGTGAGATAGGGTAGGACTTTGTTGGGTGGATGGGATAAGGGTCAAGAAGTCATTATCCCCCCCCCCCCCTCTCTCTCTCTCGCTTCCTGGGTGTGCTGGTGCATATTTTGACGATTCATAGGCATTGGTCTCCACTCCAAAATATTCAGACCACCTTCCCTTATCCCGAATTCTATCATTTCCCAAATTTGGACTTGACCGATTGATTGACTGATACATTGTTGATTAAGTGATTGATAGCTGAATGTTGATTGTCTAATTTACGGTATTGATTGATTGACTGATAGATTGTGATTGACTTCAGGTGTCAATGGGTAATAGCAACCAGTAAAATCTGGGAAATGTAGGTAGAATTCGGGATAAGGAAGGTGGTCTGGATATTTTGGAGTGGAGACCAAGGAATATGAATTGTCAAGATATGCACAAGCACACCCAGGAAGAGAGAGAGAGAGAGAGAGAGGGGGGGGGGGAGGGGCATACATGTCCTCTTGACCCTTATCCCATCTACCCAACAAAGTCCTACCCTACATCTCACCTCCCCTGCACCATGTACCATCACCCCATCCTGCCTCCCATGAACACACCACTGAGTCTACCAGGGAAAGTTACAATGCTACAATAATAAATGCAGTTCCTATTCACTCATGCATAAAATGTTAATCCCATAAACCACAAATTTCACTCAGCAAACCCAAAACTCATCACAATTGATCATAGATTTTTCATATCATCCTCAATTGATCATAAATTTTTCATAAAAATCATCCTCAATTCCGTAAGCTCCAAAGGACTTTCCTCTCACAAATTGGAAGGCCCATTCCTGCGCAGCCTAATTTCCATACCCTTTACAAAAGTGAGCAGTGCACACCCAAGCATGAATTATTTTCGGACTTTTTGGTGTCATATGAAAGCTGAGTCTATGAGCTTTCCATACATATAAACCTTTCTCCCCAGAATCATATATTATTTTTATTTAGCAGCTATTTCAAAAGTGTAAAGTATTTTTTTGAGACGCACGGTATATAAATATATATATATATATATATATATATATATATATATATATATATATATATATATATATACATACATATACATGAACTGTTGGACCAACATTACACTTAAGTGTAGGCCTAGGGCTTGTAGGTTGTAAATAAGGTTACACGTCATATTTTCGAAGGTTCATACTTCCGAAGGTTAGTTACTCCAAAGGTTCGTATATTCAAAGGTTCGTTTACTCCGAACGTTTGTTACTCATAATTCCGAAAATGAAACAATCTTCGTAATTCGAAGATTCGTAATTCCAAAATGTAACAGAACTCTACGTCATTTCATGGAATTACGAACCTTCGGAATAAGGAACCCTATTTCATTTTCGGAATTAAAAACCTTCGGAGTAATGCACAAAATGTTCGGAATTATGACCCTCCCCCCTCCCGGTATATGATTTTTTTGTTTCGGAATTATGAATCTTCGGAAAAACGAACTTTCAGAAAAACGAGTAACCTCCCCCCCCCCCCCCCCCCCCCCATAAATAAATGTAAATGCAGCATAAAACTACTTCTTTGCGTTATGATGCTTGTCGCCTTTATTGGTCATTAAAAGGGCATAACCCCTCGGTTTCTTCCACATGGTAACACTGTTTCACGAAACTCTTTTAGCCTCCACAAATATACCACCGAGTTGGCAATCCAGTTAAGAGCGGCTGGCATGGACACAGACAACAAAAAGCATTCCCCAAAAATGTCTACATCACCCCCCCCCCCCCCCCCCAAAGAGTCATCGATTCCCCAAATCAAGTCTATCCCCGTTACAATTGCCAATGCACTGGACAAAATTCCGGCGATCAGTGAAGTCCCATAAACCATAGCGAAGGTTCGCAGAACTCGCTTGTTATCCTCTTTCCTCTCCTCCATCTGGACACTATCACATGGTGCCTTTGAGACGACGCCATAGATCAGGCTCAGACATACCCCGGTCAGAGTGAAAACCAGTAAGATAAAAGCACTGCTGAGATTTCGGAGATGCCCATACCCCGAAAGGTGGAGGTGTGGGGGGTTATGTTAAACACTCCAGCACACACAACCCACGCCGCGATGGAAGCGATAACGCAGCGGGGAGTGGTGATCAAGTTTCGTACACCAAAGGGGTCGATTCGGATGGTGATGAGCTGGTAGACAGCTACAAAGAGGATGTTGATGACGGACACAGTGGAGGAAACTATGACGACAATACGGCTGGCAAAGAAGGACTGCGTAGAGAATTGGGTAAAAATATATAATTAAAGGGAAGTCTACCCTGGTATTTAGTTGATTTTAAAAGAAGCAGAAAAGTTAAAGAAACATATCCATTAAAGATTGAGCAAAATCCGTCAAGAAAAAAGAAAGTTCCGAATTTTTTAAGTTGAAGTCAATTAAACTAATATTGGCTATCCCGTGATGTATCTTCAGGGGTCTTCTTTGCTCTGTACAGATAATTTCACGAATTTTCATTTTCTCATTTTTTTGATGAAGGAATGCCTTTGTTTCATACGGGTTTGGGGTTTTATGTGAAAACATCTGTGCAATAGTTGTAATTGTCTAGGGTGCATGTATGATGAAATATTTTCTTTACAGAAAATGGAAAAAATTATGATTTTATTTTTCGTACTGGGCAAATTTAAAAAAGAGGAATATTTAGCTTATATAGCGCATCATTATGTTGCCATCTCTATGCGCTTAACGAAAAACACACACACACACACACACACATATTTAATATTCTTATAAGATATAATTACATCAACTGAACAGCTAACTTAAGTTACAAATAATCATAGACTGTGAGCAGAAGAAAAAAAAATCTTAAACATCCGCCATTATATTTGAATTATAGTTAGGCATATATGAAGAGCTCGGTTCCAAAAGGTACTACATCCATAAATCCAAGTTCTGAGAAAAACGTGATTTTTTAATTATCATAGTTAGCAATGTCAGTTTGGAATGAAATTTTCACCGATTGTACTACTGTATGATACAAAAGTAAAACCACTCTTTAAAGAAATCTAAGTCCACATATTTATTTATAATCAATTTATTAATTTTTTATTTTTGTGGATGTAGTACCTTTTGGAACCGAAACGGGATGTAGTACTTTTTGGAACCGAAATCTTGCATACTGTAAATTACAAATGCATCACTCGAACTGATTATTCTCCAGAGAAGATTTGTTACAACTTCACACTATCATAAGAGAGATGTAATGTTGGTAGATGTTTGTTCTGATTCATATTTTCTGGTTAAAGGGGGGGGGGGTGTACCCCTCTCCTATTTTTTAAAAAAATCTGCTGTTTTAACATTCTTTTTTTTTTTTTTTTCTTTGATGAGATGGTGAGGAGGGGGTGGGGGCGGAGGTCAGGTATGTTTGATTCTCATTTTGACAATCAGTCTGACAGTTTTAAGGTAAATATCAAATGTAGGAGGGGGGGGGGGTCATGAAGAGACAGTGCCCCTATTTTGTGTATGGGGTGCCCCTTTTCAATTTTAGTCAGATCTTGTGTTGTTTTGAATATTATTATGGGAGAGGGCAGAGATATGCACACAAAATATATCAATACGACATACTTTGTGTTGATTTAGTATAATCTTGGCAAACACAGAGGTGTCAAGGATCAAGGCCCCCATTCAAATTTATTCATTCGTTGTGAATGAATATAAACAAATTTGAATATTTTTCTCACATACTTAAAATCTGTTAATTTAGCGTTAAGCGGTGACCCTAGACAACTAGTTTTGTATTTTTTAAAACAAAACATACAAACATGCAGATTGTAGAGAAAAATCTCAAATGATCCTTACATTTTCACATTAAAGAAAAACCGGAGGGGGGGGGGAGTGCCCCTTGCACATTTTTCGCTTTCTTTAGATATGTTCTTTTTTAACCCCAAAATATAGCATGCTCCTTCCATTACGATTAACACAAATCATATATTACACAAAAAGCCAAACTCTATTGTTATGCAGATGAAGGTCAATGCAAGGTCAATAATCAATACTGCTCTCTGATTGGTCAATTCCTTATGATGGCATTGTTATGGATGTAGTACTTTTTGGAACCAAACTGAAATGGATATAGTACCTTTTGGAACCGAAGTGATTTTTAAATGCCATTTTTTTATATTTTCCAATTGGAATTTCAGCTTTTTGTAAGGATTAGCTTATAAAGCTACTTGAATTGAGTACATTAATGCAAAAAAAATCAAATTTGACCAAAAATGGATGTAGTACCTTTTGGTACCGAGTTCTTCATATGTGTAGCACAGGCGCCCGTTCGTGGCACAAGTTATGTTAATGTTGTTGGTCGGCTATGTTCAGCCAAGGTTTCTAATAAAGATGAAACGTTCATATTGTAACTCAAATCTGATGAGTTAAATTCCTCTGTGTTGGCGTGGTGGCAGCGCTCGGATCGTTTCCCACTCATCAAGCAAGAATTTTAGGCCACATACTGGGCTACCGCATCGACAGTCAAGTACGTAGCTGTAACGATTTTTACAACTTGAACTGGCTGCTCATCACGAACATCAAGTCTTACAACACACAGTTAACACTTCTAATAGTCCCACGTATGGAACCGATACGATGGCACTATCTGCGGTAGCGCCCGCGCAATGGTGCTTAACGAAGGACGAGACATTAGGCTCCTTCAGTCAGTGGAGACAAAATCTCCTTGTTTCTCTGAATTCTTATTCAGAATTTGCTCCTTTCCTTATAAAAGATCTTGTATGGAAAAGAAAGTCGAAGAAAGACCCTTTGCGGGATTTTATTGATAATTTGTCCGACTTGTTTGGCAGCAAGACTGCTGCACAGAAAGTCGTATTGTTGGAGTCGATGCTGGGGCAGATTTCACGCTACTGCCCAGTCATTTCTAGGAGTTCTATTGTTAATACCTCAACATCCCTAACACACATTTGGGATCTCATTTGTCTTCATTTTGGTTTCAGTCTGGATGTTGATAATGAGTGTGATGTCGACGATGAGTATGACTACATGTATGATGTCGATGGTGAGTCTGATATTGAGTTCAGAGTATACGAAGGAGGTATGTTGTATGTTGAGAGTGAACGTCAAACTAAACTAGAGAGTTGTGTAGATGAGAGTGATTCGGCTGCTTTGTACGATTTTCATGATGGTCAAGAGCTCTGTCGGTTTAGTGATGATTTATCTGTGCTTGAGTTCCACAATGACAATGATTTGGCCGACTTTCCCGGTGCTAATGATGTTGCTTGCTCATTGAAGTCAGATGAGGTTTCCGGTTGTATTGTGACTATCCATGCTGGTGCACTCTTGAATGGACTGGGGCATGTCCCCTCTTCCGATGTTGAATGGACAGGTGCCGGCCTGTAAATGGTTAATTTGATCGAGTCTGTAGATGTTGGCAGCCATAGCTGCTTCGTTGGCTCATCAGAGAAAGATGAGACTAGTACTAGTGGAGACCTTGAAGTTGTTCATGGGTGCGATCATAAATCGCCAAGAGATCTTGTATCGTCTAGTCTTGCCCTTGCAGAGCCCCCTGACTCATTTGATTTGCTGCGTCCTCAGCATGCACTTACTGGGCGCGTTTACACTCGATATGCGCATGCTCTCCTCGATTCCGATCACGCTATCAATACATCATCCACGGCTTACCCCGATCACTCCTCTTATGAGTCTACCGCCATCTTAGACGATGGTCGCAACGGTATCCTGGCTACATCTCGAGTCTGGTCAGGTCAGTCATCACCACATCAGCTGACACTGCTCATTTTGTCCACTCGACACTTCGTACCCTGGCATAACGCTGAAGACCATCACGAAAGGCAACAAGCACTGCCCTAGCCCAGACAATCAGCCCATGGACCAGATCCATGCCACCACCATCTCTGATCCTTGTCATCATGCGGAACTTCACCGCCACACAGAGAAGGCCCAAGCTTCTCTAGGCCGACCGCCTCTTACCCCCAGCTACCAGCAGGTTGATAATACTACCTCCACCGCTATTCTGGATGGTAGCGACATAGCTCATCTCCAGTGTGAGGAGGCCCATGCTCCTCTAGGCCGTCCTCCAGACAGTCATCACCTCTCCAACTTCCGAGTGGTTTGCGACATCAGCTCACCCCCTCCCGTGGTTGACACCATTCGGCACATTGACGGGATCCATCTCCAGCACGAGGAGGCCCAGGCTCCTCCAGGCCATTCCCCAGATGCCCCAGTTGCCCGCAGGTTGATGATGGATCATGCTACCTTCGCTCCTGTCATGGTTCATAGCTACAGGGCCTATCGCCTTTGCGAGGAGGCCCAAGCTCCTCTCTGTCGCCCCCCAGACACGCCTAGCAGTGACCAAGATTCAACCACCGTCTCCACCCTGGCCCTGGCCATCTCTACTTCGCATGTACTCGTAGACTTGTAAGCTCGTCCTCCTTGTCATCCTCGGGATGTGAATGACCACCGACGCTGTAGTGTTATGATGCCTCATCCTAGCTTGGCTAAACCTAAGGAACAAGATGACTCTGACGTGGGTTTCCCGTCCGCTGTTCCACCAGATCATTTTTTTAAATATTGCTGGAACTGTTGTCGCTTCTCAGTTTCATTGCTCATCCGGGCAGAGCTCCTTTTGCTTATTCTATAGTGGATTCGCTCACTTCTCCATCTGTCCCACTGTATTCCTCTCCTCTCATTCCTCGTCCAGTGTTAGTGTACTGATTGTTTTGGACATTCATATTCTCCACCATTGGACTGCTAGAACCTTTTTTGTAGCAGTTATACATGTATTTCATATGTGAGACTCTATAACCTGGACAGTATTTTTTTGTTGTGCATGTTATTGTAAGATTTTCCGTATACATTTTCTTATACTTTATGTATGTTGGCCTGTATCCTATTTTGCGGGGTGCTCGTTTTCAGTACTGATCTCTCCACATGCATTGTATATATCAATGTTTTCATATCCAGCTTTGTCTTTATCTGTAGATTGCCATAATATTATGTCATCTTTTTGTACGAAATGATTGTTTGTGCAGTAGAAGCTCTGACTGGCTTTTCTTTACTTTGCAGGTTGTGCCCCTAAGTCCATTCTCTATCCATCGTTGGATTTTGTTGTTCCAAATTTCCTATTTTATGACAAGGTTGTTTTATTACTTACGTGGTTGGGTGGTCATAAGTTGTTTTGTTTATCCTGTCATTTCTCACAACCCAGTTTTTGTATTAAACACTGCGATTATTACTTTTATTGATGTTGTTTTTTCTCTGTATCTCATACAATGTATTCTTGTGCTGATATTTTTATATGGTGTATGAATAAGTTTGTTTTTTTTATCTCAGAGGCAGAGGGGGATGGAAAGGAAGTTGGAATGTAATGATAGAAAAGTCAGTGACGAAGATGTGAATAAATGTTAATGACCCAGGTTACAGAGGAAGAGTAGTTGTAATGTATTGATTGCTGTAATAAGATGGACACTTGCTGAATTGCATGTAAGAACAAGACAGGTGAACAAGGCAATTTGGTACTGATAGGAAAGAAGAAGTTGAAAGTTAAAAGGCCAAGTTTATACATGTAGTTATGAGGTTTACTAATATGAGATACATGTGTTGTATGTACTTGTACTATGTTCTATTATGCAGTGGGAACACACAGTTACTTGGGTGTAGTAGATTCAGCATTGGATTCTATATTGATGATAATTTGTAAAAGCAATTGTATGAGAACTCTGTATGTGTGTATATACATGTATTTTATTTTTAATCCACATTGGTTGTTGTTTTCAAAATGTTTATGAGTATGTCATTTGCATAGTACTACACATATATCTGTATCATCAGTTTTTGCAAACCATGCAACTTTTACAAGTTAATTGGATACTGAAAGTAAATTGACCTTTTTGTTTCAATGTTCTTGGTGATATTGAGTATCCTTGTAAGGGTAGCTTGAGTCTTAATCGTTTTTCAGTCAAGCATATAAGGTGTAGTTTCATGAGTACATACAGTAAGCCTTCATATAGAAACTTGTATTATGTTTTATTATTCTCTCATGTTCTGGCTCAGAAGCTACATTGTATGTACTACACAGTTGTTTTATTTTTTATATGATATCTGTTTCATACACATTGGACCTTTTTAAGTGTACGAGCTGAATCAAGCGTATTTATACCACGAAATCTGCATAAACCATGGTCTGAATTGAAATCACCTTTGTGAATTCCGGCCATAAAGTTCAGATGAAATTTAGGGTTACAGAAGGGTTGCTTTATTACACCAAGGAAGAGAACATGTACGTTTTAAGAGAATGCTTGAAATTGTTGATGGAGGGTGCATCTAGGAGCTGGAAATGAAGCGCATTCACCGATGACGGTGCAAGGGTGCTGAAAGCACGTTCCCCATTGATCCTGCGCGCTTGGAGGAGTTTCATGTCAAAAGAGCGCAGTTTTCTGTTCGGGATATACTCTTTCATTATGCCAGATATGTAGGATTTAGCAGTACCTTTGAGAGCTTTGATCACCAATAACAAGATCTAAAACTGGACGCGAAGATGAACTGGCAGCCAGTGCAGAATAATGTGTGAGAAGAGGTGTAAATAAATACGTTCACGTTTGCGAGCCTTCATAACAATTCGTGCTGCAATGTTCTGAATACGTTGCAGTTTCTTTATCGCTGAGTCTGGAAGGTTTCCCAGGAGAGCATTTCAGGTATCGAACCTCGACGTCACACGGGCCATTCTCCGAAAAAGTGTGCAATTAGAGTTGTACAAATGACAAAATTTCAACATCAAAGATTTCAATAAATTATTATGAATTCAGAAACTTTAATTCCTTAAGAATACAAAACAGTCAACGGGTGATTTTTGGCTACCAACATTTTTTCAAGAAATATTTCCAAACTCAGTGACCCTTTTTAACATTTTGAAACAATATCTCAGATACGTTACCAGAGGTAGTATCTTAGAAAACCTCTAATAGTCTGCTTTATTCTTGCTTTAAAATGTCAACACTTATGTAAAACTGCAAGCTTGAACTGTACAAACATCATGGAAACATTTCAAAGTCAACCTTGATCTTTTCTGTAATAAAAATGATCGTGATTTATAAAGTGACGGTTAAATAAAAGGCAAAAACATTTATATATATATATATATATATATATATATATATATTTCTGCTTGAAATATTTTACGTTAAATTGAGTTTCTATTTGTAGTTTAATTTTATCAATGATTTTATTGATTATGTATGAAACGTTATCAATATGTATTACACTTGTGATAAAAAACAAATGGCACGTAACATTTCCGCAAGATCAAATAAATTCTGGATGCAAAGAAGAACGGTGTATGGTAACGTATTTGACGCATCGGAAGTTCCGTTAGCATATACAGCCACAGACCCAGGGCCAATAAATGCATTCTACCTTGAAGAACATCAAAATATGACTATATTCGTAAAAACAACATACTTCTAACCGTGAAGAACGATCTTTACATAGATAAGTGATTAGATGCTTCTATAACATTGAGAAATATGTAAAATATGAATACCAACAATAAAACACAAAACTGCAATCTTTTTTTCTGATATAGTTCGGAAATTTGAAATTAAAAATGAAGTAGCAGCAGATTTTTATGAAAATAATACGAATAAGTTCCATTTCCCCATTGTTCCTGTAATAACCAATGTCTTTAAAAAAATCAAACGACAAATGAGTAATACATAATTATCTCATCAGATACGTTACCACCCTGATAGAAAAGAATTGAGGAAAAAAAGGAAAGGATCGAGAGAGAAGATAGCGAATGTGTCAGCAGAAGAGGTTAAAATTTACATGATTAATAATTACATAATATATAGACATATATTTTGTGGTTATGGACTATAAAATTAGAACCTCACACGATACCTCACTGAGCTGCCACTTGTTTGACCATGTTGACGTGTTTGACTAATTACAAACTTCAAAATTCATAAGCTTTGTTATTTCCTATTGAATTTTGCTCAATCTTACATCGATATGTTTCTTTTAAAACCAACTTGAAATCAGGGTGGACGTCCAATATAACCCTGTATTCCATGAAGAAAGCAATCACTTAGGCATTTTGAAACGTTCTCGTATTTTCGCACCTACTGAATAGGTGTACGTTTTTTATACCCAAAAGGAAATAATTTTCTTTGTATTTTTTCATTATGTTTTTGTTTAAGTTACTCTACTTAAGTATATTGTTATTTCATGTCATGTTAAGTGTTTACACTCTAAAAACATGAGCCGCGGAACCGGGGGGGGGGGCAGGAAGCTGTAGCCCCCCCCCCCCCACACACACACACACTTCTTTGAGTAAACACGTTAAAAAAATATCGGAAAAAAGGCTCGAAAATTGTCATTAATGGGTGAAATCAGATCAGCCCCCCAGAGAAATTAGAAATGTTTACAACAAACGTAACTTCAATAAAGGAGATGGGTTTTCACAATGCCATTAAATTCTTCTATAGAGGTTGTTTCACTCTGAAAGTTTATTTCAGAGTTCGGACACTGCATGTTAGCCTAGCTCTTTGGCAATATCCCTTTGTAGAAAATTTTCCAGGAACTAAGAGGTTGACAGCTGCGCGAATACGAAGATTCCTAGTAGGTTTGTACGTGTAAATGAGCTCAATACCCATAGGTTGTTATAGGGGCAGTGTCATTTATTCATACATTTAAATGCAATAGTGTCGATTTAATACATAATGAAGTGAAATGAAATATAAGATATACAACTTGAGGCTCTTTCATATATGCCCCGGGAAACAGCCTCAAAAAAACAAAAAACAAAACAAAACAAAACAAACAAAAAACGAAAAACAACAACAACAACAACAAAAAACAAAAAAGAAAGAAAGAAAGAAAAAGAAAGAAAAAGTAAGAAAAAAAAAAACCACGGGGGTTTTAAGGGGTTTTTAAGTGTATTGCGCTCATCGATCTCTAACTTACGTGGATATTGCATCGTACTCACGGGAAAACAGCCTCAAAAAACAAAACAAAACAAAACAAAACAAAACAAAACACACACAAAAACGGGGGGTTTGAGGGGTTATAAGCGTATTGCACTTCACATTTCCGCATTTTATAACACACAGGTAAATGATTACGCGTGGAAATTTATTGCGTCATTCATCTTTACTTGCCATTCATAATATTACGCAAAAAATCACCACTGCTGTTCTCAATGAGCCTTTATCCCTCAGTGATTAAAATACACGCACTGTAAATAAAAAAAATAACAGATTTCCGGGGTTTGGGTTTTTTTTTGTGTGTGTTTTATTTTGTTTTTGTTTTTGTTTTTTTGTTTTTGTTTTTGTTAAATAGAAGAAACTTTATTTTCTAACAGGAAAATCCATGTAAATCAAAACGGAACAATGGAAACGTTTTTGTAATTTAACAGGGTAACTTGTTAAAATATGAGAAAAAGTTGTTTTTTTTTAAACAGTGTTTTATGTCGGGTGATTGCAAATATATGCTGCTTCCCGGTAAACCAACAAACTTGCTTTTTTTTAAGGGATAAGACTGTAAAATTGAAATAACGGCAATAACTTGTAGTTCCAAGGGCCAGAAAGTCTGCAGTTTATAATTATTATTTACAGTGTAACCTATCCTGCTTTAATTATTCTTATTCTCTATCTTAATCTATATTATCCTATACCTATCCTATCTTAGACCTATCCTATCCAGTTAGCAGTTAGTTCAGTGTGCGCGCGCGCGCGTGTGTGTGTGTGTGTGTAATTGGGTTTTTACAGACGTGTATCAATCAGATATGATTATTTACGTCTGGGACCGACCTTTAACGTCACCATCCGAAAGACGTGACTCAGTCTCGAACCTGGGTCCGCTGAATCAGTTTATAACTTCCACTGTTAGCTGTTAGCTGGATTACAGCTGGGTTCAATCTAGTGCAATCTCTTATATACCCCTTATACTTTTTTATGCCTTTGGTGACGGTTAGTAAATCGGGCAACCCCAAACCATACGCTACAAAAATTTCATGAATATTCATATAAGTGTTTTCCCTAATATTTGGTAATTGGTGATTTCCGGTAAACCAAACAAACTTGCTGTTGTTTTAGAGGAAAAAGACTGTAAAATTAAAATAACGGCAATAACTTGTAATTTCAAGGGCCAGAAAACCTGTAGTTTTACAGTTGTTTTTTTTTACAGTGTGCTAAAAGAAGGTATTACCACAGGCGACATCATGGGCAATAGGCTTGAGATGATGTTGACCAGATCTGCAAAAATGATGTTGAACTGGAAAATGAAGCGACGCTGTCGGAGCCTGCGATGGCAGATCATGAACCCTATAGTAAATACAGTTAGGACCAAAGCTATGATGTGTAAACACATGTAAAGAACAATGTTGGTGATCTTTGTCGAGTTGCAGCCGAATCCGAGGTTCATTACATCAAATCGCGAGGCCTTATATCCGTAGTCGTCATAAAAGTGCCAAGAAGTTCCATTGAATTCCTCGTAACTTCCAAAATAATAACTGCCATAACTGTCATAAATGTCTGTTTCTATGTTTTCTTTCCCTTTCATCATGGATGAGTGTTGCTTTGTTACTGTCGATGTCCTCACTCCTATGGCAATAGCAAAGATGTGTGACTTTCCCCTTCGATTCGATTTAAGCTAGACTGGTATTTCTTTGAATTTGTTTTGCACACGGTCTTGTTCTTGTTATTTTTGTCTCCACCATCTTTCCTTCCTTATAATCTTCTCATTTCCCCCCGTCTTGTTATATTCATCCGCCTTCTCATATCTGCTACTTCCGTCCTTCACCTAGCAGTCAGCAGTCAAAGAGAAGCAAAGTCCCCCCAGTCGCGTGTTATTTTTCACTTTACAGGTTAACATCAAATATAATTTCTGCGTTAAGGTCACGCCTGTAAACTTCGTATCACTGTGTACCCTTGCACTCAAGTTATTTTTATTTCTTATTCTGTCTTTCCCTTTACCTCAACACTTTGAATATTTTCTCCAGTGATATATTTCCGTTTTTCTATCGTAAAAAAAGCACGCCTTTTTAAAAAATCTTTAGAGAGCTGTGGCATTGCAATAAGGAGAAAGAGAGAGAGAGAGAGAGAGAGATAGAGAAGGAAAGAAATATCGAATTACTATTAATATTTCTCAGGTTGACAGCTATTATATTATGATTAAGGGTTGTTCAGATCCGAATAATAACGATAAGCTCTATGCACAGTGTGACGATAACGATAAAAGATGCCAAGGCTTGGTCAGTCCTCATCAGTAATGATAAAAGTACATTATTTTTTCGTAATTGTTTAAGTGATCAGGGGCCAGTTGCACACAACTTGCGTTTGAACGCAACTCGGGAAAATCAAACACAACTTTATTTTCAGCCAATCAGAAGTGCGCATTCAGGACTTGCGTTTGATTTTAAGAGTTGCGTTTAAACGCAAGTCTTTGTGCAACGGGCCCCAGACCTCATATACTTTTATTATAATTATAAAGTTGTTTGTTTTGTTTTTTCTTTCAATAAGCCAATTCGTAATTACGATTTGCAGATAAAGGTCATTTGTACCATGTGACCTCTTTACGCTTTCATAGTGTGCGCACCATGATTTGCGCACCAATATGATTTTATATGTTAAAAAATAGTGCGTCCACAAAAAACAGATGCGTGTGCGCGTACAAAGTGGGCTCATTTCAGGGTCATTGGTACCATGTAATAGGGGCTTGTGTGTCCAGACACTTAACAAAAAATAAACTGTCAATTTTGTCGTCGGATTTAAAAAAAAATATGCATCAAGTAACATTGAAGTCCGTGAATATTTGCAATTCACATAATTTTCAACCATAGGCGGATCCAGAGGGGGGGTCGCGGGGGTCCGGACCCCCCCCCCCCCCTTTTTGGCGCCGTTTTTTTTTTTTTTTTTTTTTTTTTTTTTAAACTTGGCGCCGTCTTTCTTGGCGTTTTCCCCCCCCCCCCCCCAGAAATTCTGCCGACCTGATCATGCAAGATGCTGCGTAGGCCCTATTCATTACCCATTGTTTCATTCTCCGTCGCAAAGTAGGCCTAAGTACTGTACTGCCATGCTAGATCAGATATGCGGCGCGGCACGCATAGGTTTATGCATGCGACTTTTGATCGTACGTACGCTGTCTTGCAACTATGCTTGCAACCCTCGAGGAGGCAGGCTGCACGCGGCATCATTCAACTTCAAGTCACTCATTCGAGGCAACTCGTCATTCTAGACAATACCAAAGCACAAGTATCCATATAGGTAAATAATTTTTGCTTGGCCCAAATATATAAATGCAGCTCTGCTGCAGGTTAATTGATAAAAACTTTCGGCGCTAGTGCGTTTGATTAAGTTGTGGGCAGTGGCGGCACGAAGGGGAGGCATGGGGGGGGGGGCATTTGCCCCCCCAGTCAGAAGTTTGCCCCCCCCCCAGTTGCCCCCCCAATAATTTTCGGGGTGAAAAAAAATAAAAGGGTGGAAAATGAAAAAGAAAAGAAAAGGAAAGAAAAAAGTGAGAAAGGAATGGAGAAAAGAAGGAAAAAGAAAGAAAACGGAAACCTGGAAAGCAGTGGCGGCATCAAGGTGGGGGGGGGGGCATGTGGCAAATTTATTCGCTCAGCTCGTGTAAATATCCTCATATTTGGGTAGTTTTATAGCTGAATAATTTCTGTACATTTCCACTATAATAGTGTCAAAATTTTTGCTCGCTCGCTTCGCTCGCTCGCAATACAGGCCTATTACTCCCACCACATAATCAGGCCGTGAGATGATCAAATTTCCTCATATTGGGGTAGTTTTATAGCCAAATAATCATTTCTGTACATTTTCACCACAAAAAGTTTCAAAATTTTTGCCTGTTCGCAATGTATAACTACCACCTTATTATCAGGCAGCAAGATGCTCAAATGTCCTCATATCTGGGTAGTTTCATAGCCGAATATATAATTTCTGTACATTTTCACGACAAAAAGTGTTCGCAATAAATAACTACCACCTCATAATCGGGCAGCAAGATGCTCAAATGTCCTCATGCATATTGGGGTAGTTTTATAGCCGAATATGTAATTTCTGTACATTTTTACTACGAAAAATGTCAAAATTTTTGCTCGCTCGCTTCGCTCGCTCGCAGTATATAACTAACACCTCTTTATAATCGGGCAGTTCAGCTAGATGCTCAAAATGTCCTCATATCTGGGTAGGTTTATAGCCGAATATTCTATACATTTTCACTACAAAAAGTGTCAAATTTTTTTTGTCCGCCCTTGCCCCCCCCCCCCAACATTTTCTTTTGCCCCCCATTTGCCCCCCACTTTAAAAATCCTGGTGCCGCCACTGGTAGTGGGGACATGCATCCCCGCCGTGGCCGGGGCACGGGCCGGGCGGGGCCCGTTCGCTCCGTTCGGCCGCGAGATTACTAGAGTTTGGTTGGATGTGTTAAGTTGTTTTAACGTCATGATTTTACATCTTTCTTTTTAAGACGTATTTCAATGTCATTTTACAACTCTCTGTAATCTTTAAAATTATCATTGTCAATTGTTCACTATTGATGTACTTAAAATCATCAACAACAAAATGTAAAGTTGCCGGAGGCAAAAGTAACGGCACATTGAACATGTTGAATGCCGTTTAAATGGTAATTAAATTTATCCGATGATAAATGCTATAAAATTTTTGGTTAAAATTGCAACAGATTTTGATGAAACCAAAACATACTCTCCAAAAAACAATTCTTTATTGGTATTTACATTTCCAACGAAATATCATTTTCCTCAACAAATATTTGAGATTTCGGTTGAAAATGTAGCGGTCTCGTATTACTTTCATGGGTAGGGAATAATGGACCATTTACCTATGACGTCATTAAGGAGATTATTTCATTAGGTAAACAATTTTTTGTCATTATTTCGGTACCCTGAGAAATAAAAAGAGTTGCTGAAAGCATTGGTAAACCTTACTAGTGTGTGTCTGTGTTCATGTTTATGCAAATTATGCAAACGTGCTTAAGGGTCTGGTATTCCCTACACCTACCCTATGGTTGTACATCGCAAGAAGTGAACTTCATGTGTCCATATAAAGGTTAAAGTTGTGAAGGTCAAGACTTAAAGTCACACAAAAGGTCAAAGGTCTGTCAGAGTCAACAAAAAGGTCAAAGTCACGAAATTCAAAGGTAATGACAGGTGCTCGGGGGGGGGGGGGGGGGGGAGGTTTGTTTTCTCCGAGGACTTTTGATATATTTTTTCTTGTTGTTGATTGGGAACGCTTGAATCTGATACATTGCACCATGACTAGTTTTGTGATACAAAACTTATTTATTTTGCCTAATGAGTAGATGCTGTGGTTGATTGTTAAATCCTGTGAATTTTCAGCAAAACTGGTATTGGTACTGTTGTTGATCGGCCTTGATTGTGAACTCCTGAATCTAAGGAACTTTCCCTTTTTTGTGTTCTTTTGTGATTTGTGATTTAAACTCGTGATGATGTAAACACTTGCGAATTGTTATCTCAGGGATGGGAGGAGATAATATAGATGATATTTAGTGAATAATTCTTCATTGCTGTAAAATGTGTACATGTATCACTAAAATTTACTAAGTGTGTTTGTACAGCATGCGCACAACCAATTCCTAGGTTATCAACATAGTACTTCAACATTGAAGAACCAATCTCAAGTAATAAATCTCCAGATTTTATTCTTATTTGTCTCACTGGACTGTTTGTGTTGATGCCACATGCCATCTGAGGTCCTGCACAGCAATGCAGACTGGAAAATCTGGGAAAACTTTTAAAAAATATATATATACATATATATATATTAATACAGTCCAATGGCGCAAATCCCGGAGGGGATGGGGGTATGCATTAACCCCCCTCCCAGTTCTGATGTACGGGGGGGGGGGGGTGGCCTGTACAAATATACCCGCACTTTTTGATAAAAGATGGTAATTTGCAATCATTATATATGTATTTTCCATCTCAAATAAACAATAATTCCATGTAATATTGATAGATTAAATGTAATTTCAGTACAAACTAAGACATTTTCAGGCTCGTATTATCAAATTTTTGTGGCGCGCTCCGCGCGCCCAACTATATTTCAACATTAAAATAGTCAAACAGGCAATATATATATATATATATATATATATATATATATATATATATATATAATATATATATATATATATATATATATATATATATATATATATATATATATATATATATATGCCTATAGAGGCGCTTGGCGCCTTCGGCGCTTGCGTTTGCCAGAATGATAACTTCTCACCCTTTGGACCCCCCTTTTTTTAAAACCTGGATCCGCCCTTGTCAACCTATGCTGTGAAAGATTTGTGAAAATTTGCATGAAAAGCTGTTCGATGTACTGTTTAAAAATGACCTGTCCGGATAACCAACCTGTCCGGACACACAACGTATGTGTATACCAAGTAGCAACTGGCTTACCGAACAATTTGGACTCGGCCTCATTTCCTTCTATTGCTACTAACCTCATAACGAAGGAGCACAATTATTGATTCACAGATATTACCGCTGAAGTCTGTCCTAAAAAAAAAAAAAAAAAAAATTGGCCAATTCATTCTCCACATAAACAACAGATGAGCGATTTGGGACCGATTTATTTCTATCGTTTTCGTCAAGGGTTGGACAGGTCAGACTCAACAATATCGTTAACGATAACTCTGGCACTGCTTGTGTTGTTGTCGTCGTTGTTGTTGTTTAATCTCTTATGCGTATAATGGCCTTATCTTCAAATCCCCCAAAATTGGCTTCGCGGGGCCGGGGGACCAGTGTCATCTTAAAATGCAACACCGACTAACACGACAGGTTTGTCCACGTAGTAATCATTCATACTCATTATCTATAATGTTCATAGATATGCATAAATAATTAGACATGAAAGTGCATCATGACACATTCATTTATTTTCAAAGATATGCACATGTGCAATAATAATAATGATAATAATAATAATGATATTATCAATAGTAATAATAATAAGTAATTAACAAGTACATGTGTGAATTTCAGATACTAATTCCACTGTAAATGTCAGCAATCATTTTGTGATTTCGTGTTTTTATAGAGTCCTGATGGAGATTACAGATCGAAAACTGCTATTTAAGGAGTATAATAGAAGGTGCGACCGTCTCATAGTCATCATTTCTCTCACTATGCTTTCCACCTAAGAGTGACCACCAGCACTGTGTATTATATATACATTATATATACATTATATATACATTATATATATATATATATATATATATATATATATATATTATATATATATATATATATATATATATATAAAATATCAAGCTTTAAAATTGATTTGAAATATTTGTTACAAAACAAAAATATTTTGTGAAATTTCAAGAAAGTTGTAGGCCTTTTAATATAAATCGATTTCACAACCAGTGCTTTGATTGTATTAAAACGAGAAGACATATGATTAGATATAGGTTAATAACAGATTTTAGATATTACGGGTACTTATAAAGTAACTTTTATAAGCATACAAGACGCATCAGTTTTGTTCAGTTTGTTCAAACATAATAAGTTTATACATGCTTGCGTTCTGAATGAAAGTATTTCAGGGCAATTCCCAGCTGTTTTGTCACAATCGTTACCGACGACATTTAAGTACATCTAAGGTATGTGTTAAGTTAATAGCCCTACTATACAGTGAGTAGAAAAAAAGTATACCCAACTTAGGTAGCTTCCTATCAAAAAAAAAGTTCACATCCTGTGTGACCTTGAAATTCATTTCATGGTAAAGAGTAACTAATATTCTGTCCAACGATACCTTATTTACAATTTTGCTGTCACGGATGGCTGAGTACCAGGGTTTTCAACAAGAGCCGTCAAAATCCCCTTGTTCCAAGTTTTGGTGGATGCAACAAAATGTGGATCAAAACCACCTGTCTGTGTTATTTAAGTCTTAAGTCCTTTTAAACATTAATTCTGATTTGTACCTTAATGGTTTGTGTTTAAATGTTATTCATTGTGTTTAAGCTTTCATTGGGCCGTAATTCAGCTCATGTTATAAGGCTAATCTTAATTCCGTTTGCCCAGCTTGCAAACTTCATGTCATATGATATCACCTGACACAAATTGCTCTCTAGATTTGTAAGTTGCACCATCTCACCTGCATAAGGTATTGACTCGAATAGTACACGAAATCAATGTTTAACTAACTTAAAAGAATAATGAAAGGTAAGAAAGGGTGCACAACTGTTGCAGGCCCCTGGGAGCCGGGGTGCTGGGGGTGCTGTAACCAGCAAAATACTGATGACCTTTTTTTTTTTTTTTTTTTTTTTTTTTGCTTGTCAAAGATTTTTGGAGTTAAAAAGAGACCCCAAAACGCTGAGGACCCTTTCTTTTCTTTTTTTTTTTTTGCTTGTCAAGCAACTGTACCCCCCCCCCCAAAAAAAAAAAAAATCTGCTCACAGCACCCCCAGTAACAAAGCCGTTCCCAGGGGCCTGAATTGTTGATAACTACTTAAGTAATCGAAGGTGGACTTTCGTGATAATGATGGCATCCCGAATAGTTTTTCTGGTGCTGAGGAAGCCAACTTTGTGTCATTAAGACAAGGACACTATCATGAAATTCGCTTTAAAAGAATTTTGGGGAATTTTTGTTGATGTTTGTTTCTAAAATGCACAAAATCAATGAAAATATCACGATCGTTAACAGACTGAAACAAATAATACATAATTTCATGAATGGCTTTTGACATGCGCGCTTTGCTTTAGCCCAAACTTGGTACAAGTGGATTTTGACACTATCTTTTAAAAACCCTGGTGCTCGGTCATCCTTGGCAGCATAGTTATGAATAGGGCATCAATGGACAGAATATTAGTTAGTCTTTACCATGAAATAAATCTGAAGGTCACAGAATATGTAAATTTTATACTTTTTTTGTGTATACGAACCGTAGTTTGGATGAGAACCTTGAACTTGCTATATGAATAACACGAATTTCCATTGCTTTGCAGGGACCAGGGAAATATGAACCCCATAAAACTTATAAGAATAACCTGATAACGATGATACCAGCAAAATAATATTATATCACCAAAATGGTAAAAACGAATATATATCGCAGAATAAACTACACTCCAATTTTTGGGGTCAAATTTTACCCATGTTGAGTAAAATTTCACCTAACACTGAGTAAAGCGATGGCAAAAGCCACGAGGTAAATGACAATGTTAAGGAGTTTTGTCGAGTTGCATTCGAATCCTAGGTGCGCCGCATCCAATCTTGAGACAACATCTTCGTGTTTTGAGCCACCCGATTTCCGGTTAAAGTCACCTCCATAATCAAATTCAAAACTGTCATAAAATAGTTCAGAATCATGATAATCATGATAACCCCTATTATCATGATTAATTCCCATAACTGCCATCGAAGTGCTCGGAATACTCCATTGCTACTTTTTGCCACTTTCCTTCGGGGTGGAATATTTATGTTGTGAGTGTTGTCTTTATTCAACAAACAACAACAAAGCAGAATGGCGAGTCTGTTTTCCTCTGGTTATTTAATGGGGCGCCGACATTTGCTCCTGCGACATTAGCTCCACAGTCCATATCTCGAAAGGTCAAAGGTTAAGGTCAAGGTCATGATTTGTTTTTTGTTTGTTTTTTGTTCAGGACAATGTGAAGATTAGGATTAGGGTTAGGATTAGGGTTAGGTTTAGGTTTAGGATTAGCATGGCAAAGTTAGACCGGAGCAATTGTCGCAGGAGCAAATGTCATACATCCTATTTAATAGTATCCTGCACCTTCTCTTCATATTTTTCACACAGTCTTGTTCCCTTTCCATATGTACCCCGTCAGTCTTTCCCTACAGTCACGTGTTTTTTCTTCTTCGAGTCCTCTGTGTCCAGCCTTTAGTACTCATCTCTCCTCCTTCAACTGAAAAGTTTAGCTGAAGTCAGCTTTTTTTTTCTTACGAAAGAAATGCCTAATTCATGACCTCCCAAAGATCTCTCTCTCTCTCTCTCTCTCTATATATATATGTGTGTGTGTGTGTGTGTGTGTGTGTGTGTGTGAGGGTGTGCGTGCGTGTGTGGGTGTGTGTGTGTGTGTGTGTGTGTGCGTGTGTGTATATATCAGATGAAGTCAAAACGCTGCACTAAGTCCCTAACAAACCTCATTATCATAGTGAAGTCACGTTTTTATATTGGATTTGAAGTTTATAATTATCTTTCCCCAACTTAATGTAACTTGGGGTCAATTTTCATTTCCGAGCCTACACTTTTTGATATAGGTTTTTCCGGCCAATTTCGCAACTTTGTCAGTCCAATCCATTTTAAGAGCATTCAGTTTAAACGATTTTCGCCATGCCGTGCTATTCGCCACTTCAAATTCATGATCTGTGCGTTCAAATTCATCTCGGAAGCATTTAAATTCGCATTTCAGCCAGTCAAATTAACACTCTTTTCATTCATATTCATAGATAACGCAGGTAATTCGTAAAGCCTTTATTCAATTTAGCATCGCATGGTCATGTGATCACGCAAGAAACTCATTCCTGGATAAAAATTCATTTTGGAACATCCAATTTAGCGTGTTGTGCATTCAATTTAACAATTTTCACCATCATGATTTGTGATACTTTTCTATTGCCTTGTATTATGTGTGTGACATGATATTGGCAATTTACGACAGGGCCTACGTATTTTTTGGTTATGGCGTATTTTAAAGATCCCTTCGTTTGAGCAAATGAAATAAAGGTCTATTCATTTTTGTCGAGTGGATATATGTAAAGACATGAAACAACTGTAGGTCGCGAGAAAGAACGTATATATAATTATTTTCTTTGTGAGGGAGGACACACTGATTTTTAGAAGATATCTTAGAAGACAAGAAGAGGAATGAAAGCTCTTTTAAAGTTGTTTCATGCAAGAGATGATATAAACACAACAACAAAAAAAAGTAACTCCCCCTTAATCAAAATGGCGTAACATTTTAACGAAAAGGTTTTGAGCAAAATAACTTAGTAGGAGGGTTCCTACACTCATTGATTTACTTTTCCGTGAAAATGAGATTGATCCATTGAGTCATGCATGAGTGAGCAAACATTATAGGCAAAATTGTCACTTTTCAAAAGTCACAAGGGTCATTTTGGTGATTCTGTGAAACGAGATTTTAGCGAATTCGGTTTCTGGTGCATATTTATGTGTTGTTGTTGTTTATCATCCATCGCTTGACCCCCTCACACCTATCCCGAAACTTTTCTCATTATTATGGTTGGGTGAGCAAAATTCAAAAAAAAAAATTAAACCCTCCTGAATTTGAAATTGCAAAATCCATTCAGCTTATTGAAAAAAAGTAACTCCAGATATTTTTACAAAAATGTATATCATCACATGTTGTGTGAAGATAAGAGGTTTTCATCGTGTCATGGTTGAGTGAGCACACTTTAAAAATCGCGCAGGAAATGCTAAAATGTACTGTTAATACAGCATAAATAATGATCCTTGTGACTTTCAAAAGTGACAGTTTTGCCTTTAATGTTTGCCCAATCATGCATGACTCAATGGATCGATTTCATATTTACAAGGAAGTTAGTCAATAAGTGTAAAAACACTCTTGCCAAGTTATTTTGCTCACAAACTTTTCGTTACGCTAGTTTGATTAAAGGGGGGGGGGGTCTTTTTTCGTTGTGTTTAGAAAAAGTAACCTTATCGTCTAAGTAGATATAAAGAAGGATTTTAAAGTTACCCTAATTTCCTATAGTTAGATGATTAAAAAAGAAGAAGGAAATACTGGTTTCTGACATTGTGTTGACCATCCCTTCCTCGGGGCAGATCGTCGCCCATAATGCTCAGGTACATGAATTTTCTCGTTCAAAGTAGGCCTATATTTTCAATTAACCCTTTAGGTACATATCATAACTTGTGAGGATTTGGGAAATTTGTAGAATACATTTAAAATTTACAAGTAGCCTAGAGGACAATAAGGTCTGCTATGTAATGTACTCAAGAAAGAAATGAAATTCGAAATCAGCTTTATTTAATAGGGGAATTATAAATAATAATAATGGCTACTTATATGACGTTCATGGCGCTTAGACATTATTACCGTGGTTGTAGCCGAGCCGTCAAAGTTACGAGCGCTCAACCATATCAGGTACCCATTTACACCTGGGTGGAGAGTGGCAAATGTAGATTAGAGTCTTGCCAAAGGACCTTAGTGCCGTGGTGAGATTCGAACCCCGTACCTTGTGATCTGCAGTCCGGTGACTTATCCACTAGACCACAACACCTCTACAAACAAAACAGGGGCTAATAACTTGCGTGTTAAAGTGAATGAATATGCTCCGAATATGACTGCCCATCATGCGAATTTGAAAGCCCAAGGTGTACGTTCGGCAATTGCCGATGTATTTGAATGATTTGTGCAAATTTGAATGCACGGAAAACCTAAAATAATATTCTGGATTTATATAGCGCCGAAATACGATGTTTCTAAGCGTGACATACATAACATTTCATCAGTTTGTGGCAGGGGCGGCGCCAGGGTATTTTGATAGGAGGGGCAAGACGACCTAAAGATGACGTCATATTTTTTCTCCATTAAATAACAGGGGTAATATAGAGTTATATGTTTAAGACCTCTCTTTTTAATACTCCTCTTTCTTCTTTCTTCCCTTTTCTTCCCTTTTCTTCCTTCTTTTCTTCTTTTTTCTTCTTTTTTTTCTTCTTTTTTCACTACTTGAAAAATCATAGGGGGGGGGGCGGTCGCCCTCTCTGCCCCCCCTGTAGCGCCGCCCCTGGTTTGTGGTAAGAAGGACCATGACTCCATGCATTAAAGCCTACCCAAAGAGATTTGCATAGTAATTAAAAAGTAATGATAAGCAGTGGCGTAGCTGGGGGGGGGGGGGCAGGGGCAGGGGGGGGGGGGACATGCCACCCACCCCCCCCCCCCCCCATTCGAATGACCAAACTGGAAGGAAAAGAAAAACAAAGTATAGAGAAATTAGGAGTGCAAAGGGAGATGGGGAAAGGGAGCGTAAGAAGAACCTAATACGGCACACTCCTACACCCTTTCTGTAATCAACGCATTTGTAAACAAAAAGAGAGGGGGGGGGGGGAGCACTCTATCTATCGAGTAAGACCGGCGGCCCCCCCCCCCCCCCATGACGCAGGTGTCCCCACAATGAAGGAACCGACACTGACGATGGGGAAACTATAGGCGCATTCATAAATCATAATAATATCTTCACTTCCTGATTGTAGATCTAACAAACAAAATAACCATAGTTTTGTCATGTATGAAATTAACTAAAAAGTCATGTGAATTGTTATGCAAGCACTGTAAATTGTGATGAGGTTTAGACAAGCCAAATGTAAGCAAAAAAGCTGAAACTTGCTAAAATCGCGTGCAACACGATAAAAACTACTTTCGAAAAATCAACTGAAGGCAATTTCAATAGCCCTGTCTATCACCTTTAGAAATGTGCGAACATTACAATGGCGTATTACGTAATCCGAACCTGATTTGTCATGTATGAAATTAACTAAAAAGTCATGTGAATTATTATGCAAGCACTGTAAATTGTGATGAAGTTTAGACAAGCCAAATGTAAGCAAAAAAGCTTAAAGAGTAAGTTGAGTTCTGGTATTTAAGCCTATTGTGAAAAAGTGTTTGTGAGCTTTCTCTTTTCTCTTCATTTTCTGTCAGTTTGGAAGAATATCATACTTAGAAGCATGGGGGTGGGGGGGGGGGGCGCCCGGAAAGTTTGAAAACTGTTTAGCAACTAATGGTAAAGCCTAGCTGCGTCCATCCCCGTCAGGCCGTGAAGAAATCGCCGTGCATGGATAGAAGAAATGCACCCCTTCAAAATGATGGCTTTCAAATATTCCGATATTTAAAATATGACGAGAACTAGCTGAAACGTTTGGAGCAATCATTCACGCAACATGCAGTAGCGTGGCGTGAGTCTAACCACTGAGAGGGCACTAGCATCACTGGGGGACTGAGGGTGGGGCACCGACCTTACTGGGGAAAATTCAAACTGAATTTACTAGGCCACTGATCAGTGGCGTAGCTAGGATTTTTTACAAGGGGGGAAAATTCTGCTTGAAGGGAGACCCGCAGTTTTTTTCTTCTCTAGCCAGCGCTCCAAAACTCGCTCAGTGGGAGAGGGGGGGGGGGGAGGGGGTAGAGATATTTTTTTTCGCCGCCCTAAAAAAAGTCGCTCAGTGGGGGGGGGGGGAGTTATCAGATATTTTCCTCCATAATTCTCTGACAAGCAAAGAAAAAAAAAAGGAAAAGAAAATCGAGGAAAAGTTGTCAGGGGGGCACTCTGCCCCCCCCCCTGCCCCCCACCCTCAGCTACGCTAGTGCCACTGATTAGGGTGAGGGTGCGGGAAGGGTCGTAAGTCTTATTTTCTTATCATTTTCGCATCTCCTTTTCCTTTTCTCTCCTTTTCTCTCCTTTTCATTCTATTTTCTTTTCTTTTTTTCGCCATGCGATAGGGGGGGGATGGGCATGGGTTAGTTCAGGGGAAAGTCTTTGCGATTGTGATTATCGGTTTAAAATTAAAATTGGTCCTTTTATACTAATATTTAAATTTGATGATAAAATCACTCTTTAAAAAATTGCAGTTGCCTCGGGTATCTTACAAAAATAATTCACTTTTAAAAACTCATGGATATAGCATGATTTGGAACCGAAAACATGATCCACTATACGTCCAGTGCACAGAGTGCTGCAACCCATCTGCTGTTGTATTGGAAATCGAAAGTCAGCGCGTAATCATTCATGATTGCCATGCTAATTTGTAATTGGTCATTTCCCTTAAAGGCCTTTTTGTTGTTGTTGGAAATACCAAACTGCAGTGGATGTAGCATGTTTTGGAACTGAATTCACTCTTTTTTATGG
Organism: Heliocidaris tuberculata; assembly: GCA_025618425.1. Taxonomy (NCBI): domain Eukaryota; kingdom Metazoa; phylum Echinodermata; class Echinoidea; order Camarodonta; family Echinometridae; genus Heliocidaris; species Heliocidaris tuberculata. The sequence goes on along the minus strand of CM046842.1, from coordinate 33,200,147 downwards.
CCTTTCACTTTTATTTTTTTTCTGATGTGTCAGTGTATGTAGCTATACTGAAAATGAGTATATACATTTTGAAAAAAAAAATAAAATAAAGTTTTAGAAATATCAGTTTTAACTTCACAAGCGGAAGTCGCCACTCCTACTGTGATCAACGTGGTCAAGTAAAAAAATTACAAAGTTGAGGAGTTTTGTTGATTTTATACCAATCTTGTGTGACAGAGGCTTAAGGTCACCTTCATACTTCTGTTCTGAGAAAGAAAATGCTTCCTTTAAAACCATCCAAAGTTCTCTAGCATTGAAATCAAGCTATTGCACTTAGCCACAGATTGTATTTCACTTTTAGGTGCAAAACAAACAGAAGTACCATAGAGAAGTCACGCACTTGTACAGTTTATGATTATATGTCGATAGCTTCATACTGATTTTAGCAACCTTTTTATTTCCTTTTTTGACTCACTATGAAACAACTTAATTCATCCGCGTAAAAACCAAAGCAAAGAAAAAAAAAACAAAAAACATGCCATTTTCTACACTCTCCTAAGATAAGTAAGCAATAAGGGAGAGGTCCGCGCCTCGTGATAAAAGCACCTGGTTATAAAGTACGTATATGCGGATCTAATGAACAGAAAAACCGTAGTTTTGTCACGTAGAACATTAACGAGTAGGCCTAGGTATAAATAGTTGCTAGGCTACAACTATGGTAATCAATATAAACATGGCGAGTGACTTAGCAAAGGATGAGGATGAAAAGGATGTAAAGGATGAAAAGGATGAGGTATATAAAACAAATATGGACTGCTCTGTAATTGGATGTTGGTTGAAATTATCGCTCCCTCGGTGGTGTTTATACCGGCCCTTCTATCACCCCTCGGATTCGCCTCGGGGGTGATAGAAGGGCCGGTATGAACACCACCTTAAGAGTGATAATTTCCACCATCATCCTCATGAGCAGTCAGTATTTGTATACTATTTGTATTTCTCCCTCACTCTTTCTCTTTCCAATGTAACCCTTCTTTCTCTTTCTTTCTCTCTTCAGTATCAAATCTTTTTTCTCTCTATTGTGTACAATACTTACCTTCTTCAAAAATACACTTCTTCTTTCTCTTTGACCTCTTACCTTTTCATTATTGAGTATTGTGCAATATTAATTAATTAGCAGTGAAGTGGCAAACTTTTACTTGTATATACAATAATAATGTTTTTTAAAAACAGCTTTTAATATGTTTATTCCAAGTCCTTTTCATGTGATTTTATCAATGTAACTTATTTTACCAACTATTTACGTACTATTTTACGTTTTATTACTTTTGCAATTTGTATTAATATTGTATTTCGATTGCTGTAAAACATGTACAATTCAGTCTGTTACTGCCAATCATGTTTTAATAAACCTTTATTGAATTGAATTGAATTGAAAAAAAAGTTACCTAAAAGCTAGAGATAAAATATTCCTAATTCTATAATTCTAACCCATACCACTAGTTTTAATCCAGTTATTTCCAGAGGGCATTTCGAATCGACCGGCCCTTTCTATTGTTGACCGGCCCCTTTTCTGTATAACCGGTCATTTGTAACCAAAATACTGAGCGACTCATGGGGAAAGCTCCCTTACATTTTGTGCGCTAAACTTTTTAAAACACTTTTTAGTGAAAATGTACAGAAATTACATATTTGGGCACCTCACTCTACGAGGTTATTCCGGCACCTTGATGCCTGAATATGAGGTTTCCCGAATATCAAAACTTTAACAAATCTCAGGGCGTGGGTTCTACGTTTTTTTGTCTTGTAAGGAAGACCACGGAAACAACTTCACCCTTTGAAAAAGAAAGAAACTGGCAACTGCCTCCTCCCAGTGCTTCTGGGCCTTGAAGTAGAAGAGTTTGTAAAGTCCAAGAAACGATACTCCCATTTTAAAAAAATTTATATTTTTCGAGTATTGAGCCCTTGGATTTTATAGGAAAGGAGAGCATGTTATACATCGTTTTTTTTTATTGCAAGCGAGAAAATTTAGGTTGTTGCCTCTTGAAACCTTGCATATCACAGCACCAAAAAGCTATTCGTTATACTGCAAAATTATAGTCTTGTTCGTAGGGGTCAAATTAATCCCCCCCCCCTCCCCCTTGATAGAGAGAAAAGTCATCACCCTATCTTTTCTACCACTTATAGGCAGGGTTTCTACAATATTCTGTCTACATGTATAGGTCATTAAGCCTATCGACCATGTGAGAAAATGTGGGGGTTGGAATGGTGAAACCTGACCTTCTAGAGCACCAGAAAGCCAATCGCAAAATTTATTTCCGTGGGGAGGGGGGGGGGGGGGACTGGAAGGAAGTATCTACCCCTTTCTCGAGGTGTCTATGGTAGACAGGGTTTCTAAATGTTAGAGAAGTCTTAAGTCTAAATATACGAGGGAGCGTAGCGACCGAGTGTGAGATTTTGCGTTTTTTAATGCTTAAAGTTTGTATGTAGTCTGCACTAATCATGCTAATGTGCGATTCTTTGTAAAGTGAAACAAATTTGATAAAAATTGAGTTCATTTTTGCAAATTTTGAATAGTACATTCTTGAAGAGTAATGCCTAAAGTTACATGGAGCACATGTTTGTTTTTTTGTTTTTGTTTTAAATTGAAGACCCAATTATGCAAATTTGCAAGCAATTACATTGGCATAAATTAAAGTAAAAATGTACATTTCTTCACCATATAATAGTCATCTCTCAGTATGAGCTTTAATAGATGTTTCTAGTATGTAGTGAAGTCATACCCTTCCTAGGTCCCTTTGCATGCCAAGTAAATAAGTTCAAGGAAAAAGACAATTTGTGTAGGTATATTAAGTAATTTAATGTCACACACGTGACCCCATAACATTAAAAGTTTATGCAATTTGAAAAATACCATTTGGATAATGTATAAATTTCCTGCCAAAACCTAACTTGTATGACTGTATCCTACATCTCACCAAATACTATTGCAAAAGTAATTCTCTAAATTGGTCACATTCCTGACCTGAATGCAGATGGTCATGTCATATTAAACTGGGCAAGGCATGAATACACTCTCTTAGGTCCTATTATTGCCATTTCTTGACCTAATAATTCTTCTTGTACTCTTTGCAATCGCCTTGCTTGATTCTCTGAATTGATAATGTAACTCTATACAATATGATCGAATTTGAATTAGCTTTTGCATATTTAAAAAAAGGACAATTGCCAATGGAAATGTGCTTCTAAAAAATGTAGTTTATAAAACAAGCTGAAGATGAATAAACTTGCATATCAGTATAAGCAAACTTTGAAAACTTTTGTCTACTCTGATTGTTTGGCGTCTGAACATTAATAATAATAATGATAATGATAATAATAATAGTAATAATAATAATTACAATAATAATCATAATGATAACAAAAATAAAATTAATAATACTACTACTAATAGTAAGTAATACAAAATGATTACATGTAATTTTTTTCTTACGAGGGGGTCGGGAGGGGGGCAAAAGTCGCCCCCCCCCCCACTTGAATGACCGGGGGGGGGGGGGGGGCAACTGCCCCCTCTTGCCCTCAGGTTCCGGGGCCTATGTGCGTTGTTGCTGTTAATGTTGGTTGTGTTTATTGACTTTTATACGATAGTTTATTTGTCTAAGTTAAAATAAAAAAGTTGGTCGTTTATTACTATTCCTTGCTTGGAAACAATGTGCGCATGTGTTTCGCTGGTTCACTACGTCCAAGCCAACCGTGCTACGTACGTGGAGCGGGCTTCTGAATCACATGGACTGGGTGGCCATGGTGTGCTTACGCTTCTAAAGTATTTCACAACAATGTGACGTCACAGGGAAGTCCCTAATTCTCAAGGGACGCCATAATTCAAAAGTGTCCGCAGATTCATACTCTTTAATTTCTAAACTTTCCAAATAGTTTACTGACGTCTCTGACATTCGCTGGCCTACATAATCAGGAACCACTGATACTTGAACTACTTTATCAGTCATAATTATTACAGGGGTAAGTAACCAGAACTACCACTTTGTCATAAAAGTTGACGAGTTTGGTCCACCATTTCAAATGAATGAGTTGTTTGTAGGTGTGTTCGGTTGAGCGGGTACACTGTGCCAAGAGGTAACTCGATCGTGCTGTAGTACCACAGAGAAACAACCAAACCAATCTCACACAGACTCCCAACCGACCGATTCTTGGCCTTTGGTGGCAATGTAATAATTTTTTGTTCGGTCTGTTGTCGGTTTTGCGTCGGTCTTGTTGGTGTGACTGTGGTATAAGTTGAGGTTTGGTGGTGTGTATAGAATGTCCGTGGTAAAATACGCGGGTTAAATTTTGATTAAGAAATGAATACACGGACTGCAATGAATAAGTAGAAACGTATAGGAAGAGAGAGAGAGAGAGAGAGAGAGAGAGAGAGAGAGATGTACCACGATAGTGAGAAAGTTATCGCCACCGCAGGTCTTCTGGTATGGTACCTTGGAAAATATTATTTTGTAGTATCCATAATCATATCAGTTTTTGTAAACGCATATAAGTTGTCTTTATTTCACCAGACCCGCATTGGTGGAATTATTTTCTAAAACAACAAGCAAAAACAAGGAATGATTTTAAAAAAAAGGGGGGGGGGGTAAGATATCTTGACGGGAAAATGAAACTGCACTCATGTATCTTACTGCATAACCCATATCTACATGTAGGCCTACATGTATACATACAAAAGGTTTTCGGATAAACGAGTTCAGTAATGAAATTATTATTTGAAGTTTCATGTTGAAAATGGCAATATTACGCTAACATGAATAGGTTCATAATCTCTGTCGTGTTGTGTGATCTACATGTGCGAACTACGTACATACAGGTAGGACCTCCGATAATAATTGCATAGCATGACAGTTTTATAACTCTGCATGTGGGCATGCAACCTTGTTATGCAACGAATGAATTAGATTGTCAGGTTTAGGGATCTCTTCATTGAATTTCATGTTACATTAGTCATGGGTCTCTCTCTCTCTCTCTCTCTCTCTCTCTCTTTCTCTCTCTGTCTCTCCGCCTCGTGCTTGTTTTGGGGTACGACGTTTTGTTTACATTGGAGTGTACCTTGCACTGTACTCTACCGAGAAAAAAAACACACGAAATGTCACGCTTCTATTTATTTGCGGAATAGAGACAGGTATACTAAATGGGAACTAAATAATATTGTGCTTACTCAAAAGGTGTGCCAGTCAATTAATTACCGCATATCCAAAATGTCATCTTACAGAATAGGTTGAATTCTGGGAAAGGTGAAAAATAATTTGTGAGCTTTTTCATTCTGTTGTCAGTTTGAAAGAACGCATATAGTAGAAATTTCGCCTGGAAATGATTTCCCTTTATATACCCTCACATTCGAAATATGACGAGAAATAGTAGAAAGTGTTCTGGCCAAACATTCATGCTAGAGCCTGATCGGTTAAGAGTGGGCATTTTGTCCGTCCGTGACTTTTAATATTTCATGGATTATAATTTTAGTGGGGGACCATGGCAACCAAATTTTATCAAATTTCAACTCCTTCAGTGATACCCTTCACAATGAAACATAAAATAGCTCTCTTCAATTTAATACTTATTTTCTAAAGGCCTTCAAACTTTCAAAATTTGTCAAATGTCCGTCCGTGACTAATTGATCAGGCTCGCTACATGTGTGCAGTCCCACAGGCTTACCCATTAATGTGTGCAGTGCATGTGCTTTTCAGCGAGATTAGGTAAATTTCTTGTCATTTTGATGAATAAAAAATATCACATTGTACACCAGTTCTTGAGTAGAAATGATCCACCTTCCACAGTTGATTTGAGACAGTTTCTTTCACAATGCAATCGCATGATCAGAACTCAACTTTATCTTTAACAGTTTCCATAGAGAAGAATACTACTAGATTGGGACTGTGCTTATATACACACAAATCAAAATATTATCTTGACACCATATATTGGAAGATTGTAATTATTCTGTCGCTTCTTAACCAACCTGTGGAAATTGTATCTTTAGGAAAATGAGTAATTTGTTACGAACTGCCAAGCACCAATTTACACCACATCTTTACAAACAAACAAACAAACAAACAAATATTGTTTTAGATTTCGATTTGAAGGGACCAGGTAAATAGGCACCCGCAATTCCAAGCTCTGCATGTCTTGTCAAGTAATCATAGTCATACTAACTATTTTCTGTAATACGCAACTTCGGAAAACCGAGTATATACGCCGAAAACAAGGTATAATGCACAGTACAGTACAGAGCTATCCATACAGAGAATCCTGACGCTGGAGGTCGCTTCTGATCGGTCATTCACTTCATGGAGCTTCAAAAAGTTCCCTCTCATAGAGAATGTACGTGAAAGGGAACTATTGGGAGCACCATGATCCGCCATGTTTTAAACAAAGACCGAGTATGCGTAGGCTTATTATGCTATAGTAGATATAGCGCCCTCATCGTTCATTGCATGGCAGTCTATACAAACAGGCATGGGGAAAATCTTATAAAGTCACCCTACTGATGATGTATATTTTTTTCAAAAATAATGCTGCGTCTCAATTATCTTCAGAGTCCTTCATTTGAATGATTTGTCATATAAAATATCTTTCAAATGACAAAATTTTGAAATAAATATATCCGCAGCATTACATTAAAAGAAAAATATTAATCAACAACAGGTCGACTTTGCAAGATTTCCCCCATGCCTTATATGGACACTGCCTCGCATTAAACGATGGGGGCTCGATATTCACCATGCGTTATATCCTGTTTTCGGCGAATATATCTGTGCTCGGTTTTCCAGAGTTGTGTCTGACTGATTCTCTTCTTTTGCAGGTCGTTGTCGGATCACCATGGCTTCTAGACTTAGCGAAAGGGTGATTGCGAAAATAAAGCTGTGTACATTTCACAAACATCAGATCTGTAAATGCAGAATCGAGGCCGATACACGGTTTAAAGCTCTCGTAAATGAGGTCAATTCTGTAATTAATGATTATACCAAGCCAGAAAAAGACAGGGAGAAAATGAATGCTGATGAAATCAACCGCGAGATCGACTTGAGGAATGAGAAACTTTTCGAAAAGATTCGAATGCTACATAAGAAGATTCGGATGAACAAGGAGGAGATTCGGGAGATCAATGAAGAGATTCAAAAGAACGATGAGGAAAGGAAGAAAAGGCTTGAGAGCAGCAGACAAGAGTCAGAACGTAGACAAGCACCGGTAGAACACAAACGATGCGATCTCCTTGAAGATCTACAAAACATCACTGAGGTGATGGAGCCCCAGATTGCTGAGTTGGAGAAATCAGTGCAAGATGTCATGGCAGTGCTAGAGAACGCCAAACGGACACTTGAGGCTTTGAGCACTGACCGTGGAAATGAGACTGGAGATGTACATCGCTTGTACAGATCAGTGACTGATGCTCTTGATATGCCTTTGGACATTGGGGCGGTTGAACGTTACACTCGCACTCTGTCAGGTTTGAGGTTCGTAGAGGGCGTTGGTAGGGAGAAGTACAATGGCAGAATTGATGGGTATGATGGGGAGTGGAGGCTCGTGGATGAAATTGATGTCAAGCACAAATTCATATTCCCAACAATCGTAGGATACATTGACTCATCCAGTCTGCTTATCACGGACAGGCTCGTAGGTGATATGCATACGTATTTATTGGATGTAAACACTAAACGTACTGAGAGAGTAATAAGCGGTAGTGATAAGTCATGTGTTATCTCTTGTGCATTGCTGAATAATGACAGGATAGTTTGCGGGAAAAGGCGAACAGGGTACAGGGCTGCCCAATTTAATATGGGCCAATATTTAAATGGATGCATCAGTGTGTATGACAGACATTGGAAACTGATCAAGGACATCACAATACCAAGAAACACGACGCGTGATGACACATGGGTGGATGTTGCTGCTGACCAGGATGGGATGATCATCGCTGCTGAGTGGGGTCAGTCTAAGATATATGTCATTAACCCAAATAATGGGAACACTATCCAAACCATCACATGTAAAGGCAATATCGCGCTGCGTGGTGTCCTGTCGACAGGCCACATCATCGCTCGACCCTCATCCGAAGAATGCAGAGTGTTAAGGATCAACCAACAAGGCTCTCAAAGAGAAATCCCCTGCAGGAATGCTATCAGGAATATCTGCATTGATTCTCTGACAGACGACCTCTACGTGATGACATCAGACAGCGAGTACAAGATGTGTGTGATTGATCAAGTGATAAGGAAGGGTAGCTACAAAAGAAGAAGGGTTGCATCTATTTCTCTATCAACCAGACTGAGGGGTACAGATGAAAGGCGGAGTCACCTTGCATTATCACAAGTGATTATGACGTCATCAGGAAAGCTAATAGCTTGTGATGGAAACAGTATACACTTTATTACACAGGGTATATATTCTTTTAGATAGTTTTCTATTTATGCTGCTTTATCGCAAGTGATTATGACGTCATCAGGAAAGCTAATAGCTTGTAATGGAAAGAGTGTGCTCATAATTACACAAGATATACATACTATCATTTAAGATAGTTTTCGATTTATTCTGTATTATCTCAATTTGATGTGACGTCATCGGGAAAACTAAAAGCTTGTGATGGAATAGTATACACTTAATTACACAGGATATATATCCTTCCAGACATTTCTTTATTTATTCTGTGTTATCGCAAGTGATTATGACGTCATCAGGAAAGCTAATAGCTTGTGATGGAAATAGTATACACTTAATTACACGATATATATTCTTTAAGATAGTTTTATTTATTCTATATTATCTCAAGTAGATATGACGTCATCGGGAAAACTAATAGCTTGTGATTGAAATAGTATACACTTAATTACACAAAATATATATTCTTTAAGATAGTTGTCTAATTAATCTGTGTTTCTCAAGTAGATATGACGTCATCAGGGAAACTAATAGCCTGTGATGTAAATAGTATACACTAAATTACACAAGGTATATAAACTTTAAGATAGTTTTCTATGTATTCTGTATTAGCTCATGTAGATATGAACTCATTAAGAAGGCATATAGCTTCTGATGGACATGCCATAATAAAAATTACCAAAGATTTAGAGTTCTTGAAATACTTTTCCATTGATTCTGTAAAATTAATCAATAATTACAGTCGATGTTAATTGCACTCACAAGTCACAACTGATATCAGAAAAGAATGATGGGGGTTGTGTGTCCGAACACTTAACGAAAGTAAAGCTGTCTCTTTTGATGTTAGAATTTGCTAGAAATATGCAGTAAATATGTCTTATTTCTGTGAATGCAAATTTGTTCAAATTACCGTATCTGTCCGGGACTGTCAGGACTTGCGCCATCGACGAGCGAGGGCAGTATTTGAGCGTCAAGAGGGGTGACAAGACTAGTCGGCATGAATATTCATGAAAAACAAATTGTAGGGACATAAAAAAATGAGCGAACCAAACTCGCAGTTCTTCGTGTGGCGCATTCAAATCTTCGTTGCCCTTTTCATGCAGATATCCCGATTTCGAGTCTCATTAGGGTTTAGAAATTTATCATTGACAAAATTTTCTTTTGCTGAAATAAAAATAAGGTGAAACTTTGAGAAAATACAAGTCTTGAAGTTGTAGTTTCTTTCAAAGTCTTCAAAACGGGGTCTCTTGACTCGAGTACCTTTATATAGAGAGCAGCGGCATGGACGTCTGACTTTTCTGGAAACAACATGGCTTTCGAATTCCTTTTATTGAGAACACTCAGGTGCTCATCGGAATTGAATAGAAATGTTGCATAGCAGTGGAAGCAAAATGGCGTTCAAATCATGAGTTGTCGCTACTCTCTAACAGAGGTACTCTACTCTTGACGCTCAGATACTGCCTTCTCTCATCGATGGCGCAAGTCCTGACAGAAATAAAGACGCGTCCGGGTACACAACCCGTCCGGACCATCGATCTCTACCACCGTATAGCATCGTACGCACGGCTCTATATGCGAGTAGTTGATGCGGCCGCACAACCAAAATTAGGAGCCCTATACATTCCAACACATTACATGGGACAGTGCGGGACATAGCGTGGGACATCGTCTGCTGTGTACGATTCCAGTGCAATCCTATTCGAAAGATACATGATTTTGATTTTATTTGTTTTTTTTGAAAAGACATGATACTCATTGTCACATTAAATCGTCTTTAGAATTGTAAGGGTACACTTGCTTTGCCTAATTTTGCAGTTAATTCGTGAAAAAGACTCCACAGTATTAAATAACTTGATTCTAAAAAAGCATAAAATTGTAATGAAACATTACACCGGCGGTGTTTTTCTGCGAGCTCAAACATTGCGACCGATTGCATCAAACGTAGAGGGCGTTGCTTTATCCACTGGTAGAGATCGGTGGTCCGGACAAACAATGTGTGGGTATACGATATTTTACGGACAAAACTAACTTCCTAAACTGAAGTTGTCGATATATAAATGAACGACCTGACCACGGAAATATTTTTTTTAGCAAACCTTATAATGTGTAGGCCTATACAAGTATATCCACATTGATGAGCATTATACTAGATGATGTAATGATGTAGAAATGGTAATTTATAGACATGATATCCTTAACTCTTAAAGGGGGTACCCAATGCTGAAACAATGTTAGTTCATTTAAAAGATCATGATTTTATTAGCAGAAAATCATCTGCCTTAAGTTTTTTAAAAATTCGTGTTGCCAGAAAAATCCCCGAAATATGGTAAGACTTCAGGATATTTTGGCCCCTCAGCTGTGTCCCAATTTCAGCTTGGTAACCACAATGACGTCAAAGTGGTTACCCAGGTTCGCGTATTGCAGATGTGTTGCACGCTAGACTGTACAAAATGCATTATACCTTGCGCGCATTTTGCTATAATTGCGCGACAAGGTAACCACTTTGACGTCATTGTGGTTACCTAGCTGAAATTGGGACACAGCTGAGGTGCCAAAATATCCTGAAATCTTACCATATTTCGGGGATTTTCTGGCAACACGAATTAGAAAAAAAAATTTAAGGCAGATGATTTTCTTCTAATAAAATCATGATCTTTTTAATGAACTAACATTGTTTCAGCATTCGGTACCCCCTTTAAAGAGAAGGTTGGAACCTGGCAGGTGAAAAATAATTTGCAACCGTTCTCTTTCCTTTTATGTCGGCCTGGGAGAACTTCATAGTGAAAATGTCCCTTCAAAATAATTGCTCTTCATTTGCCCTTATATTCAATATATGACGAGAAATAGCTTTTCAAGTGTACGGGCGGAATATTCATGCTTTATTGGTAATATGCAGTCCCGTATACCCATTTCTGTGTGCCGTAGGCCTACAGTGCATGTGCCTTTCGGTGAGATTGTGTCAATTTCTTCTAGTTTTGACGATTCCAAAACCTCACAGTAAATACCAATTCTTATGTATACATAATCGACCTTTCCCTATTGCTTTGAGAGAGTGTCATCCACAATGCCATCACATGACCAGGGGAGCGTTTCATCAAGCGTTTTGTCAGTGATTTCAACCGACAGCTGTTATAAGCTACTGAAATCCTCGCATCTGATTGGCTGAGAGCAAATTTGTCGGTTGAAATCACTGACAAAACGCTTGATGAAACGCTCCCCAGAACTCAACTTTATCTTAAATCCTCTCAGGGGTGTTATAGCTAAACTGTTAAAACTGGGCCCCGTCTTGTACAGAATTGCTCTTAACTCTTTGTTTGCCACATAAATTCTCTTCTGTAGTATTTGTATGTGGAGTGTGTGCCAAATGGCACAATGGCACAGTTCGGGTTAATCTGAATGATTTGATCGCAAGTCCTCAAATCAATCGCAAAGTCACAAACTCGTATCTCTTTAGTACAACCTTACAACAAGACAGGGTCCCGGTTTAAATCAGAGCAATACATACATGTACAGAGTATATTGGAGGTCGGTTCTGATTGGTCAGTCATTTAATGGAGCTTCAAATAGTTCCCGCCAATAGAGAATGTACGTGAGAGGGAACTTTTGGAAGCTCCATGATCGTCCATGTTTTCAAATGAGACCGCTTACTCGTAGGCGTATTAAGCGCGTGTCACAACTCTTTCTTTCTATACAATCTTTTTAAAAACTTATTTATCCATCTATAGAGCGCCAAATGTCAAGCTCTTTATTCTGAACAAGTTACTGTACAAGTTACTGCATTTTTGAGACAAAATGAGTAAACAAAATGAGTCCGGTCATGAACTGAAAATAGGAAATTGATTTCATGTTGGTGACGATGGTAATAATAATATCATTTCGTTGCTGCCATTCTAAAGTAAATATACCGTAGGCCTATGTAAATCTGTCAAGATTATATGATCAACATTTACACAATGCTCCACATATCAACAAATTGTTAAATACCTTTCGTAACAATATCCGAAATTCTTCTAAAATAAACTTTACAGCAATCATGGCAATGACCCATCGTCTTAAAATGGCTTTTGCAAAGATAATTTTGACTAGCAATCATTAAAAATCTGGATAATATCATTTTGAGCAATATATCAGTGAGAAAAGCGCAATATAAATATTAGTGCAACATACTTCGTATTAGATACAACATAACATAGACCAACATACACACACACACACACACACCCACACCCACACGCACACACACACACAAGCACACGCAGGCACACACGCACACGCACATACGCCCAGTCAACCCCTCTCCACACGAATTTCAGCTCGCACGCTTACACACACACACACTGAACTCATATTTACTCCTAAAGATGTAAACAATTTTTGAAGAAATGTGCATACTTATTATATTGCATTATACTACATTATACTGCGTTGTGGTAGATTAATATCACACATGTATATTAATTACGCCAGAACAGTTAAAGTTTTCGCAGGGCTTGCACTCACCTCAGTATAAACGACATAAACGCTTTTGTTTCATACACATTCATTTGGAAACGTTACCAGAACATCACCCCCCCCCCCCCGAAAAAAAAGAAAAAAGAAAAGAGGCAAAAAGAAAAGATAATAATAATAATAAATTTAAAAACATAATAAACAGATAAAAATAAATAAAGAAAGAGAAAGAATGAAATAAAAAAAAATTGAAAAAATACAAATATCAATAAAAAAAAAAAATCAATCAATCAATTTTTAACATTTTTCTCCATGCTTGTTTTGGGCGTACTTGGTTCCTATGACACCTTTTGAATTTACCTAATTTTAACTGTAAGACCCTTGATCAGTTCTTCCCAGAAATATTCTCGTCCTCTTTCGGCATCAGTCCAAATTACATATGGTCGGCGATCACTAAGGAACAGCCGTATGAGAAAGGGAAGTTCGTCGTCAACCATGTCTTCAAGAAAGAGCAGTATCATCTTTTCCGAGTCGGCAACACTGACGTTATCAAGAACCGTTCTGAATTTCATCATGAACCACTGATCTTGAACGGCTGCACGACTGATGACGAAGATCGTCTTGAAACTGTTTTCGACAGCGTAATTAATGGCGTCCAGGTAGTACATTCCGGGCATAAGGTCACCATCTCCCCATACGATTCGCTGGAAGTTCGGAAGTCTGTCCCCAAGGGTTGGCCTCAGGTGTTCGTTTACCCACTCGTTGTCATTCTCGTGCAGCATAACGGCGATATCGTACTGGAAGTCTCCTCGATCAGCGTCATTGAGAACTTCGTCGTAACCATGAAAGCAGAGCTTCAGGAGAAAGAGACGATGTTTGATCCACCAACGTTGGTAGTATACCACGACTAACATCAAAACTAGCGCTAAGCACGCCATGACTATACTCGAGTAGAGGATGATTTTTGGGCCGCATTCCTCTCTTGGGTCAAAGGTGACAAGTTGTTTACCCCTGAAAGGCTCTAAAGTACTAGAGGAATCCATACATATAGTCTCACTTGATCTGATGAGAAAAATGTCCGAATTCTGTAACCATCCGGGAAACCATTTTAAATTGCAATTGCAAACGAGGGGATTTCTGCCGAGGTCAAGTTCTTTCAAACTTTGGGAAAGCATTTTGAAAGTGCTAAAAGTGAGATCAGAAAGATGATTCTCCGAAATGTCCAGACGCCAGAGACTTCGACTATATTGGAATAGATTGGGATCAAGTATGTTCAAGTCATTCTCTTCCAAGAAGAGCTGTTCCAATTTGGTCAATTTGTCAAATATACCACCCGGAATAACTTTAAGTTTATTTGATTTCAGATTTAACATTATGAGGTTCCCCAAATCTCTAAATACCTCGACTTCCAGTGACCCTAAATAACACTTTTTTAGCTTCAAAACTATTAACTGAGACAGATTACGGAATAGACCAATCGGTACAGGTGAAATTTTATTTTGTGAGATATCCAACCAAGAGAGGTCATTTAAGCCATTGAAAGAGGAGATACTTTTCAACGGGTCCCACAAATATCCAGACTTAATAGAGGCATTCTTTAATTCAAGTTCCATTAAGAATGGCGCCACTTGACCAAGATGACCCGGATGTATGAGTTCTTTTGGACAGAATGCTGATTCCATCTTGAGGTGAATAAGAGATGGAATGTGGAGTTCAGAAGACAGGTTTAAAATCCTCGTGCGGGAAAGGTCTAATATTTCCAGAGACATACACGAAGCAAACGAGTCACTGTGAATGGATTGCAATTGCTTGTTACTGCTTAAGTCAAGCTTTGTTAGGTTCTTTAGACCATTGAAAGAGCAATGGTTTATTTCTCTCAGAGAATTGCGAGATAGGTCAATTTCCATGATTCCCACATTCCAGAAACTGCAGTTACTATTAACGGTAGCAATGTAATTGCCCTCCAGCGAAATAACTCGAAGACCAATCATACCATTGAACTGGTAAGCTTCGACAGCCCGTAGGTCATTACTGCGAAGTCGGAGCTTCAAGACACCGCTCAAACCATGAAGGTCAATGTGAGGAAGCAGTAACAGCTTTGTGATAGTTAAATCCAATAGATCAAGATGCTTTCCATCTAGGTGATTAAAAATGGCGAGGGGGATTCTTCGTAGCCCAGTATTCATAAAAGTCAAGGATTTGATGTAAGAAGAATCATATACTCCCAACAGTAGATTCACCATTTGGTCATCTTCCGTATTAGTCCCTCCGATAATGAGCTCAGTGATACAAAGTGAAGAGATGGTCATTGAATCGATTACAACTATTGGGTTTCCCGCTATATGTAATGCAGAAACACAACTCTTCAGAAGAAATCCATCGCACGAGATTTTGCGTAATTTATTAAAACCCAGATTTATAGATTTAAAGACGCCGGCTGTTGGCCAAATTATTTCTTCCATCACATTACCAGCTAGATCAAGTTCTGATCCAGATTCGAACCAACGAATTGCACCATCTGGGAAAGATCGAACGTTGGAATAGTGGGCCTGGAAAAAGTTCAAACGAGTGTTTCTAAACATTTTTTCTTCAAGATTCGGTAAAAACAAATTGTCTGCTAGTGTTAGATATTTGAGATGCACCAAAGATGAGAAAGTTCCTACTTCAATGCGGGAAATGTTGTTTCCAATCAAGTCCAGTTTCCAGAGCATGGTGTATTGACTGAATGAGTTATTATGAAGAACTGTCAATAGATTGTAAGCAATGAAAAGAATTTCAATGTTATCAGGCATGTCAGCTGGCACAGAGGTTAGGTGAAGATGAGAACATTTTGCAATCTTTCTCAAAAAGTCCTGTGAACACGGATCGACTGATTGCGTGAATCTGAAAGACCAACCCAACACGGTTGCCATGAACACCACGATCATGGTGAATTTGGGGTCGTATTTTAACTTAGCCATTGTCATTGTCATACAGATCTTTACCTGGGGAAATGGAAGATTTAAAAATGTGAAATTATTATTTCAAATTCTGAAGAGTGTAAAGGTTGAAAATACCATTTTGAATTTTGATTAGTATAGCCATTAGCATTGGCTCTACAGTGAGGAAGAACAGCTTTGCCTAATAATTGATATTGGACAATATATAGCCCTACCTTTTTTAAAGGAACATAAACCGGTAAAAACATTCAAAAACTTATTTCAATGAAACAATTTTCTGCCCAATTGAACAATGAAACAAGGAATTCAAATAAATTTGAATAGTAGCATCGGGATTCAGCAATGGAAGTAAAAGTGCTGTATTGCCAAAAAGTAGAAATGAATAAACTATGGATATGGTATTCAATACCATATCCAAACATATCCATCATGGCTACTCATGCGTCTTAAATTTTTGCATCTTATTGTTTGAAATTACGCACCAACTCTTTCCTTCCTTTGTGGCGTCACTTCCTAGCGCTTACATCATGCGTCCTGCTTACTTTTATTATTATTATTATTTGTATCTTGGCAACTTATGCGTCTTCTTAATTTCTTGCATCTGATTGTTTATTTTCAGTCTTACTTTGATAAAGGTCTTTGACCGAAACGTCAGTCCAAATTTTTGGCTCCTGCAGTGTTTTTATTTGACTCCTGAGTATTTACTCTTTCTTCGATATATATTATATATATATTGTTATATTTTTAAAAGATCTAAGACAAAGGAATCATTTAGAAAAGTGAATTTTTATTTTCATAGCGGACAAAGCCATGCTCTCGCTGAGTTTAACCCACAAGTTAAGCAGTTTAGTATCTGTATTTGCAGAGGTATTATTCGTGAGCTTGAGCTTTCTTTTACACTTTACACTTTTATTTATGACGAAAATGACAAATCAGATAACAAGGTTGTTTAGTTCTTCGAAATCCATTCGTCGAATAATAGGGGGAGAATAGTTAGCGTCAACTTACCTCATATGCGTCCAATGACTTCTGCGAAGATTCATCGAGACCTTAAGGTTACCTTCTAACCTTACATAATATATATACTCTTAACACCGATACTTCCTCTTTGTGTAGAAAATGACAGAAAGCCACTCGGAATATGGCGTAGTTGCTCGTTCCGGTCACCTATCTGTACCCACCAACTGCGCAGAACTGTTAAAGTCAGAATTATAGGAGGTTCCGAAACAAGTTTGCTCACAGCCATGACAATAACCTTAAAATGACATTAATCATACATGTAGTTGGTGGCTGAAAGTCAAGGGAACGGAGCAAGGGGGCGGAGGACGGTCCGGGGGAACATTCCCTTCCTTTCTTTCTCTGTCCCCCTCTTATCACCCTTCTCTCTCTCTCTCTCTCTCTGTCCTCTTCATTGTCATTCAACTGAGCGTAGTATCATTGAAGTAACAGGTATTCCTAAATAGTGACGTCGCTACTGGACATCCACCCCCCCCCACAAAAAAAATGGAAAAAGTAAGAAATGGGGGGGGGGGGGGAGCGGAAAGGAAAGGGGAATACGAAAGGAGTGTGACGTTACGACCCTAATGATTAATATGTAGAAATATCCAAACCGCATCCATGAGTAAGGGTTAAACAAAAATAGAAATAATGACAATAAATGATCTCATATATCATAATTAATTAATTGTATTTTGTCTTAGTTTGTTTGAGATGAATGGATAGACCTGAAAATGTGTTATTCGGGTAAGGCTCTTACTTTCATTAATAGAGCAGTTTATATACCTAAATGAAAACTGAAGTAGCATTTTGCATCATGTAATATATATAGTTGGTAATAAATTAATACTTTACAGCCATCCAGAGGAATCAGTTTTACTCTGAAATCTTCAATTACCATATTAAAAACTGAACTTAATCACTCTTAACTGTCACTTGAATAGAAAAGATTGTGATTTTATTTGTTATGAATATTGTCCAATATGTTACTGAAAGTAAATGATACATTTTGTCATCAGTGATTCAAAAAAAAAAATAAATAACTAGTAAGTCGATGTCTAGTGAAATGGCTCGCTTTGTGCACACATTTAATAGTTCTTAAATGATTAGAAATTTTACAAATTCTATTTCTGTACACAAGATAACATTTCTGTATTTTTTTATGACAAATTGTAGTTGTGTTCACATTCGTTCTGTACGTAGGAGATAAAAATATGTCAAATGAAATGAAATGATTTTTAGCATAGCCTTTTGGAAACAGTACTAAGATACAACAAGAAAATACATAGAGAGACACAGACACAAACACACATACACACCCAGACATACCCCACACATATATACATACACGAAACAGAATAAAGCACACCGTAAAACACAAATGTCTTTGAAATATCGACTCAAGACATTTGTGTGTAACGGAGTACTTCATTCTGTTTTGGGTCTCTCTCCGTCTAAGAACGTTTTAATTATATATATATATATATATATATATATATATATATATATATATAAATTTTACTGGATTGTCGGTGAGGTTTATTCCGTCATAATAGGGACTGGTGTATTGGGGAGACACGAGGACAAAGAAACAAGACAAAAACTGTGTCCCAAATACGCCGTACATGGGTGTATATATATATGTATATAAAGCCCTCTTTACCCATGAGCAACCACCATTATTTTTAATCTCTTATTTTGAACGTATTTGTGCACACGTATAGTAGAGTAATCATGTAATTTTAAGGAAAATATCACTTGCCTGATGATCGCTTTAGGCCTAAAACTCCGAGTAGCAGCCATGCTCCTTTAATCTGTCTTATTTTGTGTGTGTGTGTGTGTGTGTGTGTGTGATGTTTCATGTGAAGTTAAAGTTTTTGGCCCAACTCTATATCGATCTCAACCTCTAAAAAATGTTTAACTTTATAAATCTTACATGTCCATTTTTCAAAGTGTTTGGCTTTCACCTCAAACTATAAAAGCAACGTTCTTTAACACTAAAATACGATAGTAACACGATAAAAACTACTTTCAAAAAATAAACTCAAGGGTAATTTCAAAGGCCTATTGTAATGCCCATAGAAATCAGTTTCGGATTACGTAATACGCCATTGTAATGTGCGCACATTTCTAAAGGTGATGGACAGGTCTATTAAAATTGCCTTCAGTTGATTTTTCGAAAGTAGTTTTTATCGTGTTTAGTATAAATATTGAAATTGAATTGAATATATTGCTAATGAAATATCCTGGAATATATTTCCATATATTGCTACAATTGAACATAATTTGATATTTATTTTTTATTTTACCTACATGTATTTGTTTCTATCATTAATCTTTTTGTAAAATTGGAAAATTTTAACACGCTTAAGGAATTAATTCATACCCTTGATCATCTGACAATGGACTAGCAATAATGCTCGTTGACAAGATTTCTATGATGTCGAAAGTTCGAAATGTTAAAGGTCAACTATTCCTCAGAAGAAACATTTGGTAGTCAGGACTTAAAAAAAAAAGTTGTCAAGGAGGCACTAAATGATTGCACCTGGTGTTGACAACGAGACTTTTGACCAGCTCCTCCCAGAAGTTATCTTGGTCTATATCCCCTCCATTCCAAACTAGATATGGACGATGATCGCTCAAAAAGAGCCTGATTAGAAAATGAAGCTCGTCTTCGGCGATATCGTCCAAAAGGATAAGTACCATCTTCTCTATCCCGACGTCATTGACGTGATTGAGAGCTGTTCTGAACTTCATGATAAACCACTGATCCTGCAGGGCTGCACGGCTGATGACAAAGATTGTCTTAAAGCTGTTTTCTACGGCATAGTCAACGGCATCTAGATAGTACATACCGAGCTTAAGTTCTTCATCACCACACACTATACGATTGAAATCTGGAAGTCTTTGCCTCAGGGCCTGTTTCAGATGCTCATCGACCCACTCCTGATCGGCCTCATAAAGCATTATGGCAACATCATACTGGTATTCTCCTCGATCGACATTATCGACAATTTCATCGTATCCAATGAAGCATAGTTTGAAAAGGAAAAATCTATATCTAATCAACCAGCGATGGTAGTAGGCTAAAGGTAAAGTTATCGCTAGTAATACACCTACGAAGATTAGACAAGAATAAAGCACGGTTTTGGAAACACATCGGTTGCCAACGTCAAAGGTGATAAGTGGCTTCCCCCTAAACGGTTTCAGGGTTCCTGAACTGTACAGGCAGATTGTTTTCGAAGAATCGATAAGTTCTACTGACGTTTTCAGCCAAGCGAGTAGCCATTTCAGATCACAGTTGCAAACCAAGGGATTAGAAGAAATATTAATTTTTATCATAGATGGTAATGGTTCAAATGTACTAGAATTCAGGCCAGGAAGATTATTGGATGAAATATCAAGGAAAACAACATTTCGACTGTATCTGAAGATATGGAGGCCCATGAAGCTTATATCATTTTCTCTTAAAATCAGTTGGTTCAAGTTGACCAAACTGTCAAACACACCCTGTGGAATATAACGCAAATTATTTTGTTCTAAGTTCAGAATTTCAAGATTCCTCAGATCCCTAAAGATACCAACGTTCAAACTCACCACTGAACACACCTTCAAGCGGAGGACCGTTAACTTAGATAGATTTTGGAACAGGCCCACTGGCAAAAATGGAATCGCATTTTGAGAAAGATCCAACCATGAAAGCCGATTAAGGCCATCAGTAATAGACACGTTTCTCGTTGAGTTCCAAAGATATAGTAATCCAGTAGATGTGTCTTGTAGTTCAAGACGCTCCAACATTGGTGTTTCTTTTCTAAGATTACCAGGAAAGATGAATTCATACGGAAAATATGCGGACTCCATGTTCAGCAGCGTCAGGGAGGAAAACCCAAGATTTGCTGGCACATATATAATCCTTGTTCTAGAGAGGTTCAAGATTCGAAGAGATGGACACACCGAAAAGGAATATTTCTGAAAGGTCCGCAGGTTGTGGTTGTTGGTCAGGTTCAATGATTCGAGAGCCTCAAGACCTTTGAATGTAAACTGATTTATTTCAAGAAGTGCGTTGCCAGATAGGTCCATTTCAACGATGGGCACATTCCAGGTATCGTTGTTGCTGTTGATGGTAGAAATCCTATTATCAACTAATGACAAACTATGCAAGGCACTCATGCCGGCAAAGTGTTCGGGTTCGATTGCTCGTATGGCGTTCGAGTCCAATACCATCTTTGAGACACGATCCAAGCCAGAGAATTGTTCTTTAACAAGCACCTCGATCTGGCTCCGACTTATGTCTAAGAACTCCAGAAGTTTCCCGTGTAAATTTGCGAATAAACTAAGGGGAATGTTTTGAAAACCAGTGTGGGATAAATGCAGTGATGTAATATATGGGGACATTCTTACCCCAACGAGTAAATTCACCAGTTGTGTTTCCACCAGACTGTTTCCTCCTATGTTAAGCTCTCCCACACGAAGAGAAGATATAGTAGTTGAATCAATCATCTGGATAGCGTTGAAAGAGAGATCTAGCCGTTCAATTTTACTGTTTATTACAAGCGTGTTGTTTGAGATTGCATAAAATTTGTTGTGGCTCAAATTTATGAAAGAAGAGAAGAATCCATCGTTGCCTGCCCAGTAGAATACACGGAAATTATTGTAGGAGAGTTCTATTTCCGCTCCTTCGTCGAACCATGAAAACGCGTCTTTAGGTAAAGCATTCATGTCTGAACTGTTAGCCTCAAAATACGTTAAGCTAAGATGACTTAGCATATTGTCTTCAAGGTTTGGCAGAAATGGATTCTTCGCCATCGAGAGGACTTTCAGATGTTTCAGAGAGGAAAATGTTCCCTCTTCGATGTGGGAGATGTTGTTTTCTGCTAGGATCAGCCGACGGAGTGCTGGATATAGGCTGAATGAATCACTCTTAATATTTTTCAGTTGGTTCCCATCAAGATAAAGGATTTGAAGGTCAGCTTGCAAGTTGGTAGGGATGTATGTTAACTGCAGATGAGAACAGAATGCGGTCTTTGACATGATATCCTCGGGGCAAATCTGAGTTGATGCCTCCAACCCTACGGAACTGTTTATTGTAAATGCTATTAGGACGATGATTGATACAATGATTCCGTGATCCTCGGCCATTGTCACAGTATCAGCTAGTCCCTATAACAAACGATAATTGAAGTCCATGACTATGATATAAAATATATTCCAATATTTGAGTATAGGGGATCAAAAAGTGAAGTCTGTGTGTATTCCTTATCATGTTTATTTCTTAAGTAGTTTCGTTTTGTTTTAAAACGGTAATCTTATAATCTCAAAATATGACTCTAGACACTGGGATAGAAACCCCTGTGATAAACCGAAAACAGCGATACTGAGTTAGTTTGAAAATAGGATGAGCTTTACCCCCGTTCCTGTAAAAAATAAATTAAAAAAATTGTGATACATGTTAACGTTTATGCATTGGGGCGTGTCTACTGGAAATATACGTGGCCTGGTAAGAGGGACGTGTACCCCGCCCCCATCACCATCATACACAAAATAACGGTATATTATTAATGACTAGGCCTTCTACCTACTTTAATAGTGTTGAGGAGATAGAAAATGATAATGAATGATAAAGTCTCGTCTCACAACATAGATTTTAATGGGAACGAGCTGGGGCCAAATTCCGTCAAATTGAGCTTTAAAATCTCAAAATTAACGTACCGTTTGATAAAATGTAACTTAGTAGGCCTATACATGATATAAATGAGTGACTGTGTATAATGGGTGTAAATAAAAGACTATTCTTGATATAAAAGACACATCTTGTATGTTGCGCTGTAATGTAAAATAATTGTGCTATTTTATATCCTTATGCCATTGTACTTGCACACTCACAATGCAAACAAAAAAGAAAGTTAAAAACAAAACAAAAGTGGTATTTGTGCCCTTGTATGAGTGTATCGATCTTCTTCAAAATCAGTTAATTATTATCATACATAAATATCAGAAAACATTCAATATCTTACCCTTGAGGTAACCTTGTAATGCCGTCTTTAGGTGATTCATTGATTTAGCAGGTAAATGCTTTACAAGGCTGGATCACAATCACACCATTGGTGAAACATATTTTAACAACTTTATCTTGTCTTGTACTTCGCATGTCTTAAAAATAGAAAGATAAATCGATTCCAAATGACGACGTACTTATTTTTTAGTTTTAATACCAGTCTTTGCGAGGGTTGTAAAAGGCAAAACTAAAACGAAGAAATAATACAGTGTGGATCAAGAAAAAAGCGGCGAAGTTAAAATATTTTGTCCGAAACAAAACTGAACAATGATATCATAGGGCATTCGGTGGAATGTTCGTGTGGGCTGCGGGTGTGGGATGTGCATGAGGGGTGGAGTGGGAGAGGCACAGTAAATCCTTTCTGAAGTTAGGCAAAAACAAGAGGGAATATTGAATTCTGTCAACGTTCTTTTATTGTTCTCATCGCGTTATCCATCTCCCCCTCCTCTCACCCCTCCCCCCCCCTCTCTCTCTCTTACCATCTTTCTCTAGTTGTTTCTGCAGTCTCTGCCCCATTTATCCCTCCCCCGACGCTGCACCGCATATTTTACATCTAAGCATCTACGCATCTAAGTGATACTGCCCAGACCCTCTATTAGCCACTAAAACCGATTTTACCCCAAAATGTATATTGGCATACTCTATTCACAATCATTTCGTCAGCTTCTAAATCCGTCAGTAAAACCTAAAAAACATTGTCCATATGAAAATAATCAATGTGAACTGAAGGTGATCTGAAGGTAGGCCTATATACATTGTTATATTTGGACTATTTCTTTCAAATGTTCTGTTTATACACTGTATTGACAAGAACAAGTTTATGACAAAGAAAAATTAATCTTCGGTTTGAGTCCACTTTGCCAAAGCCTAACGAAAACTGAAAGTTGTGTGACAAATTAGTATTTGATTAATCGTCAGCAATTACAGATTCTGGTATAACCCTGGCATCCATTGGTTAATAATTGTTTTTCCCCCAAGTTAATGCGTTTCATACGGGTGCTCTCAAACTTGTGCAAAGACTATAGTTACGGCGTAAGATAAGAATGATGCAGAATGGTGTTAACAGCCATTGGCCAGAATGAGAAGAAATCATACAAAGTGATCTGAATTTAAAAGTGCTTTAATTAAAAGAAATCATACAAAGTGATCTGATTTTAAAAGTGCTTTAATTAAAAGAAATATAGATATAGAGATTTTAAAAGAGTGAGAAAGCGAGAAGAAAGTGCATGCAACAGACAAAAATGACGAGTATTTGCGGATCTATATAGAATAATTATTTATGATCCTAAAAATGATTTATTAAGTATGAAATCTGGACAATCACAACGGAAAGAAAATACCATGTTTATAAAAAGAAAATGATCACATTCATTCAACAAAATTACAAGGTTTACGATGGTTTATGAAGGTTTATGATGAACCCAATAATACAAGAAAGGTTATAAGGAACAAATTTATGACTATAAATGGACCTAAGATACATGTACTAGCATCTAGACTAATGATTAACTGGTTCTTTCTCAAAAGATCTTAGTTTATCTGATAATACCCCTTTGATTGAATGTTATCAAAGAAAATATTTTAAAGATAATTCGTCTGTTTGGAGCCAGAAGGGCGTTAACTCTGTGTTAAAGTATACAGTTAACGCCCTTCTGGCTATTATGTTACATCCTAAAAACGAAATTCTGCGAAAATGCTTTATTCTCCTATTTTGATTTATTGAAATAGAATCAACTTAATATATGCCACATTCAAATGGGAAATGTATTCAATCATTAGAAAAATCCAGGCTGATTTATTTTATATTAATACATAACTTTTAAAAATCAGTGGATATAGCATGTTTTGGAAGTGATATCTTGATCCGCTGTGCGTACCGTACACAGAGTGCAGCGAACCACCATCAACTTTGTGGGAAATTGAAGGTCAGTGCGCGATCACCCGTGCATGTCGTGCCTCTCTGTGATTGGTCAGTTCCCGGAGAAGGTGATTTTTGTATGGATATACTATGTTCTGAAATTAACGTCATTTCCAGATGCCAGATCGGACACTCAACTTTTTAGATGTGTCAGTGTATCAGTGGCGTATCTAGGTATTCTGGTGCCCGGGGAGCTATATTTTTTTTCTGTCAGGACTTGCGCCACCCGACGAGAGAGGGCAGTATTTGAGCGTCAAGAGGGGTGACAATACGGTTTTTTCCGTCAAGACTAGTCGGCATGAATATTCATGAAAAACAAATTGTAGGGATATAATAAAATGAGCGAACCAATCTTGCAGTTCCTTGTGTGGCGCATTTGGATCTACTTTGTGCTCGTCATGAAGTAATCACGAGTTCGAGTCTCGGCAGGGTAAGGGATTAGAATTTACTAAAATATCGTTGACAAAATTTTCTTTTGCTGAAATAAAGTAAGGTGAAACTTTGAGAAAAAACAAGTCTTAAAGTTGTAGTCTCTCTCAAATTCTCCAAAACGGGGCTTCTTGAAGCTCAAATACTGCCCTCTCTTGTCAGTGGCGCAAATCCTGACAGAAAAAAATACGCGGGCCAAACTATCAAATCTGTGCCGCCCCCGCCCCCCCCCCCCCATGCCTAAACTCAGATTAATGAGCGTTTTTAATTTAGAAATGATGGCACTACGTGAAAATGAGTTTTGATGCACATAACCCGAGATTGTTAGCCCAAATTTGATGAGTTATCGCATAAGTGAGGGAGCAACGCGACCGAGCGGCAGATTTTGTTTTCCTTTCACACCTCAAATGGAAATTTCTTATGCATTTTACCCTTAAAAAAAAAAAAAGAAAGAAAATCAAAGGGTATACAGCGACCTAGAAATATTTTTTTTTTTGGGGGGGGGGGCGCAAAATAGATGAAAACCCTGAAGTAATATATTTGAGGAATTAAGTAAGGCAATTTCAAGGCAAATTTATGATTTCAATTAATGGTTAACACTTTAAAAACGTAATTAGGGGCGCAAAATAGATAGATTTTGAACATAATTATGTGAGGGAGCAAAGCGACCGAGCTATAGAACATTTTTGCATTTCAAACCCTAAAAGCACAATTTCTTAAGCATTTTGTCTTGTATTTCTCCTCCCCCCTTTTTTTTTGTCTCTCTCTCTCTTTTGCGTTTTTTGCACCCCCCCCCCCCGCTTCAAGTGCCGCCCGGAGCACGTGCCCCCTCTGCCCCCTCCCCCCTAGATACGCCACTGGTGTATGTACATACTGCTAAGTGACTACATTCATGCAAGACAAAATGAAATATTTTTATTAGGAAAAAGAAAATCGATGTAGCATATCTTGGAACGGAACGCTTCATATACCAATACATCATTGTTCTTTGCTATCCACTCAAATTATATAGATACCGGCACATTACCACAGCAATAATTACATCATCATGTGTTACGCACTAAAATATTGGAGATACATATACTAAATCATCAACATGTGTTATCCATTCAAATATCATAGATATAATGCATATACCATAATAAACAGGGCAATAACCTTTGTCATCACCTCAAATATTCTATGTTATTTGTACATTGATTTAATTACTTACAAGCCTAACAATATATAGATTATGCTATAATATAACTTCAGTCATTATACAGACAGAAATGAAACTGATATGAAACAATTTTTTTTTTCAAAAATGAAAGAAATAGTAATGATATAGTCATTACTCATTATGTCATAACAATGTCAAAAGTTAACATGTACGTATTATTGTATCCTAAAATGATAATTACTAGTTACTCTACATAAGGATTACAATTGTCTACATGTATATCAATCTATTTCATACAGAAGGTATAGAATAACTATACAACAAAGTACATTTACATTGCACGCAATAAAGCAGAAGCAGACTGCACAAAATGTAAGTAGGGAAATATAAGAGGCTGAATGAAATGAAAGCATTTGATTATTACGAGGCAATGTGTCATGTGATAAATATAATTATAATAGAAAACGAAAAATAGTTATATCAACACTTCACTATAATACAACTGTGTTATTAGTAAAATTAGATTGAGGTCACTTTACTTTCAGAATATTCTTGAAAGTCTGCAGAGTAGGAGCATTTCGAATGTCCTGTGGCAGACTGTCTTACAAAACGGAATAATGATTTGTCTCAAGCAAGTTAGATTTATTTATTGATATGAGGGAAAATTACATTAAGACAAACGCAGAAAATTATTGGATAGCAATATTTTATCAATCATTATGTCAATACAAGATTCAAATGTTCACAAATTTCCAGTTTCATATATTCAATATAATATCAAAATATAAATCCCGCGTAGTTAATCAGATATTCATATAAAATTATTATATTAAGATAAAACAAGTTTGGTAAAATTTTATTTATAAAAATGTCTAGTACTATTTACAGCTACTTACACATTAGTGTTTTCACCTGTGTATATGGAAATATGATATGTACATTTTTACATTTTTACATACGGATTTTGTTGTTTTAGCATTGCCTTTTGTCAAATAGAGAATGTCTCACAGCAAACGATCATGATTCTGACAGTTTGTGTAGTGATAGTTAGTTAACAGAGTCTGCAAATACAGACTAGCATGTATAGCTAAATATAGAATGACCTGTTACCCATGACTCATGACAGGTCAGTTATGAAACAATGAATACTTGTATGATACCTGCACATGAATACTTGACTACAAAGATGTCTGCCTACACTGACAGTACCTTAATAAAGCTATGCCATCTTATAAGTTCAATCAAGCTCTCTAACTGGTCTTCTATAAGAATATAATAGTTTGTATAAACATAAATAGTATAAGCAAAGAAAGTTAAATCAAGCCATAACTGCATTGAATATCTTTTTAGTAACACGTCCCAATCTTTCACTGATGAATTTTACGGGAGTTTAAAATGTTTTCTCTGTTCTTTCTTGTAGCTATGTTAAAAGGTTGCTAACAAGAACAAAATAACTGCTAATACACTATTCTACAGTACAGAGATTAGACAAACCCATTTTCTTTCGGAATATTCAGCCTCGGGGAGGGGGGAAGGCTGTGCACAGCCTAATTGTAAGTGCGATCAAACTCAATATTATGTGCCTTCATAGGAATCATTTGTCGACCGAATGTTCAATGTGCCGGCAAAATCACGAATGTAAATGTGAAAGAAGTTTTGAGCAAAGTCTTTCTTAAAATTCTAAGATATTTCTTATCATTTTTTGGATAATTATGATGATAGGGTATTTCAATAGCAAATCTTTTCACGTGACATTGCTACTATGGTTTCCTTCTACTTCGGAATAAAACGAAAGAGAGAAAACTTACAAAGCATTGTAACCTTTACCAGAACTAAAGCTTCTCTTTAGATACAATGCATCAGTGCTGTAGTCGAGTCCATCCCATCCGAGTCCGAGTCCGAGTACGAGTCCCTGGAGTCAGGGTCAGAGTCCGAGTCCGAGTCCAAGTCCGAGTCCTGGACATCCGAGTCCGAGTCCGAGTCCGAGTCCCGATGGGAACATCTTAAATTGCAAATTTTTGTACGTCACATTATTTTCATTATGATAAATGCGTTACTGTGAACTCTCAATAACATAAATAGTTTCTGGCTCATTGAAAACTTCCATTGTCAGAGAATTTAATTTATTGTAACTTTTCTTTAACTATGAAGGCTTGCTCACAAAGAGTGATTTGTCGCCGTGACATGTCGCTTGGTGCTTAAGAAGATTAAGTTCAGTAAGATTTCCAGCTATTAATACTAAAAATTCTGACAGAAGGTTAGAAAATTGAATTGGAAATGTTGAGATAAATGTCTGTGGTTAGAATTTCGGTGATGGTTTGGTTTACTGGTGGAATTTCAAAAGTTTTAATGACCAAAATACTAAACAAGTGTGAACAAATGGCTCATATGTGAACAAGCCTTATCAGGCCAAGTATTTTGCTTGTTTTCACAGTAATTATGGAGAGTTGACTCTATATTGTTTCTGTGATACCTCAATGAAGAAAAGATACATAAATTAATATTTGTTCATTTCAAAGGCCTATAATTTTATCTTCTATCAGTTATAAGTCAACAGAACAAAAAGATAACAAGTTGAATGCCATTAAAGCCAGATTATAGAAAGAAAGTTTCCAACTGAAATGGAAAAAAGTATTCTGTTTGAGACTGCCCAAGATATCCCAGGCTGGGGTCTATGGAGAAACGTGTGTTATAGATTAATCCATCTCCAAATGCTTAATATCAATTTCAATACTTGTCTGTGTCATAACGAGTGTATACGAGCATAAAACGACTAATCTTAACGTCTATCATCTATTTGGACACATTCTCGTACCGTTAAGGCGATCGATGTTGTAAAGATCATGTTCAAAATACCGCTCAATCGAGCAAGGTGCGCGAAAATAGCAGGGTTTTTTGGGGGGGTTTTTTTGCGTGCCCTGGGGTAATTTTTTGAGCTAAAATTAAAAGCGGAAAAATTGCCGGTCTCGTTGCCGGTCTCGGCCCGATTTTCGCCCGAGTCACGAGTCACCACTGCTCGAGTCCGAGTCCGAGACCGAGTCCTTGTGGCTCGAGTCCGAGTCCGAGTCCGAGTCCCGAGAAATAGGGACTCGAGACCGGTCTCGAGTCCGAGTCCGGACTCGAGTCCTACAGCACTGCAATGCATGTTACCAAACACGCACTGTCTAGAATCTAGGATTTATTATATTCTTGTATGAAGACCAGTTAGAGAGCTTGATTGAACTTATAAGATGGCATAGATTTATTAAGGTACTGTGCAGGCAGACATCTTTGTAGTCAAGTATCCATGTGCAGATATCATACAAGTACTCATTGTTTCATAACTGACCTGTCATGAGTCATGGGTTACAGGTCATTCTATATTTAGTTATACATGCTAGTCTGTATTTGCAGACTCTGTTAACTAGCTATCACTACACCTCCCTTTCTTTAAAAGAGGTTTACATATACATATATATAAAACTTCTTAAACTCTACAGAGTGACAGGGTGGACTACCTGTACACTCGCGACTGTACTAGGGGATTATTCTGCCCCTTAAAGCTGGAGTACTGTCGCTTTCAAATATGTAACTTATAACGTGACAGTCCATATGTTTCAGGTTGCGATTCGCGATACTGGAATTCTGCATTGAGGTTGAGTGATATCTGTTGATTCTTGAAATCAAAGTGATTGATTAAATCCGGTTATACTGATAAATTGTAACATGCAAGTATATATCATGCACATGCAATCCTGCAGTTATGTTTTAGAGTTCAAGTTTAACTCTATAAACTATTAACTATTTACAAAACGCGAAAGTCTTTCTCTGTTGTTCGCTTTTAGTTATTTACAAGTTCAAGCGATCTGGCGGTTTAACAACTCGTCTGCTTCTTGTTGTTCTGATTGATGACGTAGTTGCGCTTTCATCTGATGCTGGTTGCTTTGTAGCTTCTGCGCTGTCATCTAGCTCGAAGTCATCCTGCGTTGGTAGTGGAATAGACTCGGCTTGTTTTTGACGTGGGACTGGCCTGAGGTGACGTCTGTTTCTGCGACGTATCTCGCCTGTTTCTGTCTCGACCTGGTATGATCTGTTTCGATTCTGGACAGACTTGATGATACCACGTTTCGACCAGGTGTTGGTTTTCATGTCTTAGAGTATGACATGATCTCCAGGCTTCAGCTTTGACAAGTCTTGAGCATGTTTGTCAAATCGCTCTTTTTGCTTCACCTTATGCTCCTCCTTTCTTCCCCTCACTGATCGAGTATCGATCCGTTGGTTGTCGAGTAAATTGTCAAGCATGGGGAGGTTCGATCTAAGTCGACGATTGTACAGGAGTTCTGCGGGAGACTTTCCGCATGCTAGTGGTGAACTTCGATAGACTTGTAGAGCCCTGTGGATATCTTGTCCACTGTGCTGTGACTTCTTTATGCGATTTTTGACAATCTTCACAGCATTCTCTGCGAGGCCATTGGATTGTGGATAATGTGGACTCGACGTCGTGTGGTGAAAATCCCA
The DNA here is from genome assembly GCA_025618425.1 of Heliocidaris tuberculata. Taxonomy (NCBI): domain Eukaryota; kingdom Metazoa; phylum Echinodermata; class Echinoidea; order Camarodonta; family Echinometridae; genus Heliocidaris; species Heliocidaris tuberculata. The sequence continues at coordinate 33,169,290 of CM046842.1, read as the reverse complement.
TTCTTTTGCAAAGCTCCGGAACTCTTGGCTTGCAAATTGAGGACCATTATCCGACATCAGTTCACATGGTGTTCCATGACGAGCAAATACTGCTTTCATGTGGTTGATCACGGCCTTGCTACTAGTTGAAGTCATAGTACATACTTCAATGAACTGGGAATAGTAGTCGACGATGACCATGTACTCTCTATTGTTCAGTGTGAACAAATCAACAGCAACTTTTTCCCATGGGCGGTTCGGCACGGCATGAGGATGTAGACTTTCAGCCTGCTGTTTTGGTTTGTACATTAGGCATGAAGTACAACTTTGGACCATTTCAGTTATGTCTGTGTTGATTCTGGGCCAATAGATGACTTCTCTAGCACGTTTCTTACACTTCTCAGTGCCTAAGTGTCCTTCATGGATTTTGTTTAGCATGAACCGTCTCATAGTAGTGGGAACAACTATTTTGCTGCCTTTGAAGATGATGCCATCTGCTTCAGAGAGTTCACCTCTGATGTTCCAGTATTCTCTGACTCTAACTGGACATTGCTGCTTCGTTTCTGGCCACCCATCTCTGATGATGCCTAGCAGCTCTTGCAGTTGATCATCTTTCTTTGTCTCTTCGACAATCTGATTTCGTTTGTTTGATGTAACTGGCATGCTCTTGACAATAGCATCTACATAGACTCTGATATCTTCCTCTGTTTCAGCATTCAACTCGGCATTTGGATCTACTGCTCTGGACAATGTATCAGCAGTATACATGTACTTTCCAGGCGTGTACGAGACTTTGAGATCATATCTCTGTACCCTGATGAGTAACCTTTGAATGCGTAGGGGACAGTCACCCAGTGACTTGACAAACAGTGGAATAAGTGGCTTGTGATCAGTCTCCACTTCTACTTGTTGTCCATAGATGTATTGATGGAATCTTTCACATGCATATGTGATTGCCAGTAGTTCCTTTTCGATCTGTGCATATCTAGTCTCTGCATCAGTCATTGATCTAGATGCATATGCGATCGGAACCCAATTTTGATCATGTTGCTGTAGTAGCACTGCACCAATACCATTCTTTGATGCGTCTGCTGACAGCTTGGTTGGTTTCTTGCAGTCATAGAAATGTAGGACTGGCTCTTGAATCAGAGCTTGTTTCAACTGATTCCATGCATCTTCTTGTGCATGATCCCATGTCCACACATTCTTTTTGTCTAGTAGACTTCTCAGAGGTGCTGACTTGTTGGACAGATCTGGGATAAACTTCCCTTGGTAATTGATCATACCCAAGAACCTTTGGACATCTTGCCGACATTTCGGTCTTTCCATGTTCAAGATAGCAGACACCTTCTTTGGATCAGGTTGAACTCCTTGATCACTGATCAAGTCACCAATGAATGTGAGTTTCTTGACACTGAACTCGCATTTGTCTTTGTTCAACTTGAGATTCATTTTTCTTGCAATGCTGAGAACTTCTCTCAATCTGTCATCATGCTCCTGTTGGGTAGTTCCCCATACAATCACATCATCCATCATTGTGTTGACTCCCGGAATATGTGCAAACATCTGGTGCACTATCTTGTGATAGACTTCCGGAGCACTACAAATACCAAAAGGTAGTCTCAAGAACTTGTACCTTCCGTATGGAGTGATAAACGTACAAAGTTTGGAGCTTTCATCATCTAGTTGGATCTGCCAAAAACCACTAGAAGCATCTAACTTGCTGAAATACTTGGCTCCTGCAAAGTGTGCAGTTATTTCAGCTCTAGATGGCAATTGATAGTGTTCTCTTTTGACTGCTCGGTTCAGGTCTCTTGGATCTAGACAGACTCTGAGTTGACCATTCTTTTTCATCACCACCACGAGAGAAGAAACCCAATCAGTTGGTTCATCCACTGGTGTGATTACATCCATTCGTTCCATCTTATCTAACTCGGCTTTGAGTTTACTTTGAAGTGGAAATGGAACTTTGCGACATGCATGTTGAACAGGTTGTGCATTCTCTTTCAATGTGATGTGGTGTTTACCAGGAAGACAACCTAGACCTACAAACACATCTTGATAGTCTTGCACTACACTTTTGCCTGTTCCCTGTTCAGTTTGTTTTTCAACATGATACACTCGTTTTACCAGACACAAGTCTTCACTCGTCCGTAATCCTAACAAAGGCTGACGATTTCTAGGAATGACTAGACACGGCACACTGTGTTTGATTCCTTTGTACTCAACTTGTACAAAACAACGACCTTTGACTGGGATAGCTGTTTCATAGTAGCCTGTCAACATCACTTTGGCTTTTTGCAGCTTTGGTTTTGGTTTCAATTTGTGAAACACTGTCTCAGGAAGAAGATTTGCCTGGGCACCAGTATCAATCTTGAATTCAACTGGCTGGTCATTGACTAGTAGATTGACTTTCCATTCTTCTGTGGATTCTTTTGATTCGACAGAGCAAATCGTGAAACCTTCTGAATCTACCTCCAAGTGCTGCAGTTCATTGACCTTGGCTACTGAGGTTCTACAACATTTAGCAAAATGGTTTTGCTTACCGCACTTCTTGCATGTTTTACCTTGTGCGGGACATTTGTCTTTGCTATGTCGGTTTCCGCACCTACTACATACTTGACTGTTAGTACGACCTTGAGGTTTCGACTGTTTATACTTTGAACCAGATTTCTTCTTAGTCTTGCTGAAAGAATCTACCGGAATTGAGGCGTTTTCCCCTGCGGAACTCAACGCTTGTGCCTGCGTTCGAGTTTGTTCAGCCGCACGACATACTTGCAACGTTTTATCCAATGTGAGATCATCTTGCCTCAACAAACGTTCTCTTAGACCATCGTCTAAAATACCACAGATAATTCTGTCCCGGATAAGACTCTCTTTCAACATGGAAAACTCACACGACTGAGCACGACTCCGCAATTCTGTTGCGTACTGATCAACACTCTCATTCACTAACTGAGATCTTGTGAAAAATCTGTGTCTCTCATACGTCAAATTACGTTTCGGCATGCAATATTCCTCATATTTGTCCAACACTTTCTCAAGCTTCATGCTCTCACCCTCAGCAAATACAAACGTATTATATAATTCCAAGGCAGCATCGCCAATGACGTGTAGAAGCATTGATGTTTGTGACTTTTCGTCTTTTTCAGACATTCCTGAGGCAACATTGTATAGAGTGAATTTCTGTTTGAACCTTTTCCAGTTCTCGGAAATATTTCCCTTTAAGTCGAGTGGAGGGGGTTGACTGAGATTTGCCATTTTGTTTCTTTTTGTTTCTTAGCCTAGTGTACTGACTCACATGAACAGAGTAACAATTAGCTTTTTCTTTTTGTATCTTTGCAACAATTACTTTAAGCTCAATTATTAAACTTTCACTGAGTTATTCTGTATGTTCATGTCCCATATATGTCACGCTTACTGCCCGTTATACTGGAAATGGCCCGGCACAGAAGAGCTATGCACTCCAATCCATACAACGACAGAGCTAACTATTATGGACATAACTACATTCACTGGACACACACTTAGACTCTAAGCCCTCTCATCATCTCTCACATCACAAAAAAGAATTGGATTGAACTGGCCTGATTTCAATGAATCCTCCATATAGCTGGGTTGCTCAGCAAAAACCCTTGCTGCTGAATCCTGACACCATATTATATTCTTGTATGAAGACCAGTTAGGGAGCTTGATTGAACTTATAAGATGGCATAGATTTATTAAGGTACTGTGCAGGCAGACATCTTTGTAGTCAAGTATCCATGTGCAGATATCATACAAGTACTCATTGTTTCATAACTGACCTGTCATGAGTCATGGGTTACAGGTCATTCTATATTTAGTTATACATGCTAGTCTGTATTTGCAGACTCTGTTAACTAGCTATCACTACAGGATTCATACTGTGTTCCAAACATTATCACTTTCCATGTTGGTACATCAATCTGCTAATAAATTTTGAGGAGAAAAGGAATGACATTACATGTGTTATAGTGACGTCAATGAAAATATAGATACATGTAGTTCATTTCATTGAATTCACTTAATGCTTTCATAATCAATTCAAAACTTGCTTTATTTAAACGCTTAGTAAAAGTGATAATGCACTCAATGACACGAATTTACAAGGGATATATAATTGTAAACGTTGGTTTATTTTCGTTTAAAACATGGTTTAAGTCTCCACCGTGGACTAAAATAAGTGCACATTAAAGGTGTAAAACCATAGCTGCCAACCATGGTCTAAAATAAACACCATTAATGAAAAAGAACCATTTAAAAAAAATCGTTACGTAATGATAACAAAGAAAAATACAATACGAAGCACAAGATAGTTCAATTCCATAATCCTTTTGAGGGATACATTTTACGGATATAGTCAAGTGCCCATGATATGATAGGAAATTTAATCTTGTTAGTTCGTATGGGGACAGTAAATATTGGGACTCCGACAGTAAACAAATTCATATTTGTTTTCATTTCACTGTGTGCTTGGCTCTGCTTGTCATAACAATATTACTTCGATAAATCATTATATTCCGTCTATATCGTTACGTTCTCAAAACTCTGGATTACCTCTTCTTTCTGAGCTTAATACAAAGTGGGGAAGAGAGCCTCTGCTCATCCTGGTCCATCACTGTGGAATTCTCTCCCTCGAGAGATTATAGTAGATCAGTTAAAGCGTTCAAAATGATCTAAAATGTATCTGTCTAATTTGGCCTATGATAAATTACTTTCTTTCTACTTTATGTTCTATCCACTCTTTTTATCATTTAATTTGTATTTGTGTTGTGTATGTGAGTGTGTGTGGGTGTGTGTGGGGGTATGTGTGTGTGTGTTGCCCTATATACTTTGAAGTGGCAGTTATCAGTTTTAATCTATACCTTGTTCAGTTAAATTGTACTATTGTTGTTTATTTATGGATGGCATGTTATGGAAATTATGTTTATTGCCATGTTGAATTATATTTTAATTTGTATTATTCATTTTTAAAAACTGAATCAAGGAATAAAAAATTATGAAAAGAAAAAGAAAAGATGCTCCTAGCAGGCTGCCACACTTATTTTGAGCTCCTGATTTTCTGCTTTTATGTTCTGTTCATGTGTATTTCTGGGATTGATTTTTTTAGAATCATGAACAGACATTTGGTAGTTTTTCAGTCTCAACAGCGCCTTTGATTAGGCAACTAGATATTGGCGCTTTATAAATACCCTGATTGGATTGGATTGGATTGTGTGTGTATGAGATTTCATCTTTCGCACTTAGTGCACCTTGAGCATTTGGTTTCTTATTATTACTATTATTATCATTTTCAAGTTTAATGAATCAATAATGTATTAATGTTCTGATCTAATTCATCCATAACGCATTACAAAAGAAGTGCTTATAATAAATAAATCTACATATATAGTATGAAATTTCTTACACTGTTTGGGGATCAGTACAAAGAAAAGCAAACAAGTTTGTACGTGGAGACCCAATAAAATCTTCTGTTTGTTTGCTTGTTATTTCTTTTATTAACTTTATTTCTATGGCACATTATTTAGAATGTACATTCGAACATGAGTTTTATATTGACATAGAAACAATTGTGTCTTTCACTTGATGCTTACAAATATAAGTATAATTTTCCTTCAGAAAACAAATAATGTGGAAATTAAATAGAAAATATTGGAGAAGAAGGCAGAAGTATTGAATGAGAGCTCATCTGTCTTGTATATATACAAACATGCAGTATACTTTCCTTGGGACGGTGGGCCAAATTACTACTCTTCTTGCAAGTAACAGTAGTCAAGCATGAACATTAAAATCCATTACAAATGAGCTTAGAGGCTGAACATCTTTCTGAATGTGAGTATGTTTTCTCCATCACAAGCAAGCATCTTCCCTGATGACGTAACAATCACATGAGAAAATGTAAGATGAACATCCCTATCATTTTGCTCCGTCAGTCTGGTTGATAGAGGAAATGATGCAACTCTTCTCTTCTTCATATCACCCCCACTCATCACCTGATCAATCACACACGTCTTGACATCATCATCTGATGTCACGACGTAGAGGTCGTCCGTCATAGGATCGATGCAGACATTCAGGATTGCATCACTGTGGGGGATTTCTCTTTGAGCACCCTCTCTGTCGATGATGAACACTCCGTCATGACCATCCTCTCTTAAGGATTGAGCGATGATTTGACCTGATGACAGCAAACCATGCATCACTATATTCTCTTTACATGTGATTGTATTCATAATCTTACCATCGGTTGGGTTGATGACGTATATCTTAGACTGACCCATCTCAGCAGCGATGATCATCCCATCCTGGTCAGCAGCAACATCCACCCATGTGGTATCACCGTGTGTGTCTCTTGGTATTGTGACGTGATTGATCAGCTTCCACTCTCTGTCATACACACTTATGCATCTAGTCAAACTGTCTCCTGTATAACCTTTGCACCATTTACCGCATACTACCTTGTCATCATTCAACAATGAACAGGATATGACACATGTTACACCACTACCGGTCATCACTTTGTGAGTTTGTTTAGTGTTCATATCTAACATAGATGTATCTCCGCTACCTTCATGTACTCCATCTCCACTATGCAATGGTAAATCTGTGATAATCGCATTGTATTCATTTATGAACCCTACAATGGCCGGGAATGTTATTTTATCACTGATTGTCTCAATGAGCCTCCACTCCCCATCATATCCCTCAATCCTCCCATTATACTTCTCTCTCCCAACATCCTTCACAAACCTCACATTTGATAAATATTGGGCCCACCCATTTTTTCTTTCCAGATGCATAAACTTGTTTATCTTTTACTCAATTCTTATTAGTAATATACATGTATATATTTTTAATTCCGTGTATAAAACCAATGTTTTAAAACCTGTACTCTATCAAAACGAATGGAAAAGCTCACCTAATCTACATGTAGGATGCTGTTCTAACCTTCGTAATAGTTGGAAAAGAATTTAACCACCTTAGATAATCAAAACTGCATTTGAAGAAGAACTGTCTACTTCAGATTAGTGCGTCAGGTGCAATCAAGATGGCGTATCGGTGTATACCATCCCACGTCAAACTACAGCGCACTTGGCACTGATTAAAGATAAAGTTAAGTTCTGGTCATGCGATTCCATTTTGAAAGAAATTGTCTCGAAGAAATTGAGAAAGGTTGATCATGTCTATATCAGAATTGTTGTATACAGTGAGGTTTTGGAAGCATCAAAATGATAAGAAATTGACCCAGTCTCGCTGAAAAGCACATACACTGCACACAGTGCAATATCCACTCCATGTTATGGTCTTAAAGCTCATGTACAGTATTGGTAGCAAAAAGGAAATTGGAAAGAAACATGTTAAATATAGTCTCATGTTGTTCTCCTTGTATCAAAAAATGTCTGTAAGAGATCATTTGGTATTCCATCTATGATTTCTGGTGAATTTCAGTGTAAATATCTGTAAGGAATGCTCGATCACTGCCATTATGCTAGGCCTAGGACCCTTCCACCCCGACGGCTCCCCGCACAGCAATCTTGGGGCTTCGCATAGAGACAGCATGTGTATCACTCTGTGTAGCTACTCATTGGTTTTACACGTGTGTGTATAGTGTATAGCACATGCTGCCTTTGTTGGGATTTTACATTCCTGTCCCGGCACATAAATTAGTTTTTGCCTCTTATTTGTTTGATATTAAACTTTAGGAGGCGAAATCTTCACAGTGTCTTAGAATTGCTAGTATCTTGCTATTTATCAACAAAAATTGAAGAAATCTGACGAACAGTTTTTGAGGGCTTACCAAAACTCTACATGACCTTTAAGCCAAGGATGAAACAAGTAGTCATAATTCAACTTTTACATCGCCTTTGTTATACACTCAAAAGACATGACAATAAAATTGTACCCCATTTTCATATTAACATTATTTGAGCAATGATTTAGTTGTTTTATAGTAGCCTAACAATAAACAAAATTTAATATAGCATAACAATATACATACATATAAATCAGTTACTGTCACGGACGGGATACTGTGATCAGACATTTTTAAATTTGAAGATGTAATAAATAGTAATGGTATACATGTAAGTCATTTTTTTTCTTCCTATAGGGCATAATAATGGTAAAAGTACATATGCACCTTGTTGTATTATACAATGTTGATAAGTATGTAAATAATGATTACAATAGTTAGACAGAAGACAGTAAGAATGGCAACATAGCACATTTACATAGTACACCAAAAAGCAGAAACAGCTCTCTAAACGAAACTGTATCTAATGTTAGTTGAAAATGAAGTATATGAAGATATGTCACGTCGACAAAATATAATTATGTTGATGATGAAAGTGGGATCCTGTATATAGCGCTCAGGCCTGTCACATTGCCAGTCCTCATGGTCCTGGAGCTTGATTAATATTACCCTGGATTTTAGCCCGGCTGGCATTACAGCTCCCAGGAAGCATTTTGAGGAATTAATCTCTGCCAGGTACCCACTGACCTCACCTGGGTCGAGTGTGGCAAAGGCAGATAGTCTTGCCAAAGGACATTAGTGCCAGGGATCGAACCCCGTACCTAGCGGTTCACAATCCGGAGACTTATCCACTAGACCACAGCACCTCTACATGTCAACTGGTTACGATGGAAAAACGGATATGTAAACGGAAATAGTTACAGTAGTACTTCATTATTATAGCGCTGTTACGAAAATACATGTTACTAAACAAAGTAAAATTATTAAGGTGAATTTACTTTCAGAAGATTTTTGACAGACTGCAGAAGAGAAGCACGACTCGAATGGCTTGTGGCAAATCGGTCTAAAGAAAATGATGTTGATTTTGGTCAAGGCAATCATGATTATTTCTTGAAGCGTCGAGCAAATTCAGTGATTCAGTGATTATAAGACAAACTGAGACATTTATGTTAATTCAACAGTTAATGTACACAAGATAGTCCGTTTCATGTATTTTATACCATGAACATATTTAAAACATAAATCCAATAGAGATAAATACGTGGTCATGGAAATGTTTTGAACTTAGTTAAAACAGGCAGGTAGTTGGTAAAATTTTATTCTTGAAATAATCTGGTACTATTTATGCTACTTACACGTTAGCATTCTCACATGTTTACTGATATAATACATACATATTTAACTTTACTTCATCATACAGATTTTAGTGTTTTAGCATTTCCTCCAGATATCTGAATATTTTGTCAAATAATAGTATGTCGTAGAGCAAATGATCATAGTTACTATTTCCCAGTGTTGTATGCCTCGAGGCTGGCCTCGTCCTCGAGGCCGGTCTCGAGGCCGAATATTGCGTCCTCGGCCTCGGCCTCGGAAGCTAATGTCTCGGATGTCTCGGCTCGAGGCCGGATCGAGGCAGCGACAAAACGCGGTCATTTTCAGTGTTGAAAATGACTTTTTAATCAGCTAATATGAGAGTAAACACTCAGCCCTTAAGTAGTGGAAACGCGCTCAATATTCACTGATATTGCAATTCCGCCGTCGCAACGCAAAGCACAGCACTGCATGTTACTGCCAGATACCTGTTACTTGCATAGTGTAAGGATGAGATTGATGTTGGATCGTCAAAATGGGTGATTTCAAGTACGGTGTTGGAGGCTGGTTTTGGTGTTGTGAGAACACCAACACCAGCCTCCATACCGAACTTGAAATCAGGCTGGTGTTGGGATTGACATCGCAAAATATTACGCATTTCGGGTAGTTCTTGTTGAAAGTTGGTGTTGAATATCGTCTGCTGAAGCGAGCTTCACGATTGGTGTTGACAATTTACATGAATTCACCCATTCGCCAACACCAACCCCTAGGGATTGGGAAATATGTGATTTCAAGTCTGGTGTTGGTGTTGGTGTTCGGCTTTTGCACTCATTTTTATTGTAAAACGGTTTACCTGGATGTTATCATGCTGTTCGTGATGTTCAGTTTCGCGAACAGTATCATTGGAGATATTATTTTTTAAAGATTAATAATATTTTCTCTTTTGATTTTTCAATATGGTTTTAGATTTTACATAATATATGATGAGATTTCACTGCAATTTCTGACTGATTTCGCTTCCGTCGTCGAGCATTTTTGCGTGTAGCCTCGGAATGGCCATGTCTCGGTCTCGGTCTCGGTCTCGGGCAGCCATGTCTCGGTCTTGGTCTCGGTCTCGGCTGAGCCGGCCTCGGATACAACACTGCTATTTCCATGTACTGCACATTTACGACTCAAGCAGTATGCAGCATTGAAGCTAAATGATGCCATTGATCAGGGGCGGATCCAGGATTTCGTATAAGGGGGGGGGGGCACACAAATGCAGGATTGTCAACTTTGGGAAACTGCTTGGAGGGAGACCCATATTTTTTTGGTCTCGCCAGCCCTCCAAAAGTCGCTCAGTGGGGGGGGGGGGGGGGGGGGGGGGGGGGGGGGGGTGGCGACCAAAAAAAAATTTCGCCAGCTCTCCAAAAGTCGCTCAGTGGGGGGGGGGGGGGGTTATGGGGTCCAGTTCCCCTCCATAATTCTCTGACAAGCAAAAAAAAAAAAAAAAGGTTTTCTGGTCGAAAAGGGGGGGGGGCACAATCGCAAATAGGGGGGGGGGGCACAATGCATTGTTTTCCCTCAAAAGGGGGGGGGGCACGGGCCGGGATTGCCCCCCCCCCTAAATCCGCCACTGCCATTGATAATGCACTCAATGGCTAGAATCTAAATGGAATCATCACACTACCTTTCCTTAAAACATTATTTGAATTCCTATCTTCGATTAAAATAAGCTCATTTGATATGTGGCTACCAAAGTATTTTGTACACGAGTTTCACATTGTTATGGAAACAGTTATATGTGTACAAGTAAACGAACGAATAAAAAATATGGAGAAAAGTGTACAAGAAAAGTGAGCTAATCTATCTATGCATACAAGCGTGTAGTTTGATTTTCTTGGAATAGTGAGCCAAATTACTATGTAGCCTTATTGCGCGTAGCAGTCATGCAGTAGTAAAACTTAAACATCAAAATCTATTTTACAAGTAAGTTCAGAGCCTGAACATCTTTTTGAATGTGAGAACGTTATCTCCATCACTAGCAATCATCTTCCCTGATAATGTAACAATCACCTGAGAAAATATAATATGAGCCCTCCTCTTATCTTCCCCCGTCCACCTGGTTGATAGAGGAAATGATGCAACTCTTCTCTGCTTCATATCACCGCCACTCATCACCTGATCAATCACACACGTCTTGCACTCATCATCTGATGTCACGACGTAGAGGTCGTCCGTCATAGGATCGATGCAGACATTCAGGATTATATCACTGTGGGGGATTTCCCTTTGAGCACCCTCTCTGTCGATGATCAACACTATGTGATCTGCTGAGTGGGGTACAGCGATGATGTGACCTGATGAGAGCACACCACGCATCATTATATCCTTCTTACACGTGATTGTGTTCATAATCTTAGCATCAGCTGGGTTGATGACGTATATCTTAGACTGATCCCACTCAGCAGCAATGATCATCCCAGCCTGGTCAGCAGCAACATCCACCCATGTGTCATCATCGGTCGTGTTTCTTGGTATTGTGACGTCATTGATCAGCTTCCACTGTTTGTCATACACACTGATGCATCCAGTCAAACTGTCTCCTGTACAACCTTCACAGTATTTACCGCATACTACCTTGTCATCATTCAGCAATGTACAGGACATGACATGTGATGTATCACTACCAGTTATCACTCTATGAGTGTGTTTAGTGTTCATATCTAACATAGATGTATCTCCGCTACCTTCATGTACTCCATCTCCATTTGGGAATGGTACATCTGTGATTAACGCATTGTATTCATTTATGCATCCTACAATGAATGGGTATGTTATTTCATTTGTGACATCGATTGTATCAATGAGCCTCCACTCCCCATCATACCCATCAATCCTCCCATTATACTTCTCTCTTCCAGCACCCTTCACAAACCTTACACCTGATACAGTACGAGTGATATGTTTCACACCACCCTCATCCAGTGGCTTCCTTAGTTCTTCAGTCACTGATGTGTTTACACGATGCCCGTCTTTGACTACATTTTTATCATCCTCGAGTACTGTATCAAGTTTCTGGATTGTATTCTCGGTGGTTTTCGTGTTATCTTTCCATGATTTCTCGAACTCGCCAATCTTTCTCTCAATCTCTTCAGCGATACTTTGAATGTCAGTAAGTAAATCACGTTGTTTATTGTCTATGGGTTCTCGTCTTTTCTCAGCATCTGTGCGGTTTAGTTCATGTCTCTTCTCTCTCTCCTCATTGTTCCTTTGAATATCAGCATTGATCTTTTGAATCTCCTCTTGGAGTTTTTGATTCTTCTCATCAATCTCCTGATCGATTTTGGCAGCATCTTCCTGTTCTCTGTCTTGGTCTGTTTTGATCGCTTCCTCGATGGCCGAATCAACTTCACTTTTAATGGCTTGTAAATGTTTGTCCGCATCTTGTCTACAGTGACGAATCTGGTCTCCATTAAGACGACATAACTGTAACTTGTCCATCGCCTTTTTCTTCAATCCTTCTAGCTTTGCTTTATTTTCCATGATCGCACTCTCTATATCCTGTTGTACGCAAGGCTTCTGGTGATCTATTATCGCGCATGAATAACACAAAGCTATACCATGTGTTTTACAATACAATTCTATATCTTTATCATGTTTCTCACAGTAAAGATTAGGCCCACCCTTTCTCGCTTTTCCGATGCATCCCTCTTTGGAGGCGCAGTCCTTGCAGAGCTTCTTCTTCTCCTTCACGTAGTACGTCACATCTGTGATCTCCTCACAGTCGTCTCCTTCACAGATGTCTTCTGCAGAGCTGAATTTATCCGCCATCCTGATCAGGGTATTGACCTGTAGAAAAAGCAGGAGAAAGAGATAGAGAAAGGGAGAGAGAGAATAAATAATAAAAATGTAATAGTGAAAATGGATATAGAGAGTGGGGGATCAATTTATAATCAACGTTTTCCCCGGGTTTGGGTCACATGTCAGTCAAAGATAGTAGGTACCAGGGGCGTAGATAGCAGGGGGGGGGGGGTATGCATCCCCCAAACTTTTCGGGTGGGGGGATGGTGTGTACAAACACCCCCCCCCCCCCAGGTTTCACCCCACCCAAAAAACAAGACAAAAAAAGACATAATGGAAAATATACATTTCTATATTATGTAGTAGATAAATATAATTTGGTATATATATCTATTAATATTATTCAAATTTATATATTATTTTTTTCAACATAAGTACTATTTATCTATGTATAATATTGTAGATTTATATGAATTTATTGATATTTATCTACAATTCTATCGTTGCTTCTGATTTTTCCCGATATATTTTACACCACTAGAAAGTGAAAACCATCTACTTCAACTTATACAACATGGGTGTTGATCTGGGAGGGATATGGAGGTGTTATTTTATTTTTTTCAATTGAAGGGGGGGGGGGGGATGACCTGCATGTGTTACCATCCCCATATGTATTTAGAGGTGATTTTTTTTTTGAAGCCATAATGAGGAAAAATAATTTAGATTAAAAGTACATGTAATTATTCTGGATTTAGAGGGTTCAATCGGTAACTTTCCTTTATAATGCAATTCTGCAAAATTGAAATGAAAATAGAGTCACAGGAATCAGATGTGGTGGAGAAAGAGGGAATACATCACCCCCCCCCCCCCCAATATTTATCGAGGATGATGACCTGTGTCATCATCACCCAACTATACATAGAAGAATTATAAAATGATAATCATAACATGTAGGCTCGGTCAGATGTACGGCTCCGGGCGTTGCATGTGGGCACAGTGCCCCCTTTTTCCCCTTTAAATTCAGATAAGTACCCCATTTTTCTTTTGAATAAGTTCCCGTTCAATAAGTTTCTTTTAAGTGATAATTACACCTCATCCCTCACCTTACCTTTGATAAATGCTCCTAATTCAACGAGAGCATTTTTCCCTTTTAATCCCTTTTATTCCTTTTAATGTAACAAGTCATTTTTTTTTCTTAGTAATATATAGACGGGGAACCGACATTTGCTTTGGCGACAATTGCTCCTGGGACAAATTCTCCTAAAAATACAATTGCTCCTGGGATAATTGCTCCGACGACATTTGTTCCGGCGACAATTGCTGCTGCCACAAATGTTCCTGCGACAGTTGATCCGTCGACATTTGCTCCGATCGAGCCACAATTGCTCCCTGACAATTGCTCCGCCAACATTTGCTCCAAAAAATTTTTAAAAATGGATTTTTGCTCCGTCGATAAAAATGAATATGAGACATTGCTCCGGCGACATTAGCTTCGGCGGAAAGCGTTCCATCCCAGGAGCCTGAGAAAATTTTTGTTACTGGGGTTGCTGTGAGAAAAAAAAATGGGTCCTCGGCGTTTTGTACTCTCTTTTTTAACTACTTTTTAGCTACAGCACCCCCTCAAAAAATTCTGGGGGTGCTGCAGCACCCCCGGCTCCCAGGGGCCTGCTCGATCCGCCGACATCAATTGCTCCTACGACATTTGCTCCGTCGACATTTGTTCCGATCGAGCGACAATTGATCAGCAACAACTGCTCCGTCTATAAAATGAATATGTGCGACAATTGCTCCTGCGACAATTGCTCCGTCGACATTTTTTCCGATCGAGCGACAATTGCTCCGCGACAACTGCTCCTTCAGTAAAAATGAATATATGCGACAATTGCTCCTGCGACAATTGCTCCGTCGACATTTGCTCCAATCGAGCGACAATTCCTCCGCGACATTAGCTCAGTCGAAGAAAATGAACATGCGACAATATCATTACTCCGTAACAATTGCTCATGCGACAACTGCTTTGTCGACATCTGCTCCGTCGATGAATGCTTATATAACTATGCGACAATTGCTCCAACGACCACCTTACATAAAGTCCTCATCAAAAGCGAACACAACGAATTCAGAACAATAGCTGTTGTTGGTGTTTTGGGATTTGGCAGTAAATCTTTTTAAAGATTTTTTTTCTACCACTTTCCTTTCTGATTTTGCCAATACTTAATTATTCATCTATACGTTTTATTATTTAGTTACCCCCCCCCCCCCCTCTCTCTCTCTCTTTCTTTAACTTGGACAGTTTTAACAAAACTGAGTAAATGATGGCGAACATTTATTTCTATATAGCCATTCTATCTACTAGTCATGACACTTTCTAGTGGAGAAAACAAGCTAGTCATGTATGTGGGTTGTTGCGAATTGCTAAAGTTCATAGGTTCAATTTAATAGTGTAATAGTGAGGGGAAGGGAATACACGCCCAAAATATGGGGAATTGGAGGAATTAAGTGTTCGCTCCCGGGCCTGCCGCCAAGCGGAGCTTGCATGATGCTTCGCAAACAAAGCAAATAGACATCTATTATACTTATTAATATGGCAGTACTCTGTCAAACAGAAAATATCATAATAATGCCTCCAGCTACCTGACTCGCCCATGGGGAACTGCATGTTGTTGTTGTTTAATATATATAAACAAAAGTAATACAAACATGAAAGATAAAAAATACCAGTATTATCAAAGTACAGCAATCATTCTGGGTTGCCATGTTCAACTTTTTAAGCTGGTCAAGCGGGGTATTAAGTGGTCGCTCCCGGGTCTCCCTCAAAGTGGAGCTGGCAAACGCCTTGCAAACAGAAACAATGAAATATTGTCTGAACTGTACAGGTTTCTTTTTTCTCTCTCTAAGCTGGTCATAATTATGCTTTGAACGAGCTCCCCGGCTCCTGCCGCGCTGAGCTGGTGTCGGCTTATTAAGACCAAAACTAAAAAAAAAAAACACAAATAAGAATCAGAGCAAACGTCAAGCGTATGGTAGCGAAAGCAAATACATAAACCATTATAAAGTAAAAGAACAATCAAAATAAAAACCTCCAAAGGCCTATGTACGTTGAGTCCAGTGGCTTATTGGGGGAGGGGAGGGGACTTGTGGCTGTGTCCTCCCGCTCAAAACTTGCCCTTGGTACTACAATGCCCGTGTTGGTATACATTCGGTTGTGTGGAAGAAAAAAGGAAGGAAGGAAGAAAGAAAAGGGCAAGGAAGAAGTCAAGAAAGAAAAAGAAAGATCATCAAAAGAGTGTGTTTCCTTGCTCGCTTCGCTAGCTCGTAATGTTTAGAAACAGGGTGGTTTTGAACACTAAACATTTGCAACAGCGAAGTAAATAATATTTGGCAGTGAGGTGACCAAATATACCATTTGAATATCTTATAAGTCCAGAGTGTATTTTGACCACAAAATAAGACTTCTTTTAAAGCAAGAAGTGGTAATTTTAGGCTCGCTCGCAAAATGAATAAAAAAAAGTATAAGTGTTGGGGTGTGTGGGGTGGGGTGTGTATACTCAAATGTCAGCAATAAATTTCGGCAAAATATTTCGCTCATTCCCAAACCCCACTCCTCGAAACGGATTTACGCCAGTGTCATCAATCCTCCAAAATTGTCTCCCTCCAAACGTTCATCACCCCCCCCCCCCCCCGACTCTTCGAAATGAATCTACGCCACTTCGGACTTCCATTGTACTTTCCAGGGATAAGCAGTTAGAGGTAGGCCTACGGTAGTAATTGTCACGACATACAATTCAGGTATTTCGAAGGAGTAATTGTTGCGGAGCAATGATATTGTCGCATATTCATTTTCTTCCATGGAGCTAATGTCGCGGAGGAATTGTCGCTCGAACGGAGGAAATGTCGGCGGATCGAGCGCTTTCCGGTGGAGCTAATGTCGCCGGAGCAAATGTCGGCGGAGCAATTGTCGAGGAGCAAAAATCGAATATTCATTTCTATCTACCGAGTTTATTGTCGCGAAGCAATTGTCGAATATTCATTTTTATCGACGGAGCAGTTGTCGCGGAGCAGTTGTCGCGGAGCAATTGTCGCAGGAGCACTTGTCGCATATATTCATTTTTACTGTCGGAGCAGTTGTCGCGGAGCAATTGTCGTAGGAGCAATTGTCGCATATATTCATTTTTATCGACGGAGCAGTTGTCGCGGATCAATTGTCGATCGATCGGAACAAATGTCGACGGAGCAAATGTCGCAGGAGCGATTGTCACTTATATTCATTTTTATCGACGGAGCAATTGCCGCGGAGCAATTGTCACTCAATCGGAGCAAATGTCGACGGAGCAATTGTCACAGGAACAATTGTCGCAGGAGTAATAGCCACAGGAGCAAATGTCGTCGGAGCAATTATCGAAGGAGCAATTGCCGTCGGAGCAATTATCGCAGTCTGGAGCATATGTCGCGGAGCAAATTGTCGCAGAGCAATTGTCGTATTTTTAGGAGCATTTGTAGCCGGAGCAATTGTAGCCGGAGCAAATGTCATACATCCATATAGACGCTGATTGATTTTTCTACTTTCTATAAGAACATTTTCCCGTTCTTATAAATGCCTCTTTTCAGGTGTGATTAGTGCCCCTTTTCACCTCTGATGAACTGCCTTTTCCACCTTTTTTAGACATTCATTTATCTTTCTAATAATTGAAGTGTCCTTTTCCCCATGATAAGTACAACGTTTCCCTTTTCCATAACATGTGCAACTAATCCAAAGTGACTTAGAGCCAATATTCCTAAATGCCCGCTCGCTAGCTACGCTCGCTCGTATTAAAGTATAGTTTATTTAATAGATTTTCATTGTGAAATTTTGCAAATGATACCCCATCAGAATTGTGCTTCCCCGTTTTTATATTACATTGTAATTGCGACCTCAAAAATTTTGAATATTGTTTGCTCGCTCGCTGAATATTAAAATCACACTACAAAACTGCAAAGCATGATGCTAAAGTTGTATCTTGGACATGTAAAGAGAAAAACCATATACATGTTTACTCACCCTCACCCTACACTATATGTATACATTATATATATATATATATATATATATATATATATATATATATATATATATATATATATATATGCGTGTGTGTGTGGGTGTATGTGTATGTGAATACTGATCTGACATTACTCGACATGATCGCAAAACTAACCACAAACAAGATACATCGACATTTATACTACGTACGTACTTACCGCATTGCACACAAAAACAAAATTAACTTTGGGTTCAAACAAATTCAACCCTTTCCATTTTTTCTCCATATTCATGATCATTAACGTGTTGACTACTGATTTCTCTCATTCCCATAGGATTAATACAGGGACCTCTTGGTTCCAGTAGGCAATAGGTTAATAGTACAACCTTGCCTATAAGGATGCATCATGCTTGTTATAGCATTAGGCTAAATCCCACAGCGAGACAGATGTCGTTCAGGTGAACCCTCAAATAATTTGTCAGAACGTCCACGAGACCGACAGCCCATTAGACTGACAATCTTGTGGGCATTTTGACATTTTCTTTTTGAGCGGGTTCAAATTCAACTTGAAAATTTCCTCTCTTTTTCAGATTCTTCCAAACGTCTCCTTTTCTTTCATTTCATTCATTGTCAGTAAAAAGACACCCTTCATTTTCATTTTCTAGATATGGACAATATAAATCTCTGTATTAACAATGGCAGTAATAGCCTTTCTGCGGTAAGGCGATTTTCTAAACTTGTGTAAAATAATGTAACATTCATTCAGGTTCAAACAGGCCCGTCGGAGCCGCTACGGATGGTACGGTATTGACCGTACCACTTTTCAGCCTAAAAAATGAAAGAAAAAAAGAGAGAGATGGAGAGGGAGAAGAAAAGAGAAGAGAACAGGAGAGAGAGAGAGAGAGAGAGAGAGAGGGAGGGAGAAGAAAAGAGAAGAGAAAAGAAGAGAGAAGGTGGGAGGGTGATAAATGTCATGATCATAGGCTGATCGCGATAGGCTTATCACCAGCTTAATGGAAGAACACGAACATCGAAGTGACTTTGCTTTTTTCCCCATTATTATGAAACGCATTATCACATAAACCGAAAAACAGTATACATGCCACGAAACTTGTTCATCCAATCGCAAATCTTCAAAAATAATATCCTCAAGAAAGTGATAAAGAAGGAAAGGAAAAGGGGAAGAAAGAAAAGAAGGACAAATGTGACAATATTTTGCTCGCTCGCTTCGCTGGAAAGTTAATATTTGGGCAAAAGGCGTCCCCCTTCGGGAATAGGCTGCAGCCCCCCCCCCCCCCCCCGAGGATTTTCAAAGTTCCGATATTCGGGCAACCACCACTTCATATTCGGGCAGAAATGAGGTGCGAGATTCCCAGATAATAATGTAACTTCTGAATGTAACTTCTGTACATTTTCACTACGAAAACTTACAAAAATTGCTTGCTCGCTTCGCTCGTTCGCAAAAATTAAGAAACTGAAAAGTTGATATTCGGGAAAAAGGCTTCTCCCTTCGGCAAAGTTCCGATATTCGGGCAACCACCACTTCATATTCGGGCAGCAAAGTGAGGTTGCCAGAATATCCACATATTTGAGCAGCGAGGTTTCAAGATAATTATGTAACTTCTGTATATTTTCTCTACGCTCGATCGCTCGCAAAAATTTAGAAAATGAAAAGTTGATATTGGGGCAAAAGGCGTCCCCCTTTGGCAATGGGTTGCAGCCCCCTTCCCCCGAGGATTTTTCAAAGCTCCGATATTCGGGCAACCACCACTTCATATTCGGGCAGCGAGGAGAAAGAATATCCACATATTTGGGCAGCGAGGTTCCGAGATAACTATGTAACTTTTGTATGTAACTTCTGTACATTTTCTCTACGAAAAGTTTGTTAAAAATTTGCTCGCTCTCTTCGCTCGCTCGCAAACATTTTGACATTGAAAAGTTGAAAAGTCAGCCCCTTCCTTCCGAAAATGGCCATGTATGATCAAGATCTCTACATCTGTAATTTTCTTTTCTTATCATTAGGGGGAGGGTTAGGGTGCAGCATTATTGTCGGCAAATTTGGGTGTCACACCCCCCCCCCCCCCCCCCCCCCTTCAAAATGTTCCCTTACACCAACACGAGGGGTTCTGTCCCTTGGAACCCCGCTTGGGGTTTCACCCCAGACCCCCACTGAAACCGTACCACTTTAAAATTCCTTCCGACGGGCCTGGGTTCAAATACATGTATTTTCACGAGGTACCCCTCATCAATTATTTCCCCGTTTGTAGTAGCAGTCTTACAGTCACATACTCCAACATCACGAAATACATTGTCAATGGTAATTTATGATGAAAGAACTTTATCAATCAGTGTAAAATAATAATAACATGTATGATCAACTTTCATACTGTCTTAAGAAAAGTCTTCTGATGCCAAACGTAGTGGCGGGAAATGAAGATATACGACCAGGAAAACAAAGCATAGCTTCATAAATAGATCCGTTACCCTGTTAGCAAGTGAAAGGCATGATTGAGAAAAACAGTTATATAGAGACTTTAGATAATTATGTCAACATAAAAGTTAGTCTCCGTATATATTTGCTTCATTTCATGAAGAGATTATTTTTCTTCCGATAGCTCGGGAGAGAGAGGGGGATGGGTGAAGAGGGGGAGTGAGAGGGGACAGGCAAAAAAAGAAAAAGGGGAGAGAGACGAAGAGAAAAATGGAAGGACTGAGATTAAGAGAAAAAATGAGTGAAAGAGAGGGAGAGAGAATGAGAGAAAGGGAGAGAGAATGAGAGAAAGAGAGAGAGAGGGGTGAGACGTGGAGTAAGGGGAGGGGAGAGATAAAGAATGAGAGAGTAGGTGTAAGGCCAAAGTACACGTCAATGACATGAATATAACGAGAAGGTAATAGAGATATCAAGATTTGTAGCACAAACTACGATACTTATATTGGCACGTAACCATTGCTATTAAAATATATATGATTATGGCTCAAGTACCCAATTTTGAATTTAAGTAAATAAAAAGTGGACCTGTTGAACTTCTGTTACTGTTTATTCGTTAAGGTTGGTGTGACGATGATAATGATGATATCGTTTTCGATAATGATGACGATGATGAATCGGTACAATCAAGTTTCCTTTCCCTTTTCCCCTTCTTTTCTCCTCGATTTTCCACTTTCCCCCTCAATCCCATTTTCTCAATGCTGGCGGAAAAAAAAAAAAAATTCTCACCACCACTCCCCCCCCCCCCCCCCCCCCCCCTCCCCCACACTGAGCGACTTTTGAAGGGCTTGCGAGAAGAAAAAAAAAACAAAAACGAATCTCCCTCTAATCCAAGCAGTTTCCGCTCATGCCGCCAAGGTCCAGTTATGCCACTGCATCTCACGTTTATATATATATATATATATATACTAGTGGGCATTGGTGTCAAACGGTGTACGACAGATGTGGTCGAGACATCATAGTAGACCGACAGCCCACGGACCGACATTTCGGTATCGCGGGCATTCTGACAACTTTTCTGTAGGATCAGTAGACCGACGTTGTTGGCCTCGTAAGCTGTCGGTCTGTGAACCTTGAGATAAGTATTTAGAAGTCCGATGATACTGAAACTGTCGGTCTATTTGGATAGTTGTGTAGGACGAGATGACTTTTATATTGCTCCAAGAAATTAGAAAGTGGGTGGATATTTCACACTCACACGTGGTTTATGCACGCTTGGGCTAAAACCACTTGGTCTAATTTCCAGATGGGCTACCTTCATTCGGGCTAAACCTTTTGGTCCACTCTTCATTTGGTCTAATTTGCACTTGGTATAATAACCAGAAAGTCTAATGACCACTTGGGCTAATTATCACTTGGTCTAATTACCATTTGGTCTAATTACCATTTCGTCTACTTTATTTTGTTGTCACTTTTTTTTTCTCATGTCCATGAAGAGAATAATTTTAATATGTGTAGAACTTGATAGCATTGCTAGGTCCATCAGTTTTATGGTACAGGCCACTGATTTAACCTATACTTACGGTTGTGCAAAACCCGGATGTATTTTTGCCAAATTTACAACTGTCATAAATCAAACGTACACGTAGATGATGTCCACTTTTCTTTCTAAATTCTTTATTGAATAACAACAAAGAAAATATTTGCAGTTTACATATTATAGTCACATGTAGGTACCCCGTAAAAAACAACAAAAATAGAAGAAGCACATTCACACAAAAAAGAAAGATAACAGAAATGCATAAACCATGTACACGTGTGCTAAAATGCACTAAAACAAAAACAGAAGTATCAATTAGCATAGTACTGACTTTACTATTTACCATTCAGGGACCAAGGACTACATGAAGATGTCATCTGAAATAAACCAGTTCCCAATTAGTACATAGTACAAATGACCCTGAAACATACAAGTCATGTATTTCGACGGAGCAATTGTTGCGGAGCAATTATTGTCGCATATTCATTTTCTTCCATGGAGCTAATGTCGCGGAGGAATTGTCGCTCAAACGGAGCAAATGTCGGCGGATCGAGCGCTTTCCGGTGGAGCTAATGTCGCCGGAGCAAATGTTGGCGGAGCAATTGTCGAGGAGCAAATGTCGAATATTCATTTCTATCTACCGAGTTTATGGTCGCATAATCATTTTTATCGACGGAGCAGTTGTCGCGGAGGCAGTTGTCGCTCGATCGGAGCAAATGTCGATGAAGCAATTGTCGCAGGAGCAATTGTCCCATATATTCATTTTTACTGGCGGAGCAGTTGTCGCGGAGCAATTGTCGCTCGATCGGAGCAAATTTCGACGGAGCAATTGTCGCAGGAGCAATTGTCGCATATATTCATTTTTATCGACGGAGCAGCTGTCGGGGATCAATTGTCGCTCGATCGGAACAAATTTCGACGGAGGAAATATCGCAGGAGCAATTGTCACTTATATTCATTTTTATCGAAGGAGCAATTGTCGCGGAGCAATTGTCGCAGGAGAAATAGTCACAGGAGCAAATATCGTCGAAGAAATTATCGAAGGAGCAAGTGCCGTCGAAGCAATTATCGCAGGAGCAATTGTCGCGGAGCAATTGTCGCATATATTTCATTTTTACTGACGGAGCAGTTGTCGCGGAGCAATTGTCGCTCGATCGGAGCAAATGTCGACGGAGCAATTGTCGCAGGAGCAATTGTCGCATATATTCATTTTTATCGACGGAGCAGCTGTCGCGGATCAATTGTCGCTCGATTGGAGCAAATGTCGACGGAGCAATTGTCGCAGGAGCAATTGTCGCATGTATTCATTTTTATCGACGGAGCAGCTGTCGCGGATCAATTGTCGCTCGATCGGAACAAATGTCGACGGAGCAAATGTCGCAGGAGCAATTGTCACTTATATTCATTTTTATCGACGGAGCAATTGTCGCGGAGCAATTGTCACTCAATCGGAGCAAATGTCGGTGGAGAAATTGTCGCAGGAGCAATTGTCGCAGGAGTAATAGTCACAGGAGCAAATATCGTCGAAGAAATTATCCAAGGAGCAATTATCGCAGGAGCAATTGTCGCGGAGCAATTGTCGCAGAGCAATTGTCGTATTTTTAGGAGCATTTGTCGCCGGAGCAATTGTAGCCGGAGCAATTGTAGCCGGAGCAAATGTCATACATCCATATAGACGCTGATTGATTTTTCTACTTTCTATAAGAACATTTTCCCGTTCTTATAAATGCCTCTTTTCAGGTGTGATTAGTGCCCCTTTTCACCTCTGATGAACTGCCTTTTCCACCTTTTTTAGACATTCATTTATCTTTCTAATAATTGAAGTGTCCTTTTCCCCATGATAAGTACAACGTTTCCCTTTTCCATAACATGTGCACCTAATCCAAAGTGACTTAGAGCCAATATTCCTAAATGCTCGCTCGCTCGCTACGCTCGCTCGTATTAAAAGTTTATTAAATAAATTTTCATTGTGAAATTTTGCAAATGAAACCCCATCAGAATTGTGTTTCCCCGTTTTTTTATATTACACTGTAATTGCGACCTCACTGAATATTGTTTGTTCGCTCGCTTCGCTCGCTCGATCAATATTAAAATCATACTACAAAACTGCAAAGCATGATGCTAAAGTTGTATCTTGGAGATGTAAAGAGAAAAACCATATACATGTTTTACCCACCCTCACCCTACACTATATGTATATTATATATTATATATATATATATATATATGCGTGTGTGTGCGTGTATGTGTATGTGAATACTGGGGAGCGTTTCATCAAGCGTTTTGTCAGTGATTTTTACCGACAACTGTTGTAAGCTACTGAAATCCTTGCATCTGATTGGCTGAGAGCAAATTTGTCGGTAAAAATCACTGACAAAACGCTTGATGAAACGCTCCCCTGATCTGACATTACTCGACATGATCGCAAAACTAACCACAAACAAGATACATCGACATTTAACAACGTACGTACTTACCGCATTGCACACAAAAACAAAATTAATTTTGTTTGGGTTCAAACAAATTCAACCCTTTCCATTTTTCTCCATATTCATGATCATTAACCTGTTGACTACTGATTTCTCTCATTCCCATAGGCTTAATACAGGGACCTGTGGTTCCAGTAGGCAATGGGTTAATTGTACAACCTTGTCTATAAGGATGCATCATGCTTGTTATAGCATTAGTTAGGCTTAAATCCCATAGCGAGACAGATAATGTCGTTCAAGTGAACCCTCAAATAATTTGTCAGAACGTCCACGAGACAGACAGCCCATTAGACTGACAATCTTGTAGGCCTTTTGGCATTTTCTTTTTGAGGGTTCAAATTCAACTTGAATTTGTCCTCTCTTTTTTCAGATTCTTCCAAACGTCTTCTATTCTTTCATTTCATAAACATGTTCATATACATGTATTTTCACGATGTAGCTCCATTAATTATTTTCGGTGTTGTGTTAGTAGCAGCCTTACAGCCACATACTCCAACATCACGAAATACATTGTCAATGGGAATTTATGATGAAAGAACTTTATCAATGTAAAATGATAATAACACGTATGATCAACTTGTATACTCACTGACTTAAAGAAAAGTATTCTGATGTCAAATAGGCCTATTAACAGTTCACACTCAATAATGATGTTATCATGGTTATAGTAATAATGCCTTTATGAGTCATGCAACCCAGCTTTATAAACTTCTATATCAATATAATCTTTCTAAACTTACTTGTGCTTACTTATAAGTGAATTATTCTTGTACTGACAACCGATGATGCAATTTAATGCAATTAACCATTATTCTTATCAATTAAAAGTTGCAAATTTTATATAGTTGTCATTTCCTATCATTGGGTGTATGATTCATTCTGCAGAATAAGCCAGTTTTCCATAGTTAAGGCGAGGGAACGAAGCGACCGAGAGGTAATTATTATTTGCATTTTTAAGCCTTACAAAAAAAAATTCTTAAGCATTTCACTTACAAAAAGAATTAGCAAGCGAGCACTGTACCGACCTGACAGTTTCGAGTTTTGAACATTGATAAACGGTCTTCTAATACACACTTCTTCCTCAGTGGGGCGCAATTAACAAAAACTCAGGATGTAGTCGAGGAATTTAGCTATGCAACACAAAGTGACAATTTCTTTCAAAAATTAATGGTAAACCTTTGAAAATACTATTTTATACACTTATTCTATACTGTATTGGGGGCGCAATATAAAAAAGGGACTGATAAATAACAATAGAGAAAAAACAACAATGAGAATAACACTTTTTCTTCAAGTTGGAACCTTTGTAAATGCTGTTCATATAGCCAATATTGGAGTGCAAAAATAAGAGATCATAAAGCGATACATGCGAGGGAGCAAAGCAAAATTTGTCGCATATTGAACCGAAGAAAAATTACATTTCTAATGCACTTTACCCTGTGGATTGGTGGCGAATGATTCTTAAGCATAAGTTCTTTCTTTTCTCTTTTTTTTTTTTTTGCACCCTGCTTTAACTACCGCCTGAGGCAAGTGCCCCCATAGAAATCCGGGGATGCTGCAGCTCCCCCGGCTCCAGGGGCCTGCCGAAAGGGTGCGTTGGGAGCGTCGGGTCACGTCCGTTTGGACTTTTTATAATATAATATTAATGATAATGATAATAATGATAGGCCTATATTGATAATAACAATAGTAACAACAATATTTAGAAAAAGTCAGCGCACCCTTTCGGCAAAACCGGGGAACTTTGGATGAATGGTGGTGTCCAGTCAACGTGACTCGACCCGACGCTACCCATCCTTTCGGTACAAGCCTTATATAATTACATATAAATTGAAAATCGTCACTGACGCAAGAGTGTTCAAGAATTTTACCCATATACTTCTGTCTATAACGGCTAGCATGCATATGAGAGAAAAAACCAAAGTCGGCGCCGAATGTATAACCTTGCATTATTTCGTGATATTGTCCGCATATCTAAATGGTTGTCGGAAAATCATCCTGATTGTCTTAGTCCGTGATTTTACCACTCCTGGTGGGATTCTAGATGTGTCCGCGCTGTCCTGCTACGATCAGCATTTTCTGCGGCATTTCACGACCTTCCCGATTGATTCCTAGGACACTCCCAGGTATGACTGCAGTCAATACGCAGAGATTCGTGGTAATGTCCCAAGAAACGATGATTCACACACTCTTTCCGCGTCTGGCGCGGAAAGAATGCCGAAATTACATACTTTGCTTCCGCAACCCTTCCTAATCTTGTCGGCGCTCTAGTGGAAGCCAGGCTTAAAGGGATACTCAACCGCAGATTGTGGACGTTTTTATGCCGCGAGAGGGCACCGTGATCGTTACCTGATCATGCCGTTGCCCCGCGGGGCGCAAAATTCGGACAGACTGGTCGCCGCACAACATGCACGCTCCGCCTGAGCTCGAACTCTCGTGCGAGATTCGGTCGGCTTCGTGCAGTGCGAAATCTAATCCCAGTAGTCCGACGGACGCGTTCGACGCACAAACTTTGTGTACGAGTAAATGGGGCTTACGCAATCCTGACTTTCCCCACGGCCGCCTGGTGGCGTATCCCTTTAAGGTGCTATTCCTTCATTCATGATGTTCATGCAGTGCTCACATTGTGCACTTTCCTCTCTTTGTCCCTTTTCACTCTCCCAATCTTTTTCTTTCTTCTCAGTGTTTCTATTGTAAATTTATACGTCGATTAATTGCCTAGCATTTGATACTAAACCGAAAGCATTTCCTTGAGTAGGGGTATGTTGTTATTAAAAGGGAGGGTCCGCTAGGGTGTAATTTCAAAAGGGTAAAATTGTCCTGCATAGAGTAATAGTCCTAAGGGGGTGATTGTCAGGAAGTAGTTGTCCAGGGGTAATTGTCAGGAGGCAGTTGTCCTAGAATCCTCTTTCTTTCCCTCCGCCTCTCTCTCTCTCTCTCTCTCTCTCCCTCTGTCCCTCCCTGTCTCTCTCTGTCTCTCTGTCTCTCTCTCTCTGTCTCTCTCTTTCTTTCGCCCAGCCCCTCTCTCTATCCCTCTTTATCTCTCATCACCATCTATTTTTCTCTTCCAGTAAATCCTCTTCTATCTCCCTCTTTTCTCCTTCTCTTAAATTTTCCTCTGCCACATACTCCAACATATTACAAGACAAAAAGAACTATATCAATCAATATAACATAATCGTGATGGGTACGGTCAAAACTTATACTCACGTTAATTCGGATGTCAAACGTAGTGAGGAAAAATAATCAAACTTCCACATAAAACAACGCACACCTTCCCAGAGGTACAAACGCCACTTCAGAGTAATGGCAAGTGATATCACTGTATGAAATAAAACAAATAGCGAGTGGCTCTTTATGTTGAGAGATTGATTTTTCACTTAAAAGAGTAAATTTGTTCTCATTCATGTGCTTTAATTTCAGATTAGGAAATTCATCTTTGACTTTATTCCGGGTTTAACACCTTTCGTGGGCTGATGCTGATATTTTGGTAAATTCTAGAGGTAGTCGTTCTGATTCAACCTTCCCTTTAACATCCTTATAAAAAATAATAAGACAAACGTACTTCTACATTCTCTTTGACAAAAACATAAACTTGTTTATCTTTTACTCGATTCATATAAGTAATTTTTTTTTTACTTCCGTGTATAAAACCAATGTTTTAAAACCTGTACTCTATCAAAACGAAGCACAAAGCTCACCTAATCTACGTGCAGGATGCGGTACTAACCTTCGTAATAGTTTGAAAGAAATTTGACCACCTTAGATAATCAAAAATTCATTTGAAGAAAAACTCTCTACTTCAGATTTGTGCGTCATGTGCAATCAAGATGACGTCTTGGTGTATACCATCCCACGTAAAACTACTGCGCACTTGGCACTGATTAAAGATAAAGTTGAGTTCTGGTCATGTGATTCAATTGTGAAAGAAATTGTCTCAAAGCAAGTGAGAAAGGTTGATCATGTCTATATCTGAATGGTTGTATACAGTGAGGTTTTGGAAGCATCAAAATGATAAGAAATTGACCCAGTCTCGCTGAAAAGCACATACACTGCACACAGAAATGGGTAAATGGGACTTCAGGTATTTCTTGTCATATTTCGAATAATTATGAGGGCATTTAAAGAGCAATCCTTTTCAGGGGACATTTCTACTATGATATTATTCCAAACTGACATTAAAGGAATTAGAAAGCTCACATATTATTTTTCACCTTTTCCAGAACTCAACCTTCTCTTTAACCTTAAAATTTCAATGACAATTTTCATGCATGCATGCATACAGTGCAGAAATATGGCAGCTCTGGAAAAAAATTGTACCCGTGTGACATGAAAGCAGTAGTATTTGACAAAAGATAAGCACCGCTGCTCTTTGTGAATGGATTGATATAAATGTGAATAATATAGCAGTCTTACACCAGATAAATGTAATCGCATTACTCATGATGTAAAAATAACCTTGTTTATCAACATCCTGGGGGGGGGGGGTACTCGCACGACCCCAAAAGTGTTAGGTGTGTGCCACTGGCAGGACAAAAAAGGGGGCTTCGGAAAGAGCGTATATCATGAAAAGGATGGTCTTCGGAACTACTAACATTTTGGAAAAAGGGGGTCTTTGGAACGGGATTACAATATAAATATCATGTTACGAAACAGGTGGTTCCCACAAGATCCCATTAGCTAAATGTGTTGTGTGTCATGGCAAGTATATGGTGTGTATATTCATATAAGCGGGGTTAATTCGCATGCATGCGCTCAGCATGAATGAAAACTGAATTCCCTGGGGAGGACTGGAAGCAATGGGGAAAGCCCGGAGGAATTAAGCACCTGGAATGAAACTCGTTTTCAACTTTTCACCAAAAATGATATTCATTGAAATGGGCCGAGGCGGGCCAGAACGGCCGGAACGACGGAATGAAAAAAAAGCGGTGCTTTGGAACGGTTTTCTCTCTTCTTTTTTCTCAACAAGAAAAAAGTCACATCTCTTTGATTTCACTCATTCCTGTTTATTTACATCTTTAATTGTTTTGTTTGATATGTTGCCAATTTAATGATCATGCTGTTCTGTTGTATTTGATTTAGTTTTGTTTTTTGCAAATAATATGTTTCATTATGTTTGATTTAGCAAATAAACTTGAAGAAGGTCAGGAGCCGAAAACTTGTGAATATACCTAGTGACCTGCTTTATCGATCTGTTCCATCATATCAGTTCATATATATATAGCAAACAATTATGTTGAAATTAAAAACACCGCAAGGCGTAAAATTTACTGACGTTTCGGTCACAGACCTTTATCAAAGTAAAAGACTGAACACATTATATATATATATATATATATATATATATATATATATATACATGATATATATATATGTATATATATATATATATATATATATATATATATATATATATATATTGTAGCCGAACCGCCCTTCTTCCCTAGACCTGAGGTTCGTTAGACT
Organism: Heliocidaris tuberculata; assembly: GCA_025618425.1. Classification (NCBI taxonomy): domain Eukaryota; kingdom Metazoa; phylum Echinodermata; class Echinoidea; order Camarodonta; family Echinometridae; genus Heliocidaris; species Heliocidaris tuberculata. Next base: position 33,139,499 of record CM046842.1, on the reverse strand, counting down.
GAAATATACAGTCAGTTGATGTAGATTTTTCTTCAAAGAACTCTGTATTGTTCAAGATGACCACGTTGTGTTTACTGTCTAAATTATTTTTCCTGGGTTACCAAAAACACGCGATGACCATGCCTCTCTCAGATTACCGCACTACCGCATGACCATGCCTAATTTTCTCTCAGCACCGCACGACCATGTCAACTCCTTTATCTTTCTCTCAGAACCGCACGACCATGTCAACTGCTTTCTCAGTTCAAGAGGACCGCACGACCATGTCAGTTTCTCCTTTCTACTTTATGAAGTCCGCACGACCATGTATGGTTTTCTAACTTATGAAGACCGCACGACCATGTATGGTTTTCTGACTTTTGGAGTGCGAAGACCATGCATGGTTTTTATTTCTTGCTCGTCAGTACTTCTCATCCATTCACGTTACAAGAGATTTAAACGAAAGAACAAGGCAAACCATTGGAACTAAGTTTCCAAGGAACTTTACTTATTCATTGCTCACCAATTGGTCTTCTGACACAGCAGGTATACAATTCAGATCAGCCCAAAGTTTCCGTCTGGTTTTACAACAAGGTTGACAAACCTCAGTGCTGTGGCAAGGCTTACTATATCAGTGATAATTGGTAAACCCAACCCAACAACATTTCAAGAAAGCCTAATTCACCCGGTCAATTTACTGCTAATGTTAAAAACAGTTGAAGAAATATGCTTACTGAATTATTAGCTCTGAAAACATTTAAGGCCTTTTCTTTACAATCAAATAGATAACATGCATAAATGTACAACAGTTACATAATAATTATTATATACCATAATAGAAATGTTGATTCTATTGGCCCCAAGAACATTTTTATAATCCAAACATGTAATATTAGCAAGAACCTACTTTGGTTTCTTAATGAATCGATCAAAAGAAATCGATTACTAAATTTACAATACAGCTACGAACGATTAAATCCTCATTCTGAATGTATCAAAGTAACATTTTGGTCATTTTCCTCTCTAGAAAAATAATCTGAATCAAGTATGAAACAACATTTTGTTACAATATATATATATATATATATATATATATATATATATATGTATACACACACACACACACACACACACACATATGCAGCAATTGAAATATCCACATGAGAGTCTACCCGGGGTACTCCCCCCCCCCCCCCCCCCGCTATTCATAAGGGCCTCCATTCATAAGGACCACTATTCATAACTATTCATAAGGACCTCTATTCATAACGCGTGTTAAATGAATAGCTGTTTTCTATGAATGAATAGCGGTCCTCATGAATAGCGAGCGGACCCGCTATTTATATCACAGGTGTCCCAGACGTTTTAATCTATTGTCAACCCCGAGTAGTATTTGTGGCCATTTAGTCCAGCCAGGGTAGATAATAATCCCAAGACACTTTAGTTAAAAGTCAACCCAGAGTTGTCTTTGTGTCCATTAAGTCAACCCAGGGTAGATACCAATTCCTACTGTTTATATCACAGGCATCCTAGACGTTTTTGTTTGTCAACCCAGAGTAGTTTTGTGGTTATTTAGTCAACCCAGGGTAGATAACAATTCCAACTCTTTATATCACACGTGTCTCAGATATTTTAATTTGTTGTAAACCCAGACTCGTATTTTTGGATGCCTGTGATATAGACAGTAGGAATTAGTTCTTCTAATCTGACATAAAAGGAATAAGAAAGCTCACATTCAAATTATTTTTCACCTTTTCCAGAACTCACCCTTCTCTTGAACCCTAAAATTTCATTGACAATTTTCACGCATGCATGCATACAATGGGCCATTCTTGGTCACGTGTGTGATCAAAAAACAGGGAATTGGGCTATTGTGAGCCCTATAATTTCAATAACCTTCCAAGTGTGTTGGTTTTTCATGTATATACAGCAAATACAGACACAGGTACATGGATTTAATAACAAAAAAGGTCAATGATAATACCTGTTCTACGTCAGAGGTCAAAAAATTCAGGTCACGTGTGTGACCTCGCACAGAAGCAGGTTTTTCAAACTCACATTTCATCTTTAAATCCCTCTGAATTTTCAAAAGCTTTAAAGGCATTGATTAACTTTGCACAGGATTGAAAAAAAAAATCACTGTTCCAGCTAATGCTGTAATCATAATTGCAAACCTTTAGCTCAGACAGGAATCGCCTGAGTTTTATAAGCTGATCGGTCGTTTATATATCAAGATATTTACGATTGAACAGTGATGTCGGGATAGAGTACCACCGAACCCTAAAGAACTCTTACGGTTGGCATACCTCGCTCTATCACAGAATACCGTACGGGCTGGAAACCCGCTCTGAAATCGCCAAGCGCTGGTGCTTGGTTTTTGTGACTGCAGCGCAGCGGAGAAGCCGAGCGACTTGCGCTAGCGATTGATCGCGATTTTCTCTTTTATAGGATAGTAAACGGGTTCCATTTTCTCTCATATTTTCACATATCCTTAATTATATATGTAGTTAGAGGACTGCACACAATTCACTGGCATTTGAGCTGATTTTACAATTTTTCACAAAGTTAATCAATCACTTTAATGTTCATATTTATGGTAGGTATATTTCATGATACTATCTCTTAGAAAATAGCATTAATTCTGTTGAAAGTTGCATAAGATTTTTGTTATGTTATATTTTGTATCTTGATGTATGGTCACGTGTGTGACATTGGGGGGTCATGTGTGTGACATGCCATAGGTAATGTGTACACATTTGGTGAACTATTGAAAAATCATAATATTTAGTATTTGTAATTCATATTGCAATAGCTCTATACAAATTATCATCAATATGCTAGAAAGTGATTCTAAGGTCTTTTCTTTATGAAAAATACCCAGGGAACACACAATTTTTTTTCTCATACATTTATTTATATCATTTATTGTTATATTTATTGATATACTGTGGAGTTGTTTTGGTCTAGTAGATAAGTAACCATACTGCAGATCACAAGGTATGGGGTTCAATTAATTGGCATGGCACTAACATCCTTTAGCAAGACATTTATCTACATTTGACATGCTCGATCCAGGTGTAGTAAGTGGGTGCCTATAGGATTTATTTCTTGTATGCACTGAGCGCTACAGTTGTATTGCTAAAACCAGGGTAATAATACTTGCAGGGCCCTCAGGGAGAAAAGTAATTAGTACTGATGAGGCTACCCTGGGTCATTATTACTGTTCAGACTAAAGAATCAAAGTAGAAAAATAAAAGTTTTCATGCTGATATACATGTATATTCATCTTCAGCTTGTTTTATAAACTATTTTCAGAAGCACATTTCCATTGGCCAATTATATTAGATATATTATATGATAGCTAATACCAATTTGATCATAATTGTATAGGGTTACGCAATCAATTCAGAAGATTAAGCAAGAGAAATACAAAAAGTGAAAACAGAATTATTAGGTCAAGAAACTTAACAATAATAGATGAAAAAGACTAGACCATTTGCACTCAGGTCACGTGTGTGACAAAGTTAGTTAGGCAATATTTAAAGAACGAGAATCATATTTGGATTAATATTTGGTGAGATTGAGGACACATACAAGTTAGCTTATGACAGGAAAAATACAGATTATCTAAATTTTATTTTTCAAATAGCATAAACTTTTCATGTTTTTGGGTCACGTGTGTGACATCAGAATTACTTAATTATGCATGTTAATTATTACATAATGCATAGACAAATTTTCTTTTTCCTTCAACTTTATTACTTGCAAAAGGACCTGGGAAGGGTATGATTTCACTATATATTGGCAACACCTATTTAAACTCATACTGAGAGATAACTATTAAACCGTGAAAAAAAGATTTTTTTTTTTACTTTAATTTATGCCAATTTAATTGTATGCAAATTAGCACAATTGGGTCTTAAATCAAAAAAAGAAAATGTGCTCCATGTAGCTTCAGACATTACTCTTCAAGAATATACTATTCAAAAACAGCAATAATGGACTTCATTTGTGTCAAAAAAGTTTCACTTTACAAAGAATGGCCCAAATGCAGAAATATGGCAAAATTATACCCGTGTGACATGAAAGCAGTAGTATTGACAAAAGATAAGCCTCACTGCTCTTTGTGAATAGATTGATATAAATGTGAATAATATAGCCGGCTTTACACCAGATAAATGTATATTCGCATTACTCATGGTGTAAAGATTATCTTTTTTATCAATTTGCTCTTCATTGTCCTCATTTGACTGTATTCATTAGATTTTTATTTTTTTTTAGCATACTGTAGATTAAACCTACCCTAAGTTAGTCCACTGACGGTGGTGCGTGGAGTATCAACATATTGTTTTATACAAATATCATTTTTTTATACTCATTTTTAAAAAGAATTTCAAAAACTATTGAACTATTAATGTTAGTGGATAATGATGTTCTATCGGTTTGGAGGAATGAAAAAACAACCCAACAACAACTGAAGAAATACAAAAATAAGCGGTGTCTACATACATGTAAAATGCACCAAAGCATATTTAGACAATGTAATATTCAGGAAAAGTCAAGGTTCAAAGCAAATTCAGCATTTTTTCTCTCTTCCCCTAAGTTCTGACCCATTGATTTTGGTGGTACAAACTAGCCTATATACGATTAAATACATTTACTTGGCTACATAATATAAATGTATCAACTTCGTCACATCAAAATAAAGGCCACACAAACACACACATACACACTCTCCCCCCCTCTCTCTCTCTCTCTCTCTCTGTCTGTCTGTCTGTCTTTCTTGTATCCGGACAACTACCTCCAGTCCGGGACAATCACCCCAGGACCACTACCACCCCCCCCCCCCGAACACTACCCTCCTCGGACGATTACCCCTAGGAAAATCCCCCCCCCCCCCATCTTATGAAGGGCAGAGGTCGCACTACGGGGGGGGGGGGCACAGTGATCCCTGGTTACTACTTAAAAGTAACCAAGCCGAAGCTAGATTTGACTTTTTGGAGAATTTCGAAATGGCGTAATCTTAGAAGCGACAGTGTTAAAACTAGTTAAAAAGGGGCACTTATCAGAAGAGAAGAAGGACTCTTATTAGAGTTGTTTAGGGGCACTTATCAGAAAGGGGAAAAGGGCACTTATCAAAAAGGAAAGCGTACTTTTCAGAAGTAAAAAGGTGCACTTATCTCAAAAAATAAAAAATCTGGGGTACATGGCCCATAGCCCCCCCCCCCCCCCCCCCTCGTCGCCGCCTTCTAACCTCTTAAAATGGAGGGGGGCTGTCCTTGGAATACATGGGGCTTATTATGCTAGAGGGTCATTTTCCGGGGGATAATTTTCCGGCGGTATTTGTCCTGGGCGTAATCGTTCTGGGGATAACTGTCCTTGGGGTAATCGTCCTAAAGGGTAATTGTCAGGGGGTAGTTGTCCGGGGGTTACTGTCCAGGGGGTATTTGCCCTAGAATCTTCTTTCCCTCCGCATCTCTCTCTCTCTCTCTTGCTATAAAATAAATACAATGCATATTTGCTCAAACTTAAAAATCTTTGTCAATCACACTGTCTTCCTCTATCATGATCATGTCTATACATCTCCTCTTTCTTCCAGCAACAGAGAATATCATTTCACTTCGATCTACAAAGGCACCTTCCCTTCTCATTCCAAAATCTCGTAAACAGGCCGCCTTTACATCCTTTCAATTCATATATTGCCCTCGCCTTCGGAACAAAACTCTCTGAACTTCTTAGAAGTAGAACTCCACTTGATTTCTTCAAAAAACATCTGAAACATATCTTTACAATTCTTCCTAAGTTATACTGTTCATCGACAAAGGGACAGCGCCTTGCATCCTCAGGAAAAGGCGCTATATAAATCCAATTATTATTATTAATCGTGACGTGTACGATCAAAGTTTCTACTCACGTTATCAGGACCGGGTATCAGGGTGTCAAACGTAGTGAGGAAAAAGAATCAAAACGGCCACATAAAACAACGCACACCTTCCCAGAGGAACAAACGCCACTTCAGAGTAATTGCAAGTGAAATCACTGTATGAAATAAAACAAATATTGAAAGACTCCCATGATGAGAGATTTATTTTTCAGGTAAAAGAATTTTTTCTTTTTGTCAATCATGTGCTTTAATTGCTGATTAGGGAATTCATCTTGTCTTTATCCCGGTTTAACAGCTTTTCGAGGGCTTATCATGATATTTTGGTAAATTATAGAGGGAGTCGTTCTGATTAAACCTTCCCTTAAACATCCTTGTCAAAAAAATGATAAGACAAACGTACTTCTGCATTCTCTTCGACAAAGACATAAACTTGATTATCTTTTACTCGATTCTTATTAGTAATATATATATTCATTTTTTTTTACTTCCGTGTATAAAACCAATGTTTTAAAACGGGTACTCTATCAAAACGAACCGTAAAGCTCACCTAATCTACATGCAGGATGCTGTTCCAACCTTCGTAATAGTTTGAAAGAAAGTTGACCACCTCACATAATCAAACCTTCATCTGAAGAAGAACAGTCTACTTCCACTCTGTCCGGAAGGTGCATTCAAGATGGCGTCTTGGTGTATACCATCCCACGTCATACTCCAGCGAACTTGGCACTGATTAAAGATAAAGTTAAGTTCTGGTCATGCGATTCCATTTTGAAAGAAATTGTCTCGAAGCAACTGAGAAAGGTTGATCTTGTCTACATCAGAATTGTTGTATACAGATAATAAAGTGAGGTTTTGGAAACATCAAAATGATAAGAAATTGACCCAGTCTCGCTGAAAAGCACATACACTGCACACAGAAATGGGTACATGGGACTGCACCCACATGTGGTATGAATGTTCAGGCCAAACACTTCTGGTAGTTCCTGTCATATTTCGAATAATTATGAGGGCATTTAAACGGCAATCCTTTTCAGGGGACATTTCTAATATCATATTTTCCAAACTGACATAAAAGGAATTAGAAAGCTCACAAATTATTTTTCACCTTTTCCAGAACTCAACCTTCTCTTAAATAACATAAAATTTCAATGACAATTTTCATGCATGCATGCATACAGTGCAGAAATATGGTAGCTCGGGGAAAAAATTGTACCCGTGTGACATGAAAGCAGTAGTACTGACAAAAGATAAGCACCACTGCTCTTTGTGAACAGATTGATATAAATGTGAATAATATAGCAGGTTTACACAAGATAAATTTATTCGCATTACTCATGGAGTAAAAATAACAAATAACCTTGTTTATCAATTTGCTCTTCACATTCCCATTGGCCTGTATTTTTGTAACCACACTATATGTGAATCGGCAAGACGAAGTGAAATGAACGATAAAGGAAACTTGATAAAAAACAAAAGTACGCAAGGTAAACAATTACCTGACTCTTAAGATCGAAGCAAATGTATCTGTTTTCTAGTCGTTTCTGTAGATTCTACCGATTCACATTTTTCTTTACCCCACTTTAATATTCCTGGTGATTTACATCTTTAATTATTTGTTTGATATGTTGCCAATTTTATAATCATTCGGTTCTGTTGTATTTGATTTAGTTTATTTGCTGTTATTATTTGTTTCACTCTGTCTGATTTATCAAATAAACTTGAAGAAGGCCAGGAGCCGAAAGCTTGTGAATATACCTGATGACCTGCTTCATCTGTTGCATCCTATCTGTTCACTAAGAGCAGAACACAGGACCCGTCAGTTGCGTGGTTTACAAGACGGAATAGAAAACAGTTGTGCCATTATTTTTTAAGACTATAATATTTGGGAAAATAATTCAGAGCAAAATCGAGTGAAATAAACACATAAACGGCCTGTTGTATGTCTTTCGTCGACTTTCATTTTAAAGGGTACCAATCACCAAAAATAATTTCGCTCTGTATGTTAGAGGTTTCATGTCGTTATTCTATATTCAAAATATGGACTTCAAATATTAATTCTTTAAAGAGATATTGCAATTTCAATTACACTCCCTATAAGCGTAAAAGCGACTCGTGAGTAGACTACTCAACGCACCCGTACGCGCTCGCCAAGATAAAGGCTCGCGTGGAACCAAACTCGGAGTTCGGTTCCGCGCGAGCATTTTCATGTTATCCTTTATTTCCTTCATACTCATTAACTGTTGACCTATAGAATACCAGACAAAGTTCTTTGAGGTTGATTTTATACTTTCTAGCTGTACACAAATTATTATTTCAGGTGATTGGTACACTTTAACACCATGTACCTTAGTCACATCGCCCTCTTCGAATCGATTCCAAACAGATCGACTCATGGCCATTAGGGGCAATATCATTTTTTTGTTTTGTTTTGTTTTGTTTTTTGTTCGTTTTGTTATCAGTCCGGTGTCGATCTCCTCAGTGTGACTGGGGTGATCAACTGGTTATAAACACTGGGTATCTCTTTGAAATCACTGAAGATCTCCAACAATACCAATATGTGAAATGAAAACAGTAAGGAAATGTAAACTTCCTATAGAATTGCATTTCATTTCGACATGATTTATGTTTCGTGTTTGTTTTTTGGCACTGGTACGAGATAAAGAGGCTGACAATTCGCGTCCCATGAACTCTATTGTTGAGCAATTATAGCTGCAATTCAGGCTCTGTTCCTCATACCTTAGAGTCTCATCTGTTCCCAGACTATATCTTCCGTTCTGTGAACTTTAATGTTGAACAATTGTAGCTGCAGTTGAGGCTCTGCATGTTCCTTATACCATAGAGTCTCATCTGTTCCTATGTTACACCACATCTTCCACTCTCCCTTGACTATGAATCATACTTTGGATGGAATATCTCGCGCCTTGTCAATTTACATGTACTTCTTGTATTTTTGTTCAAGGAGCATAATTAAGGGGAATTAACCATTTAATTGACAACTGTCTTTTATGTAAGGAGAAAAATCAGAAAAACATATCAGTGAAAGTTAGAGGTAAATCGGACAAAGAATAAGGAAGTTTTGAATTTTTGAAAGTTGAGATCATTTATGATATGGAGATCCTCGCATTGGTAATGCGATCATGATGTGTGACGTCATAAACATAGAGAATTTTCCCATTTGTTTTGTGCATAAATTACTCAAAGTATCCCTTTTCTTAACTGTTATCGTGAAACAGATGTTGTTGTTTTTTGTCATGGGAGGACATGTAAAAATGTTACCTATATAGTTTATTATGGACAAAAATCAGCTGTATTATTATTTTGTACACACTCAACGAGAGAGTTCTCCATGTATATGACATTGTACGTAATAATGACCGAATTGCCAATAGGAGATCCCGCATATTATTAGTGATCTCAGCTTTCAAACATCCAATTTTTTTATTTTTTGTCTCTTTTTTTTTTTTACTGTCACTATTCTCCCTTTTCTGATGTTTTCTACTTCTACTCAATTTAAGTTTTTATGACCGGTAAATTCAACTTTCCTCCTCTGTTGGTTCCACTCTACTATGCCTGTATCAGATACCCCAACAGGACCATTACCCATGTCTTGATAGCTCTAGTTATTTCATGCATGGTAGAGGACTGTGATCAGAACTGGATCTAATAATTCACCATTATTGCTTTGTTCTTCCTACTGCAGACTCTGTTCATTGCTTGATTGGATGCCCATCTAACTCACAGAGGTAATTCAAGAAGTAAGTGGACCTAGTTCTTATTTATGAACAGAGTCTGGAATCGGGAACTGTGCTACCACAATGCCAGCGGTTAAATGCCCAATACCCGACTGCGACTACTCGACACCTGACCTGGATGCCTCCATTGTGGCCGCCCTGCTCACGACCCACAGCACAATCCACGCCTCTGGGTCTGCTGCGGTCGCTAAGGTCGAGAAAGTCAAGAGGCCTACCATAGCTGCTGCTGGCACAAGTGAAGACTGGGCCTACTTCACCTCACGATGGTCCGACTATGTGGAAGCCACCAAGATAGACGGCAAGGACAGGGTTGTGCAGTTGCTGGAATGCTGCGATGAGCCCCTTCGCAAGGACCTTACAAGATCCGCTGGTGGTAGCCTCACCTCGAAGTCCGAAGTAGCAGTGCTGGCAGCCATCAAGAAGCTTGCCGTACGTGAAGAGAACACTATGGTTGCTCGCGTGGCACTCCACAACATGCGTCAAGACCGAGACGAAACAGTACGTAGTTTTGGAGCCCGTCTACGAGGTCAAGCTGGCATCTGTAAATTTATTGTCAAGTGCCCCAACTGCTCCACTGATGTCAACTACACAGATGAGATATTGCGGGATGCCCTGAGCAGGGGAATTGCTGACCCTGAAATCCAGCTTGACCTTTTTGGGGGACAAGAACCAGGACATGAGCTTAGAGGATATCTTCCAGTTCATTGAGGCGAAGGAAGCAGGCAAGCGGTCTGCGTCGTCCCTACTAGACGCTCACACTGTGAACTCAGCCAGCAGCTCATACCGGAAGACCAGGCAGACAAATGTCAGGGAGAAACAGGACTCGTGTGCCTACTGTGGCAAGAAGGGACATGGACGGAGTGCCCCCGCTCACATCCGTAAGACACAGTGTGACGCCTATGGACACAAATGCAGGCACTGTGACAGACTTCACCACATGGAGGATGTGTGCCGCAGCAAGGACAAACCACGACGTTCACCTGCAACAACCCCAGATGGACACGAGAATGCTGCCTTTGATTCCTTCTGCTCCGTCCATGGCTTTGATCGCTCATGTGGTGGCCATGGCGTTGCCCTTGATCATCATGTGTATGACAGCCTCTCACGGGCATGGGTCAGGAGAAAGTCTTCCCCCCAACCCTTCATAGATGTGACTGTTCGGACTGTTCCTAGTGACTATGAAGCTCTAGGGTTTAGCCTCGCTTCCCCATCGCTGCCTCACTCCATCCCCGCTATGGCTGATACTGGATGCCAGAGCTGTCTGGCTGGCATGAAGTTTATTCGCCGCCTTGGTTTACGCCAGCAGGACCTCATCCCTGTCAACATGAAGATGCGCACTGCTACTAAAGGGGGTGTCAGGATTCTAGGCGCTATTCCGCTCCGTTTGTCAGGCGAGGGTTCCCTCGGTCGCACTGTCGAGGCGAGACAGATGACGTACGTCACCGACAGCTCCGATCACCTCTTCCTCAGCAAGGAAGCCTGCGTTGACCTGGGAATCATCTCAGACAGTTTCCCACGACTTGGCGAAACACAGGAAGCATGCCTGGTTGACACTGCTGCAGCCCTCAAGGGAGTCCCTGCGGAGAAAACCTGTGCCTGCCCTCGACGTCAGAGGCCCCCACCACCTCCCACCGTGCTGCCTTTCCCTGCAATTGAGGCCAGCCGTGAAAAGTTGCAGCAATATCTCCTTGACTATTACAAGAGCAGCACATTCAACACCTGTGAACACCAGCCCCTGCCTCTCATGGACGGCCCCCCGATGCACCTAATGGTCGACCCAGAAGCAGAACCTGTTGCACGTCACACACCTGTGCCTGTGCCACTACAGTGGCAAGATGCGGTCAAGGCTGGATTGGATCACGATGTTCAGCTGGGTGTGCTTGAACCCGTGCCCGTCGGCGAGCCAGTCACCTGGTGTCATAGGATGGTGGTGTGTGCTAAGAAGGATGGCAAACCAAGGCGGACTGTTGACTTCCAGGCCCTAAACGCCCATGCTACAAGAGAGACACACCACACCCAGTCCCCTTTTCTACAAGCCAGGTCGGTGCCACAAGGCAAAAAGAAAACTGTCTGTGATGCATGGAATGGATATCACAGTGTCCCCATCTGCCAGGAGGATCGCCATCTCACAACGTTCATCACGCCCTGGGGAAGGTACCGCTACAAGACCGCACCTCAGGGATACATTGCCTCTGGCGATGGCTATACAAGGCGCTATGATGAGATCGTGTCGGCCATCCCAAACAAGACGAAATGTGTGGATGACGTCCTACTTTGGTCAGACACAATGACTGACAGCTTCTTCCAGGCTGTTGAGTGGCTGGATATCTGCGGAAGGAACGGGATTGTCCTCAATCCCAACAAGTTCACCTTCGGTGCCGATGTCGTCGACTTTGCAGGCTTCGAGATCACCACTGACAGTGTACGGCCATGCCAGAAGTACTTGCAGGCAATCCTTGACTTTCCGACGCCCACTAACATTACTGATGTACGGTCATGGTTCGGGCTTGTCTACCAGGTGTCATACGCATTCAGCATGACAGAGAAGATGCTACCATTTCGTCAGCTTCTCAAGCCTAGTACCCCATTTGTCTGGACTCCCGCCCTCCAGTCTGCCTTTGATGAGTCCAAGGCTGTCATCACTAGTGAGATTGAAGATGGCGTGAGGATCTTTGACCCAAGCAGACCTACTTGTCTCGCCACAGACTGGTCTAAGAATGGCATCGGCTTCTGGCTCCTGCAGAAATACTGTGACTGCGAAGGCACGATCCCCTTCTGCTGTGCCGCAGGTTGGAAGATTACGCTCGTCGGCAGTAGGTTCACCCATGCTGCTGAATCACGGTATGCACCTGTGGAAGGCGAGGCCCTTGCCGTAGTGGATGCCCTGGACAAGGCACGATACTTTGAGTTGGGATGTGAGGATCTCGTCATCGCTGTTGATCACAAGCCGTTACTCAAGATCTTTACTGATAGGGGCTTGGAGGACATCCCCAATCCCCGCTTGCGGAACTTGAAAGAGAAGTCACTCCGTTACAGATTCCGCATGGTCCACATCCCTGGTATCCGCCATCGTGCCACGGACTGCCTCTCACGTCACCCGACTGGTGAGCCAGAGAAGTTAGACCTCCCTGATGATATCGCGACAATGGATACAGAACCTGTATCATTCCTACATTCACCGACCCTCATGGGGGGCCTGCAGACCATGGACCCATACCTGGATACTGTCGAAGTCTGCACGCTTTCCACTGCTGTATGCGCTCTGGACTCACTACACCTCAAGTCAGTCACATGGGACAGGGTTCGTACGGCCACCGCTAGTGACGAACACATGCAGACTCTCCTTGGCATCATTGAGTCTGGCATGCCTGAGTATCGTCATGAACTCCCTCAACCACTGCGTGAATATTTTCAGTTCCGTGATGAACTATCTTCAGTTGATGGGGTCATTCTCTACAAGGACCGTGTGGTCATACCACCAACCCTCCGGGAGGAAGTGCTATCTCACCTGCATGCTGCCCACCAAGGGGTCACCTCCATGACAGCTCGTGCTGAGGCATCGATCTTCTGGCCTGGAATCACCCCTGCGATTGCTGCTCTCCGTGCAAACTGCACCGGGTGTAACCGGATTGCACCCTCCAATCCCAGTGCCCCACCAACTCCCCTGCTCTCCCCAGCCTACCCCTTCCAGTGTATCTGTGCGGACTACTTCCACTACAAGGGATGCAACTATTTGGTGGTGGTGGACAGGTACTCAAACTGGCCGATCGTTGAACGGTCCACACAGGGGGCAGATGGGCTGATCGCATGCTTACGTCGCATCGTTTTCACTTTCGGCATTCCCGATGAGTTGGCTTCTGATGGTGGCCCCGAATTCACAGCAGTAGCTACACGCCGTTTCCTTATGGACTGGGGCATACATCATCTGTTGCCTACTGTTGCCTACCCCCACAACAACTGTAGAGCTGAAGTTGCTGTCAAAACCATCAAGCGTCTCATCATGAGCAACACAGGCCCCACCGGTTCCCTGGACACAGAAACCTTCCAGCGTGCTATGCTTCAGTATCGTAACACCCCTGACAGGGACACCAAGCTCTCTCCGGCCTTGTGTGTCTTTGGCCGCCCCATCCAGGACTTCATCCCAATTGCTCCTGGTAAATACAAGATGCACGATACCTGGCGTGAGACCCTGAAAGCTAGGGAGGAGGCCCTTCGGAACCGTCATATGAAGGGGGCAGAACGTTGGTCGGAACACACCAAACGCCTTCCTCCCCTTGTTATTGGGGACCACGTCCGCATCCAGAATCAAACGGGCCCACACACTCTGAAATGGGACAAGACTGGAATCGTGGTTGAGGTTCGGCAGTATGACCAGTATATGGTTCGCGTAGACGGCTCCGGACGGGTCACACTGCGAAATAGGAAATTTCTGAGGAAGTATGTCCCTGTCCATCAGCCCTTACCACCGAAGACAATTGAGGCTTCACGTCGATCTGCCCCATCGTTTACTCTGTGCCCCCCTGCAGTCTCTGCTGTGCCGCTGTCGGCCTCGTCATGCCCCATTACCCCTGCCCGGCAGAACTCCCGACGTGTCGTAGATGACCCTCCGTCACCCATGCTAGATGACTCTGATGGTCCCGATGTACATTCCCCTCTCACCGGTGTACAGTCATCTCCTCTGGCTCATACCTCCCCTTCGGCTGCACCTTCGGCTTCCGCTGACTTGCTGCATCATCCTCCACAGGCACCGGATCCAGCACCCTCCTTTGCTCCGTCACCCAAACGCTCTCTCCGTCGGACCTGCAAGCCTGCATGGCATGCGGACTATGACATGTCGCTTTAGCTTAAGGATTACATTTTTCTGGTGTTCTACGTTTTGGAGTTCTTTTTCACCGCGTTTGATGTTCTTCTATGTTCCTACCAGTTTTACCCGTGTTACCTGTTCTTTGGACACTGTTACTTGCTTTTGTTCCTGTTATCTTTGACACGCTTCATGATCTTTCTTCGCATCAAAGACTTGGGGGGAGATAGAGGACTGTGATCAGAACTGGATCTAATAATTCACCATTATTGCTTTGTTCTTCCTACTGCAGACTCATTGCTTGATTGGATGCCCATCTAACTCACAGAGGTAATTCAAGAAGTAAGTGGACCTAGTTCTTATTTACATGGGGTTTAGATCTGAACAAATTTCCACTCTTCTGATGTATTTGATCTCAATTTTTAACAGCATTCCTCCTTGTTTCATCTGCCTCTAGTATGCTTACTACTAGATATTTGTAATTATCATCCTCAACCTTTGCAGTAGGCCCCCTAAGGATTCAAATAAACGTTGGGCAGAGAAAATACCTCGACGCATGTGGGCGTGTCTTTTTGCTTATTGATATTGTTATGACATTTTGTATGTAATTCAACATGGCTAAAAAAATATATATCGATTTTCAAAGGACAACCCCCCCCCCCCCCCCCCCCCAACTGAGTCTCCATCAGGAGGGTTACTCCAGGGGAGCGTTTCATCAAGCATTTTGTCAGAGATTTTTACTGACAAATTTGCTCTCAGCCAATCAGATGCAAGGATTTCAGTAGCTTATAACACTTGTCGGAAAAAATATCCGACAAATCCTTTAATGAAACGCTCCCCAGAAGTCTGAACGTCAAATTATCAAGAAGATTGGTTGCAGCAAGGCTGTTATGCACAGTACCATTTCGAATATGACTGATTGTTTTATGATGATATTTTTTCTTCATGTTAATGCATTTCATATGGGTGGTCTTAATCCTTTGCAAATGACTGTAGTTATGGTACAGTCCAAACCGACCCCACACCGACTCCAAACCGATCGATTCTTGGCCATTGGTGGCAATGTAATTTTTTGTTCGGTCTGTTGTCGGTATGGCGTCGTACTTGTTGGTGTGACTGTGATATTACCAAGGAGTAGTTCAGTCTGTGAAAACTCCTTGATATTACAGTGTATGATTAGAGGGATACAGAATTATTGTAACAGCCTTGGCTCAGAATGATAATAAAGTATAAAGGTGATCTAATCTTAATGTGGTATATACAAATAACAAAAGAGAGGACAACGCACAAAGTTACGAGTATTAGCGGATCTTTTAGAATAACGCGTGTTCTTTTATTTAGGATGAAATATCGTACATGAACAGGATAAACACAGTCGGCAGAGAATAAAATCTTTATTTCAAATAATAATCATAGTCATTCAATAAACATAAAATAACTGAAGGTTATTGATGAAATGATACAGGAAATGTTTTACTATGATTAAAAAGGATGAAAGTAATGAGACCAAATGATTAAAAAGTAGATATACCACAACAATCATTACATCATCAACATCATGAGTTATAGCTCTTTAACATTTAACTTTTATAGATACATATCTAAAAACAATCGTTACATCAGTTTCTGTTATTCATTTACGTAAAATGTGACGTCTGATCCAGTATGGTGATCAATGATATTATCAAACATGCTCTTTTGTCATCCTTTGTCATACTAAGTATTCTATAGTAGAAAAGATCAAGGGTGGGGTAAAGTGCAGTACCTCAAAAACTTATGGAAACAAGTTTCTTTCAAACAAGGAAGAACAGTCGTGATATTTTCTCACCTCGTGTAGTCAATGTTATGATATGTTATTGTGTATAATGTTGCTTTCAGTCCAACCTTTAGCTGATCATAATGTACCAACCTGCCATGAACCGAATTAGGTTCATTATTCTGAGATTGTTTTTATTGAATGTAAAATCTTGTATTTCTTTATATATTTGCCTTTTCTTTGAAATAAGTAAATTATTCCAAAATATACCAAAGCAATACTTTATCAACCTATGACACCCCATCATATATTCTAGATACATATACCAAAACAAGTCTTTCATTCCACTAAATCGGGAGGGATATGTTAAACCGTTGATTACTGGATTCTTTCATTCCCATAGGCGTAATATAGGGACCATCCGGTTTCCGTAGCCAATGGGTTAATATTCACTCCATGATAAACCCCATTTTCATATTACTCTTATTTGTGCACTGGTTCAGTGGCTTAGTTTCAATATACATATTTTGCTATATTATGGCATATATACATAATGCAGACATAAAAATCAGTTATTACGGATAAAAACTCTGATCAAATATTTTTTAAAAAGATGTAAGAAATAGTAATGGTACACATGTCAGTCATTTGATAATGACAAAAGTACCTATTCATCTTGTCATATATTATACAATATTGTATTATATTACATTGTTATACAACAACTGTGTAAATAATGATTACAATTGAAATACATGTATATTCATCAAAATAGTTTTACAGAGAATAGTAAGAATGGCAACATAGTACATTTACGTAGTACACCAAAAAAAAGCACAAGCAGCTCTCTAGAAGAAATTTTATTTAATGTAATAGTAATAATAATAATAATAATAATAATAATAATAATAATAATAATAATAATAGTAATAATGGCCACTTATATAGCGCTCATATCCGTCACGCAGTGATGCTCATGGCGCTTAGACATTATTAGCCGGTTAAAGGTAACAGATAGTTTTGGGAAGCTCTCAAAAACTTTTCGTGAGATTTCTTTGATTTTACTTAATAAATAGCAGGGTACTAACATAACTAAGATACTGTGAAGTTTTTTTCCTCCTCAAGTGAAATATTTATCGAATGAGAGGTGAAAAGTAATAAAAATCCCTGGCCCAAAAAAGAGGGGATGTAAATTCAGACAACGGCCACACACATTACGCACATGGGGATTCATGGATTGCTGTGTGTTATAGAATACGCTACACACAGAGCGAAGCGCTGGGTTTATTGTGCGGGGAACCTTCGGGTGGATATGGTCTCAGCGTGAGGCAGTGAAAAGCCGTTACCAAGCGTTTCTTACAGATATTTACACTAAAATTTGTTCGAAATCGTGAATGGAATGTTAAATAATCTCGTACATGTGTCTTATGATAAAACAAGAATAGAATGTGACTATGTTAGATAAGTTTCTTGCCAGTTTTTTTTTTTTTGCTACCGAGACTTTCTGTGAGCTTTAAAGCCGAGCCGCCAAAGTAACTAGCGCTCAAGCATATCAGGTTCCCATTTACACCTAGATGGAGAGTGGCAAATGTAGATTAGTGTATTGTCAAAGGACGTTAGTGTTGTGTTGGGATTCGAACCCCGTACCTTGTGATCTGCAGTCTGGTGACTTATCCACTAGACCACAACACCAACATGTATGCTGAAAATGTAATATTTGAAGATATTTCATGTGGACATAACATAATTATGTTGATGAAAATAGTTCGTTCCTGTATATAGCACTCATGCCTGGTACATTGCCAATCCTGGCGCTCGATTAATATTACCCATGATAGCCAGGCTGGTATTACAGCGCTCAAGCATTTTGAGGAATTGATTCCTGCCAGTTACCCATTTACCTCACCTGGGTCGATTTTGGCAAAGCTGGATTAATGTCTTGCCAAAGAAAATTAGTTCTAGGCCAGGGACTCGAGCCCCGTACCTTGCAGTTCACAATCCGGAGACTATCCTCAAGACCACAGCACCTCTACATGTCCACTGGTTACGAATGGTTATGTAAACGAAAATAGTTACAGTGGTACTTCATTATTATAGCGCTGCTAAGAAAATGCATGTTACTAAACAAAGTAAAAAATTATGACGGTGAATTTACTTGCAGAAGATTTTTGACAGACTGTAGAAGAGAAGCACGACTAGAATGTCTTGTGACATACTGATCTAAAGAAAATGATGTTGATTTACCTCAAGACAATGATTTCTTGAAGCGTCGAGCAAATTCAATGATTATAAGACAAACTGAGAAAAGCATAAGGAAATTTATACTTTTATGATACCTGATCATTTATGTCAATTCAACATTTAAATGTACACAATATGTCCATTGTATACATGAAACGGACTATGTTGTGTACATTTAAATGAGCACAACATAGTCCGTTTCATGTATACAATGGACATATTTATAACATAAATCCAATGTAGATAAATACGTGGTCAAGGAAATGTATTGAACTTAGTTGAAACAGGCAAGCAGTTGGTAAAATTTTATTCTTGAAATTATCTGGTACTATTTAGGCTATACTTACACCTTAGCGTTCTCACATGTTTACTAATATAACATTTTTTTACTTCATCATACAGATTTTAGTGTTTTAGCATTTCCTCCAGATATCTGAATATTTTTTCAAATAATAGCAGGTCGTAGAGCAAATGATCAGAGTTACTATTTACATGTACGGCACACACGACTCAAGCATTATACACTATTGAAGCTAAAGAATACCATTGATAATGCACTCACTGGCCAGAATTTAAATGGAATCATCATGTTCTTTGCTTAAACAATTATTTAAGTTGCTATCTTCGACTAGAATAAGTTCATTGGATATGAGGCTACCAAAGTATTTTGTACACTAGTTTTACATTGTTATGGAAACAATTAAATATGTCTTTAAGGTACAAGTAAACGAGTGAATAGATAATTTGGAGAAAAGTGTACAAGAAAACTGAGCTCATCTATCTATGTATACAAGCGTGTAGTTTGATTCTTTATTACTATTACATTTTACCCTTCTTGCACGACTTAGCATAAGTAAAACTTAAACATCAAAATCCATTTCACACGTGACTTTAGAGCCTCATTGAGAATGTACCTTGAGCACGAGTTTTAAATTGTACGTGTGAATTTGCGAACAGGCACCATCTTCGGCTGGTAGCAGATAGGATGAAATCGCGTATTGGGGAAATTGTTCTTAAAATAAAATCGGCCAGATTCTGGACTAGTGTCAGTAGTAAAACCCTACGCATCAAAATCCATTGCAAGTGAGTTTAGAGCCTGAACATCTTTTTGAATGTGATAATGTTATCTCCATCACTAGCAATCATCTTCCCTGATGACGTAACAATCACGTGAGAAGATAAAAGAATACAAAACCTCTTATCTTCCTCCGTCATTCTGGTTGATAGAGTGAATGATGCAACTCTTCTCTGCTTCATATCACCCCCACTCATCACCTGATCAATCACACACGTCTTGTACTCATCATCTGATGTCACGACGTAGAGGTCGTCTGTCATAGGATCAATGCAGACATTCAGGATCTCATCAGTGTGGGGGATTTCCCTTTGAGCACCCTCTCTGTCGATGATCAACACTCTGTGGTCTAGTGAGGAGGGTTGAGCGATGATGTGACCTGATGAGAGCACACCACGCATCACTATATCCTCCTTACACGTGATTGTGTTCATAATCTTATCATCAGCTGGGTTGATGGCATAAATCTTAGACTGACCCAACTCAGCAGCGATGATCATCCCATCCTGGTCAGCAGCAACATTCACCAATGTGATATCACGCGTCGTGTTTCTTGGTATTGTGACGTCATTGATCAGCTCCCACTGTTTGTCATACACACTGATGCATCCAGTCAAACTGTCTTCTGTATAACCTTCACAGAGTTTACCGCATAATACCTTGTCATCATTCAGCAATGCACAGGACGCAACACTGATGTAATACTACTGGTTATCACTCTATGAATGTGTTTAGTGTTCATATCTAACATAGCTGTATCTCCTAAACCTTCATGTACTCCATCTCCACCATCTGTGATTAACGCATTGTATTCATTTATGCATCCTACAATTACAGGGAATGTTATTTCACCTGGGACATCGATTGTATCAATGAGCCTCCACTCCCCATCATACCCATCAATCCGCCCATTATACTTCTCTCTTCCAGCACCCTTCACAAACCTCACACCTGATACAGTACGAGTGATATGTTTCACCCCACCCTCATCCAGTGGCTTCTGTAGTTCTTCACCCACTGATGTGTTCACACGATGCCCGTCTTTGACTACATTTTTGTCATCCTCGAGTACTGTATCAAGTTTCTGGATTGTATTCTCGGTGGTTTTCGTGTTATCTTTCCATGATTTCTCGAACTCGCCAGTCTTTCTCTCAATCTCTTCAACAATGTTTTGAATGTCAGTATGTAAATCACGTTGTTTATTGTCTATGGGTTCCGCCATCCTGATCAGGGTATTGACCTGTAGCAAAAGCAGGAGAAAGAGATAGAGAAAGGGAGAGAGAGAATAAATAATAAAAATGTAATAGTGAAAATGGATATAGAGAGTGGGGGGGGGGGGGGGTCCATTAACCTCGTAGTATCCATTTATATCCCCCGGGTTTGGGTCACATGTATCAGTCAAAGATAGTAGGTACCAGGGGCGTAGATAGCGGGGGGGGGGGGGCGGTATGCATCCCCCAAACTTTTCGGGTGGGGAGATGGTGTGTACAAACATCCCCCCCCCCCAGGTATCACCCCACCCCAAAAAAAAAAAAAAAATGATGGAAAATATACATTTCTATATTATGTAGTAGATAAATATAATTTGATATATTATATCTATCAATATTGTTCAAATTTATATAATTATTTTTTTTAACATAAATACTATATATCTATGTACCATATTGTAGATTTATATGAATTTATTAATATTTATCTACAATTATATCGTTGCTTCTGATTTTTCCAACACCACTAGAAAGTGAAAACCATCTACTTCAACTTATACAACATAGGTGTTGATCTTGGAGGGATATGGAGGTGTTATTTTATTTTTTTCACTTGAAGTGGGGGGGGGGGGGGTGGCCTGCATGTGTTACCATCCCCATATGTATTTAGAGGTGATTTTTTTTTTTTTCAAAGCCATAATGCGGAAAAATAATTTAGATTAAAAGTACATGTGATTATTCTGGATTTAGAGGGTTCAATCGGTAACTTTCCTTTATAATGCAATTCTGCAAAATTGAAATGAAAATATAGTCACAGGAATCGGATGTGGTGGAGAAACTGGAAATACATCACCACCCCCCCCCCCCCCCAATATTTATCGAGGATGATGACCTGTGTCATCATCACCTAACTATATATTGAAGAATTATAAAATGATAATCATAAGATGTAGGCCCGGTCAGAAGTACCGCTCCGGGCGTTGCATGTAGTGCCCCTTCTTTTCCCTTTAAATTCAGATAAATACCCCCATTTTTCTTTCGAATAAGTTCCCGTTCCATAAGTTTCTTTTCAGTGCCCATTTTGATAATTACACCTCATCCCTCACCTTACCTTTGACAAATGCTCCTATTTCAACGAGAGCATTTTTCCCTTTTAATCCCTTTTATTCCTTTTAATTAACAAGTCATTTTTTTTCTTAGTAATTTTTTTCTTAGTAATTTGGCCGCGCCGAGGCACTGGGCCGAGGTCAATAAGAAGCCGTTTTGCAATTATTAAAAGTGTTAATAATCAAATAATGTCGCACAAAATTTAGTCTAAATTACTAAAAGATATCTTTAAAATGATTACATTTTCACTTTAAATTGTACACTTATAAATCTATATTTGATTATGATTACTTTATATTGGGTATAAAAAAAGTGACATGAACGAGCCACCCGTTGACCCATATCACACGTGATGATATCGCCTCCGATCAGCGCCATGTTGGATCGAGTCGAGTATAGTAATGTGACTGTTTAAAACTTGATGGAGCAGATCTCACTTGATTGTTGAAGAAGCGGTGTAACGTCGTTAAAGGATTCTTGTCTGCATATCCTGGAGTTGAACTGCAATGTAATTTGTAAGTTAGATGCATTAAGAAGAGAAAGAGAGATAAAGAAAGTGACGTTGGCCCAGGGCCCAGGCCCCAGTCTGGGCGAAAAAGTTAGAGAGCGAGTGAAGTCAGATCGTATTCGCAGTCGTAAATCGTAAGGCCTTGCCCTAACTAGCCTAGCCTAGAAATCTAGGCCTTTGTAAGGGGGCCACTGTCTGTAGTTTGTACGCTGTAGCCGGCCCTAAATACATGTCACAGGCTACACTACAGACTTTACGCGATGATTGGTACTTGGTAGTCTATGCTGTGTGAATTGTGATCAGGTGATTCAATGATTGTGTGACTACTGCCAGTGGCAGTGCCAGTGGGGGTGTTAATAGTACACTAACTGTCACTGACACTGTCCGATAAAAAGTCTGAATAATAAATTCTAACGCCAACTAAGGTAACTAACGTCTAACGTAAGTAGGTTGATACTGTTACTCTATTAAATGTTAGGCCTCTTTTAGGACCCTGGCCTAGGAGTTACCGAGTAGAATCTGACTGACTCTAGATCTAACGTTAAGACTAAGACTGAGCTTAAGTCAAGACCCTATGGCTATGGATATATTCTAAACTAACAGTGACACCTTTGATCTAGTATAAGTGTACATAAGAAAGAAATAGCAAAATGACAATAATCATCGAGGACAGAAAAATTGCACTGGCATACACAAAGCTAAGCCGGGACACCGTAAATATGCATGAGCATAAACATACTTGTGTATTGGACATTACAAGAGACAAGGATCAATAATTATTCATGCAAACTGTGTTGTAAATACAATGCCAAAAGAGCTGTAAAACGAGTGTCAAAGGTGAAAGGAGAGACACGGAGCTCGCTAGAAAGAGAGAGAGGGGGGGAGTACAGGGGAAAGGGAGTAGAAGAGAAATAGAGAGATGACAGGAAAGGAAACAAAGGGATAAAGAAAGGCAGAAAGGAGAAGCAGACGACACCCATAACAGCAAAAATTAGAAACTTTAATACTAGCACAGATATTTATAATTGCATGCATGCATATTGCACATAAGAGAAAAATGACAGAAAATAAGTACCCTTGTGATTATACAGTACAATAGAATGAGAATTGCAGATTTAAAAACCCTGAGGTTACTGTATTATCCATCCAGGCCAGGTAAAGGACTGCACATCAGAGAGAGACAGAGAGAGAGAAAAAAATACATATAGGCCTACTGTGAAAAGAAACCATGCAAAAGTAACAGCAAACCAGAAATTTGCAGGCGTGTTGATCCATTCACAGAATCTTGTTACAGTGCAACTGAGTGATAACATTGTAGTGACTACTTTTTAAATATGTGGGTGGGGTCTGGTCATGTTCACATATTGCAACTTTCAGACAATACAAATGAATGTAATATATTTTTGCGGTGGTTGTGAGTAGAGAGGTTCATTGATTTTAATATTTGAAAACTTAAAACAGGCATGTTTTTGTTTTTTTGTTGTGTCTCCCCTAATTCTTGCACTGTATTTTTCTTGTTTATGTCCTGTAAGTTCACCATTCAAAACGCAAAACTTCATGCTTGCCATTGACCGCATCATTGTGAACAACCACATGAATTCTGCAGCAGACGCAGTCTCCCTACTCTTCTCATCCTTCTTTGTGTTCAACATCCAATACCCAGAGAAAGCAGTAGCTACCATGGAGTTTCTGCAAAGGTATGTTGACATTTCTTTCAAATACTTCTGAACTACCAGAACTAAAAAAAAAATTTTTCCTTCTTTTAAGATAATTGTACTAATCATCAATTTTTACTCCAGTGGAAACTCATAATAACAAAGTCACTAGGACCATGAAAATTTGTAGTATCAGGTATGCTTCCAGTCCAATCAGTAACAAATATCCTGTAATCATGGTAATACATGTTTCCTTCTTTCTTTGTCTCTTTGTATTAGAATATCCTTATACGGAATTTCCACTGTATTGTTACTGTCATCATAATTATGATAGTGCTTAGAGGGCAAGATGTTTAAGTAATTAAGTGTTTGTGAAACTGGGCTTCAAAAGCCATATTAAAAGATTAGGTCCACCCTAACATTTAGTTGGCTGTAAAAGAAGCAGAAAAATCAAAGAAACAGTTCAATGTAAGTTTGAGCAAAATCTGTGGAGAAATAAGAAAGTCATGAATTTTGAAGTTGTGACGAAGCAAACCCAAATTGATAGCTCTGTGACGTATCTGGCAAGCTCATCTGCCATTTGCCCTGTACTGAAAATATGAATTTCCATTTTTTCACTGAAGAAATGTTTTGTCATATATGCACCGTCGATATAATCTTTCCACTTCTGCTTATAAACAAAGCAGTTTAGGTTGAAAAGTACTTACTCATCAAGAACGTAGAAAATTGTGCTTTTTGGTGTATTGTGTATGGAGAAAATTGGAGATGAGCTTGCAAGATATGTCATAGAGTTGCCAGTTTGGGTCTGCTTAATCACAACTTCAAAAAAATCATCTTTCTTTCTTTTTTTTCATCAGATTTTGTTCAAACTTTCTTTGATCTCTTTCTTTGATTTTTCTGCTTATTTTAAAACCAAAATAATACTGGGGCGGGCCTTACCTTTTATTTATTTATTTATTTCTTTTATTGTTATAGTAAGTCAGTTTAGTTGAAAGGTCCCCTCACTGTCTGCCAGTGAATTTGCAACAACAAATACTTTATTTTTTACTTTTTTTTTTTTTTTGTGGTCATTGCTATCAGTATGTGTCACCATAGGAGATGTATTTGAAGAGAAATGTCCCTTTTATGTCTTAAGGCAATGATCTAGCCGTGCAAACGCAGTCACCATCTCTCAGACATACAGTTTCAAGCCGTCTTGTTACCAGATGGGTTATATACTCTACCAAAGCATTTACATGTTCACTCTCCCTCTCTCCCTTTTCTCTGTATATTCTCTGTATATCTGCAGGTGCTTTGCAGGTGTAAACCCGTCTACACGCTCTAAGGCCAAAAAGTGCCCACGTGGCAGTGTCCATCCCAAGGTCTTGTCGTTGATTAACAACCTGACAGTTTTTGAATCGCAGTGGAAAATCTAATTTGGATCTTTCCTCTAGTTTTGGGAGTCATCCATTTTCTTCTTGCCAGAGACTTAAATCTGTGTTGACTTTTTAGGTATAACCAGTTTGTAGACAAAACATTGTTCATTTTTTTAAGGTTAACTGTTCATTTGTTGCTTTGAACTTTTAGTCTGTTGCTTTGATTAGACCATGTTTATCAGCTGATCCCAAGCTGGAGTTATGTAAAAATACAAAATGCAGTCTTTTATATGTGTGTAAATAAAAGAAGGTGTTACACCAGTAGAAATTTGTACCGTATGAAAATATTGAAGAAATGGCGTTGAATGCTGGATATGCTCTTTAGATCATTGGTTATGACTACAATTAACACCAAGAGTTAGACTGGCTCCTTATGTGCAAAGGGACACAGATCATGTCGCCTTGTTTCACTGTTGTTCGGATTGTTACTGTTGATAGAAAGCTAGATCAATTTGTTAAAGTGCAAAAGCAAATGATTTTATAATATCTAGCTTTACCACTTGGCAACACATTTTGAGAAGATCTTTAAAATGTTGGGAAAATAATGTGAGTATAAGTTCTTTGATACAAATCCAAAATTTGGTCTTACCGTGACTGTTACAACTTTGATACTGTATTGTACCACTGTATGGGAGTTCTTTGTGTGACAAAAGTATTGATTTTACTTTTTTGTATAACTAGTTTGTTGACAAAAAATTGTCTATAATTGTAAGGTGAACAAATCCAAAATTTGGTCTTACCGTGACTGTTACAACTTTGATACTGTATTGTACCACTGTATGGGAGTTCTTTGTGTGACAAAAGTTTTGATTTTACTTTTTTGTATAACTGGTTTGTTGACAAAAAAATGTCTATATGTAAGGTGAACAAATCCAAAATTTGGTCTTACCGTGACTGTTACAACTTTGATACTGTATTGTACCACTGTATGGGAGTTCTTTGTGTGACAAAAGTTTTGATTTTACTTTTTTGTATAACTGGTTTGTTGACAAAAAATTGTCTATATGTAAGGTGAACAAATCCAAAATTTGGTCTTACCGTGACTGTTACAACTTTGATACTGTATTGTACCACTGTATGGGAGTTCTTTGTGTGACAAAAGTTTTGATTTTACTTTTTTGTATAACTGGTTTGTTGACAAAACATTGTCTATATGTAAGGTGAACAAATCCAAAATTTGGTCTTACCGTGACTGTTACAACTTTGTTAATATCTTGCTTTGAACTGTTAATATGTTGCTTTGAACTGTTAATATGTTGCTTTGAACCGTTAATATGTTGCTTTGAACTGTTAATATGTTGCTTTGAACTGTTAATATGTTGGTTTGAACTGTTAATATGTTGCTTTGAACTGTTAATATGTTGCTTTGAACTGTTGATATGTTGCTTTGAACTGTTAATATGTTGCTTTGAACTGTTAATATGTTGCTTTGAACTGTTAATCTGTTGCTTTGATCAGACCATGTTTATCAGCTAACCCCAAGCTAGAGTTATGTAAAATACAAAATACAATCTTTTATATGCGTCTGTAAATAAAAGGAAGTGTGAAACCAGCAGATATTTGTACTGCATGAAAATATTGAACAATGCAAAAAAAAAAAAAAAAAAAAAAAATGTTTGATGTCATACTGAATAGTAGGTTACAGCCCTATGGCTAGAAGGTCTGATAAACGGACACCAAAGAGACGATCCGATAGTCCAAATATACGAAAGGGGCAAAGGGCTGGCCCAGTGGGCAGAAGGTTCCACAAGAAATGGGGTGCAAGTTTGAAGACTCTTTATCCAGAAGACGCGATAGATCGACAATACTCTAAATGTAGAGAAATTTTCATATACATATTTTGCCACGTTTAGTTTCATCTTGAAAGAAACGGAGAAGGTCTCATCTTCTATTTTGTATTACCATCGACCAATGCACTATAGTGTCCTGGTGTGTGTTTGGGATTGGAGGGGGGGGGGGTGTATTGAGATTAAAATGTTGAAAATATGAGTAAGAAAAAGGTGCCAATTTTTCATTGTCAGTCTGTCAAACCTTCTGGTTATAGGACTATCGGACCTCTTGCAGATTTTCTCAAACTTTGCCTTTTTGACCCTTTCATGTATTCAGTCTATTCAGTCTACTGTGCGTTGTAACTGACCTTATAACTGTTCAGACCTGCTAGCTATAAAGATGACTTAATTCAGTATTATTTACCTTATTTTACTAAATATTATTGGTTCTCTCTGGAAACATTGTGTTGTTGGAGTTTTGAAAGGTGGCATTCAAAATTTTATGGGGGAAATTTATCTTACGAAGGTGGACTTTATAGGTAGGGGTACAGTGCCTTATTAGTGTGCAAGTGTACTTTGGATTCTTACTCCAGAACCATCTATATATGGATGTGTTTTTCTCCACCCCACCCCCAAGCCCCAGTACTGTATCATAAGTGGCTTTTTTGCTGAGAATATTGATTTCCTGTGACTAATTTGTGTTCGATCACAATTCTCAAGCTGTATTCTATATGCTAGACTTCATGGGACAAATGTTAATTGAAGTTGATTGGCTTACATGCAAGGACGAATAGACCATGTGTTCAGGGTTAATTAACTTTTTTTTTGGTACCAATTCCATGGCAGATTTGTTTGAAAAAACTCAACGCACTTAACCAGCAATGCTGAATATGTTTTCAAGAAAGTCAGAAAATAAGCAAAAGTTTAAGTAACTTGTTTAAATATTTACGAAGCATTTTAATTAGTGTTTTCCTGTGTTTCCTTTCGAGAAAATTGCAAAGATCGTAAAATGTGTGTTCATTGTTTTACAAAACATTACCATCACATGTGGAAATAAAGAATGCAGTTGTACATGTACATGTAGTTGGCTTTTTGTTTGTATTTTTATTGAGATGAATAATAAATACAGATACAGAAATTGATATAAATTTACATTTTTGCAGTTATTTGATCTTATAAAACATCAGATTTGTAAAACGAGGGAAAGCGATTGTGTGAAAAAAACTGACAGTTATTAAGCGAAGAAAAAAAACAGAAAAGAATTAAAAATACACCAGAATTGTGAAACGGGATAAAGCAGTTGTTTAAAAAAACAACGCCCTCATTATAATGGAAATACAGAAAATTATAATAACATCAAAACTGTGAAACGAAATACAGCATTTGGAAAAAGAAAAAAAAAACACTGTCATTAAACGTAAATACAGAAAGAATTATAAAAACATCAAATTATGTAAAATAAATGAAAAGTATTTCGTTAACAAGATTTAACATAAATATGTTTTTCCACATAAATAAATGTGAAATCATTTACAGTGTATTTCTGCTAATTCGGATTACATAAGAACCTGTTATCTGAATTGCAGATCTGAAATGTATGCTAAAATTACATACAGCATGTTTTACAGCAAATTTCTGGTGACTCTGCTGACATCAGATTTCTGTAATTTTACAGTAATTTTTTTTTACAGTGTAGGACAAATTCTAAAAATACGACAATTGCTCCGCCACAATTGCTCCGCGACAATTGCTCCTGCGATAATTGGTCCGACGACATTTGTTCCGGCAACTATTGCTGCTGCCACAAATGCTCCTGCGACAATTGATCCGTCGATATTTGCTTCGATCAAGCCATAATTGCTCCGCGAAAACTGCTCCGTCGATAAAAATAAATATATGCGACAATTGCTCCGTCGACATTTGCTCCGATCGAGCGAGAATTCATCCATGACAATTGCTCCGCCGACATTTGCTCCAAAAAAAAAATCTATTTTTGCTCCGTCGATAAAAATGAATATGAGACATTGTTCCTCGACATTAACTCGGTAGACAGAAATGAATATGCGACATTTGCTCCGGCGACATTAGCTTCGGCGGAAAGCGTTCCATCCCAGGAACCTGAGAAAATTTTTGTTACTTTCCTTTCTGATTTTGCCAATACTTAATTATTCATCTATATATTTTATTATATAGTTACCCCCCCCCCCCTCTCTCTCTCTCTCTCTCTCTTTCTTTATCTTGGACAGTTTTAACAAAACTGAGTAAATGATGGCGAACATTTATTTCTAAATAGCCATTCTATCTACTAGTTATGACACTTACTAGTGGAGAAAACAAGCTAATCCTGTATGTGGGTTGTTGCGAATTGCTGAAGTTCATAGGTTCAATTTAATAGTGTAATAGTGAGGGGAAGGGAATACACGCCCAAAATATGGGGAATTGGAGGAATTAAGTGTTCGCTCCCGGGCCGGCCGCCAAGCGGAGCTTGCATGATGCTTTGCAAACAAAACAAATAGACATATATTATACTTATTGATATGGCAGTACTCTGTCAAACAGAAAATATCATAATAATGCCTCCAACTCCCTGACTCCCCCATGTGGAACTGCATGTTGTTTTTTTAATGTATATAAACAAAAGTAATACAAACATGAAAGATAAAATATACCAGTATTATCAAAGTACAGCAGTCATTCTGGGTTGCCATGTTCAACTTTTTAAGCTGGTCAAGCGGGGTATTAAGTGTTCGCTCCGGGTCTCCCTCATCAAAAGTGGAGCTGGCAAACGCCTTGCAAACAGAAACAATGAAATAATTATTGTCTAAACTGGACAGGTTTCTTTTTTCTCTCTCTAATTAAGCTGGTCATAATTATGCTTTGAACGAGCTCCCCGGCTCCTGCCGTGCTGAGCTGGTGTCGGCTAATTAAGACCAAAACTAAAAAACAAAACACAGACAAGAACCAGAGCAAACGTCAAGCGAAAGCAAATACATAAACCATGATAAAGTAAAAGAACAATCAAAATAAAAACCTCCAAAGGCCTATGTACATTGAGTCCAGTGGCGTACTGGGAGAGGGGAGGGGACTTGTGGCTGTGTCCTCCCGCTCAAAACTTGCTCTTCGTACTACAATGCCCTTGTCGGTATACATTCGGTTGTGTGGAAGAAAAGGAAGGAAGGAAGAAAGAAAGGGGCAAGGAAGAAGTCAAGAAAGAAAAAAGAAAGATCGAAAGAAAGATAGAGAAATAAAGCAGGTGCGAAGATCCTGTGGTGGGGGGGGGGGCAGTTGCTACCCGCCATGAAAATTCGATGGGCAAAAGTTTGCCCACCCCCATTAAATGTGGTTAATAATGGGGTAAAAAATAAAACGTTCATTTTTTAAAGCTTGCTCGCTTCGCTGGTATCCACGTCAAAATGCCTGTTTCAAATAAATGATGTTCTTAATCTCACTCACTTTCATGTTCAGTGCCCATTTCCCAAGTAATAATTTCTGCCTGCTCGCTTCGCTCGCTCGTAATCATGTAGGGCTCGGGTTCTTAATTATTTTTATCCGTGGGCCAAAAATATTTCTGAAATTACCAGTGATTACGTCGCTGACTACAAAATATTACTGTCCTTACTCTCTTGCATTTATAGCGCAGCTAGGGTGAACTTCTCCAGAAACAAGTAGTTTCGATCAGCAATCATTCTTATTCCAGCAGCGGATGCACGCATATCATAATATTTTTGCAGCGAGGTGTCCGACTATATCCTCAAATTCTGCAAGTATAGGTCATTATAAATCATCGAGTGTATTTTGTATATTTTTCGTCCCTCGCTGCGGTCACTGAAAATCTAGAATGAACTTACTGAAGGCAAACAAATTGGGCATCCAACGGGAGGCGGACGAATATATTTTAGAAAGGTTATAGGCCTGTGGTGCATTTTGATGACGAAATGATATTTTATCACCAAAAGAGTGTGTTTTCCTTGCTCGCTTCGCTCGCTCGTAATGTTTAGAAACAGGGTGGTTTTGGACACTAAACATTTGCAACAGCGAAGTATATTATATTTGGCAGTGAGGTGACCAAATATACCATTTGAAATATAAGTCCAGAGTGTATTTTGACCACAAAATAAGACTTCTTTTAAAGCAAGAAGTGGTAATTTTTGGCTCGCTCGCTCGCTCGCAAAATAAACTAGAGGGGCCGTCAAAGGCGGCAGACCCACGCCTTGGCGGTGCTACAGAGTAGTTGCAATACTATACTATGGGGTCAAAACTGAAATCTACATTGGGTGATTTCACGCTCGGTGCTGGTGTTTGTGGCTAGTGTTTATTTTGCCGCGAAATCATGATCTAACACCGACTAAGAAATGAGAAAAAAATCAGTCGGTGTTAGGTGTTGACCTCTGATTTTCTGACGTAGTTCCGGTTGCCGGTGTTTAATTTTTGTCAGATGTTGTCTGCTGAACTGAGCTCGGCATCCGGTGTTTAATTTCATGTACAAAATTCCGTTCACTAACACTATACCCTAGGGATTAAGAAATTTTCATTTCACGTTCGGTGTGTGCTGGTGTTGCTACTTGTATGCTAGATATGGGAAATTTTGGGGATTAGCCGTGAGAAATAAAGTCAGTAGGCATCATTTGAAGTGTAATTTTACAGGTGTTATGAGGTAGTATGTTCATATAGGTCTGAAATTAAATCTAGGCCAACATTTAGTCCAACGTTCGATCTAGAGCACACGGAAAGGAACTACCTTTGCTTTTTAAAGGGGCGGAAGGAGTGAATAAAAAATCCTACCTAGTTTTTTTCCAGATAGATTTGAAAAATATGATGTTCGATATTCCGTAGTAAAAGACCCAGAGAATCCACATTATTAACTATGATGAGTTCTAAATCAACAATCACAATACAAAAGTAATGAAACTTCACGGCTAATCTGAGCCGATGCCCGAAATTTGGCCGTTTGCCATGTACGCGCTGGGCCGTCCGATCCGGCGTGCAGCTGCATTAGCTTTTCTGCTGCAAGTGAGAAACGCGAGAGAAATTAAATCTAAACTTACTGTTCCTGTCAATACTATCCATTTCTGTGAAGTTTCTTACCGGTCTCTCGATCAAATGTGTACTAACCCCTGATGATTTTGTCTTAACACATGGCTTTACCTAACTCGAAATTTATGTACCGAAAAAACATGACCCCTGTATCCGACTGAGGCATTGTACAATGGCTGCTAAAAACCGCTTCGTACTTAGACGTGCGAAACGGTGATCTTTACATAAATTATACTATACAGTAGAGTCAAAACTAGAAGGTCACACAGAATTTGCAGGGATCAACCAATCATCACCAAAATCTAATCGACTCTTTCCTGTCACTATCCAAACAATCCCTGAAAATTTGGTGCAAATCCGTTCACCCGTTCTCTAGTTATCTTGTACACAAACAAACAAACAAACATTCGGAACCCTTTACATAACCCTGCCGATTTTATCGGCGTGGGTAATAAAAAGTTATATGTGTTGGGGTGGGGTGAGGGTTGTGTATACTCAAATGTCAGCAAGAAATATCGGCAAAATATTTCGCTCATTCCCAACCCCCACTCCTCGAAATGGATTTACGCCGGTGTCATCAATCCTCCAAAATTGTCTCCCCCCCCCCCCCCCCCCACCCACCCACTCTTCGAAATGAATCTACGCTACTTCCATTGTACTCTCCTGGGATCAGCAGTTGTGGTACGGTAGTAATTGTCTCGACATACAAGTCATGTGTTTCGACGGAGCAATTGTTGCGGAGCAATTATTGTGGCATATTCAATTTCTTCCATGGAGCTAATGTCGCGGAAGAATTGTCGCTCAAACGGAGCAAATGCGGATCGAGCGCTTTCCGGTGGAGCTAATGTCGCTGGAGCAAATGTCGGCGGAGCAATTGTCGAGGAGCAAATGTCGAATATTCATTTCTATCTACCGAGTTTATTGTCGCGGAGCAATTGTCGCATAATCATTTTTATCGACGGAGTAGTTGTCGCGGAGGCAATTGTCGCTCGATCGGAACAAATGTCGACGGAGCAATTGTCGCAGGAGCAATTGTCGCATATATTCATTTTTATCGACGGAGCAGCTGTCGCGGTTAGATAGATAGATAGATAGATAAATTTTATTTCCACACGGTAAAAAACCCAAACAGATACAAAGTCTGATTTGCATTGGGGCCGTGCCATACACAAATATACAAACTAAAAGGCACCCAATTAAAATACATAAATCACATCGGAAACATATTTATACAAGATAAAAAAGAGTAAAAACTAGGTCAAATGAATACAAAATAATTAAAATTAATACAAGCATACGCATAGTTAAAGAAATTCTAATCATAATTACTTAATACGTGTAATAGCATATATATAAATACAGATAATGCAAATACTGGTAATACATATAAAGGCCAGATTATATAATACTCAGATACACAATTGAACACGTCCCTTCATACATTCAATCAGTTGACCAAACTCTACACAAACACACATATATACACACTCTCACACGCACACACACACACACGCACACACACACACGCACACACACACTCGAACACCCAATCAAGTAAACTTTCACATTCATCAGCCTACTCCACATCAACACATACAAATCTCTACATACCACAAACAAGCACATCAGGCAGTAAAGTCAAGTAAAGTAAAAATGCAGAAAACAGAAGAAATAAATGAGAAATTGCAAAATTTAGACGAATTCCCCCCCCCCCTCCATTCATTTCCTGTTATTTACTAATGCCCTTTTGAAGCTGCCAACAGTATTACATTGTTGTTGTTGAATTGGGAGTGAGTTCCAGCAAGAAGCCCCCCGAACATAAAAGATTTCTTAGCAGATTCGGTTTTTGCTTGTGGAATATTTAAAGTTAGGGGACCTGATCGTGTATTATATGCATGGTTGTAGAATGAAAATCGGTCAATTAGGTATAATGGTCCTTGTCCGGTCATTATCTTGAACATCATGATAGCTACATTTTCTGTTCTGTTTTCTTGCAATGTCACCCACTTTAATTTACTTAAATTTTCTTTGGCAGAGGAATACCATGGGGAACTATTTATCATTCTGGCAGCCCTATTTTGTAGTTTTTGAAGAACATTTTGATTACTTATCCCGCAGTTACCCCACACAATATCACAGTAGTTAAAATGTGACATAATCAAAGAATTAAAAACAATAATCAAATCCTGTTCATCAACAAAATTCCTAATACATTTTAACATAAATAAACCACCATTCACCTTTTTCTGTAGATAATTAATATGGTTTTGCCATGTTAAATTTGAATCAAGAATAACGCCCAAATATTTACACTCATCAGCTTTTCGTAATGGAGTATTATCAATTTGAATCTGAAACATATTATTTTCAATTTTGCTAAGCCTTTGTTTGGTACCGAGTACAATGTACTCCGTTTTATCAATATTCAGATGTAATTTATTTCTAATTAGCCATTTTCTTATATTTTCCAGGTCTTCTTTAATTTTATAACATATTTCAGTAGGACTTTTGCCTGAGCAATATATCATCGTATCGTCAGCATACATGCTAATTTTACAATATTTCAGAACAGATGGTAGATCGTTTACGAATATAATAAAAAGTAAGGGGCCCAGTATTGACCCTTGGGGGATGCCACTTAGGATAGGACGAACTTTTGATAAATGACCACTAACACGCGTGGTCTGCCCTCTACCTTGCAAATAATTCCTAAACCAATGTATTGACACTTCATCAAGACCATAATGACATAATTTTTCTACTAACAATTCATGATCTAGCGTATCAAACGCTTTACGGAGATCAAGCATTACGGCAATCACAATATTTCCTTTGTCAAATTCAATGAGCCAATCATCAGTGATCGACAACAATGCTGTCATGGTTGAATGGAGGGGCCTAAAGCCTGATTGGTAAGTATTTAACAGACGATTTGAATTAAAGTATGTGTATAGCTGATTAAAAACTAGTCTTTCTAGGATCTTGGATAGGATGGGCAGTACTGAAATTGGTCTAAAATTATTTAGTTCGTTTGAGCCTCCTTTATGTAGTGCAGTTACAATAGCATTTTTCCACATTTCTGGAACATCACCCAATATAAAAGACATATTTATTATATGTGTAACGGGCTGAACGATACTTTCAGCAGCTAATTTTATCAATTTAGCGGGCAACATATCTCAGCCCATAGCTTTGTCATTTGGCATATTCATAATATATCTATAGATTTCACTTTTATCAACCAATGTGAAATGAAATTGAGTATTTTGAGGTAAATCATTGAAAGAATGCGTAAAATGAGAGTTGTCCGTTGGCTCTATAATCGAATTTGCCAATGATGGTCCTATATTAACAAAATATTCATTTAATTTTTCGGCAATCAGAGTAGGATCATGAATATCAATACCATCAGATTTTAAATGCGATATTTCATTTGATTTTTTATTTCGATTCAATAGCATATTTAGATTTTTCCATGTTTCTTTTACGTTACCTTTTGAAGTTTCGATTTTCGTTTGAAAATAGACCTTTTTCTTGTATTTCAGTTTTGCAGTTACATAATTTCTTATTTTCTTATATGCTTTCCAATCCTCTTCCCTATTATCTTTCACTGCTTTGCTTTTCATACTGTCTCTTTTACGAATCAATCTCAAGATGTCTGCATCAATCCACGGAAGATTGTCCCTTTTTATCTTCTTTCTCCTTAGAGGAGCAAATTTATCACATGATAACAAAAAAGAATTTAGAAAAGCATTTGCAGACTCGTCAACACTAGAAGAACTGTATACACGGTTGTAATTGATATTGGCTACTTCTTCACGAAAAGCATGGTCACTAAAACTTTTATAGTTTCTGTACACTTTATACGTATGATGACATTTATTAGAACGCCTTTTACCAAAAAAGAAGAAAACAAGCGAATGGTCACTAATCCCTGTGTGGATAACGCCACTCTCTGCTATTTGAGAAATATTGGAAGTAAAAATAACGTCAATGAGTGTTTTTGACTTGTCATCAATTCTTGTGGGTGTATCGATTACTTGACTTAAAGAATAACAATTTGAAAGCTCAATTAGTCTTTTCGAGTAGCAGCTGAGGGGAGAGGCCAATAAATCACAATTTAGGTCCCCTATGAGAATGATATCCTTAGATTCATTGTCCAACTTGGACAGAGCGTTTTCAATATTATCAAACAAATGCATACTAGAGCCAGGTGGTCGGTACCAAGCCAGTATAATTACTGCAGCAGACTAGGTTGCCTCACTTCAACAGCTATCATTTCAGTGTCTTCTGACATTAAATCAGGTCTTAATACATGTTTGAGGCGTTTTTCATTTATATATACAAGTACGCCACCACCCTGTCTATTTCTATCTTTCCTGTATACCACATAATCATTAATACTTATTTGTTTGTCATCAATCGTATCACATAAACGATGCTCATTTAGTCCCAAAACATCGAAATTATATTCATTTATTAGGACTTTCACTTGATCTAGGTTTGGATACAGAGTTCTGACATTGAGGTGTGCAATGCTTATTCCAGATTTAGTGGAAGATCTGGAAAATTTAGAAGTAATGTCAGAAAAACTGATCTTTTCCTCAGAAATTGTTGTAACTATTGATTTTAAGTCATCTTGTTTAGATGAATTTGTAGACAAGATAGAGTTTGCTAAAGAGGGACTACCAGTGCAATATTCCGCCAGAGGGTTATTATGTTCAGTTACCACACCATCACTCTTAAGGGGGGAATTATCGATATTTGGGTGACTTATGTTACTATCTGAAATTATATGAACATTTTCACCAGTACAGTCCATTTCAGATGCATTGGAGTCAGTGTTGATTATTCAATTGTCGCTCGATCGGAACAAATGTCGACGGAGCAAATGTCGCAGGAACAATTGTCACTTATATTCATTTTTATCGACGGAGCAATTGTCGCGGAGCAATTGTCACTCAATCGGAGCAAATTTCGACGGAGCATTTGTCGCAGGAGCAATTGTCGCAGGAGCAATAATCACAGGAGCAAATGTCGTCGGAGCAATTATCGAAGGAGCAATTGCCGTCGGAGCAATTATCGCAGTCTGGAGCATATGTCGCGGAGCAAATTGTCGCAGAGCAATTGTCGTATTTTTAGGAGCATTTGTCGCCGGAGCAACTGTAGCCGGAGCAAATGTCATACATCCATATAGACACTGATTTGATTTTTCTACTTTATATAAGAATATTTTCCCGTTCTTATAAATGCCTCTTTTCAGGTGTGATTAGTGCCCCTTTTCACCTCTGATGAACTGCCTTTTCTACCTTTTTTAGACATTCATTTATTTTTCTAATAATTGAAGTGTCCTTTTCCCCATGATAAGTACAACGTTTCCCTTTTCCATAACATGTGCAACTAATCCAAAGTGACTTAGAGCCAATATTCCTAAATGCCCGCTCGCTAGCTACGCTCGCTCGTATTAAAGTATAGTTTATTTAATAGATTTTCATTGTGAAATTTTGCAAATGATACCCCATCAGAATTGTGCTTCCCCGTTTTTATATTACATTGTAATTGCGACCTCAAAAATTTTGAATATTGTTTGCTCGCTCGCTGAATATTAAAATCACACTACAAAACTGCAAAGCATGATGCTAAAGTTGTATCTTGGACATGTAAAGAGAAAAACCATATACATGTTTACTCACCCTCACACTCTTAAAAATCCCGGGTCAGATTGACCCGGAAATCAGTCCGTTGGGGCCACACTCCATTCCGGGTCAAAAATGACCCGGAATTAGGTCCGATGTAACACAGAAAGGACCAGATCTGACCCAGAAATGGTCACATCGGACCTTATTCCGGGTCATTTTTGACCCGGAACGGAGTGTGGCCCCAACGGACTGATTTCCGGGTCAAATCTGACCCGGGATTTTTTAGAGTGCACCCTACACTATATGTATACATTTTATATATATATATATATATATATATATATATATATATATATATATATATATATATATATATATATGCGTGTGTGTGGGTGTATGTGTATGGGAATACTGATCTGACATTACTCGACATGATCGCAAAACTAACCACAAACAAGATACATCGACATTTATACAACGTACGTACTTACCGCATTGCACACAAAAACAAAATTAACTTTGGGTTCAAACAAATTCAACCCTTTCCATTTTTTTCTCCACATTCATGATCATTAACATGTTGACTACTGATTTCTCTCATTCCCATAGGCTTAATACAGGGACCTCTTGGTTCCAGTAGGCAATGGGTTAATAGTACAACCTTGCCATAAGGATGCATCATGCTTGTTACAGCATTAGGCTAAATCCCATAGCGAGACAGATGTCGTTCAGGTGAACCCTCAAATAATAAGCCAGTTCGTAGTTACAATCTGAGCATGAGCAGAGAGGGGTCATCTGTGACAAATTCTGAAACCCACTGACACAAATACTTGATATATGCTCATGCATGTCATGTAATCATTATTCAATTATGCACCAACGGTGCATTCCATGATACCCAGGTGGAAGTATTCTTTTCAAAGGCGAAACAAAAGCTATTCATGAGGCACCTCTATCACTTCGAGAGTGATTATTCTAAAGTGCACAAAAATGGACCTCTCCGGGTTTAAAATATCTGTGGATATTTGGGGTCATTTGGGACATGTGCTAACTACGAACTGGTCTATTCGTCAGAACCGACAGCCCATTAGACTGACCATCTTGTGGGCATTTTGACATTTTCTTTTTGAGCGGGTTCAAATTCTACTTGAAATTTTCCTCTCTTTTTCAGATTCTTCCAAACGTCTCCTTTTCTTTCATTTCATTCATTGTCAGTAAAAAGACACCCTTCATTTTCATTTTCTAGATATGGACAATATAAATCTCTGTATTAACAATGGCAGTAATAGCCTTTCTGCGGTAAGGCGATTTTCTAAACTTGTGTAAAATAATGTAACATTCATTCAGGTTCAAACAGGCCCGTCGGAGCCGCTACGGATGGTACGGTATTGACCGTACCACTTTTCAGCCTAAAAAATGAAAGAAAAAAAGAGAAAGATGGAGAGGGAGAAGAAAAGAGAAGAGAACAGGAGAGAGAGAGAGAGAGAGAGAGAGAGAGAGAGAGAGTGGGGGGGGGGGGGGGAGGGAGAAGAAAAGAGAAGAGAAAAGAAGAGAGAAGGTGGGAGGGTGATAAATGTCATGATCATAGGCTGATCGTAGGCTTATCACCAGCTTATTGGAAGAAAACGAACATCGAAGTGACTTTGCTTTTTTCCCCATTATTATGAAACGCATTATCACATAAACCGAAAAACAGTATACATGCCACGAAACTTGTTCATCCAATCGCAAATCTTCAAAAATAATATCCTCAAGAAAGTGATAAAGAAGGAAAGGAAAAGGGGAAGAAAGAAAAGAAGGACAAATGTGACAATATTTTGCTCGCTCGCTTCGCTGGAAAGTTAATATTTGGGCAAAAGGCGTCCCCCTTCGGGAATAGGCTGCAGCCCCCCCCCCCCCCCCCCCCCCCGAGGATTTTCAAAGTTCCGATATTCGGGCAACCACCACTTCATATTCGGGCAGCAAAATGAGGTGCGAGATTCCCAGATAATAATGTAACTTCTGAATGTAACTTCTGTACATTTTCACTACGAAAACTTACAAAAATTGCTTGCTCGCTTCGCTCGCTCGCAAAAATTAAGAAACTGAAAAGTTGATATTCGGGAAAAAGGCTTCTCCCTTCAGCAAAGTTCCGATATTCGGGCAACCACCACTTCATATTCGGGCAGCAAAGTGAGGTTGCCAGAATATCCACATATTTGAGCAGCGAGGTTTCAAGATAATTATGTAACTTCTGCATGTACATTTTCTCTACGCTCGATCGCTCGCAAAAATTTAGAAAATGAAAAGTTGATATTGGGGCAAAAGGCGTCCCCCTTTGGCAATGGGTTGCAGCCCCCCTCCCCCGAGGATTTTCAAAGCTCCGATATTCGGGCAACCACCACTTCATATTCGGGCAGCGAGGAGAAAGAATATCCACATATTTGGGCAGCGAGGTTCCGAGATAACTATGTAACTTTTGTATGTATCTTCTGTACATTTTCTCTACGAAAAGTTTGTTAAAAATTTGCTCGCTCTCTTCGCTCGCTCGCAAACATTTTGACATTGAAAATTTGATATTCGGGCCTGGGTTCAAATACATGTATTTTCACGAGGTACCCCTCATCAATTATTTCCCCGTTTGTAGTAGCAGTCTTACAGTCACATACTCCAACATCACGAAATACATTGTCAATGGTAATTTATGATGAAAGAACTTTATCAATCAGTGTAAAATAATAATAACACGTATGATCAACTTTCATACTCACTGTCTTAAAGAAAAGTATTCTGATGTCAAACGTAGTGGCGGGAAATGAAGAGATACGACCAGGAAAACAAAGCACAGCTTCATAAATAGATCCGTTACCCTGTTAGCAAGTGAAAGGCATAATTGAGAAAAACAGTTATATAGAGACTTTAGATAATTATGTCAACATAAAAAGTTAGTCTCCGCATATATTTGCTTCATTTCATGAAGAGATTATTTTTCTTCCGATAGCTCGGGAGAGAGAGGGGGAGGGGTGGGGAAGAGGGGGAGTGAGAGGGGAGAGGCAAAAAAAGAAAAAGGGGAGAGAGACGAAGAGAAAAATGGAAGGACTGAGATTAAGAGAAAAAATGAGTGAAAGAGAGGGAGAGAGAATGAGAGAAAGAGAAAGAGAGGGGTGAGACGGGGAGTAAGGGGAGGGGAGAGATAAAGAATGAGAGAGTAGGTGTAAGGTCAAAGTACACGTCAATGACATGAATTTTTTTTTTTTTTTTTTTACCTCTTCAGGGGTCATTTATTTGATACAATCAACAATACATTATTAAAATACATATAAATATACATTCACTTCTCAACGAGAAATCTCCAAAGGAAGAAAAAAAATTAACAATCGGTTAAAATCACGGAACAAATTGTTGAATAGCATTTGATATATCATCTGTAATGTTATCTAGATGTAATTCGTTTTTAAAAGTATGCCATATTGTGAAGCTATTATAAGCTTTCCCCTGAAAGTAGTTCAACATATACATTTTATATATTGCATATTGTGCATAATTATGTAATGACTATATTTATATCTTTAGCATTTAAACATTTAGAATCTATACCAACAATCAAGTGTTTTTCATTCAATATAAGTGTCTGTTTGAATTCATAACGAATAAATGCAACAATACGTTTCTAGAATAATATTACCTTGGGGCATTCTAACAAAACATGAACAAACGTTTCAGTTGTTTTGCAAAAAGTACATAAATTTTCATTTACAATTTTCCATTTACATAAATTATATCTGAAAGGTAAGATACGATGAAGTGCTTTAAAACTGAATTGCTTCACTTTATTGTTTTTCATTGTTTTAAATTTAAATTTTAATATATTTTTCCAATCAAAATCGATAGGAAGGTTAAAATGTTCTTCCCAATGTCTTGATACAATTGGGTCACTTTTTTGAACTCACACAGTAAACTATAAAAATGTTTTGATTTCATTGTTGACAATCTAATGGCATCACCTGTTTTGATTTCATAAAGCTCATTTTCATAATTGTGCATAATACCTGTATCGTTATCATGCCGATTGACTTCATGGATTCGTTTGATCCAGACTTTAGGGATTGCCTTCTTGAGCTTCGCATACATGAAGTCAACCAACAAAGAGTTCGAACCAAGCACATTACAAATATAATCTCGTGATTTGAAATGTCCATTTTCTACAATATCATTAATCTTTAAAAATCCTTTTGAAAACCATTCTTTAAAAAATAAGGTTTTACTACCAAGTGTTATATTGCTATTGTACCATAATACTTCATTTCGAACATTTTCGACGTGCAGAAAATCAACGTACCTAAGTTCACTCCAAGATATAAGACAGTTAACATAGAAATCAGGTATTTATGTCAATGACATGAATATAACGAGAAGGTAATAGAGATATCAAGATTTGTGGCACAATTAAACTACAATACTTATATTGGCACGTAACCATTGCTATAAAAATATATATGATTATGGCTCAAGTACCCAATTTTGAATTTAAGTAAATAAAAAGGGGACCTGTTGAACTTCTGTTACTGTTTATTCGTTAAGGTTGGTGTGACGATGATAATGATG
The DNA here is from genome assembly GCA_025618425.1 of Heliocidaris tuberculata. Classification (NCBI taxonomy): domain Eukaryota; kingdom Metazoa; phylum Echinodermata; class Echinoidea; order Camarodonta; family Echinometridae; genus Heliocidaris; species Heliocidaris tuberculata. Next base: position 33,097,089 of record CM046842.1, on the reverse strand, counting down.
ATATCGTTTTCGATAATGATGACGATGATGAATCAGTATAATCAAGTTTCCTTTCCCTTTTCCCCTTCTTTTCTCCTCGGTTTTCCACTTTCCCCCTCAATCCCATTTTCTCAATGCTGGCGAAAAAAAAAAATTCTCAACACCACTCCCCCCCCCCCCCCCCCCCCCCCCCCCCCCCCCCCCCATGAGCGACTTTTGGAAAACTGGGGGAGGGGGTTCTTGGAGGGCTTGCGAAGAACAAAATTTCACCCCCCCCCCCCTTCCCCCACTGAGCGACTTTTGGAGGGCTTGCGAGAAGAAAAAAAAACGAATCTCCCTCTAATCCAAGCAGTTTCCGCTCATGACGCCAAGGTCCAGTTACGCCACTGCATCTCACGTTTTTTTGTTTTGCTTTGTTTTGTTTTGTTTTGTTTTATATATATATATATATATATATATATATATATATAGGCCCTTTCAAAAAAAAAGTGACAACAAAATAAAGTAGACGAAATGGTAATTAGACCAAATGGTAATTAGATATATATATATATATATATATATATATATATATATATATATATATAATATATATATATATATATATATATATATATACTAGTGGGCATTGGTGTCACACGGTATACGACAGACGTGGTCGAGACATCATAGTAGACCGACGGCCCACGGACCGATATTTCGGTATCGCGGGCATTCTGACAACTTTTCTGTATGATCAGTAGACCGACGTTGTTGGCCTCGTAAGCTGTCGGTCTGTGAACCTTGAGATAAGTATTTAGAAGTCCGACGATACTGAAACTGTCGGTCTATTGGGATAGTTGTGTAGGACGAGATGACTATTATATTGCTCCAAGAAATTAGAAAGTGGGTGGATATTTCACACTCACACATGGTTTATGCACGCTTGGGCTAAAACCACTTGGTCTAATTTCCAGATGGGCTACCTTCATTCGGGCTAAACCTTTTGGTCCACCCTTCATTTGGTCTAATTTGCACTTGGTCTAATAACCAGAAGGTCTAATGACCACTTGGGCTAATTATCACTTGGTCTAATTACCATTTGGTCTAATTACCATTTCGTCTACTTTATTTTGTTGTCACTTTTTTTTTGAAAGGGCCTAGGGGGCCCGGGGGGGGGGGGTTGCTGACTTGCTGTCCTGACTCGACTCTATCCTGAGCTGAGGTCAAAAACAAAAACAAAAAAAAAATACTGATATATCTGTAATATGTCTTGTAATTTGTATACCGGGCTTGTTTATGATTTGTATTTTTGCTAGACTCTAAATATTTACTTTTCTGTAATCTGTAAAATGTACCTTAAAACATATATATATATATATATATATATATATATATATATATATATACGATCTTTTGTAACAAAATTTATGTTGATGATGAATAAAGGAACCCTGTGGAAGGGTAAAAAAATAAATAATAACCAAAAAAAAAAAATGCTGCTCAGTCGCTTCGCTTCCTCGCATAACATAATTTGACTCGGGGAGGGGGGGGGGGGGGGGCGCAAATTCACTGTTTGTCCAGGGCGTCATAATACCTAGATACGCCACTGCCTTAAAAGAAGAATAAGAAGGCAGTGAACAAGTATAAAAAGCGGCATTTTTGTGGGTAGCAGGAGACACTTTTTGGGTGCTTGGAAAGGTCAAGGGGGGGGGCATTGTGCCCCCTTGCCAACGAGCTAGTTCATTTATGTTTTAGATGAACAAATAATAATAATGATATTAATAATGATGATGATAATAATGATATTAATAATAATAGTAATAATAATAATAATAGTTGCATACTCTTCTTTCATCTTCTTTCTTCTTCTTCTCCTTCCTTTTCTCCTTCTTTTAATCGTTTTTCCTCTCTCTCTCTCTCTCTCTCTCTCTCTCTCTCTCTCTCTATCTCTCTCTTTTTGGTCACTTTAAAAATCATAGAGGGCAACCGCCCCCTGCCCCCATGTAGCGCCGCCCCTGAAAATAGCAGTTTGCCTAGCTCAAAAGAATCAGAGAAGCTTAACGGCAGAATATTTAGTTCTTGATATGACAACAGTGCGACTCCTAAAAGTTGAGCAGGAACTTAGCGAGAGCTGGGGACACAGTGCCAAAAAGTTTGATAATATTGCAGCAATTAAGATATCCCCCGCCCGAAGCTTGCTCGCTACGCTCGCTCGCACTCACTTATTGTAACTCATGGCAGTAACATAAAGTCCTCTTTATCTCTTTTATTGAGAGATTGTGCTTGAAATTAAACGCTTTTGCGGCATCTTCGTCATGAAATCACTGTATAATGCAATCACCATGCATGACCTTCAACAAGAACATAGTGTTTTGGTCGCTCGCTTGCAAGTTAGGAGTAGAGCAGAACTGCATATTATGCAAAAATTAGAAAATATATCCTTAAAATTTAATGTGTGTTAAATACAATGTAGGGGTACAGCAACGTAAAACGCCATTTTCCATTCTTGTCTTCACCCTTCATAATTAAGTTCCCCCTTCCCCATGTTCCCCCCCCCCCCCCCCCAAAAAAAGATACCCAGTTCGTTGAAACCCCAAGTCTGTGGGTCGTCTTGCTCTTCCTATGAAATACCCTGGCACCGCCCCTATTTTAATGACTACTTGCACAAACATTGTACATCGGATATCAAATAAGAAACATGAATAACAGATTATCAACCCAACAAACATAATTTGAAGTGCAATACAAAATCAGGTTCTTCTACTTAAGTCATGAAAGGAAGAGGAGACCTATGAATGTTTTAATTACTAAAAAATAATACTAAATAATTGATTTTAATAAATTAAATAATTGATATTTAAATGTAGGGATATTGACTGATCTTGATATAAGCAGCAGCAAGGTGAATAACTCTTTTAATGCACAATTACGTAGATGACATCTTTGAAGTTTCATCTTTTAAAAGTTTTATTTCCCTTTCCTTTCTCAACTTGCTACTAAATGGCCAGAAGAATAAACAGTAATTAGACCAAATGGTCATTAGACTATAGGAAAATTAGACCAAATGATAAGTAGCCTAACTGGTTATTAGACGAATTGGATATTAGACCAAATGGTCATTAGACCATATGACAGTTAGATTAAATGATAAATAGCCCAACTGGTTATTAGACTAAATGGAATTGGACCAAATGATAGGTAGACCATATGGGATTAGCCAAAGTAGGTGTAGCCCAAATGGATATTAGACTATGTGGCTTGTAGACAAAATGAGACGAAGTGAAAATTAGCCTAAATGGGTTTTAGACTAAATGGGGTTAGCCAAACTGGGTATTAGACGAATTGGTTATTAGGCCAAATGGAAATTAGACGAAATGGTAAGTAGACAAACTGGTTCTAGAAAAAATGAAGTTAGACCACGTGGAGTTCGACGAACTGATAATTAGACCAAGCGGTGGTAGACCAAGCGACAGTGTACCTCACACATAGGCGTAAGCACATGAACACAATCACACACGAACACGCACAAGCACACACTCCCCCCTCCCCCCCTCTCTCTCTCTCTCTTTCGTATAATCTTTTCCACCAGAGCGACATCCACATTTCGCTTCCTCTCAATCAAATCTTTCTTTCCTTTTTCTACTCTCAATTTCCTCAGTCATTCTTAATGTTATGATACAATACATGTAGTATTGTAATTATATAAATCAACTTTAAAAAGGTCCAATTTCTTTCTTTCAAACCCACATTTTTTTCATTCTCACTGTCAAAACAAAGACACCTAAAATAATATTATGTACATATTGAAGACATTGTCAACAATTCTGAATTTGACTAGAATGAGTCACTTTTCAAAAAGTCCAAATATGTTTCTTTCAACTAATATTTGCGAAATTGTCTTACAGCCTTATAGCCACATACTTCGACACACACAATACTTCAACATACACAATCCTTCAACATACACAATACTTCGATGGGGTAACCTCGCTAGTCATAAGGACCGTTATTCATAAGGACCACTTATTCATAACAGGATTGTTATTCCTAATGCGTGACTAAATGAATAGCGGTTTTGTATGAATAGCGGTCCTTCTACATAGCGAGCAAGCCATAGACAAATTACCTCGCTATTCATAAGGACTTCCGTTCATAAGACCACTATTCATAATTATTCATAAGGACCGCTATTCACAACGCGTGTTAAATGAATATCGGTTTTCTATGAATAGCGGTCCTTATGAATAGCAGGTGGACCCCACTTCAATATATCATAAGTAATCAAGATGAAAAATAACAAAACTTTTATCAATTCTTATACTCACAATCTTTAAGAAAAGTATTCTGATGTCGAAATGTAAAGAAGAGAAACGACCAAGAAAACAGAGTACAGCATCGCAGAGGTACAAACGCCTCTCCTGAGTAATTGCAAAGGAAAATCAATTCATAAAAGGAGCCAAATGTACATGTAGCTTATGAGCTGTGGTATGTACTGCGATGCCTATTATGGCACATTATCATCTGTGTAAAGTCAATAATGATAAATCAAGCAATCAAAATTAAGATTTAATAAAAAGTACTTCATACAAAGTGGAACCTTTGAACTAAGCAAATACATGTAGGTGTTTGGTTTATTAACTATTTCATGAGTGTCATTAACATTATAAGGGGATACATACATGTACATGTATAGCATTACATGACCGAAGTCCATAACAGAAATTTCAAGTCTTATCTTTCTCATGTCCATGAAGAGAATAATTTTAATATGTATAGAACTTGATAGCATTTCTAGGTCCATCAGTTTTATGGTACAGGACACTGATTTAACCTATACTTACGGTTGTGCAAAACCCCAATGTATTTTTGCCAAATTTACACCTGTCATAAATCAAACGTACACGTAGATAATGTCCACTTTTCTTTCTAAATTCTTTATTGAATAACAACAAAGAAAATATTTGCAGTTTACATATTATAGTCACATGTAGGTACCCTGTCAAAACAACAAAAATCAAAGAAGCACATTCACAAAAAAGAAAGATAACAGAAATGCATAAACCATGTACACGTGTGCTAAAATGCACTAAAACAAAAACAGAAGTAACAATTAGCATAGTACTGACTTTACGATTTACCATTTAGGGACCAAGGACTACATGAAGATGTCTGAAATAAACCAGTTCCCAATTAGTACATAGTACAAATGACCCTGAAATGACCCCAATTTGTACACACACGCACATTGTTTTGGCGCTACCTGTTTAACGTAAAATCATACTGGTGTGTACATTGTACAAAATGACAGCGTATAAAGGTCAACTGTACTCGGTACAAATGACCTTTATCTGCATAAGCGCAAATTGTAATTACGAAGTGGCTTTTGGGCAATATCAATTTCATTATATTTAAGTAGAAGAGATTCACAAACTAAAAATCTTTTAGTCTAACGCATGACTATCATCATAATGCAATCATTTGCCATGCAGATATTGACATTACAGAAACTATTTCATCACACTGAAAAACATAAATTGGCATATTTGTGCATTTGTGAACACAGACAAACGTAGAACAAAGATGAAATTGACCTACATGTATGACAAATGAAATCTCCCTCATTTAAGGCTGATATAACAATCAAAATTCTGGTTCACAACACAATTAAAATTTCTAGAAGGTTGACATCATACCAATTTCAAATTTAAAAAAAAAAATGAACAGGTAAGACAAAAAAAAAACATATAAAATATCAAAAGAGAATTGTTACTATAGATTAAAATTAATTAAATGCATTATTTCAATTAGTTTTCAAGGTTGCTTTACCTATAATTTACACACACATACATGTAAGGAATAAACACAAAAATGGAATTACTTTATCATAGGTTATTAAATTTATAATAACATAATTCAGACAAAGGTACGAACTGCATATATATATATCTCCAGATTTCAGAAAATATTATTCATATTTTGCAAGTGTAGAAAGTACACATATAAGCATGCATATACCATGACAAACATACAAAAAGATATATTCTGTTGATCTCCTACATCAAGAGTTGTTAGCATTCACTGTTTATCACATGACCACAAACAAAGCTGTAGTCAAGACCTCGGGTTCTGGAACTTAACCACGCATCCAGACTACCAAATTCCTTGTTGTATCGGGACAACTACCCCCCTGGGCCCCGTTGCATAAAACTTACCATTCACGGTAACTTGCCATCAATGGTAACTCCCATGGAAACTTTGATTTTGATTGGTTGTTGATTGATGTTACCATGGTAGTTACCATTGACAGCAGAGTTACCATTAAGGGTAAGTTTTATGCAATGGGGCGATTGTCCGGGGGGGGGGGGGGGGATTGTCCAGGAGGTAGTTGTCCTGGGGGGTTCCGGGGGGGGGGGGGGGGTATCAGGGTAATCCTCATTTTATGGGGGGTAATTTTTGCGAGGGGGGGGTTTAGTTTTCCAGGGGGTAGTTGTCCCAGAATCACTTTTTTCTTAGTCTGAATGTTGTATAACGAAATCGTTTATAGCGAAATGGATGGTTAAGCATCATTTTGGACCAAAATTCAATGAAGAATTATCATCCACCTGTAGGCTGAACGTCGTATTGTACAAAAACTGTTTTAACTGGGTGGGGCTTATCTTGTGTGTTTGTTGTAACCAATCAGCTGTAATCTTGTATGTTCCAGCTCTAACCATAACACATAGGCCCTTATTCTGAACTCCAGTTTAACTTGAATTGCAGTCTACAGGTAAGTGTGGTTTAAACCCTGTCTAAACTTGCCCTTTAAACCAGAGTTTTAGAAAATCACATTCTGAACTCCGATTCAACTTAAACTCAAATCTATAATAGAGTTTACAGCAATGTACATACATGCATACACTTAGAAAGTTGAGTTCTGGTCATGCAATTACACTGTGAAAGAAATTGTCTCAAAGCAATTGTTAAAGGTTGATCTACATGTGCAGATACATAAACATTGTTTTATACTGTGAGGTTTTGAAAGCATCAAAGTGATAAGATATTGACCCAATCTCGTGAAAAGCACATGCACTGTACGCAGAAATAGGGATATATGGGACGGCACAAACACACACACATGTGACATGAATGTTTGGGCTAAACACTTCAGATATTTCTTGTCATATTTCGAATATAAGGGCATTTTAAGAGCAATCCTATTCAGGAGACATTTCTACTATGATATATTTTTCTGAACCAACAAAGAAGGAACGAGAAAGCCCACAATTTATCTTTCACATTTACCGGTCAGAACTCAACCTTCCCTTTAAGTTTATTGACCCTTTCATGACAGGAATTATTTAAGGGGTAAATTGATCACATTTCGTTCTTCAAATTGGCAACAATAATATTTTTCTTTTAGTGCTACACGGTTCTAACAAAATGTAATGTCTTTGAAAACAATATGCATCATTAGAAGCTTAGTTGAAAGTTGAAAAAAATTGCCAATTTTGATAAAAACAGTGATTTTGAACATCTCAATGTGTTGCCAATTTAAGGATTTTGAAGCTTATTCTCCTTTTTAAAATTCCTGGCATCAAACGCAATATGGTCATGCAACAAAAATGGAAACAATGTGTGCAGAAATTTTTGTTCTTTCTACTCATGCATCTGGTATATTTTTTAGAGCTCTGAATCAAAAGTTATTGAGCCAAACCACAAAATGTGGTCAATTGTCTTGAAAGGGTTAAGAGAATATCAAAAGAAAGAACTTGGTATCTCAATGCTGTACACACATGTAGTATGAACATCAAATTATCATCAAAAACATTCATTTACAATATAAAAATAGATCTTAAGCAAGTGCCTGAAATAGAAAATGTGCAGTTTCATGCAAACCTGTTCCACTCTGTAAAGCCCCTCAAGAATAAATATATCTTTTATTTGCTCCAAATGATGATTTCTATACAATAGATGCAAAAAGTACACAAAATAGTATTTTTGCATTATTTCTTGAATAAATGTACATGAAAGAGGAAGGGGAAAGCAGTAAAAAGGAAACTTTATACTAGTAGTTAAGTGGACTTTGTTCCAGTGAAGGTCACTTTCAGCTTAGTAGGTACAAGGTGCAATAGTTCATTTCAGCCATGCCTATATATACATGTATAGGGCCAGTCTCACTTGGAAACATCGCAATGAAAATAGTCGTGATATTTCACCTTACGATTCACACTGACGTCCAAACTCGGCGGTGTTAGTGATTGTAATGCGCTTGCTGCCTTTTGTTCCCTGCTTGCTGTGCGATCTGAGAACACACGACCCAACAATGATGATTGTCGTATGTCCAATTTTCGAGAGACCTACACAAGAAGCGCCAAAAGTCATTTGACAAACTCTGCGGAGTTTGAATTCACAATAGAAAACTCTAGAGCAAAACCAAAATTGCTCAAGGTTTCTCTGTCCACATTAGAGAAAAAAATTTCATGAAACTCTGCAGGATTAAAAACTCCGCGAAGTTTCGCCGTTAGTGAGAATGGCCCTCATTTGACCATTGCTTACAACCGTGCCTGCCAGAATGCAATAGGCATTATAAATATAATATTGTTGAATTCAAAAAATGCAATTTGACCCATCTTCTTCTTTTTTTGGTGGCAGCATCAATAAGGCTCTTATACTCTGCATACTTTAAATCTGTTGGGACTGCAAAAATAATGTGATTTATGCAAAATTTGACTAAGGAAGTGTACATAATAGATGTTTTGCAAAGTTTGCATAGCTCAAAAATTGATTTGACTTAGCCAAAATTCAACTTATGTGACTTCGAGTTATGCAGTTAACTGTACTATGCAGTTTATTTTGGGGACGCATCTTTCAGTAACACTACCTCTCACTATTAGCTATCTTAGTCACAGTAGGATGTGATTATACTACAATAGACAGGTTGGAGTAATTATACAGAGGTTTAAACCAGTCCTTAGAAATCTCCTGGGTATGGAGAGGCAGAAAACTGTAAATTGCTGTGGATGAGTGCCAGACTCGTTCAATCTTCCCATGAAAAATCATTCATCACAAGGCACAATACATATCTTTCACAATAAGCCAGTTAATAATTACATGTAGTACATGATACAAATGATCCTGAAATGACCCTAATTTGTAAGTTCGTGAGCATTTGTTTTGGTGGACGCGCTACCTGTCAAGCAAGTAAAATCATAATGATGCGCTGATCGTCGTGTGTATACAATGACAACACATAAAGGTCAATTGTACTCGGTACAAAAGACCTTTATCTGCACATGCGCAAATTGTAATTACAAACTGGCTTATTGTGTCACTGCCTTACATGTAGGTACAAATCATCATACCCTGCATATGTAGGCTTGATTATACAGGTGTTTTGATGATAATAACTTCGTCTAACCTGGGCCCCGTCTTATATTGAGTTGCGATTGATTCAAGTCGATCGCAACTTGAAGTCAATCTTAAATCCTATCTCTTAAGTACAATGTTGTGATTAATTTGACGTTGCGATCGATTCTAATCAATCACAAATCTTCATAAGACGGGGCCCTGGGCTCTGTTTCATAAAACTTTTTATCAATAACATCTGATAGAGATCTATGACAAATTTGCTCTAAGCCAATCAAATTCAATGATTTCAGTAGCTTATAACAATTATCGTAACTTGTTATTGATAACAAGTTTATGAAACAGGGCCCAGATTTTTTATCTCCTTAAGTGACTGGTAGTCAGATAGCTTTTACATTACCGCAGTCACATGAACATATAGGCTTTGATATACAGGAGCTTTGATGTGAATAACCAGGTTTACATATTCTGTAATGTTGAAGTGACTGGTATGAAGACTGGCTTTGCATTACCAGAGTGACATACACATGTAGGCTTTATCATACAGGAGCTCTGATGGAAATAACCTGCTCTGAGTATCTCCTTACTGTTAAAGTGACTGGTATCAAGACTGCCTTTACATTACTAGAGTCATATATCTCCAAAGCACATGTAGGCTTCATCATACAGGAGCTTTGATGGGAATAACCTGGTCTACATATCTCTTTAGTGTTGAAGTGACTGGTGCTAAGACTGCTTTGGCACAATAATTTTTCTCCATGTCGGGTTGATTAAGACGACTGGTGAGCGGCTGGATTAAACCTCTCTCAAGGTCTGCTCCAAAAGTATACTGAAGGATAAGAGGGAAAAGTACAGAGATATTAGAAAAATATTTAGCCTTTCTCAAAGTGATCTCCTAGTATACATTGGGCAAAGATTACAGAAGTACAGAAGTGAAATCAACTGAACCCATCCAAAAGATCTGTTCCTAAGACTTCGGGAAGAATAAAATGAAACCAAAAGATAGAAAATGTTCCACGACTACTACTACTACAGTATTACTACTACTACTACTACTACTACTACTACGGGTGACACAACATTTGCTCCTGCGACATTTGCTCCTCCATCCATATCTCGAAAGGTCAAAGGTTACGGTCAAGGTCATGATTTGGTTTTTTTTTTTTTTTTTGTGAAGATTAGGGTTAGGGTTAACGTGGCAAAGTTAGACCGGAGCAATTGTCGCAGGAGCAAATGTCATGGAACCACCACCACCACCACCACCACCACCACCACCACTACCACTACCACTACCACTACTACTACTACTACTACCTACTACTACCTACTACTACCTACTACTACCTACTACCTACTACTACTACTACTACTACTACTACTACTACTACTACTACTACTACTACTACTACTACTACTACTACCATTCTAACTACTACTACTACTACTACCACTGTAACTACTACTACTACTTCTACTATTACACTACTAATACTTCTTCTACATCTACTACTATTACTACTACTAATGATATTATAATAAAAATATTGATAATAATAACAATAACAATAATAAATGAGGATTTGTTTTAATATTCAGCCTAAATACTTACATCTCTGAATGACTCATAGATGGCTCTAAAAGCTAGTTGTTTCTCATTGTGATAAACCCCTCTATTTCCATGAATGACGGCTATCCCATGTTCATTCGTCCGATGGCAGTTGTTGGAGTACATGCAGTGGTCTGGTCGGTAGTTCCACTCGCATGCATAGGGGAACAATCCCTCTGTAGAGAGATCAAAGGTCAAAGGTAAAGAATCATTCAAGTTCAGGTTCACCAATCCACATGTTTATTAATGTACTGAGATTTTCTGAATATTTTGTAACAAAAATTATTCTGGACAGCCTGAGACAATCGCTGAAGCTTGTCTGACATAGCAATAACACAAAGCAACTGATCAAACAAAAAATATCTTTATTTGTCAAAAACAACTTGACATTCATGATATAGTCATATTTGCCTTACTATATTTTATTTAACCTATTAAAGAACATCAATGTTGAACAACAGCTAACATGTACATTGCTTTGAATATGGACTACATGTATATACTGCAATGAATGATATGGAGGACAGTTACCAAAATATACACGTTTCTTTTTCAAAATAGGGTGTTTTCTTACAGCTGAAATAACCTGTATTCTTGAGTTTGTATTCACCTCATAAAATAGTAAGTATATATACCTCATACATAGATTCTTATTCACTGATTGGTCAAAACTATATCACATGACACGCCGCATCTCGATCTATCATCGTCAGAGGGTTTTGGCGTTCTATGATAGAACGCGTAACCCCTCCGTGACTTTTGCACACATGTACATAAACAAAATTTGGTTCAGGTTTTAAGAGCGCATTCCCGAATTGCTAGGCTACGACTACGTAAATCAATATACGCGCAGCGTGTAAGAATTCAACATGGCAAGTGACTTAGCAAAGGATGATGAGGATGAAAAGGATGAGGTATATAAAACAAATATGGACTGCTCTGTAATCGGATGGTGGTTGAAATTATCACTCCCTCGGTGGTGATCATACCGGCCCTTCTATCACCCCCTCGGCTTCGCCTCAGGGATGATAGAAGGGCCGGTATGAACACCACCTTGGGAGTGATAATTTCCACCATCATCCTCATGAGCAGTCAATATTTGTATAATATTTAATGCATAAACATTACATATGTTATAATATCACAGTTTAACTCACCTGGATGGTCATGGAATAGAATGTTAATAAGATCTTGATCTCCCCATAAAGTGTTGAGTTTGTATTCATCTCATGAAATAGTAGTACTATTTAATGTATAACCATTAAATATTTTATATCATAGTTAAACTCACCCGGATGGTCATGGAATAGAATGTTTATAAGATCTTGATCTCCCCACGTAATTTTGAGCTTGTATTCATGATATAAGGGAACAATCTTCTGGGTCCATCTAAAGTGTCTCATTCGAGTGAGGTTCATCAGCATCACACCAGAGTTCATTCCTGTTTCACCATAGTATGGATGCCTCGCAAATCGGTTGTACCTGTAATCGATTAGGGTAGACATTCATGTATTTGTTTGAAATTGGTAACAGTATGATAGGCATAATAATAATAATAATAATAATAATAATAATATGTCTTGTTTACCCAGGGTAGCCTCTTCAGTATTATATACTGCTCTCCCTGAGGGACCTGCAATCATACTATTACAGAGCCAAGCGACCATGATAAGGTGCTCACGCATTTAACAAATTATTTCCCTACCGAGTACCCATTTACTTCATCTGCTTGGAGTGTAGCAAACATAGATTAATGTCTTGCCAAAGGACATTACTGCCGTGGCAGGGAATCGAAACCCGGTACCTTGTGATCTGCAGTCCAGTGACATATCCACTAGAACACAACACCACTTTAATAATCATAATGTTATGTTACATGCAAGAAAACTGCTATCTGGCCATGGTATACATGATACGCAAGAACACTCTTTCGGGGAAGTGTCTCATTCCAGTAAGATTCATAGTAAGAATGCCTCGCAAACCGTTTGTACCTGGAGACGATTAGGTAAATGTGTATTTGTTTCAAATTGGCAATGCTATGATCTAGGCATCTTATGTTTATATGTTTGACACAAGAAAGTAATTATGGGTGTGAGTTGGATGATCAGTATTACACTAGGCTATATTCCCGTTTCCTGATGAAAGGGGCTGCACCCCCCCCCCCCCTCCCTCCCCTTTAAAGATTCTGAAACACCATATTCCATTAGCATCATTTCTCTTAACTTCCTACAAAATCTTTTGACAGAGGGTTTCTCTTTAATATCTAAGGCAATGTGAATGTGAATGAGGCTTTAATGTGTCTCAATGTTGTATTGTTTTATACAGTCATGCCACTCTATTATTTGCTAATAATATGTATATTTTTAAATAAATTGAATTGAACTGAATTGAATTAAATCAATGTGAGTATATTCTTACAATATATAAATCAATTTATCTTGGCTTATCCTTACCATCCGATATTTTTCACTTCATGTTCAGGTGTCATGGCTGCCATCTGTGATGAATTGAATTGCTTGAAGAAACTGTAGATCTCCTCTATGGGACGGATGAACAAGATATCAGTGTCTACATACAGCAGAGAATCCACGTTGGGCAAGAGATCCTAAGATAAAGAAAGCCAGTTCAAATTAAGGTCAATGAAAGGTCAATGGAGTGTAGGGTGGTCGAACATACATGTGCAATGTAGGTCAATTAAGAACTAAAAGGAAATATATCAGTGTCTACGTAGAGAATAGGAGATCCTAAAATGAAGACAGCATGCTCAAATAAAGGTCAATAAAAGGTCACCTGAGGGTAGGAAGGTCAAAAAAGGTTGACTGAAAACTAGACAGCCATGAGTTAAACAGAAACTATATGAGATGGATGAACAAGATATCAGTGTCAATATGGCAGAGAATCTACATTGGGCAAGAAATCCTAAAAGAAAGCAAGGTCAAATGAAAGGTCAAATGAAAGGTCAACAGAGTGTAGGAGGGTCAACAAAGGTCAATTACTGGTAAGAACTGAAAGGGCATGGGTTAGATAGAAAGGTAGGTCAAATGAGGGTCAATGCACAGTATGAAGGTCAAAGGTAAACTGGGAGCTAACAAACTCCCGAATGAAACTACAGATCTCCTCTAAACCAGAATTATTTATCAAATGCAATGAGACACATTGGGGATTAGAAAAAGAGGGTTTAGACCAAATGGCAATTTTACTCATATACTCACGGGGAGGAAGAGCCGCTGAGTAGCGCACATCTTGAAAACTTTCTTCCACTTCTCCGGATCTTCCCCAGCTGGAAATGAAATCGGGTGAAGATCGTAACCAAACTTACGACGATAGACAGCCGGCCACGCATTCAGCTTTAAAGAGAGAGAGGGGAGAGGGAGATAAGAATGATATCAGTCAAAGATCGTAACAAAACTTGTGATAGACAGCCGGCTCTGCATTCAACTAACAGAGAGAGATAAGAATGAAAGCGATCGGCTAAAGATCACAACCAAACTTACAACATTAGACAGTGGGCCACCCATTCAGCTACATGTATATTATAAGACAAAGGCACATCAAAGTACTTGTAGTATGTCAATTTCTAGAAATTCACTTAGAAATATTTCATAAGCTGTATTACAACTCTTTAATTTTTCTGAACTTAAAGCTCATAGACAGTCTCGGTAGCAAAAATCATACTGGCAAGAAACTTATGTAACATAGTCACATACTATTCTCCTTTTATCATAAGACACATGTACAAGATTATTTAACATTCCATTCACGATTTCGAACAAATTTTAGTTTAAATATCTGTAAGAAACGCTTGGTAACGGCTTTTCACTGCCTCACGCTAAGACCATATCCACCCGAAGGTTCCCCGCACAATAAACTCAGCGCTTCGCACTATGTGTAGCATATTCTATACACACAGCAATCCTCATGTGAGTAGTGTGTGTGGCCGTTGTTTGAATTTACATCCCCTCTTTTTTGGGCCAGGGATTTTTATTACTTTTCACCTCTCATTCGATAAACATTTCACTTAAGAAGGAAAAAACTTCACAGCATCTTAGTTATGTTAGTACCCTCCTATTTATTAAGTAAAATCAAAGAAATCTCATGAAAAGTTTTTGAGGGCTTACCAAAACTATCTGTTCCCTTTAAGTATAATCTAAGCCAGGGTTGATCTGGAATTCTGGGGGGTGATTCACTAACAGCTAAAATTAATCCCAAATAAGAAAAAATCAATTTTAGGAACAATATCCATCCTAAGAGCGATATCGCTTTTAGTGACTGATTCACTAAGGTATTTGGGATTGATTCCATTCTCTGAATTGATTTTAAGGTTGGGAGTGATCCGGATCGCTCCTAACAATCACAAACGGTCACTCCACTGCATGCCCGCCCGCGCCCCAACCTGGGCGCGGCTACGCTGTGCCTGCCTGCACGCCCATTGCCCTAGCCATAGGCCCTAGCCCTGTGTATGTCCAGTCGATGCGTGCGCGCAATTAATGCAGTAGCTAGGTAACGCGCAATAGCTACGCGCTAGGTAGAGAATTAGGTCGGGTGACTGAGGGGCGGTGACTGAAATTTGAGTACGTTGATTGGTTGGAATGAGTGCGCTCGTAAATATTCATTTGCGCTCATATATATTCATGATAAAATTGATTCCATCCTAAAAGCGATTAAGTGAATCAGTAAGGTGGAATTAATTTTAAGCTGGGAATGAAATCAATCCCGAAAATTGATTTTAGGAACGATATCGATCCCAGTTAGTGAATCACCCCCCTGGACTATTAAGAAAATGCTTTTAACACAAATTCAGTGAAAACAAAACCATATCGAATGGCTTAAAATGGAATTTACAAAAATGACTTACATGCAGGGCCCAACCCCTTTATCCATACATTTGTAAGTAGCCAAATAAATTTTGCTAGCTTCAAGTGGCATCCAATTTCAGGACAGGCCATTTCAGCCAGTCAGAGAGGCACAGGAGCCAAATGAATCGTAAGACAGCAAAACTGCACATACATGTAACTAGAATATCACTGAAGGTGATTAATACCCCCGCCCCACTGTGTGTGCCAAATTTCCTGAGCATTGCTTGAAAAATGAGGAAGTGGTTTGATGTGCAATATTTTCCTGTTTTATTGCCATAAGTCGTTACCATGTAATGCAGTTTGCCATACATTGAAACAATATGTGTTGCACATCTTTACCACAAGACCAATGTGTGTGCCAAATTTCAAGAGCATTGCTCGAAAAATGAGGAAGTAGTTCGATGCGCAAGATTTCAACCTGATATATTGCCATAATATGCCGTTGCCATGGTAACAGTTTCCGACAAATTCATAAAATATGTCTTGCACATCTTCATCCCAAGACCAATGTGTGTGCCAAATTTCACGAGCATTTTTCATGAGCACTGCTCGAAAAATGAGGAAGTAGTTCGATGCACAAGATTTCAACCTGATTTATTGCCATAATATGCCGTTACCATGGCAACGGAGTTCCAACACATTAAAAAAATATGTCTTGCACATCTCCACCCCAAGACCAATGTGTGTGCCAAATTTCATGAGCATTGCTCGAAAAATGAGGAAGTAGTTCGATGCGCAAGATTTCAACCTGATTTATTGCCATAATATGCCGTTACCATGGCAACGGAGTTTCCGACACCTCCAAAAAATATGTCTTGCACATCTCCATCCCAAGACCAATGTGTGTGCCAATTTTCATGAGCATTGCTCAAAAAATGAGGAAGTAGTTCGATGCGCAAGATTTGCAACGGACCGACGGACCGACCCCCCAACCGCCCACCCCACCGCCCACCCGACCACACGCCGATTCCTACATGTATATACCCCTTTCAAACTTTGTTTGGCGGGGTATAATTATTGTCACGTGCCTCGCATAAAGGTACTAAAAAGAATTTGGTTAAGTATTTTAAATTCTTAGGATTGCAATTAAGGGAGAAAGAAGTTATATAGAAAAGTTAAAAATATAATAATTACAACGGCAATGTACAGACTGAAATGTGTTTTATAGATGGAGCAAAAAAAACATTTTTAATAGCATATTTGTAAAATATACATCCCATGGGTAAGAGGCAATAGATCGCTTGTGCCCTCCTGCCAGAATCACACTTTGATATATGAAGGGAGATGATACAGGGGTTGTACAGCACATGCTATGGTGATGACTGTTCCCAGTGGAAAGACATGGTTTGTTTGATGGGGACGGTAGCCGTCTTCAGCATGAACAGCGTCTTATCGGTCCTATTCCCACTCTAACTGAATTCTGAAGTCCTAACTTCAACGATGGACTAAACACTTGATCTCATCCCTACCCTAAACCCTGACTCTAACCCTACATGTACAATAATTGATGAATTAAAGACAAAGTAGAGTTCTGGTCATGCAATTATACTGTGAAAGAAACTGTCTCAAAGGAAGTGGGAAAGGGTGACCATATTGTTTTATACTGTATTGTTTTATACTGTATTGTTTTGGAATCATCAAAATAAATGAGAAATTGACCCAAACTTGCTGAAAAGCACATGTACTGCACACAGAAATGGGTATATAGGACTACACACACAAGCTGCATGAATGTTCGGCCCGCACATTTCAGTTATTTCTCATCATATAATTTTGAACATACATGTAAGAGCATTTAAAGAGCAATCCTTTTTAGGGAGGTTTCTACTATGATGTTCTTCCAAACTGACATAAAAGGAATGAGAAAGCTTACAAATTATTTTTCACCTTTCCCAGAACTCAAGATTCCCTTTAAAGCCTGGAGCAATTACGAACAGAGCATATGTCGGACAACACATTCTCTGACGGCAATTCCTCTACAGGCAATTTACTATACTAACCAGAATCTTAACTTCAACCCTGGGCTACACACTTGATCTGACCCCAGTGACAGGTCCAAGACTAATCTCGGTCTCAAACTTTCGGTGCCTTGGTCTCTGTCTCAACCCTGAGACCTAATATGAAATGAATAATCGTAAGTTTTCCCCCTGGTCTTGGACTCAGTCTCAGAGTCGGGCTCCTGGTCTCAGACCCAACATAGTCTAACCCTAACCTAACATTAAGTTACAATCCTGTCCCTGTATCTCTGACTAAATCAGGGCCCAGTTTCATAAAACTTGTTATCAATAAACAACTGCCACATTTCTATGACAAATTTGCTCTCAGTCAATTAGATGCAAGGATTTCAGTAGCTTATAACAGTTATTGCAACTTGTCATTGATGACAAGTCCTATGAAACAGGGCGCAGGGATGCATGCCACTCACTCTTTGAGCGATACCAGCCTGCAAGTTGTCTTCGGCAAAGATGTGGAAATGCATGGTTTGTTTGGTGAGGATGGTAGCCGTCTTGAGCATGACAAGCGTCTCATCGGTCCTATCCCCACAGCATACCACTGAGAGATTGATCCTGAATAAATATATCAAATCATATCAAATCAAACAATGATTTTCCATTTTTATAATGAATAATAATGGTGGGATCAAGAAATGCACAAAAAGGCTTTTTCATAATGACTCCTTAGGGGAGAATATATAAAAGAAAGAAGAATGATAATTAATGTGACATTAACATATATAAAAACACTGCCAATTTTTCACAAGCATAAGGTGTCACCAAGTTTCTATTGCAAGTACAGCCTAGGACAATTTCAGATACAGTAAAAATATTAAGGTTTCCTCCTCCTCCTCCTCCTCCTCTTCCTCTTCCTCTTCCTCCTCCTTCCTCCTCCTCCCTCCCCCCCCCCCCCCCCTCCCCTCCTCCTCCTCCTCCTCCTCCTCCTCCTCCTCCTCCTCCTCCTCCTCCTCCTCCTCCTCCTCCTCCTCCTCCTCCTCCTCCTCCTCCTCCTCCTCCTCCTCCTCCTCCTCCTCCTCCTCCTCCTCCTCCTCCTCCTCCTCCTCCTCCTCCTCCTCCTCCTCCTCTTCCTCTTCTTCTTCTTCTTCTTCTTCAACTCCTAGAAAGCTACCAAGTTTACTGAATTACACATTATACATGAGCAGAAAGAACAAAAATTACACCAAACTTTGAGTCTATTTCTATTGAAGAACTTTGTGCATTTCAACATTAAGAAATATTTACACTGTAACTGAAAATAAGCATTAAAGGCTAAAAAACTGACAATGCTAAGTGGAATTTATAATCACTATTGTGTGTTCAAACTGACAATTTTGTTGTTGCATTTTGTAATTTTAATTCACAGTGGTTCATTTAAAATACATTTTATTTGTATTCTTAAACTACACCTGTACGAAGGAGTGGAAGATAAAACCAACTGGTGCCAATTTGAGCAGGAAATGCTGATTTATTTAGAGCCTACACATGTAAGACAACACTGAATCGCATGAAATACTTACACGGAGTCTGGTCCTGGTGGCTTTACGGAATCTACAGCCTGGTTAACTTCTTGTTTATGTTCAGCTGCATGCTGGGATAGTTCTAGTTTCAGCCGCTCTTCCAACTGAACACAAGGGGGTAAAAAATGTTCATTAAGCAGACTTTAAAAGAAAACATCCACTCTAATTTAATCAAGTTGATTACAGTAAAAGTACATTCAAAACTTGAAAAGTTTCTAGTTTGTGCAATCTTACTCTTCATCAGATTTTTTCTCAAAATGTAACAGACATATTTCTGTTTTTTTGTGCTCTATCTATTAAAATCAACTGGATGCCAGGGTAGATTTATCTTAACCCTTTCGTGACAATTGACCACATTTTGTGGTTTCGCTCAATAACTTTTGATTCAGGGCTCTAAAAAATATACCAGATGCATGAGTAGAAAGAGCAAAATTTTTTGCACATACTATGTCAATTTTTATTGCATGACCATATTGCGTTTGATGCCAGGAATTTCAAAAAGGAGAATAAACTTTTAGATCCTTAAATTGGCAACACATTGAGAGGTTCAAAATCATTGTTTTTTCATCAAAACTGGCAATTTTTTCAACTTTTCGATAAATTCCTAACCATGTATATTGTTTTCAAAGACATTGCACCTTATTAGAACCATGTAGCACTAAAAGAAAAATATTATTGTTGCCAATTTGAAGAAAAAAAATGTGATAAATTTGGCCCTTAAAAATCCACTGCCGATGAGAACCAGGTGGTCCCTGTACTAAGCCTATGAAAATGAGAGAATTCAGTAGTTAACAGGTTAACAATATGCAAACATCTGAAGCATTCATGGACTGAACTCACTGAATGGGATGTTAATATTGATAGGTGTAATTCTTTGGAGACTGTGGTCTAGTTGATATCCTCTGTTCAAAGCCAGAAGGGGGTTAACTATGTGTTAACATATATGAGTTAATGCCCTTCTAGCTCCAAACAGACGATAATAATTATTCTCGAAAGTAGCCCTTGTTAAACCTGGCCTAACTAACACCCCTTTCGGATTGCCGAAGCGCTTTTCATTCTGCTATTGATTCCACTGTCGTTCCGCCTTCCTTGGAAGCACTTCACATCGCTTTGCTTTCACATCAAGCAAAGATACCGCTATTTCATTAAAGCGGAATAGAGCGCGATGCTCAGAGCGAAAGTACGTCATCAGCACAATGCATTGTTTTTTTGCTCTTCATTCTGCTTTATTGGGTGTGACTGTTCACATCAAAAACTGAAGCGTTATCAATTCCGCTTTTTGCTAGATAGCGCTTTCAAAACCACCTCTCGAGGTACATGTAGTCACAGACCTCCCACCTCTATAGCAGAATATCTGACTTACTACCCTTTCACATCAAAGCGTTATCTGGCCAAAACGCTTTTGATTCCACTATATTGGCTCAATATGAAAGTGGTATTAGTCCAATGATTTATGGAAGGCCAAATGTGTACCTTTCAATTCCTTTTTACAAGTTACAACTGTAATTATGTGACAAGATAAATGAATAGAATTAATTTGGTCATGAAATGAAAGCAATTTTGGTATTTCCTTTAGTTAAAGGATCATAGTAACAGGATAAAGAGATTGTCATTTGGCACTCCATAAATCAGCAGACTATTTTCATGCACTTAGGCGGGGTATAAACCTGGCCTAAAGTTAGGCAACTTTCAAGAATACGGGCCAAAGTCACCAAATTTCGGATCTAACACAGATAATTTTATAATAAAAAATATGCAGATGATTTTAGGAACAAGCACTTCTAAAGTACATTCTCACAATATACATGTAGGCCTACATACATGTATAAATTTTTAGTAAGAAATGAGTTAAGAGGATCTATAGATATGGGCTGTTCAAGGCAATATGCCCTGAAAGCACCCATGTACAGCCTTATTTAGACACAGGAAACAAGTCAAACAACTGTCTTTTTAAATTTTATCAAAATTAGAGGGGAAACCCCAAAAAACAGGAAATTATTGTCTGTAAATTATGTTTCGAGCAAAGCATTACTCAAAGTATCTGTTTGTTTTATAGTCTAAAATGTCTCATTTCCATCTAGGCTTATACAGAAGCCTCAGGTTTCCATAGGTAAAGGGTTAACAGATGTTCACAAACCTGCTTCTGTCGAGCAGCATCCAAGCGAGCTTGATTGACCTCTTCTGGGCGGACCTGAGGCTGATTGTTGTCTTGTGGGCGGGGCTGATTGTTACCAGGGGGCTGAGCAGGGCGTTGTGGTGCAGGGGGTTGTGGAGCAGCCACAGGGGGCTTAGGGGGGACTTCATTGTGTTGGTCTAGCTTTCCAGCTGTAAGAAAAACAAAAGTAATAAAGTTACAAGTTACAGAATTTTTTTCATGTTTTCCTTTGCTTAATTCTTCTTCAAGTTAACCACAAATGAAAAAGGTCAAAGAGGGGATGTGAGTGATATTGATGATTTACTCAAACTGTACATTTCAGAAAATATGAATAAAAGAGAAGAACAAAATAGGAGCTACATATATGTACATGTACATTGTAGACACATTCTCTGAAGTCATAGTGCATGCAATATTCACACCTCGAGCACAACAACAAATGGAGGCAGTTCCATACATGCTAACCTACCATGGGCAAAAATAGGGATCTAGCCAGGCAAAATTAGGAATACAGAGTATTTTGTACGATTTCACACAGAAGTTTTCACGAAAAAGAGAGGAATCTAGGGCTCATAACATTATAGTTTGAAGGCCAAAGATAGGAATCTTTCCTCTAAAATGAGAATGGTTGGCAGCTACATGTACATGTACATGTATGCAGAACTTTGTGTGATAACCGTTCCCTTCCTAAACCAAGACAAACTTGACCTAGAGAATGCAAGACATGCCTAGGAGCATGGAAAATTTTTGGCCTAGAGAACAACATACCATTGATATACAAGAATTGGGTAATTAATGGAAAAACAAAAATTGGACAACATGCACAAAGCCAGGTCACTTTCCCCACAAATGAAGGATGAGAACTAAGAAGTATAATTTGAAGATGTTGGTGAATATCTAAGAGACTGCCACACTTCTTTTTTACAAAAATTTATCCATTTTTTATTTCTCATTTTATTTCATTTCCAGGAATATGATTACATGTACATACAATTCGAGGCAGCCAATCGTTATTCCATTTACCTGTAAATCTAGTTTTGATTGTATCGTATTGTAATTAGTATTAATTACATACATGTAATTGTAATTTGTCACTGACAACAGGTTTCTGGAAACAGTCAGAACCTACTTCTATTTTAAACAGCTGCTCTATGTTCCCCTTGCCCCCCTCCCCCTCCCCCCCCCCCCCCATGAATTGATAAGCAGATAAGTGGGTGAAAATAATCTAAAACACCTGGCCACATTATCAGCTTCTGTTAAATATTATTTTTGTCAGACCTCTATACATGTAAATATGAAGAGAAATTCAAGAGAGTATGATCCCACTCGACCTGAAAAAGAAGACTTGCTCAAAGCGATCAATAAATTCAGACAATGGAGTAAAATGGGGTGGGGTATCATTTATTTCAAAAGATATTTTATTGATTGCCCTTAGAATACAAGTGAGGTCTACTGCCAGAGTGAACGAATACACAAGCTGAAATCACTAGTGGCACACATGTCCCAAATTGCTGTGAAGTGTTTTTTTTTTTTTCAAAACTATATTTTTTCGTGTTACTGTTTTGTTTGTTTATTCATGTATGTACACTAACAGAAATACAGAGTAAATACACCTGTACATGTAATTTCCTTTAATAATCACACATTTTTTTTACAATACACTTTAAAAATGAGAAATTTGTACGCAGGGCAACAAACTAACTTTTTGCATACGGGGTCTGGAATGCAATTTTCAAGTGTCCAGCCTAGGATTAATTTTGAAAAAAAATCTCAATATTTTGGAGTCCAACGAACAGACAGCCCAACCCAGGGTGAGGTGCTTCGCCAGACAGCTCGACCTTTTTTTTTTCCTCATTAGAACTTAAGGCACTCGTTTTACAATAAATTTTCCTTTAAATGGTACAGGTGTACAAAATGATACAGGTGTACAAAATAATGCATGGATTTGATGACCTTCAGCCATCCACCTTTTTTCATCGTTCTTCTGCTACTGTAACAAGAGGTCACCAATTCAAGCTCCAGAAAAAGCATGTAAGATCAAAACTGAGACAATGCTCTTTCTCACAAAGGGTGGTTACAGAGTGGAACAGTCTTCCATCATATGTTGCTGAAAGTCCGTCTGTGAACTCATTCAAGTCTAATTTAGAGAAGTTCTGGTCTAAGAAGAAAAATAAGTATAATCCTGCTGAAGTATTTAACTGCCCATGCACATCCAATACTGCACAGCGCCATCTCAAAGTTAATATACATGTATATTACATGTACCATAGGCGGATCCAGAGGGGGGGTCGCGGGGGTCTTTTTTTTTTGTTTTTGTTTTTTTACTTGGCGCTGTCTTTCTTGGCGTTTTTTTTTTTGTTTTTGTTTTTTGTTTTTTGGGGGGTTTTTTTCCCCAGAAATTCTGCCGACCTGATCATGCAAGATACTGCGTAGGCCCTATTCATTACCCATTGTTTCATTCTCCGTCGCAAAGTAGGCCTATAAGTACTGTACTGCCATACCAGATCAGATATGCGGCGCGGCACGCATAGGTTTATGCATGCGACTTTTGATCGTACGTACGCTGTCTTGCAACTATGCTTGCAACCCTCGAGGAAGCAGGCTGCACGCGACATCATTCAACTTCAAGTCACTCATTCGAGGCAACTCGTCATTCTAGACAATACCAAAGCACAAGTATCCATATAGGTAAATAATTTTTGCTTGGCCCAAATATATAAATGCAGCTCTGCTGCAGGTTAATTGATAAAAACTTTCGGCGCTAGTGCAGTTGATTAAGTAGTGGGGACATGCATCCCCGCCGTGGCCGGGGCGCGGGCCGGGCGGGGCCCGTTCGCTCCGTTCGGCCGCGAGATTACTAGAGTTTGGTTGGATGTGTTAAGTTGTTTTAACGTCATTTTACAACTCTCTGTAATCTTTAAAATTATCATTGTCAATTGTTCAGTATTGATGTACTTAAAATCATCAACAACAAAATGTAAAGTTGCCGGAGGCAAAAGTAACGGCACATTGAACATGTTGAATGTCGTTTAAATGGTAATTAAATTTATCCGATGATAAATGCTATAAAATTTTTGGTTAAAATTGCAACAGATTTTGATGAAACCAAAACATACTCTCCAAAAAACAATTCTTTATTGGTATTTACATTTCCAACGAAATATCATTTTCCTCAACAAATATTTGAGATTTCGGTTGAAAATGTAGCGGTCTCGTATTACTTTCATGGGTAGGGAATAATGGACCATTTACCTATGACGTCATTAAGGAGATTATTTCATTAGGTAAACAAATTTTTGTCATTATTTCGGTACCCTGAGAAATAAAAAGAGTTGCTGAAAGCATTGGTAAACTTTACTAGTGTGTGTCTGTGTTCATGTTTATGCAAATTATGCAAACGTGCTTAAGGGTCTGGTATTCCCTACACCTACCCTATGGTTGTACATCGCAAGAAGTGAACTTCATGTGTCCATATAAAGGTTAAAGTTGTGAAGGTCAAGACTTAAAGTCACACAAAAGGTCAAAGGTCTGTCAGAGTCAACAAAAAGGTCAAAGTCACGAAATTCAAAGGTAATGACAGGTGCTCGGGGGGGGGGGGGGGGGGGGAGGAGGTTTGTTTTCTCCGAGGACTTTTGATATATTTTTTCTTGTTGTTGATTGGGAACGCTTGAATCTGATACATTGCACCATGACTAGTTTTGTGATACAAAACTTATTTATTTTGCCTAATGAGTAGATGCTGTGGTTGATTGTTAAATCCTGTGAATTTTCAGCAAAACTGGTATTGGTATACTGTTGTTGATCGGCCTTGATTGTGAACTCCTGAATCTAAGGAACTTTCCCTTTTTTGTGTTCTTTTGTGATTTGTGATTTATAACTCGTGATGATGTAAACACTTGCGAATTGTTATCTCAGGGATGGGAGGAGATAATATAGATGATAATTATTTAGTGAATAATTCTTCATTGCTGTAAAATGTGTACATGTATCACTAAAATTTACTAAGTGTGTTTGTACAGCATGCGCACACCCAATTCCTAGGTTATCAACATAGTACAGTGGAACCTCGTTATAAAGAACACCGTTATAACAAAAACTCATTATAACAAGGTAATTTTTCCCGTCCCACTTTTATGTATTCTATTGTTTTTTAGCCCTGATATAACAAGGTTTCGATATAAAGAGGTAATTTCCTTGGTCCCAAGTAGTTCGTTATGACGAGGTTCCACTGTACTTCAACATTGAAGAACCAATCTCAAGTAATACATGTAAATCTCCAGATTTTATTCTTATTTGTCTCACTGCACTGTTTGTGTTGATGCCACATGCCATCTGAGGTCCTGCACAGCAATGCAGACTGGAAAATCTGGGAAAACTTTAAAAATATATATATATATATACATATATATATTAATACAGTCCAATGGCGCAAATCCCGGAGGGGATGGGGGTATGCATTAACCCCCCTCCCAGTTCTGATGTACGGGGGGGTGGCCTGTACAAATATACCCGCACTTTTTGATAAAAGATGGTAATTTGCAATCATTATATATGTATTTTCCATCTCAAATAAACAATAATTCCATGTAATATTAATAGATTAAATGTAATTTCAGTACAAACTAAGACATTTTCAGGCTCGTATTATCAAATTTTTGTGGCGTGCTCCACGCGCCCAACTATATTTCAACATTAAAATAATCAAACAGGCAATATATATATATATATATATATATATATATATGCCTATAGAGGCGCTTAGCGCCTTCGGCGCTTGCGTTTGCCAGAATGATAACTTCTCACCCTTTGGACCCCCCCTTTTTTAAAAACCTGGATCCGCCCTTGATTACTGAACAGTGGACACCGAGAGGCAAATAAGTTTTGTATTTATAACTTTACGCCTACTTCCAAGGTATGATTTCCAAGGTATGGTAAATTAGAATTAAATGTAAACAGTTATGATGTTAAACAGGCAACTGTAGTAGTAACGCTTACCTGTAGTTTTCCCTTACAAAGATAATATTTGGACAAAGTCGGACTGCCAGAGGCTCAAGCGGGAGGTTCAAGGCAAGTTGATTTTATGTCCCAAGAATCACTGTATTGATAGAAATAAGCCAAACCTTGTAATGTAGTATGTATCTTTACATTTCAATATAACCTTTCCCTTCCCTATCTCCAATAACCTCGCATAAGTGTGAGCAGGTGAGTGCCGTATGTGATGGTTTTGTAAAGATAGATTGTGAGACCTGTATATTTTTATCAGCAGAGTGACTTTGGGGCATGAAATCAACTTACCTCAAGCCTCTGGCAGTACATGTACAGTAGATCCTTCATTAAAATATTACATGTGACTATATACGTATGTAAGTCTGAACGCATTCCCCGATGGCCTGCCGCCCGACACACCGGCCTACTGTGCGTCCACTTACCATTATCCCCTCCTAGCTTCAATGGTCCCTGCGGCTTCAAGCTGATCGGATCCGGAAAAACCTTTCTCGACTTCCTAGATGGCGGCTTAACTTTGTCAATTTTTTCCTCTACAACATTCTCACGAACTTTCTCTGCATTATTCATCAGATTACCTAGAACCTCATCCTTGATTATTTCTTGCATTCGCTGTTTCTTTGGGTCTTGCTTTTGCCTTACTTGAGCCGGTACGTGAACGTGAACCATTGAGTCATCGAATACACCTTGCGCAGCTACCCGGCCATCGTGATCTTCTTCCCCAATACTTCCCCGGTAGATATAGCCACCAAGAGCTATCAGGCCCACGCACACAGATAACACAATCAGCGTCTTAAATTTCAGCCTCATTTTCCCTGATCGAGAAGGTAGAATTTCGCCAAAAATTACGTATAAGAATGGCGTGAAGAGTGCAAATTGATGTAACAGCATTGGTGCAATGTAACCGGCCACGTCTAAATATAACCAAAGCCGAAAAACAACACCATGAAAAACTGACAACAAGCGGTACTGCGGGTCGGTGAACCGTGGAAATGTTAACGTTCACATTGAATAAAAATTTTCGCACGGTTTGCACATTGCCATGCTCTCTTATACACTTAAGCTGCTGTGTACAGTCTTGTTTAGGTAATGAGAACCTGCTTTTGCTGGGACTGGTTGACACGTGTAAACAAGCACTCCTCCCACATTCTACCGGAGGAGATGCTTAACGAGTATAGAATTAACTTCTCTCTGGGGTTCTTTCCCAATTCTTTTCGAACAGAAATTAGTTGATCCAAGTGTTCCGTCTGTTGCCATGGTAAACTGACAGTAGCGTGGGAGGCCCTGTCACTTTCCATCGATCCTTTCTTTTCTTTTCATTGAGCTCTCGATCCCAGCTAGTGCAAGTACCGTACAGGGGCGTCGCTAGAATGATTTTGAATCAGGGGATCGCCTGTGTGACACCCAAATTTGCTGAATATTTTTAAAGGCCGGTGATCGTGAGACACCCAAATTTGCCGACAAAAAAACTGCACCTTAATCCCCCCCCCCCCCCCCCCACCATGCACCCGCCACAAAAAAAAAATTGAAGATGTAAGGCATCGATCATACGGGGTCATTTTAGGGGGGGGGGGGCTGATGACCGTTTTGCCCGAATATCAACTGTTCAATTTCTAATTTGTTGCTAGCGAGCGAATTGAGCGAGCAAAAAGTTTTTAACTTTTCGTAGTGAAAATGTATAGAAGTTACTGACAGAAATTACATTATTATCCGGGATCCTATCTCGCTACCCAAATATTATGTGTCAACATATTATAATATAGCACCTCGCCGCTGTCCGAATATGGGAACCGTGACAATCCATCTGCATGGCGGGGGGGGGGGGGGGGGGGGGGGGCTGCAGCCCACTGCCCCCCCCCCCGCCTCATACGCCTATGCATACATACCCGAATGGCCCATCTAAGGAGATTAATATATACTTCTCCAGTTTATATCAAAAATAATTATAATTATCTTTATTTTTTCATTGTTTTCATCCGTTTTGTTTTGTTTCGGGTTTTTTCTGCATTCGACTAGGATGCAGGGAAACAGATTATGGTATGCTATTTGCGAGCGAGCGAAGCGACTGTTAAAACAAATGATACTCTTATGATTCCTGCCAGTTATGTTTATTGTGTATCCACAATACTGCATGAAAATAATGTAAACTAAACAAAAGGTTTTGTTGTTGTTTTTTTTACTTCAAATTTTGGCGGGCCGCATAATCGTATCTTTTTCCTTTTTCGTTATTTTTTTTTTTTCTAATTCTTTCCTCACCGTCTTTTATCTTTACTATTCTCATAAAAATAAAATCTTCTTCCCCATGACTTTATTCCCTTTTATTATAGGCGTGCGGCGTGCCAGGCATCATTGTTCCTCTGCCACACATTTATAACATATCTTTATCCTCGGGTATAGTGCCAAACCAAATGAAAATTGCAAAAGTCGTCCCAATATTTAAAAAGGGTGATACCCATCAGATCACTAACTATAGTCCTATCTCGTTACTAACAACTTTTTCCAAGATCCTGGAAAAGATCATGTATAACTATAACAGAACAATTAGTTTTCTTGATGAATATAACATATACTGAGTATAATTATGTTCAATTTGGTTTTCGTAAACAGCATAATATACCACACATGCATGCGCTCCTGACTCTTATCGACAAGGTCACGAACGCACTTGACCATCATTCCCACACTATCGGCATATTCCTGGACTTCTCCAAGGCCTTTGATACTGTGAATCATGATATACTTTTACATAAACTGAATCACTATGGAATTAGAGGATAGGCCTTGCATGGAGTGGTTCAGGAATTACCTTACAAACAGGAAACAATTTGTAGTTATTAATAACTGTTCATCCATGCACTTTAGGAGACATAACATGCGGAGTACCACAAGGCTCCATATTAGGCCCGCTATTATTCGTATTGTATATTAATGACTTTTATCTTTTATTCAGACTATTATCCTTTATACTCTTTGCTGATGACATATTTTTTTTTACTAATCAGGATCCACACCTGCTCACAGAAATCGGCAACATCGAGTTAAAAAACGTAGCAATTTGGATAACAGCAAATAAACTTTCCCTTAACCTTGATAAAACCCATTTTATGATACTTAGTAAAAGCATTACTGCACTTCCAGAAGCTAGAATTCTCAACAACCATGCACTTACCCAGGTAACCAATACCAAATTTCTTGGTATTACAATAATGACCGTCTTTCCTGGAAATCTGCATGTTATTCAATTATGTAAGAAGGTATCACGTAACACCGGTGTCATTAAACATTTTTTCCCCACAGCCCACCCTGCATGTATTATACTGCACTCTTGTCTTATCCCTTTTGAATTATGGTATACTCACATGGGGCTACTCTATTAAACAAAATCTCAATAAAGTTATATTACTACAAAAGATCGAGGCTAATGAGAATCATTTGCAAAAAGCTATCGTTCTCACACTAACATTCTCTTTTATAATAACAAGGTCCTAAAAATTGACGAATTATATTTGTACAATCTCGGTTGTCTTATGTACCAATAATTGGAAAAAAAATCAGTTACCAGAAAATTCATTGCAAATATTTTTGAAAAACAATGAAGTACACAAATACCCCACGAGACAATCAAATATGCTACATCTATAATGACCATGCAGGACAGTTACTGCACAAAAGACTTTATATACCGGACCACAGTTCTGGAACTCCTTGAATAATACCATTAAATCAGCTCCCAGCATTTTTTCATTTAAACGTATAGACTTTAAAAATTCCTGCTGAATATATAGATATACATGTAACTGCTAAATGGTAAAAAATAATAGGGAAAATATCATTTCGAACCAAAAATACAAGCTGTGCTTTTTGATAGACTCCTCCACTTTTGTTTCTTTACTACGCCTGATATCACCGAAATTATGATATTATAATGATATTGTTTATTATATGTAATTACTGTACTTTATTATTTTTTTTTTCCATTTATGTATACTTCTTATCGTAATTTTGTTTGATATTATTTTATACAAATTTGTATATATGTAAAACACTGAAAAACATGTGGAAATAAAGAAACCTTGAACCTTGAACCTTGAACCTTGAACTTTCGTGAAGGGGGCTCACCGCGGCCGCCTAAATTTTGCCCCAATATTAACTTTCAAGTGTTTTTGAGAGCGAGCGAGGCAAGCGAGAAAAATAATGGCCAGTTTTCCTTCTTCCCCCCCCCCTTCCCTTTTCCTTTCCTTCATTTCTTTCTGTTTTGTTTTTCTTTCCTTTCCCTTTTCTTTTTTCTATTCTTTTTTCTCTTCTCCTTTCAGTACTTTTCTTCTTTTCCTTTTCTCTTTCCTCTTCCCTCTCCCTCCCCCTCCTTTTTGTTTGCCGACAGTAATTTGAGTGCGTGTATGTGTGTGTGTGTGTGTGTGTGTGTGTGTGGGGGGGGGGGGTGATACCCCACACCCCCTCGCCGCTGCAGCCATAGGGTTGGGTAGGGTGGGGGATGGTCTTCAATGAATCGGGATGGGGTTAGGTCGATGGGTTAGGTGTAAATTATGCCGGCTTAGTCACGTGACTACACCGTACCCCTGTATACTCCTCCCTACCTCCTCACCTTTTTCGCTCTCTCTCTCCCTCTCTCTCTCTCTCTCTCTCTCTCTCTGTCTCCCTCTATAGCTCTCTCGATATAGTTCTTATCTGATTACAATAATATGAAATGCCTATCTACGGATTGGAAATCATCTTCAAGTTGACATAAACCATTATGCTCATTATATATGCATGCGGTCAAACCGACCCGCGTGCCCGGGCCTCTTTTGATGCCCTTGAACTCCCTCAGGCTCAACCCCTCCCCCCCCAAAAAAAAAAAATGCCCCCTGTGTACTTCTTTGGCATTGTGCCCTCCCACTTTTTACATAATTCTGGATCCTCCCCAGGCACCAACCGTAACCCTCACCCCCCCCCCCCTTCCCCCAACGCTAACAAAACCACGATCTATATAGGTCAAATGACATCTTATATTAAAACACTGCAAGCTATAGCTAAGGAGCAACATGGGAACTTCGAAGCCTGTAGACTGCATCATGGTGATATTGATGTCATGAGTTTACTGATCGATGGGAGTCAGCCGTGAAGCATCTTGTATACAATTATCGATGGAAGCACTAGGCGGGGGGGGGGGGGGGGGGGGACATGCGAGGGAGCACAGTGAACGAGAGGTGCGAGGGTCACGAAAGGGACTACCCCTATGGACTACCCCCTCAGTTAATTGATATTATGCGAGGGAGCGTATATATAGCGCGACCGAGCGAGAAGGGTTTTTTTCTCCATTTTTGCTCACGGGTTATAGTCTAAACGTTGCATGCATTCTCGAGCACTTGCAGAGCCTAAAAGTCTGTTAGAGTCTTTTACCGTATTCATTATTAATTTTGCTATAAATTTTTAAAAAAAAAAAAAAAAAAAAATCAAATTTCCGGAAGTGGGGGGGGGGGGGGGGGGGGGGAGGACGATGATTTTTCCATTTTTTTTTCTATTTCGCCATCCCTACTTATATGTAAGAAATAGCTTATCTATAGTATCTATGTCCCATATCTTGGAGGCCGTTGGGTCGACAATGTGATGGATCTTGAGACAATGCGGTTGACAGGTTCTCCAAAACTTTCTGTCTTCGGCTGTTCTAGTTAGCTGCTCAAAAGACATTCCTGTCCACTGCTTGATGTTATCAATCCAGGTCTTAGCCCGTCTGCCCCCTTTTTTTTCTGCCACTGGTTCCTCCTTGCAAGATGGTGTTTGCCAAGCTATTCTTCCATCTCTCATGACCAAACCACTGCACCTTTTTTTTTTCCACAAAGGTGATCTTGAAGTTTCCCTATACTCTCCTTTACTCGCTCCTGAAGTAGCTTAGTTAAAGGGAAAGTCCACCCTGGTATTAGGAATAAAGGTAGAAAATGAGAGAAGCAGATGAGCAGGGGCGGATCCAGGATTTTGTATCAGGGGAAGGGGGCACACAAATGCAAAAAAGGAGACCCGTATTTTGGGGGTCTCGTCAGCTCTCCAAAAGTCCCTCAGTGGTGGGGGGGGGGGGGTCTAAAAGGGGGCACAATCACAAAAAGGGAGGGCACAATGCATACTTTTCTGGGGGGCACGGGCCGGATGTGCCCCCCTAAATCCGCCACTGCAGATGAGCGAAAGTTTGAGAAAAATCTGATAAGAAATAACAAAGTTATGAATTTTTGAAGTTGTACTCAATCAAACACAGTCAAATCGGCAACTCCGTGACTCTTGCGAGCTCCTCCCCCATTTGCTCAGTACAAAAAAAAATCATATAAATTTTCATTTTCTTATTTTGTGATGGAGGAATAGCTTTGTTTCATACACTTGTTTTGTGTAAAAAAAACAACATATGAGCAATGCTTATAATGTAAGGTCCATGTATTATTGAATATTTTCTTTAGAGAAAATGGCAATTAATTATTTCTTGGGTACAGGGCAAATCGTATCCGGACAACTACCCCCTGGACAATTACCCCCCGGACAACCACCCCCCGGAAAACCACCCCCTGGACGACTACCCCCCTAGGACAACTACCCCCCAGGACAACTACCCCCTAGGACAACTACCCCCCAGGACAACTACCCCCCAGGAAAATTACCCCCCAGGACAACTACCCCCCAGGACAATTACCCCCCGGACAACTACCCCCCGAACAACTACCCCCTGGACAGCTACCCCCGGAAAAATTGGCCTGGGGGTAATTGTCCTGGGGGGTAGTTGTCCTGGGGGTAGTTGTCCTGGGGGGTAATTGTCCTGGGGGGGGTAATTGTCCTGGGGGTAGTTGTCCTGGGGGGTAGTTGTCCTGGGGGGTAGATGTCCTAGGGGGGTAGTCGTCCAGGGGTGATTTTCCGGGGGTAGTTGTTCGGGGGGTAGTTGTCTAGGGGGTAGTTGTCCTAGAATCAGGGCAAATGGGATAGGAGCTCGCAAGATATGTCACAGAGTTGCCAATATGTCATTTTTGATTGATAAAAACTTCAAAAAAATCATAACTTTCTTATTTCTTGTTGGAATTTGCTCAAACCTTCACTGGTCTCTTTCTATATTTTTTTTCGGGGTAACCTCGCTAGTACTTATAAGGACCGCTATTCAGAAGGACCACTTACAGGACCGCTATCCATAACGCGTGAAATGAATAGCGGCTTTGTATGAATAGCGGCCCTTCTATAATATAGCGAGCAAACCATATAGACAAATTACCTCGCTATTCATAAGGACCACTATTCATAACTATTCATAAGGACCGCTACCCATAACACGTGTTAAATGAATAGCAAGCCCCTGATGGCTAACATGGTAGCATTTTGTATTAGAGAAGCAGGCCTGGGCGGATTCAGGATTTTGTATAGGGTCACACAAATTTTGTGACAAGCAAAAAATAAAAAAATTTAAAAAAAATGAATAAATAAAGGTTATCAGATTTTTTGGGTCCACTGCTGTCCTCCAGAATTCGGCCGATTCGCCCCCCCCCCCCCCCCCGGACAGCCTGAAAAAAGGGGGCGGCCGATTCGGTCCCCCTCTGGCTTCAAAGGAGGGGGCGCCCCCCCTGGAGAAGTGATATGATACAGTGCAAAACAAAAGAACACAGGGGCCGCGGAGCATTTTTGAAAGTGGACGGGCTGATCATTTGATTTCACTCATTAATGACAATTTTATGAAACGTGTCTACTCAAAAAAGTAGGGGACTGCAGCCCCCCCCCCCCCCCCCGGTCCCGTGGCCCGCAACAGACTGTCTTCTTCTGAGTATACAGAATTTAAAGAGAAGGTTTGGTTCTGGTAAAGGTGAAAACTATTTTGTGAGCTTTCTCATTCTTTCTATATATACATGTATATCAGTTTGGAAGAAAGCAGTCTCCTGAAAAAGATAGCTCTTCAAATGCCCTCATATTCAAAATATGAAGAGAAATTATAGCTGAAGTGTTCGGGCCGAACATTCATGCCAAGTTTGTGTAGTCCCATTTCTGTGTGAAGTGCATGTGCTTTTCAGCGAGATTGAGTCAATCAATATCTTATCATTTTGATCATTCCAAAAACCGTTTACTGTATACACAAAGTTTTATTTTCTATATAGCTAAACTTTCCCAACTGCTTCCGAGTTTCTTTCACAATGCAGTTACGTATGGCCAGAACTGAAGTTATCTTTAACACCGTGATGCAAGCACTGTCCCGATAAAGCTCAGTGAAGGATAAAGCACTGAAAATTCATACAGAAAACAGAATGGGTGTCAGCTCAATTCTTATTTAAACTCGCTCTCAAATAGCTAACCAGTTTATTACCATCCACCCTTGTCAAGGAAGATGATTGTATAATATACATGCAGGTCCCTAAGTTATAAATGACTATGAGGATTTTAAAAATATAATAATAAAGAAAAAAGGGGGAGGGGGTAAAGATGTCGAATCGTTGGAGTAAATGTACATCCGTCTTTTCCACCAAGTTTTTCAAGTGCCACATCCCCCCCCCAAAAAAAAAAGAAAAAAAGAAAAAGAAAAGTGCCCCCATGAAAGAAAATTCTGCCGCCGAATTAAATGAACCTAAACTTGACTCATTATACTTCTCCCTCTCGGAGAATTTATGTTGTGGACACGGGCGTAGACACGCATAATCATCCATTGTTAGTGTGGGGGGGGGGGGGTGATCTATTCATCCCCCCCGCCCCCCCCCCCCCCACTAACAATAGAAAATGTGTTCGTCTCTATACGCTGTCTGGTTGTGGGCCATGGAAACGTACCCAAGGTGCTGTCTAAAGTGGCAACATTTAGGGGCGGACTAGCCATGCACCGGGGAGTTTGGGGAGTTTTCCCTGCCAGCCGGTCAACAACAAAATGGGCCGGTCGCTCCCCCGGGGGGCCACTCAGGTATATTGGTGTACACATGCGTGTCCATGGATTTAAAAAATGCCCCCTAAACAAGTTTCATACTTTGGTGAAAAGACACCCCTTAACAAGGATTTTGCGTGCTTTTTTTTCGTAAAAATTACACCTTAACGAGGATTTCGCGTGTTTTTTCATAAAAATTACCCCCCTAAACAGGTTTGATTGAAATATTACCCCCCACTCATGGGCCCTTGCCTATGTGGGACTGTGTCCAACATTCACTGTTGCAGCAGTCAAAAACAGACAACAAAATTGCTCTAAGCAAGATTTAATTTTCTTAAATTTGCTAGATTACCTGATTCATGGACTCTTCCACTCTTACTGTGCCACAAATTAGGGTATTCAGAATTGAAAGTGAAATTTTAAATAATTATTTTCCTTTCCTGTATGAATGATCTAGCCTGGAAAAGGGCCTGCTGATACACACAATAGCTATTGAAGCCTATTCACCCATAAAAGAGCTAGTCTGAGTACAAGGTTATCTTCAGATAAGCTTGTACATGTATAAGTGATTACCCCCTAAACATGTTTGTCTTAAATATTACTCCCTAAACAAGATTAACTTAACCAACATAAAAAATACACCACTTGAATTCAAGATCACCTTTTGCAAACTGACATATTCTTCACCTTTGGTGGATAAATTATTCACACAAGGCAAACAAAATAAACTGTATGATGGGGGGACCTAAAGCTACGCACTTTGTTTCCAGTGGCTAAAAAGTCACCTTTTCAATAATTTATGCGAAATTCTTTTATATATCTTGGTTCTTCATATTCTTAAATTAAATTCCTGAGAAAATTATGACGGAAAAATATCAATAACATTAATTTTCAAGTCGATGTCGATACCCATGTCGAATTTGGTTGAAAAATGGAAGGGTCCTAAAGCTACGCACACGTAATAAATGAATGCAAATCTTGATTTTTAAGCTGACTGACGTGAATTTCATCCCGATTTGCAAATAGTGATAATATCACCAAACATAAAGGAAAATTACTCATTCTTTTTGGCGAACGTAAATTATAATTTCGTTGCTCAGTCACACCAAAAGTTTGGCGCATTGAACGCGTCGCATTGCGCGTATTTGCGGGGTGCGTAGCTTTAGGACCTGCGTAGCTTTAGGACCCCTGACCATACATATAGGAACTGCTGTTGGTTAAATTACAAATGTTATTATTTACTTCAATTATGTAGGACATTGCCGCCGGAATGAAAATGACCCCCTAAACGCGTTTGGCCGCATTCCGTTCAGCACCCCCTTTTTGTTGAAAATCGGCGTTTTCGGACCCCTTAACACGTAACGCGCGTTACGCGTCCTGGATGAAAAAAGACCCCTTACATGTATTACGCGTTTTTTGGGACGCGCATGTGTACACCAATATACCTGAGTGCTCCCCCCCCCCCCCCCCCCCCCACGGGTCGCTCCCCCGGCGCGGCCGCTCCAAAATTCCCCACTCGAATTTTATTCCCAGTCGATTACTTTTCTGACTTTTTGCATTAATACTCCTTCAATTAGCTCTGACTTTTTGCGACGAGCTCCATCTGCGAAAGTAATATGCCAATTCATAGGGGTGTTACTGCTATGTAAGTTTGATATCAAAATCTAAGTTGAAAATATAAAAGTAGGGAGATTTTCAATGAATTTTTCCATACTGAAAATGAAAAATCCTTCATTTTATTTTTAATATCTTTGTAATACTTTAAAATTTTGTCCAATAATGTAATCCTGTGTAGTACACAGTCAATTATGTGTACCCTGTATTAGGATGGGTTCGACCCCTCGAATTGACTATTTGTTTTTCCCTTCTGCTTGCGAAATTAGAATTATCCGACTATAAATTGACAGAATAATTGTATTTGAAGACCCAGCGAAGTGGAAATATACGAACAAACCTCATCGGGAAATGGATAAGAGGACACGTAGGACTGTCTGGGAAGCGAAGAAAGCTGCTAGACCAGGTAAATTTGGTATTTTATTTCACTTTCTTCCATCTTTTTTTGGCAGAGTTTTCCGTTTGCATTGTTCAATACGGTGCGTGGATAACACGCCCGCGTCCGCTCCCGCTACCAGAAGAATAAAAATGCTGCGGCGCGAGCGCGAGCCAAATCAGCGGAAGCGCAGCGTGGAGGGTACCGTCGCCCGGAGTAGAGGCATGCTGTTCATTCTAATTTGTGGTGGTAGAACTGGAGGCTCGTTAATATCTAACAACATTGATGAATTCGTTATTATGCTTATGATGGGGGGACCTAAAGCTACGCAATTTGTTTCCAGCGGCTGAAAAGGCACTTTTTAAATGATTAATGTGAATTATTAATATCTTGCTTGGTTCTACACAGTCATGACAGTCTAGAATTAAATCCCTGAGAAAATTACGATGGATAAATATCAATACTAATTTTCAAGTCGATGTCGATACCCATGTCGAATTTGGTTGAAAAAATGAAAGGGTCCTAAAGCTACACACACGCACTCATCCAATGTACTAGGTTATGATTATAACCTCGTAGTCGTACTCCTCTTACATTACGGGTACGTTGAAACTAAGTTTCACCTAACTCACACCTCACCATGAAGTAAATGATTTACTCCGGAGGGGTGACTAGGTATTGAAGCTAGGTCTAGCTGGTAAAATTATCATTAATTTTTCAAAATTAATGATAAAAAAGACAAATCTTACCACCTTCCAAAGCAAGTCGTCTCTGGCATCGGAGCATTTTCGGTGGTATTGTGGTTGTGATAGGAAAATCGGACGGGGAAAAAATACTGCCGACCCTTGTCGTTATGAGGCACCGTTTGAGAAGTTATATTTTTTAAAGAAACTGTATTTTGTATATGTTTTTCCACTTAATTGATAAAGGGAGAGGGAGAGGCTGAAAAATTTGTGGATCTGTAAATAAACTATTGTTGTAACTAAGCATGATATCTGTTGGGATTTTTTTTACTTAAATGTATTCGTAATGCTCTTGTTTAATGTGTCTGTTGATTTAAACCTATCACACTTTTTCTTAATAATAACATTGTATACTATATTTGAAAACCTTTCTATGCCTCGCTATTTATTCATCCTTCTGAACATCATTATACAAGACAGATCTATACAAAAATTCAATTTATTAAATCAAGCCTCCACAAAGTTACCGATTCCCTAAAGGGATACAGTGTCAAGCAAAGATATTGGATATTGTGACAATTGTTATTTATAAATCGTGATAAGTGAATCCTCTCCCCCCCCCCCCTTCACATAAATAAATATTGTGAAATCATTTATACTTGAAAGCAAAATAGATAAATTTAAATAATGGATATTGTTAAATCATCATTTATAAATAATTAAAAACATGAAAATTATTATTCATAAATACCTGTACTCATTCTATGACATTTTCATACGAATAATTATTTGACAAGGTAAATTATTGAATTATATAAAAAAAAATTGTCTAAATGATAAATTTACAAACGGCAGCTCATACCACGGAACCCCCAAAAGTAATCTTCTATATCGGGCACAAGAGGGCAGCAAAATACATAAAAACGGTACAATCAACTGTTACCTCAGCCCAGTCACGGCAAACAACTTTCAAGCTCCAAAATTCAGCTTTTTCATTACCGGGGTGCAGAAACTTTACATCAAATTCAAGAGTAGACCCAAGGCAACGTATTGGTAAGTGATGTTCCAATTTTACCTTGATATTTATTATGTTTTGGTTAGGACTATTACAGCAGGCTGCACATTCAGCAGGGGTACGTGATCTCAAGTGGAACCAAATGGTTCCGAAGCACGAGTGCGCACACGTAATAAATGAATGCAAATCGTGATTTTGAAGCTGACAAAAGCGAATTTCACCCCGATTTCCAAATAATGATATTATCACAAAAATAAAGGAAAATTGCCCATTCTTGTTGGCGAACGTAAATTATAATCTCGTAGATCAGTCACACCAAAAGTTTGGCGCATCAAACGCGTCGTATTGTGCGTATTTGCGGGATGCGTAGCTTTAGGACCTGCGTAGCCTTAGGACCCCTGACCATAAAACTTAGGAACAATGTTTAATATGGGGATTGGGGGCAAGGATCCGGGCTAACTCGTAAAATTCGTATAGTCAAGGATTGTAATTCCTAACAGATTGTATTACTATTACGGAACGTGTACAGTTAAGCGCCTAAAATGGGTTTTCATACGCGTGGGACTACGCATATGAAAACCACACTATTGTAACAAAGGTTGTGTTTTTCCCATAGGTTTCACACGTTCGGAAATACAGTACCCTTTTCAAGGGACCAAAACGCCGCGTCGTTGGGAAGGGGATCACTTGCACTCGGAAGGGAATATCGTATTAAATCTATGTTGTCTTTAAAATTCCATCAAATTCTTTTTCTGTAGGACTTTTAGCATTCATTATGTAAGTTTGACAGATATTCGTTTGATATTTCATTTGCTATCATTGATTTTCTGAAAAGTGTTCGGACACTGGATCCACCACCATAAATCGGCAACCAGTAATTTAATGACTAGGATTAGTTAGAGCCACTCGTATGTCTGAACCACTCAGCCCCACTTGAATTTTGAAACTATGCAGCTCCAACCTGCTGTAGCCAAAATACCAGATCAAAAGATTGTATTACCGAACGTGTACAGTTAAGCGCCTAAAATGGGTTTTCATACACGTATGAAAAGTTGAAAACCACACTATTGAAACTAAGGTTGTGTCTTTTTCCCAAAGGTTTCACACGTTTGAAAATACAGTACATGTACCTTTTTCAAGGGACCAAAACGCCGCATCATTGGGAAGGGGTTCACTCAAAAGGGAATTTCGTATTAAATCTACGATGTCTTTTTAAAATTCCATCAACTTCTTTTTCTGTAGGACTTTGAGCATTCATTTTGTAAGTTTGACAGATATTCGTTTGATATTTTATTTGCTATCGCTGATTTTCTGAAAAGTGTTCGGACACTGGATCCACCACCATACTTACCAGGAAGTTGTCAGTGAAAGTCCCTATTGTTTTGTGACGAGCTACATGTAAACCACTGATTCAGGGAATGTGGAATTCAAAGCATTAAATTTTGTGTTCATTCTATTTTTCTGCTGAGACTAATTGATGCTTCTGTACTGCTGCCCTCTCTGTGTGGAGAGAGGAAATCTGCATTTGTTTATACAGTCCAACCTGCTTTAGCGACCACCTGTATAGAAAGACCACCTGTCTATAAAGACCACAATTTTTGTTTCCTTTGAAAACTGTTTCTCATTGAAACATGTATTAAAGGAACCTGTACATGTATGTATGTATAAAGACCACCTGCTCATAAAGACCACTTTTCTTGTCTCCCTTGAGCGGTCTTTATAGACAGGTTTGACTGTAGTTACTGGCAGTAGTACAGCAGTAGAGGGCAGGCCTTACATTGTATGTGTTTTCACCATGACCATATTGGTTTGGGAGGACAAGGTTACTTTATAACCTTGTTCATTGGATAAGTGGTTAGAAGCCTGGTCCTGGAAAGTGGAAGTGGATGTGGAACTTGGTCCTTGGAAGTCGGAAGTGGAACTGGAAGACTTCTAATTCCTGGCCTGGGCCCGACACACTCACACTTATGTGAGGTTATTGTAGATAACCTCGCACTCTGTACCTTCATACCATGAGCAATTGCCTCCCATAGCAAGCATTAGAGGCGCATGGCCGATTTGGGAGACTCTCTTCCACTTTGGAGACAGTCTCTGATATTGGAGACTAACAAGAGGAGAATAGAAATAACACCAACCATCACCCCGGCAACATATCATGCAAGGAAAGACCACACACTGAAGTTTGCTGTACCAAAGTCATCAATAGACTCCTACAAATATTCCTTCTTCCCAAGAACAATCTGGATATGGAACCACCTTCCTGGTGAAGTTGTACATACCATTGGACTCATTGCTTTCAAAGAGGCTGCGCTTCCCATTATTAGAAATCTGCAGCCTCCACCTGGATGTCTTGTTCTCTAAGATGTATCCAGATTTTTAATTGCACAGCGCACTCTCTTTTTATTGTAAAATAGAGATCTTCACTATGACACCTCTTCACGACATATTGCTTAGTTCATCCCAGTTTTAATAGCTTCTTGGAGCTGCAAGAGGGATTATTTCATCAAGTATCAAGTATCAAGGCAATTTTTCTCGGCCAAATTTTTTCCCCTCAGAAATCAGAAGCCCATTTGTTTTGTGTGTGGATCTGTTATCATAACAAAAAATGTTATGAAAACAAAAGTAGACGGTGGATTTTTAAAGTAGATGGTCAAAACAGGTACTTTTTCCTGAGGAATCTGCTCACATTTTCATTTTGAGCCAAGGTAATGGTAATCCCTTTGCCGCAGATGTAAACAAAGAAAATTGGTCTCCTAAATGGGAGACTGTCTCCCAAATAGGCCATCAAAAATGTTGACATACATGTAAGTCTCTGATAACAGAGATGGTCTCCCAAATAGGAGACAGTCTCCAATATCGGCTGTGCACATCTACTGGCAAGTGTTAGACCGAAAATTCTGTCTCTCGTTTGTTAATAGCCTCTTGTTCTAATAATAATAACAGTTCTTCTAAATTAGAACAAAAAAATATTACCAAGGGAAAGGAAAGGTTATATTGAATGTAAAGATATATCATTCATAAAATATTCTTCTATCAGTACAGTGATTCTTGGGGCATAAAATCAACAAGCATGTACCTCCAGATTCTGAAACTATTAGAGCCCAGGCCAACCAATTCAGTCATAAAATCTAGATCTAGATACATGTACATGTATATGAGAAAAAGTCAAATTATTTTGATTTTTCCAACTACACGTCGGCGTGTAGTCGGTTTGCACAGCAGAGTGATAGGTCCATTTCTGTCTCTAAGTGAATAGCCGACCCTATCCAAAACTAGAGGCTAACGAACGAGAGACAGAATTTTCAGTCTAAGCAAGTGTGTGTGCTGGAGAGGAGCAAGATCACTGACCAAAAGCAGCCTGAAAATTTCACTTGATCAAGATGATAAAGATCCTATTGAAGAATCTGGCATGAAATTAGATATTCTATCATCCTAAAATGTAGAAGGAAGTATTTTCTCAAAATTTTGCTGATTACATGTATTGGTGTTTTTACCTCTTCAACCAAGACTTGTGACTGCTGCCGAAATTGACACAGCCCCATATAGTGATGATTCTGTGAATGGACCTGGCAGTAGCTAGAGGCGCATGGCTGATTATTGGACCTGGGGAGCGTTTCATGAAAGGAAGTTGTCGGATATTTTATCCGACAACTGTTATAAGCTACTGAAATCCTTGTATCTGATTGGCTGAGAGCAAATTTGTTGGATAAAATATCTGACAAGTCCTTTCATGAAACGCCCCCTGGACTGTTGCGTGTTGGAGACTGTTTCCTATATTTGGGAGACTGTCTCCCATATTGGAGACTTAGCTTACAAATACTCAATGGGACAAGAGAAACAACACCAACAACAAGGCCGTTTGTTTTGTGTGTATACTATTATCACTATATCATAACAAAAGTAGAAGGTCTGGATGGTGAATTTTTTAAGTACTGTAGACAGTCAAAATTCAAAAGGGGTAATTTTTCATGAGGAATCTGCTTATCACATTTTTATTTTGAGCTGAGGTAATCCCTTTGGAGCACATGCAAAAAAAAGAAGAAAATTGGTCTCCTAAATGGGAGTCTGCCTCCCAAATAGGCTACCAAATATGTTGACAAAAGTCTCTGAGAAAAGAGACAGTCTCCCAAATAATACTTAATAGGAAACAGTCTTCAGTATCGTTCATGCGCCTCTACTGCCTGGAGACTGGAGTGTAAAAAAAAATGTAATTATCTAGATCTATTTATCCCCCTTTCCAATTGAGCTGGGTTATCAGATTTGGAAAAAGCCCCTGGAAAATCACTTTCCTGCTGGCCCACACTTCTGACATGTTCTTCACCATAGCTTTTGAAATAATTTTTTTGAAATCGTTGCATAAGATATCGTTATTTAGACCAAAAAAGGGTTAAGGAATTATCCAAAACTTTCTGGGACGTCGATCACCATGGAGCCTCTTGTAAATAACATAATGCAGATTCAAAATGGCGGCTTTTTGGCACACATGTACCTACGCGTACGCTGTCAGTGATGCAACGTGATCAAAACTAATGTGGTGCAGTAGTGAAGATGTCTGACAAAATCTTGATTGATGCTGAATGGCAAGGTCTCGATGAAGAGATATGATCATACACTATATGCCCTCCGAAGGTGAGCTAGAGAGTCTGATGAAGGCTGAAGAGAACCTCCCTCCTTATTTCATTCTCTCTAGCCTTCCCTTTTAAGAATGTTTTAAACCCTGCTCTAAAGGAGAGGTGAATTAAAATACTAGGCTGCAGAAGAGTAGTGTTGGCTTTTTTTTTTTTTTTTTTTTACTCTTCTGGAGCCTTTGCCAGGTTAAGTATGACTAGGGACAACTCTTCTCCCCCCACCCTCCCCCCCCCACCCCCCTCCCGAAAAGAGCTCAATCAATCACAAATTGACTTACGTGAATTTTTGCACTGATTATTGAATCGAACATTATTGAACAGGTGCCGTCCTACTAGCATTGTAAAGTAAAGTAACTAAAAGCAATTATTTAAAATGTGTTTTATTTTCTTGAAACCCAGAACTGCGAGATCTTGGGGACTGGGAGCGGTTCCAATTCTCCAGCAGTTTTCATCCTCACATCGAAGCCGTGCGAGCCAAAGACAACTGCCATCGTATCGATGTGAACTCGGTGACCACTGAAGAGTTCATCGAGCACTTTGAGAAGCCTGGACGACCCTGTGTGATACTGAAGGATCAAGATACATGGCTGGCACAGAAGAAATGGACTGTCAGGGTGAGTAGCACTCTACAAGAACAGCCCATTAATGGGTCATGTGTGTTAACCCTTTCAAGACAATTGACCACATTATTTGGTTTGGCTCAATAACTTCTGATGATTCAGAGCCCTAAAAAATATATAAGATGCATGAGTAGAAAGTATTCTGCACACACTGTGTCCATTTTTGTTGCATGACCATATTGCATTTGATGCCAGGAATTTTAAAAACGAGAATAAGCTTTAAAATCCTTAAACTGGCAACACATATTGTTTTTCATAAAAAATGGCAATTTCAAAACTTTTCAACAGATTTTTCCGTGCCATGTACATGTACATTGTACATGTATGTTGTTTTCAAAGACATTGCATGTACATTTATTTAAACCATGAAGTATTTAAAAGAA
Source organism: Heliocidaris tuberculata (assembly GCA_025618425.1). Classification (NCBI taxonomy): domain Eukaryota; kingdom Metazoa; phylum Echinodermata; class Echinoidea; order Camarodonta; family Echinometridae; genus Heliocidaris; species Heliocidaris tuberculata. Next base: position 33,052,472 of record CM046842.1, on the reverse strand, counting down.
AAATATTATTGTTGCCAATTTGAAGAATAGAGTGTGACCAATATCGTCCTTAAATAATTCCTGTCATGAAAGGGTTAACAGAGACATGTAGAGATAAATGTGTATTAAAGATCATTTTTCAATTTTGGGCAATTCCAGCGTAACGGGCATAACAGTCAGACCGTTTTCTGGTTGTTTAAGACAGTTTTAATCAAAACTGAGAGTCCTAAAACATATTTTAGTAACTGAATCAGATGCATTTGACTATCAGGGACATACACAGCACATTTCACAGTATATCACTGAATAGTTAAAGAGAAAATGGACTCTTTGTAACTGTAACAGACATGACGCTATGTGCCTACATTGTATGAGAACTCTAGTGATACAGTAAGCAATGGGGGTATTGATATTATAACAACTTTGTTGTTATTCATTGTAACAATTTTCCTTGTTATTGAAGTCGTCACAATTGTCGTCATTGAAATTACAACAGTTTTGTTGTTGATTTTTCAGAGGTTGGCCAAGAAATACCGCAATCAGCGTTTCAAGTGTGGAGAAGATGACGAAGGCTACTCCGTTAAGATGAAGATGAAATATTATGTGCAATACATGCAGAACAACAGAGACGATAGCCCGCTGTATATTTTTGATAGCAGCTTCGCAGACGTAAGTCAATGAAAAGTTACATGCAAGAAAGAATAGAGATGAAAGCTCGCTTTATATCTTTGATCGCAGCTTGCTAGCTTTGCAGATGTACATACATACATATTCATCTGTAGGTCGATAAGAAATTATATGCAGTAGATCTTCATGCAGAATAAAAGAAACAAAAGCCCAAATGATTTTTTTTTAAATGGATATTTCAACTAAAACTAAATTTTGAGCATTACTTGTACAGTCAGAGGCCTTCTTACTTAAAGGTTAGAAATAGATACAGTTAACCTTGCATAACTCGAAGTTGCATAATTAAAACTTTCCCTAAGTCAAATAAATTTTTTGATCAAACTATGGAAAACATGTGTTATTTGCAAAGTCAAATTTTGCATAAGTCAAACTATTTTAGTGGTCCCAACATATTTGACTTATTTAGTTAACTGTAAATAAGTGTAAACAATAATAACGGTGGGGGAAAAAATATTTTTAAGTTATTAAAAAAGTTTTTTGCAGACTCAAGGTAATTATGCAGATCGAAGATTAGATATTGGAATTTCATCATTCCTTCCCTTTTCCTATTCTGTTTCCCAGCACCCAAAGCGTAAGAAGCTGTTAGAGGACTACGTGGTACCGCACTTCTTTCAAGACGACCTCTTCCAGTTTGCAGGGATGAAAAGCGTCCCCCGTATCGTTGGTTTGTGATGGGTCCTGGACGTTCTGGTACCGGGATCCACATCGATCCGTTAGGAACAAGCGCTTGGAATGCTCTTGTTAGAGGTCATAAAAGGTCAGTCAGTATTATTTTTTGAGGTCATAAAGGTCAGTTGATATTTTTTTGTTTCTATCATCATGATGAGAGAATGACCGATTACCATACCATACGGCCATATCAATATATCAGTGAGTACATCAGTGTTAGGTCGGATTTGGGAATTCACATAGATCCATCTGTAACCGATGCTTGTTAAAGGTCAGTTAACCTGCAACGGGATGTATTTTATGATCTCCGATTGATATGGCCTTTATTAATTTTCTTCTTCAACTGTTTACTCTTCAATTCTTAGTAAAAATTTTGTTAGTAATGATAAGAATAATACCCTTTGTATGAAACCTGACAAAATATTGAGTATCTTGTGAAAATATGTTTTCCCAAGAAATTTCTAACATATCCAAACTGTTGCAATTAACAGATCAAAGTTCAACATTCAAAGTTCATTTATTTACCCTCATCATGGAATAATAGGTAACATTTAAAATACTGGTAATTACATTTCCAAGTACAATAATAGACATACAAGAGATTAGAAAATACAACAAAAACAAAACATAAAGAGAGTGAAGGGAAAGACCTAAAAAGGAATATATAATATCATTTTTATGCGAGAGACCATCTCTGATGTAAATGAATGAATGTAGAGGTATAGAAATTATTAATCATTCATAGCTATCCTGCCTTGTGTGTTTTACATATATTCACAAATTTTGTTTTGGCGGCATGGAGGGCAGGATCAGATGAATGAAATTGTTTTGTTTTTGTTTTGACTTATTACAGGTGGTGCATGTTCCCGACTCAGACCCCTAAGGAGCTTGTCAAACCATCTATCAACGACGGAGGAAAGCAGAGAGACGAGGCGATTATGTGGTTTAGTCATGTCTATCCACGCACCCAAGACCCCTCGTGGCCTCAGGAATTCAAACCTGTAAGATGCTCTTTCAATATACTGTTAAAACCAGAAACTTTTGCGTCATAAAACTTTCACGAATTGTTAATGACAGCCACTTTTGCCGCAAGAAGCTTATAAATGCGAATTGCAATAATTTTATGTTGTTTCAATTGTGATTTTATCATTTTACGGCATGGAACTTTCGTGAATCTCGACCCCTCGCAAAATTCGCGAAAGTTTCATGCACTCGAAAATTTCTGGTTCTACAGTAATCAAAACAAATCACATCAGTTCGAGTGTCGGTTTTTGCAACTCTCTGTGTGTATGTTTTTCATGAAAGGGGTTTTGAGAGGGTATAATAGTGGATATTGGAGGGAGACAAGTAGATATTCTCATTTCTGTCCTCATACCAAGACCCTGCATGGAATTCCCACCTTTCCCATAGCAGTTTAGTGTCTCTTTTCAGTGACGTTTTATCTTCATCTTTTGATCCTGAATGCTCTGAATTACAAATTATACATGAGCAGAATGTGCAAAAATTGCTGGAAAATTCTAGTTTATTTCTGGTGCAGTGCATTGTGCCGTTCGTGAATAAGAGCGATATAACAAAAGATAATCATTAAAGTCTCTAAATTGGCAACACTGGGTGAAATTTATAATCACTATCTTTGTGTACAAATTGGCAATTAAAAAAAAAATCTAACTTTTATTCACATTGGTTCATATGATATACATTTTTATATTGTTAAACTATGATAGAGTGGAAAATACAAATGATTGGTACCACTTTGAGGAGAAATAGCTGATTCATTGAGACCTTTAGAAAACTCTGAACTGTTATGGGTTAAAACACCCTTTTATTTTGTATAGTGCAATGTCCAAGGTATTTTGTACAATACGTAGTGGACTTCTTCAAAAAGAACTCACGACTATGTCCAGTTGATACCCTTGCTATAGTGTAGATCAGAGCATATATCAAATGATCAGTAGATGGAGATAAAATTAAATACAAATAAAAGTGTTTTGTTTTTGTGTCTTACCTGGGTGGGGGGGGGGGGGGGGGGATGAGGTAACCGTAAGTGCTTGTGAAACCATTAATTAGTGATGAAGGTAATTTAAAAGGAGAGATGCTGGGAGGGGGGGGGGGGGCTTTTGTGTAGTTGCTCTTACTCTTTTTACTCCTTTTATTTCTTCTCTGTGTAGATTGAGATCCTGCAATTCCCTGGTGAAATGGTGTTTGTCCTTGGAGGATGGTTGCATGCTGTCCTTAAAGTGTACCAACCACCTGAAAAAAAGAATTTGTATACTGCTAGGAAGTATAAAATTAACCTCAAAGAACTTTATCTGAAATTCTATAGGTCAACAGTTTAGGAGTATGAAGGAAATAAAGGATAACATGAAGGTGCTCGCGCGGAACTGAACCTCTGAGTTGAGCCCTTATCTTGGCGAGCACGTACGGGTGCATTTAGTCTATATAATCACAAGTCGCTTTTATGCTTATAGAGAGTATAATTAAACTTGTAATATCTCTTGATAAAAATGATCTTCGAAGCCCATATTTGGAATATAGTAGAATGACATGGAACCTCTAACATAAAGAGTAAAATATTTTTTCGTGATTTGTACCCTTTAACTTTGATACAAACATTGCTGCCATTCAGAACTTCTCTAACTCTTGTTCCTAAATTGTTCTTCTCTTTGTTTAGATTGAGATCCTCCAAGGCCCTGGTGAAACAGTCTTTGTCCCAGGAGGTTGGTGGCATGTTGTCCTTAACCTTGATACAACCATAGCTGTCACTCAGAACTTCTGCAGCAGGACAAACTTCCCTGTAGTCTGGCATAAGACTGTTAGAGGGCGCCCTAAACTCTCCAAGAAATGGATCAAAGCCCTTCAGGTATGATATGGTTTTCTCTGCTCATCTTTCTCTGTTCTCCCATCTATATTTCTCTCTTTATTCTTTTAGTTTTCTTTTACTATTTATTTATCCAACTTTTCTGCTTTAACCCTTTCAGGACAGGAATTATTTAAGGGCAAAATTGATCACATTTTGTTCTTCAAATTGGCAACAATAATATTTTTCTCGTAGTGCTACATGGTTCTAATAAAATGTAATGCCTTTGAAAACAACATACATTCTTAAAACCATTATCGAAAGTTGAAAAAGTTGCCAATTTTGACAAATAACAATGATTTTGAACCTCTCAATGTGTTGCCAATTTAAGGATTTTAAAGCTTATTCTTGTTTTTAAAATTCCTGGCATCAAACGCAATTTGGTCATGCAACAAAAGTGGACATAGGATGTGCAGAAATTTTTGCTCTTTCTACTCATGCATCTGGTATATTTTTTAGAGCTCTGAATCAAATGTTATTGAGCCAAACCACAAAATGTGGTCAATTGTCTCGAAAGGGTTAAACTTCTTCAGACAGACATTTTCTGCTTTATGAGCAGAACCAAGGATTACTGCCGTTCTGAAATACATAGTTTTGACAAAGCTATTGGAACGAGGGTAACATCTTTTAATTCACCATTGCAGTCCACCCTCAAATCCATGGACAAAAATATACACACAAATGCTACTGTAATTACTTTTGTTTCCACCAATTTAAAACTATCCATAGTCTGCTACTCTTCTGTTCTGGAATAAATGTTTTATACCTCCACCTGTATTACATAATGTTTGTGTACTTTTTTATTGATATAATAAAGGCTTATGTTTCAATTACAACTTTTTAAGATATTTTCATTGAATTATTGAACTTTTGTTGGATACTGTGCAATGACATAGTTATGACTTGTTGGTACATTTGTTGGTGAGAGTTTGCCTTTGATACTCTTCTGATGAAGTTCCCTCAGACTTGGTATAAGCACCAACAGTGTTATGCACTGACGAAAACCCCGTTTTAACTAACAAGTTATTTTTGACTACCAATCATCATTTTTGCAGAGGGAATGGCCTGAGATAGCTGCTATGGCCAACCATGTGGATTTGTCTAAACCCAGCGGTCTTCAGTCGGACAGTTCATCGGATAGTTCCAGCTCCAGCTCCAGTGATGATAGCGCCTGCTCTTCGTGTGAGAGTAGTGGAAATGAGTCCGAGGCTGAAAAACGTCATGATAAAAGAACTAAGAGGTATTTATGGGTCTGGGCCCGTATTCAATTCAATCCTTAAGAGTGAAATATGAGTAGTTTACTTAGTTTTCGGCTGAGATAAAATACTTAAGCAATTTTGGTATTCAGTTGAATCTTTTGGCTAAGTATTTTACCCTAGGTCTAAGACAGCTCCCTAGCAGACTTAAACCAATTACTTGATTGGCAGGTATGTGGCTTTCATACATACGCGCAGTAGTATAAGCTGCGCACAAGCAAACCATGTAAGCGCGCATCTACTGTGACGCATTTATTGCGCATGATTTTGGACAGGACATGTGATGTCACAATGGATATCAGTAAGTATTTTGCCTCAAAGTCGGGTTACTAAAGAAAAATACCTTAAAGTGATCTGAATACGAGTTAAGCCATTTTACTTAGCCGAGTTAAATACTTAGTAATTTACTTACTTAATGCGCGTTTTTAATTGAATACCGGCCCTGGTGGGTGTTCGGGGGATGGGGGGGGGGGGCAGGGGAGAGGGGGGGTCAAGAGAGGGGGATGTGCTAAATCCATATTTTGATAGTTCTATTTCCAGTAATGATAGCGCTTGCTCCTTCTTTGAGAGAAGTGGGAATGATTCCGAGCCTGAATAAAACATCATAATTAAAGAACTGATAGACAGAAATATATATATATATAGAGGCTCAAAGCGCTGGGATGGGGTGAGGGAGGCGGTGTTGGGGGGGGGGGGGCATGGACCTCTAGTTTGATAGCTCCTCTCTTTGTTCCAGTTATGATAAAACATGATGCTATGGAACCAATATAGGATTATTAGGGGCATAGATGTGTGTGTTTGTGTGTGGGGGGGGGGGGGGGGTTAATTCGCCAGTCTGATCGCCCTCATTTTTATTTCCTAGTTACTGAGCCCTCGTACAGTGCAACCTCATCAAAAACAGTACTACAACAAACTCTCATAACTGGTATTTTTGCAGATCCATCTTTGTTTTTGATCGTTTTTGAGCCAAGGTTTCTGTAGAGGTTTAAACGTATTGATTTCGACAGGTGGTAGAGGAAGTCAATAGGGAGCTTATGAAACAGGACGGGAGAGCAACAGGACAGGGGAGAGTTAACCGACTGTGACGGTCCTCGCACTCTCCCCGTCTTGTTTTTCAATCAAGTTACGAAAAAGTGGACGCCGACGGACTGCAGTGTTCTGCTTCCCGTCCCCACTTTAGACCGGACGCTATTTCGCCTGAGAACCGTCCTGAAATCAAACAGGACGGAGAGACACTCCGAGTCGCGCGTGCGCACATCGATTTTTCGCTCGACTCCTGGTTTTTAAACGCTCCCGTCCTGAAATCGTAAGCTCGTTAATGTCATCACAGGAATTCAATGTTTCAGAAGCCAGAGATTTGGGTCTAATTTAAACTTGTCTTGTATTTATTTCGCAGGCGCAAGATAGAAACAGAAGGCAACACAGAAATACCTGAGAATATGGCCCGTTACGATCCACAACCCCATATGACGTACACTAGATGACATAGCCAATCAGCTTCAAGCATTCATCCTGTAGCATTGTGGGAAATACTGTAATATTTGCTGAACCCGCCCGTGAAGTAATCAGCCAGTGCAAGTGTAGGGCTCTTATAATTGTGCTGAACTTTGTACACTTAGGTAGCTTGGCGAAAAGTAGTGGCCCGAAAGACGCATCCTGAACGCAAACAGTCTGATAGCATGAAAAGAAAAGCATCCAGAACGCGTATTGTGCGATTGATAGTAATATTTTTTTACTTTAAAAGCTGTTATGCGTAAAAAGCTGTTATGCGACATATCTGAATGATGATGGTGTAGTTAAAATTAAGCCTAATATAGGTAGTTGAGTATTTACCAGCTCCATGTCCTCATGATAGGTTTCTCCCTCTGTTATAATATACATTTTGTGTTCCAGACCCGACCCTTTGTGCCACTACATTTTGCTTAGCCACCTTACCAGAAGTTATATTTATAATCATTTTGTTGAAAACAGCTTCATTATTCACAAGATTTCTTCCTCGTTTAACCAATCTTGTTATAATTGGTGAAGAATTGTTACCTGTGTCTCTCTCTCTCCCCTATGCTTCTCCATGTCCCTTAGCAGACCTCATATACATGCATTAGTAGTTTCTAACTGACTGTAAATTTTGGAAAAATTGCTGATATTTTGTTTTTGTCATTGATATTAAAACTAAAGATTTTCCTTGAATGTTTTCAAGAGCATACAAGCTCAGCATTTCATTGATGATAGACTCGAAATATTTCCCAAAGAAATATCTCAATCCCATGTTCTATGTTCTCTTCTGGTCTAAATTTTCTGATTCTCCTTGTTATTCAAAGTTCAAATTGTTCTGAGGAGATTAAAGAAAATGATTTTGCTGTATGAATATTATTAGACATAATGCTGGATTATTTTGAGAACGTGCTGCTATAAGAGAAATATGTAGTCAATGTTGTACAATTGATGCTATTTGGGTGCATTGAAAATTCACTCCATCTTAATAAAACTGTCTCATAAAAATGAAAAGAAAGTATTAACGAAACTACATATTATACTTTGGAATGTGAAAGGTGCACTGTGTAATTGTAAATACAAGTAAGGAACATTTGAAATAGTTCCTGGATTTCAGTAACGGGCATGCTATAATGATCCTCACATGTAAATCAATAAGGTGCGTTGTGTTAATCAGGTATAAAGTCTATTTATGTATTTTTGTTACAGGTAACTAGGTCATATGTCTTAAAGGGATTTGGTAACTTTGTGGAGCTTGATTTAAGAAATTGTTGAATTTTGATATCTGTCTTGTATAATGATGTTCAGAAGGATAAATAAATAGCCAGGCATAGATAGGTTTTCAAATAATACTATTATTAAGATATATATATGACTGAATACTCCCATTTACGAAAGCGTATAGCCACACGCTTTAGTCTAACACTGAGTCTATTAGGGAAAATGTGTCTGGCATTTCCGGTCACTTGCATGTTTACTTTTGTGAAGCACATGATGATTTTGAAGTGTTTTTTTTTCCCTGGCTTCATTTTTACACCATATTACATACACTGATAGCATGTAGGGCCAGGCAGCTCAGCGCATAGGGACATATTGTGATATGCGCTATATAAGTATGGTATATTATTATTATTATTATTATTTATCAATCCTCTAGAAAGTTACCAAATCACTTTAAAGTGATATGTAAAGCATGTAACATTTTGAAATGGGGGTAAGTGGGGGGGGGGGGGGGGGGGGCTTGCATATCAGTGCCTGTCCTTATAAACTGTTGCGATTGATTTGTGACTCTGTACCGGTACTATGGTACCAAAGAGATAAAAGTTTGTAAATTTGCGCTTGATTGTGGGATTACAATCAATCCGGATCAGTTGCAACTCTTTATAAGAAATGGCTTTGGTGTGACAAACTTATACATATGCAAGTTTACTAGTATTGTAGCTCACAACCCAAAGTGCAGGGTCCCGTTTCATAAAACTTGTTATCAATAACAAGTTACGACATTTGTTATAAGCTACTGAAATCCATGCATCTGATTGGCTGAGAGCAAATTTGTCATAGAAATGTGGCAGTTGTTACTGATAACAAGTTTTATGAAATGGGACACTGATCTGGTCTGCCTTGTTAGCTTCTAAAAAAATCCTTGAATTAGCTCCAGGAACACAGTGAAAGTCATCATCAAATTCTGTTACTAATGATTATTTGTTCTAAAGATTTGATTGATCAATTGATCATTCTTTTGAAAGAGAGGTTGGCTCAGTATTTTTTTGTTTGATCATGTGACATCCCACCAAAGCAAGAAATATGGTATTGATATATTTTAAGCTACTCAAAGTTGACTTCAGTATTATAAAAGAGTTGCGACTGAATCAATCGCTGGTCATCCAATTGCAAATATCCAATCTCCTATCTCTTAACTACAGAGTTGCGATTAACAAATTATTTCAATCGATTGCAAATCTTTATAAGACGGGGCCCAGGGCCCTGTTTCATAAAACTTGTTATCAGTAACAACTGCCCCATTTCTATGACAAATTTGCTCTCAGCCAATCAGATTCAAGGATTTCAGTAAGCTTATAACTGCTATTGTAACTTGTTATTGATAATGAGTTTTATGAAACAGGGCCCAGGTTAGATATTGTGATGATGCACATGACAAAGATCAGAGTAAATGTTATGAAGAATGCTGTTTTAAAGGGCAATCCAACCTTGATAATGAGATGGTTTGTGTGAAAGCAGAAAAATAAGAAAAACAGGATGGTGAAAGTTTGAAAGAAATCGGACAAGGACTAAGAAAGTTATGGATGTTTGAAATATGAGATCACTACATCTATGCGAATCTCAAATTGGCAATTTGGTGAGTCAATTGTGACATTTTTGTGGACAACTCTCCCATTAGTCGTACACAAAAATATTAATTTGCCGATTTCTTCGATGCGCTTTTTCCCTTGGGGCAGTACTCAAAATATATTGGAGATAGCATATTGTTACAGGTCCTCATTAATGAAAAGATCCTACTGAGTAATGCATTTTGAAAAAAAGTGACATTTTAGTCATTTTGTGTGTTAGAGCGAATGGGGGAGTTGTCCACAGCTACATCACAGTGACATTACCTATTCGGCCAATTTGAAATTCCCATATGCATAGTGATTACAACTTTCAAAAATTCATTACTTTCTTATCGCTTGTCCGATTTCGTTCAAACTTTCACCAATCTGCTTCTCTGATTTTTCCTCTTTCTTTCAAAGCAACTTGCTATAAAGGTAGGATTTCCCTTTAAGGCCCGTTCTCATATGATGCAGGAAACAGGCTTTTTTATAAATGTGTCAATCAGTGGCAAGGGGCATGAAAAAGAAAAGTAGCTGTACACAAGAAAGTCATTAAAAACTGTGTCATATGTGAGCAAGCCTTTACATGTACATTCAACAACTGTTTATGTGGTAGATCAATAACTTTGTGAAGGATGTTGCAATATACATATACGTGTATTGCTAAAATGATTAGTTGGTCAAGTAAAAGAGAATTTTTGTGTTTCAGGAAGAAGAGACAAAAAAAAAAGTCAAAACAAGTCAAAACAGGGCCCTGTAACACAAAGGTTTGCAATCAACCGCTATTAAAAGGGCAATGGCCAATCAAGTTCAGTGTTACATGCACATATTGTTCAAAAGGCTGACCATTAACCAATCAGAATCGTTTCAAATTTGCCATGGATTGCAGACGTTTATGGAACGGGGCCCAGATTGTACTGTATTCCAGTTTTTGAGTGGGATTTCATGCCCATGTCGTTGAAAGAGTTGAAGCAATTTTCACATTGAATGCATGTACATGTAGAGCTAGACCATATTTTTGCTACCATATTTTGTTACGAGCAACTTACTTTGTTATACTGAAATTTCTTTTGTGTTCGTAGCGTCTGCATTTCGAAAAGCAATGTTAAAGCGGTGGGTAGATGCCTTCGTAAATGTGCTAATACACATGTATAATTTTCTAGGTTATTTGGTCAAACACTATTAGTGCTGCAATACCCGACATGTATGTTGTTTGTGTTTATTTATTATCAAGAGTAATCTGACAATCAGATACATGTACATGCATTAGGCCTTTGACCATTATCCCTGCATGTATTTTTACAAAGAATACCGTTGAACAAAGATATAACTGGAAATATTGTGGAACCTGCAAGAATGTCCACAAAGCCAGTACAGTGGAAACTTGTTATGAAGAGGTCTGATCTAACGAGATTCCTGATATAAAAGGTAATTTTGCTGGTCCCAGGTCTTTTTGTTCTTGTGTGTTTTTACCCTGATATAGGAGATTCGTGATATAGCAAGGCAATTTTCATGGTCCCAAGGTCCTCGTTATAGTGAGTTTCCAGTGGAAACTCAGTATAAAGAGATTTGATATAACAATATTCCTGATGTAACAAGGTAATATTCCTGGTCCCAGCTCTTTATATTCTATTATTACCTATGCAGGGCATTTTAGCTGCAAAATAAAAAGCCGTATTTTGCGCGCTACTCCAAATTCATCACCGGAGCGGGCAATATTTGCCATATTGCCCTCTTCCGGGTTTTCCCCATAGACCACTGTACTAAAAAAGAGGGCAACATTTTGTCATATTCCACCCTTTCCTGTCAGTACGCTTTTATCAAAGCGCATACGCCCACAGTATTGTGTACACGTTAAGTGTACAAAGGCTCAAACAATGGATACGCGTGGAAACAATTTACGTCACACTTGCTTGGCCCTGATTACAATTTACATAGCCTGTATGAATAACCTGAAATCAGAGAGACTGATAGGCAAACAGACGCATTTGTAATTGCTACAAAATAGGCCTACTTATACATGATACATGTGATATAGGTAATAAATAATATTGACTGGCTCTACTTTCGGGGAATATCGAAAATGTTGCCCTTAACCCTTTCATGACAGGAATTATTTAAAGGTTGAATCGATCACATTTTATTCTTCAAATTGGCAACAATAATATTTTTCTTTTAGTGCTACATGGTTCTAACAAAATGCAATATCTTTGAAAACAATATACATCTTTAGAAACTTAGTCGAAAATTTGAAAAAATTGCCAATTTTGATAAAAAACAGTGATTTTGAACCTCTCAATGTGTTGCCAATTTAAGGATTTTGAAGCTTATTTTCTTTTTTAAAATTCCTGGCATCAAAGGCAATATGGTCATGCAACGAAAATGGACACAGTGTTTGTAGAAATTTTTTCCTTTTCTACTCCTGCATCTGTTATATTTTTTAGAGCTCTGAATCAAAAGTTATTGAGCCAAACCACAAAATGTGGTCAATTGTCTTGAAAGGGTTAAAAGAACCATATTGCCCTCGTCTTCGACTCGGGGCGATATGATTCTGTTGCGGGCAACATATTCGATATCCCCCTAAAGGACATTCAATATTATATAATTGTTTTTTTTTTAACCTGATATAATGAGATTCCTGCTATAACAGTTAAGTCATTAGCCAGTAAACCAGTTTTGTAATTAGGACATGGTACAAATGGCCCTGAAATGACCACTATACATGCATGCGCATTTGTTTTGGTGGACGTTGTCCTTAACAAGTGAAATTGTACTGGTGTGCGCGCGTCATGGAACGTGCAAAATGGCAGAGTATAAATGACCTTTATCATGCGCAAAATGTAATTATGAACTCGCTTGTTAGTAATTGAATTGCTATTGAATTATATTAATCATATTTATGGCTACTATCACCACTCAATCTCTCTGTCTAAAGGACTATCCGTCAATTTGCAAAATATGAAATGTTTCCGAACGCTTGTTTGAGAGGTTTAAAGTGAAGGTTGAGTTCTTGGAAAGGTAAAAAATGATTCATGAGCTTTCTCATTTTTTTTACATTAGTTTTGAAGATAATCATAGCAGAAATGTCCCCTGAAAAGGATTGTTTTCAGATGCCCTCACGTTCAAAATATGACAAGAAACAGCTGAAATGTTCAGGCTGAACATATGTGTGTAGTCCCATATACACATTTCTGTTTGCAGTACATGTGACTCTCAGCAGGATCGAGTCAATTTCTTATCATTTTGGTGATTCTAACACCTCACAGCATACACCAATTCTTATGTGCTATATAATTAACCTTTCTCAATTGCTTTGAGACAGTTTCTTTCACAATTCAATCTCACAACCAGAACTCAACTTTATCTTTAAACACAGGTGTTTTATGCTCTATGTTTTGAAGGGGGGGGGGGGGGGGGGGGGTCGTTTGCCTCACATAATCACTTCTTGTCATGTATTATTCAGTTGGGCTAGAAAAAAAACCCAAACAAAGTCCTTAACCCTTTCGAGACAATTGACCACATTTTCTGGTTTGGCTCAATAACTTTTGATTCAGAGCTCTAAAAAATGAGTAGAAAGAAGCAAATATTTCTGCAAACACTATCCATTTTTGTGTGCATGACCATATTGCATTTGATACCAGGAATTTAAAAAAACAAGCATAAGCTTTAAAATCCCCAATTGGCAACACATTGAGAGGTGCAAAATCACTGTTTTTAAAATAAAAATTTACAATTTTTTCAACTTTTCGAATAAGTTTCTATTTTTAACAATGTTGTTTTCAAAGACATTACACCTTATTAGAACAGCACTAAAAGAAAAATATTGTTGCCAATTTGAAGAACAAAATATGATCAATTTAGCCCTTAAACAATTCCTGTCCAGAAAGGGTTAACCCTTTCAGGACAGGAATTATCTAAGGGCTAAATTGATCAAATTGATAACAATATTTTTCTTTTAGTACTACAAGATTGTAATAAAGGGTAATTATCTTTGAAAACAATATACATGGTAAAAAAGAAATGTCGAAAAGTTGAAAAAGTTGCCAATTTCCATAAAAACAGTGATTTTGAACCTCTCAATGTGTTGCCAATTTAAAGGAGAATGAAACCTTGGGGAAAAATCATTTTTAATGAAGAGAGAGGATAGAGAGGAGCAATTTAAAAAAAGTTTGATCAAAATCGGTTTAGAAATGAGAAAGTTATGAAAGTTTGAAAAGTCTCAATTTACTTTCTATGGCGATCCTCAAAATTGGCACTGTTGCTTCAAAGTGACGGGTTTAGTAGGACAACTCTCCATATGTTTTGTACACAAAATTTCATATTTTCCCCGTTATCTCTCAAGATGCAGCTTGTCTCCTTAGCTCAAGATATATCATGGAGAAATGTATTTGACACATCATATGTTGAGTTCACAAAAAGACAAGCATCTTTAGAGATAATGGAGAAAATATGAAATTTTTTGTACAAAACATATGGAGATTTGTACTACTCTGTCACTTTGAAGCAACATTGTCAATTTGAGGATCGCCATAGAAAGTAAATTGAGACTTTTCAAACTTTAATAACTTTCTCATTTCTTAACCGATTTTGACGGAACTTTTTAAAAATTGCTTCTATCCTCTCTTTTCATTAAAATGGATTTTTCCCCAGGGTTTCATTCTCCTTTAAGGATTTTAAAGCTTATTCTCCTTTTTAAAATTCCTGGGATCAAATGCAATATGGTAACAAAAATGGACATAGTATGTGCAGAAATTTTTGCTCTTTCTACTCGTGTATCTGGTATATTTTTCAGGGCTCTGAATCAAAAGTTATTGAGCCAAACCACAAAATGTGGTCAATTGTCTTGAAAGGGTTAATATTCATGTTATATGCATGTACATTTATTATGTACTTGATGGAAGCATTTGTCAGTCAGCAGCCAAGTTTAATGTCTGTATTAGACCTTCTGTGCTCTGTTTTCAACATTGTCATTTTTTTCTTTTTAATTTTAAATTTGCAATAGAATGCAACATAAATAAAAGGTTGGTTTTTAATTGTTTTCATTGGGGAAAATTCATGGGATTGAGAATGAGTGAGAGAGTGGGAAAAACTACAGAAAAGTTTTGGTAAGAAGTACAGTGGAAACTCAGTATAACGAGGTCCTTTGGACCATCAAAATTACCTTGTTATAACAGGAATCTTGTTAAGCTTAATCTTGGAATCTCATGATATCAGGTTAAAAAAACAATAGAATACAAAGAGCTGGGGCCAGAATATTACCTTATTATATCAGGAATATTGTTATATCAGACCTCTTCATACTGAGTTTCCACCGTATGCAGATAAAAAGGCATTAAAGGAGAGAGTGAGAGAGCCAATGTGGGAGACATTGAGAAAGAAAGAAATGGAAAGAGATGAATTTAAATGAGAGAGGGAAAGAATGAAAGAAAGAGAGAGAAGAGGTGGAGATCCATATATGAGAGGTAGTGAAGGAGGGTTGGAAGGTTGAGAGAGCAAGCATGGGAAACCAAAGTATGTATAGGCAAAGAAAAATATTGGATGAGCAAGATAAATAGAACAGAAAAACCAACATGTAAATGACTTTGTGAGAGAGAGACAGACAGACAGACATAGATTCATAAACAGAAGTAAAACACTGATAATCAGAGGGTATGACATAATAACGCCATAAATATCGCCGAAATATATCAAAAACAGAAATTGTGCGACACATTTTGTATTATTTTCATTTATTTATATACAGGACATAAATCTTTGTACATACAATGTATTCTGTTTGAAGTTGAAGATGAAGGATAATTCCCAAAGCATGACAGATTCAATTTTTCCTTTGAAAGCTTAGAAGCATGTGCACAGTCCTCAAGCAATACATGTATGTCTTTAAAGTTATTGATTAACTTTGTGAAAAATTGTAAAATCAGCTCAAATGCCAGTGAATTGTGTGCAGTCCTCTAACTACATATATAATTAAGGATATGTGAAAGTATGAGAGAAAATGGAACCCGTTTACTATCCTAAAAAAGAGAAAATCGCGATTAATCGCTAGCGCAAGTCGCTCGGCTTCTTCACTGCGCTGCAGTCACAAAAACCAAGCACCAGCGCTTGGCGATTTCAGAGCGGGTTTCCAGCCCGTACGGTATTCTGTGATAGAGTGAGGTATGCCAATCATAAGAGTTCTGTAGGGTTCGGTGGTACTCTATCCCGACATCAATGTTCAATCGTAAATATCTTGATATATAAACGACCGATCAGCTTATAAAACTCAGGCGATTCCTGTCTGAGCTAAAGGTTTGCAGTTATGATTACAGCATTAGCTGTAACAGTGATTTTTTTTTTCAGTCCTGGGCAAAGTTAATCAATGTCTTTAAAGGGCAATCCAACCTTGGTAATGAGATAATTTGTGTGCAAGCAGAGAAAGAAGGAAAACAGGATGGTTAATGTTTGAAAGAAATAGAACAAGGAATAAGAAAGTTATGATTTGAAAAATGAGATCACTACATCTATGCCAATCTCAAATTGGCAATTTGGTGAGTCGATTGTGACATACCATTGGTCAACTCTCCCGCTTGTCGTACACATGAATATTAATTTGCGGTTTTCTCTGAAGCGCCTTTTCCCTCGGGGCAGTACTCAAAACATATTGTAGATAGCATATTGTTATAGGTCCTCATGAAAGAAAAGGATCCTACTGCGCAATAACTTTTTTTTTTTAATGACATTCTAGTCATTTTGTGTGTTGGAGCAAAAAGGATAGTTGTCCGCCACTACATCACAGTGACGTTACCGATTCATCCAGTTTGAAATTCCGATATGTACATGTATAGTGATAACCACTTTCCAAAAGTCATAACTTCCTTATTCATTATTGCTTGTCCAATTTAGTTCAAATTCACTGATTTTTCCTCTTTCTGTCAGAAAAACTTGCTATTAGGGGTGGATTTCCCTTTAAAGTACCTTGGCAGTTGAGCTTGACACTGACAGACACCCAAAGTCTAAATCCGCATCCTCAAACTTCCAAATCTTTACGGGCTGGGCCACTGTTTGCCATGTGTAGACCACAATAAAGTGAAAATGGACCTCTGAGAAAAAAGTACTTGAGTTTATCGTTGAGGAGGTTTTGCCAGCTGTGGGAGTAGGACAGAAGCGATGACCTTAATTCATGGAAGTGGAAATTTTGTGTTTTTAAAGAAACTAGCTCAAAGAAAACTCAAACTTGCTTTAAAATATGCAGTAGATGTGTTGTATGACTACTGACTACTAAACTCTCTTATTCCCATAGGCTTTATACAGCGGCCATCCGGTCGGTTCAAGTAGGCAAGAGGTTAATGCTGGTAATAATTTTTCACTGAAATGGAAATCTCACATATGTAGAATTAATTTTGTATTATACAAGTGACCGGGTCACTTTACTTGATTTCTTAGCCTTCCTTTGTTCATTACTTAGTTATTACACATTTTCAACCAGACTGATATGGAAATCACAATTCTGGATTTCACTCCAATAACTGTTATCAGATCACAGTGCCTTCCAAGGAATTAATCGTATCATGCACCCACTTTCTACACTGGGGTCAAGAGGCACGACTGCTTTGCTATGGCTTGAACTCAAGACCTTCACATCCCTAGTCAAGTGTTTGAAACGACTCCATTCAAAGACAAGTCTATTTTGTGTCAAACTGTCAATTCAGCCACTTGCATAATTAGTCCATAACCCTTAAGCTTTGCAGTTTTTCTACAGCAGTTGACAAGCAGTCTAAGCACTTTCTTCGCCACTATGAAGTCTACGATGAGGTCAGTCATGATCTAGCGCTTTGATGCCTTCTTCTTCATCATATGAAGTCTCTTCATCGCAGACGCCGTACTCGTCTGTGGCAACGCCTTCGCCGAAGCCGAGTTACTCGACATCGTCTTCGCAGTGGCTGACGAACTTGAGGGCGCGCTCTGCCATTTGCCCGACTGCGACACGGATGTCGACCGTTGCACGCCCTGCGGCTTGACCAACTTCCCGCTCATCGTTGTCGCCGTACCCGACGTGCTGGAGCTGCGACTGGTAATGGATGAGGGCGCTATTTTAGCGCCAGTGCTGGTGATGATGCGGCTAGAGCCTGAAGGAGCAGACTTGGATGAGGAGGAATGCTGTCGACTGGTTAGATTAGCTGCATAGCTGGCTAGGCCACCAAATGGCTGCTGAGCACTGGTGGTCGATGTTGGTGAAGGCTAGATAAAGGAGAAAATGAAATGAATACTAACTGGAATTTATAAGGCCATATACCATTGCTTCAGAAGTAATAACATGAAAATTAGTAATTGGTGATACTGGAAGTCAGTATACACGCACTGAATTATCACGGAATATGTACCGAATGCATGGAATAAGAATGAGGGAACTTCTGTAAAAATTCCACAAAAAATACACAGAACAGTTCATTACAAAGGCATTGTTAAAAAAAAGAAAAAGAAGCATACATGCAGTGAAAGTTTTTGCAGTGAGTACAAAAGCGACATCTTACTCCAATTTCCTGTACAGTTTAAACAAAGTATGAAGCACAGCTGATTGTAAACTATGATGTTAAGAAGTGTATGACTATGTTTCTGTAGCCTTCCTCTGCCATAGTTAACAAGACTAAACGTTTCACAGAAGAATTCCCAAATCTGATTGATCAGAAAAATCAAAGATCGAACTGGATGTTCCCTCTCTGAAGTGTATGCTCTCACTGCAGATCATCAGGTATGCTGAAACATTGTTGAGGTCACAAACCCTATCCCCATTTAAACCAATTCAAACCAATAACTTAGTAAAAAATAATTTTAAAAAAGAAATAAAAAGGTAAAAAATATTTGTTTTGTTGACTCTATAATGCTGAAAGAGATTCGATTTCTGATTTTTTTCCGCAATTAAAGACCCATGGTAGTAGGCTGTCATGGGGCATTAGACACCATTCATGTGTTTACCCAATAACAGGTGTTGTCAACCACTCAGAGTGGACTACAATTTTATGACCAGTCATTATCTTTCCTCACCAGAAGACTCTCTGGGAGACCACAGGGTATTTGTTGATGGGACTACGGGTTTGCTGTGTCCCAGACTTGTACACCCATGGGTATTTCCAGTGCTTTCCATCAAGTTTGGAGTCAGCAAATTATGACCTAATGCACACGGAAACTGCCTACAATATCCCTTTAATATGGATTGGCCCTTCTGATATAATTATCATGATCATTATTATTATTAATTTGCATTTTTATCATTATTTTCACTATAATTATTATATTATAATTCAATATTTCTTCATGGTAATACCTATCTTAGGATCAGCGCTTTTAAATTCATTTTGACTTTAATGTCTGATGATGATGATGATGATAATGGTTATTATTATTAATATCATTATTTCTGTTATTGTTATTATTGTCATTATTATTACTATTATTTCTATTATTATGTCCATTGTAATTATTATTATCTTAATAATACATTTCTTCATGGTAATACCTACTTTAGGATCAGCCCTTTTAAATTCATTTATGGGACTTGTTAATAATGATGGTCATGATGTTGAGTATGTTTTATTGATTTTCATGATTACAAACAGTAAAAAAATTAATATCATTATTTTTGTTTTTGTTATTGTTATCATTATCATTACTATTATTTTTATTATTATTTTCATTATAATTATTATCATTTTAATTATATATTTCCTCATGGTAATAATATCTACCTTAGGATCATCCCTTCTAAATTCATTTATGGGACTTGTCTGGTGATGACGATGATGATGATGATGGTTATTATTATTATCATTAATATCATTTTTTTAAATTATCATTATCATTATTATTATTATCTTTTATCATTTTAATGATATATTTCTTCATGGTAATGATTTTATACCTTAGGATTTGCCCTTTTGAATAGATTCATGGGACTAGTCTGGTGATGATGACGATGATCATCATCATTATCATTAATATCATTATTTTTGTCTTTGTTATTATCATTATCATTACCATTATTATTATCATAATTTCTAATATTATGTTCATTATAATTATTATCATTTTAATGATATATTTCTTCCTGGTAATAATATCTACCTTAGGATCAGCCCTTTTGAATAGATTCATGGGACTAGTCTGATCCTGACTCTTTTCCAGGTCCTTCCCAGATGATGATGAGGATGATGAGGAGGAGGACGACGAGGAGCCAGTAGTGATGACCGTTTCTGGTAGGTTAGCTGGTTTCTTAGCAACCTGGATGAATGAGCGATAAGGTTCACAATCTAATATGGAGCGTTTACTGAAAGAATCAGTAAACAGTTGCTTCAACATAATCCGTAAATTTGATAATGTTTAAATGCAATTCCGTCCAAAGATAACCATTTCTATTACAAAATAAAACAAAATAAATAACGCTAACATGAAACACAGAAATGTAATTATAGAGTTTAATATTTGTTGTTTGGCCAAGAAACCTGGATATCTGGAATTTGAGGGTTCATTTTTCTTTTGGACACATCGATTTGTGAGACATCTGATGTACTTATCCAATTTATTGATCCTCATCTGGAATTTGCCAAAATACAATTTCCAGCGCATCATTATTTATTTTCTTACATACCTAGAGAGATAAGAAAAGAGAAGGAGAAAGTAGAAGGAGAAAAGGAAAAGTATAAGGAGAAAAGGAAAAAGGAGAAGGAGGAGAAGAATATCAGATGGCGGGAAGTACAGAGGTGAATTTAAAAAATACTTTCGAGTAAAAAAAAGAAAGAGAAGTTGGTAAGAGGTGGTGGTAAAATTGAAGTGAAATTGATCTTACCATCTTTATCATGTTGCATTGACACTTAGCACAGAGATGAAAAATATACTATAGTAGAAACTCATGAAGAACACTGACATAACAAACTCTTGTTATATAAGGTAAAATTCCTGATCACACTTCTTTGTATTCTATTCTATTGTTCTTTGTGTGAGTATGTGTGGGTTTTTTTTTAGCATTCATGAAAGAAAGTATTTTCTTTGGTCCAAAGAAATTTGCTGTAAAGAGGTTCCAATGTATAAGAATTAAGAAAAAAAAAAAAAAGGACTTGTAACAAAATGGTGGTAAAAATAGAAGTGAAATTGTTCTTACCATTTTCTTCATGTTGCGTTTACACTTAGCACAGTACCAGACCAGCCTAGGATCATTAGGATCTGTATCAGTTACTGGAGGGGTGTGGCATTTCTGGGAATGACAAGAAAAAAGGACATGAGTCAAACAACATTACCTGTATACATGTAGTCTTTCACTGTAAATTTTGCTGGTTCAGATTGGCCATCATTTAACAATTATCATTTTCATCATCATCATCATCATCATCATCATCATCATCAAAATCATCACCACCACCACCACCACCACCACCACCACCACCATCAAAACCTTCACCATCACCACAATCATCATCACCATCATCATCATAACTACTACCACCATCATTGTAACTACCACCACCACCACCATCATCATCATCACCATGACCACCACCATCATACTATCACCATCACTATCATCATCATCCCCATGACCACCATCATCATAACTACATGTACTACCACCACCATCACAATCATCATCATCACCATCATCATCATAATCATTATCATCATTACCACTACCACTACTACCAGTCTAAATCATCATCATCATCATCATCATCATCCCCATGACCACCATCATCTTAATTACTACCACCACCATCATCATCATCATCATCAACACCACCACCATCATCATCACCAAAATCATAACTACTACGACCACGACCGTCACCATCACCACCATCATTATCATCATTATCACCACCACTAACAATATCATCGTCGTGATGACTACTCACCTGATGATATAGGTTATGGCATTCCTGGCATTCAATGAGTGTGTTACCAGCTGAGATATCCAGATCCTTACACACGACACAGACCAGACCTAGCCACATCTCATCATCATCACCTGCACCTCCTAGTTTCTCGTCCTCCTTCTTGAACTCACCCTCGTTGTCTGCGAGAAGAAAATCAGAATGGAATATAACTTTAACTACTTTCCCTTAGTTCTAACTTTCTAACATACAGGGATGCCACTTAGAATTGATAAAAAAGTAGGAAAACTCATCTAGAGTGGGCCCTTATGTACATAAAAAGTGTTTTTCTATGGCTAAAAATATCGTGAAAAAGTAGGAATTCCTACTTTTGTCTGAAAAGTGGCATCCCTGAACATAGTTCTAGCCTTCCATCTCTCTTTCTTTCTTATCCCCCTCTCCACCTCTTTCTTTCCCTCTTTCCTGGCTTCATTCTTCTTTTTTATCTTTCCTCCTATCCTCCCTTCAAGTTTCCTCTCTTCCCTTCTTCCTCTTACCTTTCTTTGCTCTGCCTTGTCTTTGCTGCCTTCTCCTCTGCCTTCGCATCATCTTCTTTTTAATCCTTCTATCCATCTGATTTATTTTCTTCCCTCTCTCTTTCTTTCCTATCTCCCTCTCCACTGTTCTGTTACTTCTATCTTTTCTTTTTTTTTCTTTCTGTTCTTCCCTGTTTTCTTATCTTCTCTTATCATTCCTTCTATCTTCTCTTCTCCTTTTCCTTTCCTCCATCCTTACTTTCCTCTCCACTATTCTGACTTGTCTTCTCTTCTTTCTCCAGTCTTTTCTTCCTTTACATCATTTCATACTTTCCTCCTATCCTCCCTTCAAGTTTCCTCTCTTCTATTCTTCCTCATCTTTCTCACAACTTGTCCTCTCTCCTCTCTCTTTCTCTCTCTCTCATCTCTTCTTCCCTAATCCCTTTTTTGTTTTTGTTTTTGTTTTCTTTCCTTTACTTTTTTTTTTTGCTCTTCACTCCTTCTTTCTTACCTTCTTCTTCACTACTCTGACTGGTCTTCTCTTCTTTTTCCTCCGTCTGTTCCTCTTCCGTATCATCATCATCTTCCTCCACACCGTGGTCGTCGTCGTCATCGTCGTCATCATCATCAATGACAGGTTTCCGTGGTTGAATCCTGGACTGACGAACCTCCGTTTCTATCTTTTGTTTCTTGGAGGCGATGCCTGTATCTCCACTTGACAGAGCTGCTCCAAAGCTGGACTGTTGTTGGAGAAAACAAAGCACCACAATCCCATAGACCATAAACAGGGTTGTCACCAGGGACTTTTTAGTGGTGGAAATTTTATCGCCTGACACCTTGCCACGGGGGTTCAGGGGGACAAAAACTAGTCGGTTTCAGGGCTTATAAGTTATAGTTAAACAGTAAAAATATCATGTATCTACACAGTACACTGTATTGTAGCTGCGGCATTAAGCATTGTAACTACTGTACTAGTATTTGGTTTACTTTGTACATATACCTGCTGTGAGTGCTGTCAGATTACTGGCTTAAACCACAATCATGTTCGTAGGTCAGAATCGTAGTATTTTTTCTTTGTCAGTGGGGAAATTAGTGCCGGGCGGGCGGGTGTGATGTTGCATTGAGTGCGGGTCGGAAATTTCGAGTGGTGGAAGGTTCCAACCGGCGCTGACCACCGTAGTGACAACGCTGACCATATGTGACCAGGCACCACAAAACCACCAAAACGTCGCACTGTGTGATTTTCAGTTACAGCTCAATCAATGTGTTTTGGGTTGGCATGGTCGAATTTTAGTTTTGGGTATTTCCTGAAAGAGTATACTTTTTTCTAAGTAATCTAAAAATTTGGAGCCACCAAACAATCTAAAAGTGGTATTTTTATGTATGTCTTCTCTGGATTTTGTTGTATTACTTTTCTTTTTCACGACCCTGAATACTAGTCTCATTTTGATCTCCCATAACTTTTAAACAGAGTAAGTCCTTGCATTGATACTTGTGAACCATAATGAACAGGATATGCCTAATAAGTATGCTAAGTTTTAGGACAATCTGATAACCCCTTCATAGAAATTTTCATTGAGTTCTAATCCTCCTTTTGTCACCTTAGCACAACACCTTGCAAGTCAGAGTGCTTCAATAGACTGCAAACTTTAAACCCTTTATATTTCTCAAAAGTAACATTCTGAGGGACTGTGCATTCTACTTTTTGTACAGTGAGTTAGGAACATGAAAAATGCTAATGAGTTATATCATTTTAAAGCTGAGAATCTCCTCTTTCAGAATCAGACCTTAACTAAAAATTCATATCTGGCGACTTTTTGGTGGTTTTGTGGTGGCTGGTCATGTGACCTGGCACCACCAAACCACCAAAAAGTCACAAAAAATATTTTTCTGATTTTTTTCATTTACATTTACTAGTTACGATTACTTTCTCACTATTATTATTATCATTCTGACATTACCTTATCAGCAGGTCTCTTCAGAGCTGTCTTTTTGGTAGGTACATCACTCCTAGATGCAGGAACAGATGGAGATGCAGGCTTGCTGCTCAGCTATAGATACAACAAGGAAAAAATTTCTTATTATTCAGACTCTCGAAACAACAAGCTCAAATGTGAATAGCTTTCCAAGTTCAATATCACATTCAGTTGCATTCACTTCTGTCATAAAACATACTGCACAGGTGTGCCCCCCAGTATAAGTCAGTACGTAATGAATGGTACAAATGACCCTGAAATGACGGCAATTTGTAGGAGTACACGCATCTGTTTTGTTGGAGATGCTACTTGTTCAACAACTGAAATCATACTGGTGCGCACACACACAATGACAGCATATAACGATCAATTGTTCTCGGTACAAATGACCGAAGTTATCTGCACATGCGCGAATTGTAATTACGAACTGGCTTGTTGGTTGCAATGGACAAGTGAAAATCCGCAATGCCTCATGGTAATAGATATCATGAAGTAGTTTAATGAAAACAAATACATGCTGCATTATTTTCGTGTGATATTTGGACAAGTTTCATTCAATGCTCTCTCCACTTTTGCCGTAGTTTTTATCTGTGAAGCATCAGAATGCTATTCCACACTTCAAAATTTGAAGAGATACCCGTAGATGAAAGAAAAACAGTGGGTGAGATGGCCACGCAACAACGTTGCCACAGTAGCGAAAGATTTCATGTCGACCTCGGAGGTGGGAAATTGACCTATCTGTGGCATCTGATAGGTGGAGCAGCGTATTGCGAATATAGGCATCATCAATTACCTTCCCAGTGGTCTTTCCCAGGACATCATCCAGCATCTGTTTCAAGAGGTCTGTAGAATCTTTACTCTTAGACCGCAGAAGGGCCAGGGCTTTCATGAACAGTGGGTCCAGTTCCATACTAGCCATCTCCTTAGGATCTAGATGGGTCCTAGAACACAGAGAAAGTGAAGTAATGGTGTACCTTCAGAGACATCTATAAAATGAGACAAGTGGCCATTAAATGACCAATCCAGTGACAGTGTCAGAAAATGAAGGGGTGCATGATCAACTCTTTGTGTACACATAACATCTTGCTGAGAAGAAGTTGTGTGAAGGCATCATGAAATTTTCAATTTTACATATATATGAACACCATGATTTGAAGTATCTGTGGTTTTTCCTCCATTTTTATACTTCCAAATGTTGATTTCTTTACAAAAAAATAAAAAATTAAAAAATATGTGAAATATCTGTTTGCTTAAGTCTCTCAATGGTTATTTTCATCTAATTGTTCTATATTATGCTTTAAATTATGGTCCATGTATTAAGTATTTGTACACCCTGATGAAGGCACATTTGTTTTGTTTTAATTGTACTGTGCCCTAGACCTGGGTCTATATGTTCACCCCTTCTTTATTTATTTTGAATAAAGTATGATACATGTATATATAGTTTGAGTACACAAAAAGTATGTTGATGTCACCATATTTTGTGGATGACCAAACCGTGCACAAGGTCAGTATCTTACAAACTGATAAGATTTCAAAAATCTGGTAACGATAATGAAAAAGAGGAAACTAAAATTATCTTGAGACAACATATTCTTTAGAACGCGGCAAATTAATTAAAAATCATTTGGAGGGTTGAGGTATCAATATTTCTGATGGAGATAAGTATAAACAGCAACAGATGACATTAATATTTCATTGTACCAACATTATCAAAGATTCGTCGTCATTTTTTTATTTCAAACTTCCTTCATCTTCTTTTGTATTTGGTACCAATATGACCGGAAAATTCTCTATTTTCAGAAAATAATCAAATTTTATTCTGGGGTCTGAGGACAAGAAATGTAGTTTTTATCACAAGTTTTTTGTCACAAGTTCTCATAGGCGATTTTGTGTGTCAAAAAATGGCGCCCTCTAGCGGTTTTGCAAATCTCTAACATAGACATCACATAGAGACTGAGATTCTGGTGGCTGTTCAAGATTTGTCATGGAAGGCACTCGCCACTTATCCAATGAACACGCTCAAGTGTAAAAATCAAAATTTCTTTCGCGAGGGCTACTTTGAAGTCCACCTAATGTGTTCAGAGATTTTAATGCACTACCACCCATGGGCAGAAATATTATTTGACGGTGGCTCTTTTTCCATTTACATTGGCTTTTTCAAGAGTTTCTGAGGCTAATCGCCTTTTGGCTTTAGCCCCCGCTTATTTTTTTCACTGAACACAATTAAAATATAACCTTGTCCTCCCAAACCAATATGGTCATGGCGAAAACACATAAGGGCTGCCCTCTACTGCTGTACTACTGCCAGCAACAATAAACAAATGCAAATTTCCTCTCTCAACACAGAAAGGGCAGCATGCCAGCAGTACAGAATTCAGAAGCATCAATTAGTCTCAGCAGAAAAATAGAATGAACACAAAATTTAATGCTTAAAATTCCATATTCCCTGAATCAGTGGTTTAGCTGGTCACCAAACGAGGGATTTTCACAGACAACTTGCTGGTAAGTTCTAATAATCTGATTTCGCTCTTTTGATCTGGTAATTTTGGCTGGATATACTACAGCAGGATGGAGCGGCACAGTTTCAAGTGGGGCTGAGTGGTTCATCAGATATACGAGTAGCACTCGCCCTCGCGCACAGTGACCAAGAAATGTATGCAATGATTCCCATACAGTGCTTTGCCAGAACTGACAGTAAATTACGGATTCCATTTAGAAATTACGTTTGCAAACATGTTTTCTTTCCTTGTTCATGTTGTTGTTATTCATTTTTTCTCCTTATTCATTCCTCTTCTTTCTTTCTTTATGTTATTCCACTTATACATGTACAAGCTTATCTGAAGATAACCTTGTGATCAGGGGTCGGGCTAACTCGGCACTAGGGCGAACTCGGCACTGCGCGGTGACCATGTTTCAAGAGTTGAAGTCCACGCTACGCACCGTACCCTTTTTTAGCCTTAAATTTCATGTTTTGCATAATTTTACTTCTTGAAATTGTCAACATTACTTCTTTGCTAATAATTTTACACATTTATATCAAATAATTTGAATTTAAGTGTTTTGAAATGTGTAATTAAATGCGAAATTCAACACAAGTGCTTGCGATCACTTTAACTCTCTGGGCTCACTCCGCGGCGATTTTCCGCCAAGGCCGAGTTCGCCCTAGTGCCGAGTTAGCCCGCATCCGTAGCTCTTTTATGGGTGAATAGGCTTCAATAGCTATTGTGTGTATCAGCAGGCCCTTTTCCAAGCTAGATCATTCATACAGGAGAGGAAAATAATTATTTAAAATTTCACAGTGAAATTTTAAATAATTATTTTCTCACTTTCAATTCTGAATCCCCTAATTTGTGGCACAGTAAGAGTGGAAGAGTCCATGAATCAGGTAATCATGGTAATCTAGCAAATTTAAGAAAATTAAATCTTGCTTAGAGCAATTTTGTTGTCTGTTTTTGACTGCTGCAACAGTGAATGTTGGACACAGTCCCACATAGGCAAGGGCCCATGAGTGGCAGAATCCCCGAGTGGCAAGGCCAAGGGCCCATGAGTGGGCCTATGAGTGATGTTATTCTTTGTTTTTCTCCTTTCATTTCCCTTTTTCTTTCCTCATGTTATTCTGTTTTTCTCCTTTTATTTTTTCTTTCTATCTCGCGAGACATGACATGAGACCGCGACTTAGAGTGGACTCGCGCTCGTCTCTATTTTTCTTTTCTTTACAGTCACTGTACACAACAGTAATATTGAAGCTCAACGGACTGTATGTGATGTGGTTGTCTCTGCCAAGAAAGACTATTATCATGTCAGACTTTCTTCATGTAATACCAAGGACATGTATAAGACTGTCAATGAATTGCTTAATGTCAGTAGTAATGTTCTTCCTGTATGTACAAACTCTTCTGATCTTGCTGAAGATTTTTCAAATTACTTTGTCAGTAAGGTATCTAAAATTAGGGGCGATATAGAGAGCACTGTTCCAACAAAACGTAATGTTCCTACTGTATCCTCAAACACATGTGAACCTGACTCAACTTTTTCTCAGTTTGATTTTGTGAGTGAAAATGTCTTGCAGTGTATGATTTCTAAATGTCCTTCCAAATCTTGTACTTTGGATCCCATGCCAACATGGCTGGTTAAGAAACATTTGCCAGTTCTACTTCCAGTACTGTTACGTATCGTGAATCTATCACTGTCTACCGGTGTTTTCCCAGAGAGACTTAGATCGTCTATCATTACACCAGTATTGAAGAAGTCCTCTCTGGACAAAAATGATTTAGGTAGTTACAGACCTGTTTCCAACATACCATTTTTAGGCAAATTAATCGAAAAGGCTGTTTCTAAACAGGTGTCCGACTTTGTCAACCGTAATGATTTGCTTGATCCTATGCAGTCTGCATATCGCGTGGCACATAGTACTGAGACTGCACTCATTCGACTGCAGAATGACGTACTTTGTGCAATCGACAACAGGCAAGCTGTTTTCTTATTAATGCTGGACCTCTCATCCGCCTTTGATACGGTGGACCACACAATTCTCTCTCATAGGCTGGCCGATGACTTCGGTCTACGAGATAATGTCCTTTCCTGGTTCAAATCGTATCTTAGCAACAGGTCTTGTAGAGTCCATGTCAATGGATCATTCTCCAGTGACAAAAGGTTGGAATTTGGGATACCGCAAGGGTCAATTGTTGGGCCACAGTTATTTACATATTACATTAGGTGTATTGGTAACATCATCAGCCAGCATTCAGTTCAATACCATGTGTATGCTGATGACATCCAGATGTTTACCATTTTTGATCCTACCAAGCCTGGAGATGCAGCTTGCGCATACTACCGTATCTCGAAGTGCTTAGAAGACATACAATCATGGCTTGTCAGTAATAAATTGAAGTTGAATTCCAGTAAAACTGAGTTCTTCATTGCTGCATCATCCACCGACTTGAATCGGTTCAATGACCTTTCATTTTCTATTGATGATCTAGACATCCCAATGTCTTCAACAATCAAGGATCTGGGTGTTGTCTTTGATAAGGAAATGAAAATGTCTGACCATGTAACAAACTTGTGTCGTACCCTCAATTGGCAAATTTACAACCTCAATCGCATCAGGGGGTACTTAAATAAAGACACTTGTCATAATGTTGTTAGAGCACTTGTGCTATCCAGGCTTGACTATGGTGGATGTTTGCTTGGGGTCATCAGTAAACAGGACCTGGGCAGACTTCAACGTCTTCAGAATAAGTGTGCTCGTCTAATATGTCAAAAACCAAAATGGTCCCACGTCACTCCATTACTCAATGAACTTCACTGGCTTCCCGTTTCTAAGAGAATACAATACCGTATACTGGTTCAGACTTACAAATCACTGTCAACCACACTTCCTCAATACATCTCCTCACTCTTTCAGCAACAGAGAACATCATATTCTCTTCGTTCTACTTCTGCTCCTTCCTATGTCATTCCAAAATCCCGAAAACAAGCTGGCTTCAAGTCCTTTCAGTCACTTGCTCCACAACTTTGGAACAGACTCCCCGCATCTCTCCGTAATAGCACATCACTTGACATCTTCAAGAAACATCTAAAAACTTACTTATACAATTCTTAATTTACTTGAATAGACTTTAGGTGACAGTGCCTTGTATCCTTTGGAAAAGGCGCTATATAAATCCAATTATTATTATTATTATTATTATTATTACTAAATATAGACAAAACACAATTTTCAGTTATTGGGACTGTCTGTGACTTGTGAACTTATAAATTTAGAGCGGAATAACAAGCAGAGTGCCAGAGAGACATGGGTAATAACGTAGAGAGTTGAGAAAACAGATTTTTCAGGTAGTGTGCACCCAAGAAATATTAAAATACGTACCAAAATGATGGAACCACAATAAAAACCTGCTTTTTACTCCCAAGAAAGAGAGAAATTTCGCCAGCTCATCCGCTATATCCGCCGTGGAATTTAGACGCTGGCTTTAAACAGGCAAATAATAAAATAAATAAATAAATAAATAAAAATACCCCCCCCCCCCACCCCCAAAAACAAAAAACAAAAACAAACAAAACAAAACAAAACGAAAAATGAAATAAAAAAGAGAAAAGGTGTATGAACAAGATGATATTGTGAGCATTTTCCTATCTAGCCCTTGCATGTTGGCAGATCTTAAATCAGACGACCTCTATTTTACAAATCCATAGGCCTAAAGGCCACCGCACACCTTACGATCGGTCTGCGATTCGATTTCAGAAGAAAATGTAATATCATTTGACAAATCATTTAAAAACGAAAAATATTTTTGAGTGAGGGTCTGAATAGTCATACAGATAGTAAAATCGATGATACGGCCTTTGCAGAGTTTTCTAGTCGGTGGAATGGCCAAATCGGCTCCGAGTCGCAGTGATGTCACAAAAATCGTACGACTGCCTACAATTTGAAACTAATTTTGCCCTTATTCTCTGTAGAAAGCTGACATCTCACCCAAACCCTATGTTTAGTATTCATATTACTTTTCAGAACCTGAATAGGGTAGATTTCATTTGTTATAATGCCAATTTTTAATGCAATATGGCTTTTTATTTCATAAATCGGATCGCAGACCGATCGTAAGGTGTGCGGTGGCCTTTAAGCAGAGGATCTATATTTTGTTTCTATAATTATCAATGTTATTTTCAAGTTAAAGGGCAATCCAACCTTGGAAATAAGATGATTTGTATGAAAGCAGAAAAATAAGAAAAACAGGCCATGGTGAAAGTTTGAAAGAAATCGGACAAGAACTAAGAAAGTTATACGGATGTTTGAAAAATGAGATCACTATACATCTATGCGAATCTCAAATTGGCAATTTGGTGAGTCAATTGTGACATTTTTGTGGACAACTCTCCCATTTGTCGTACACAAAAATATCATTAATTTGCGGTTTTCTTCGAGGCGCTTTTACCCTCAGGGCAGTACTCAAAATATATAAGAGATAGCATATTATAGGTCCACATGAACGAAAGGATCCTACTGAGTAATGCATTATGAAAAAAGTGACATTTTGGTCATTTTGTGTGTTAGAACAAATGGGGAAGTTGTCCTCAGCTACATCACAGTGACATTACCTATTTGGCCACTTGAAATTCCCATATGCATAGTGATTACAACTTTTAAAAATTCATAACTTTCTTATTGCTTGTCCGATTTCGTTCAAACTTTCACCAGTCTGCTTCTCTGATTTTTCTTCTTTCTTTCAGAGCAACTTGCTATTAAGGTTGGATTTCCCTTTAATAGAACTGCTTGAGAGAAAATAAAATGATTCAACATTATTCAGAAATTCATGCGATGTATTTTGCAGGAGAGAAGGGGTAAAATGAGCAAAAAAAAATAAGAGCTAGAGAAGAGTGAGGAGAGGAAAGAGAAAAGAAAAAGCTGAAAGAGAGAGAGAGAGAGAGAGAGAGAGAGATAAAGAGAGAGAGAGAGAGAGAGAGATGGGGGAGGGGAGACAGAAGATAGAATTTGATGACCATAATAGTGGATTCTTTTATAGCCTCATATCTGTCATGTAGAGATGCTCCTGTATTTTTACCCCGGTAATAGCCTTACTCCACTCAAGCATAATTATAAATACTCTATTATAGCCTACCCCTGGATGGAGAGTGGCAAATGTAGACTGCTATCATGGCAATGGCTGAGCTGGGATTCAAATCCTCTTCCTCTTCATGGAGATCCATTCCAAGCCGCATGAGCCACTATACCAAACCTTTGGAGGAGATAGAGAGAGAGGGAGATAGACAGAGGGAGAAAGAGAGAGAGAGAGAGAGAGAGAGAGAGAGAGAGAGAGAGAGAGAGAGAGAGAGAGAGAGAGAGAGAGAGAGAGAGAGAGAGAGAGAGGGAGAGAGAGAGGGGGGGGGGGGAGAACTTGAATTTGCCCTCTCCCTATCTCCCCGCTCGCATAACCTCTTCTCCCTCTTTCTACCTTCTCTTTTATAAATGTCTGGATCCCTATCCTCTCTCTCTTTTCACACAAACACACATACAAACGCGAGTAGAATTCAACCGCATAACCGATGACCCGTCTGAAATGTTTCTATACAACCGACGACTTGTTCGTGTAACACTAACTGATGACCTACCCCCATATGCAAAAGCATGTAATTTGGGTCTAACTGCGCAGGTCTGCCAACCGAGTTAGTTAGACCCAAATTACATGGTTACATCGGTTCGCTGTGTGTCATCGGTCCGAATGTAAAGTTCATGCATATGTCATCGCTTTAAATGGGCGCACATACACGCGCGCAAATACACACACACACACACACACATTCTCTCTCTCTCTTTCCCCTAACTCATATCCTTTTTTTCTCTCTCTCTCTCCTTTACTCATTTCTCTTTTTTTTTCTCTCTCTCTCCCTATCTCATCTCTTTTTTTCTTCTCTCTCTCTCCTCCTCTCTAACTCTTCTCTCACCTACTCTTTTCTCTGCTCCATACCCTCAAAATAACAGCAAGTTCATAATAACATTATCTTAAACAGGTTAATAAAAAAGGTCCAAAAACACACACAAAAATGTGCCCAACCTGTGTCCATTACAAAATTACAAAATGGAAAAAATAAAGCAAGCATGTATTTAGTTATTAGATTTATTTTTTATTAAAAGAGTGTAGCAATAGAGGAATAAAGCTGCTCTATATCACATTCCAAATATCCCTTGTCCTTAAAAAAAAAAATCCAACATAATCATCACAAAAATATCAAATAAAATAGCAACTGGCAAATGATTGTGAAATAAAATGTGCAAGTGTTGAGTAATAAACAAACATGCAAACGAAAAAGAGGCATTCCAAGACATGTCAGAATTACATCATCTACCTGCAAACTGTCCCATTTAAAAAAAAAAAAAACCATTACATGTGTTGTGGTTTTCAGCAAATTATTGTTAGTTTCTTATCATTCGGCACACTACAACTTGTACATATTACATAACAAGTCAAAATTATTTTTTTAAGTATCAAGGTTACCGAGGTTTCACCTTTTCAGCTGAGGCTATTAGTTGAGTATACTTTTTTTCTTTGCAAGCAGCCCCCCGCTGCAGCCCATGAGACGCCATTCCAAGAGACTTACAGCCCTAAAGAAAGACAGTCCATTGTCGGTCTTGTGTGCCTTCCAATAAGTTATCTGAAGGTTCATGAGAACAACAGTGTCAGTCTACTGGGATGTCACCCCCCCCCCCCCCCCCCATTCACAGGAAATAAAATTCTGCAACAATACAGTGGAACCTGATTATAAAGAACACTTCTATAATGAACTACTCTTGTTATAACAAGGTCATTTTGCTGGTCCCACTTCTTTGTATTCTACTGATTTTTAGCCCTGATATAACAAGGTTTCAATTTAAAGAGGTAATTTCCTTGGTTCCCAAGGAGTTTGTTATAACGAGGTTCCACTGTATAAAAAAATAAAATGAATATTTCAATAATGACACTTAAAGAGAAGGTCAGGAATTATTTAAGGAGTAAATTGATCACATTTTGTTCTTCAAATTGGCAACAGTAATATTTTTCTTTTAGTGCTACATGGTTCTAACAAAATGCAATGTCTTTGAAAACAATATACATCATTAGAAACTTAGTCGAAAAGTTGAAAAAATTGCCAATTTTGATAAAAAATAGTGATTTTGAACCTCTCAATGTGTTGCCAATTTAAGGATTTTGAAGCTTATTCTCCTTTTTAAAATTCCTGACATCAAACGCAATAAGGTCATGTAACAAAAATGGACATAGCATGTGCAGAAATTTTTGCTCTTTCTACTCGTGCATCTGGTATATTTTTTAGAGCTCTGGATCAAAAGTTATTGAGTCAAACCACAAAATGTGGTCAATTGTCTGGAAAGGGTTAAGGTGATAAATAATTTGTGAGCTTTCCGTTTCCGTTTATATCAGTTTGGAAGAACATCATGTAATAGAAGAAATATCCTTTGAAAAGGATTGCTTTTCAAACACCCAAATATTTGAAATATGATGAAAAAAATTACCGGAAGTTCTGTATATACCAGTTAGCAGTGGCGAGTGATGTGACTTTCAGCAAGATCGGGTCGATTTTTCATCATTCTGATGATTCTAAATATCACAGCATATATACCAATTCGTATGTACAGTACTACATAATCAAATTTTCAAATTGCTTTCAATCTTTTTAATCACATGACCAGAAATCAAATTTATCTTCAAAGAAATGCTTCAGATGGCAACTCTAACTGACTTTATCATCCTCTTATCACAACATTCAATGACATTTCGTCCAAAATTTATATTAGATATTGGAACTTGATAAGTCACTGCTTGGAGAAGACAAGAACAGAAACACTTGGCTGTGATTAGAGCTAAAAGAAAGCTCTTATCATCTATCATGAGATCTCTCCCTCCTTAAATCTTTTATTCTTACATTCTTCCTATTACTTCTTTCTCTATCTCTTTCCATATTTCTGTGATGACTGTGGTAACTATTGTCACTGTCACTTTCTATTTCATCTTTTTCACTCCTTCTCTTCAGTCTATCATAATCCCTTCTGTCAATCATTGAATGTTCAGCTTCTCTCTTGTCTGTACCTCGATACTTTTTGTTCTCAACATCATCGCTTTCATCGCTGCTTGCTCTCTTTCTCTGCCTATCCCGGTCTCTTCTCTCCGTCCTTGAATCTTCCATTCGTTTATCTTTCCTTCTATCTCCGCTTTCCTTCCTTCTTGCGTGATGATGATGATGATATTCATCATCCCTATCCTGACTCCTTCTATCCCTCTTTCCATCAAAGTGCCTCTCCTTTTCACTATTCCTTCTTCCAGTATCGTTATCTCTACTATCACGATGTGAAAAATATGTTCTATCCACTCTGTGTTTATGATGGTGAGTATCCTCATCACTGCTGCCAGGTTTATGTCTGTTCTTCCCTCTATCATTGTCCCTTCTCTCTTTTGAAGAATCTTTCAGTCTTCTTTCCTTCTTTTCCTCCTTTCTACCAGAGCTCTTAGAAAGTTTCTTGCTTTTCTTGGAGTAATCATGGCTATCCTCACTATCGCTATCCGATGAAGACGCGTCCCTCCTTTCTCTCTTCCTCTTCCTGTCTTTCTTTCTCTTGTGCTTCCTACGTTCCTCTTTGCTGCTTTCCTCTTCCGTGCTGTCACTCTCAGAAGATGAGACCTTCTTCTTACGTTTCTTCTTCTTCTTTAATTTCTCCTTCCTGCGGTGTCGACCCATCTGATCATCTGAATCAGACTCATCACTAGAGGAAGACCTTTTAATTTTCTGTTGAGAAATAAACAAACAAATCACCGTTCAGACAAATCTGCTATATATTGTCAGCTGGAAGCCAGAAGGGCGTACCAGTACACTGCTTGATTTAATGGCTTTTTGCCTCTCAACAGGCAATATACAAAAAATAGAAAATAATCTGATTTTGGTTGAAGGCTTTATTCATTTTGGTTAAGATGACAGATCAAAAGTTTTTTAGTCAGATTTCTAAGATTTCAAGGGATGAATAGCAAGATAACTGCTGAAAAGTTTTTGATCCTAAAGTGGTGAATATGTAACTTAATTTCTGACTTTAATACCTCATCAATGATAAAGGAAAAAAAAAAATGAATTCATGAGTTTGAAAAACACCTCCATTTACTTTTTTCTTTTTCTTGTGTTTGTGACCCTTTTCCTTGGAGTCTGTCACATCTGGTTGATTGTGTGATAACATGCTCATATCTATGTCTGGTATAAGGTCATACGTCTTCTCACCAGGCTTGTAGAAACAGTCTTGTGTAAGATGACCTATAACAGATGATAAAGATGGAAAATGTTAATGGTTTATCTAAATCTTGTTTTCATCGACTGCAAAACCAGAAATATCTGAGGCCTTAAATTTTCAAAAATTTCAAAACAATGGATGTTTTAAGGCAACAACTCTGCAAATTGCAGAAACGCAATGTTGTTTTTCCATCATCCCCATCCTTTCTTCTCTCTCTCACTGTCCTTTTCCTTCTCTCTCTTTCCATCTCTTTCCCTATTTTGGCTAACTGTCTTTCTGTCCCTCTCTTTCTTTCTTACATTATAGGGTGTGTGTGTGTGTATGTTTATCATAAGTGCATTAGGGTGTGATTATGCCTGCGCATATTTATGAGCAAAGTGAACATTTGTATTTTTGTAACTACCACAAGAATTATTATATGAACAATTATCATTTTGTAAACCCCATGCACATGTACTCTTCATTGTGCTGGAACTACAGTTTTCAAGCACTTTTCTTAGTTTCTTATTTCTTTGACACTATTATTTGTACGATTCCATTCATGTATTCAAATTTAGTTATAAACCACTTTGGAAATTGTAAAAGTCTAGTTTTAAAGTATGTAGCATACAGCAATACTGTCATTACCAAGTTTGCAAATTCAACCGGTTGAATATCAAACTAAAGATAAGTGAGAGTGACATCTATGCTATT
This sequence comes from Heliocidaris tuberculata, assembly GCA_025618425.1. NCBI lineage: Eukaryota > Metazoa > Echinodermata > Echinoidea > Camarodonta > Echinometridae > Heliocidaris > Heliocidaris tuberculata. Next base: position 33,015,893 of record CM046842.1, on the reverse strand, counting down.
TAATCATGTATTGGGTCATTACAATGTACAAAGATTTCTAAAGGTGATATGCTAGGCTGTTGTGTCACATTGACACTTTTCAATGAATATCTGGGTTTGTGTTAAAAATAAAATCATCAACCAGTGACCTACCCACAGTACCGCATTTTCTGCATGTAGTATTGAGTACAGCTCCAAGCTCTATCTTTGGTTTGGGAACATAGCCTCCCTTCTTCCTTCTTTGTTCCTCCTGTCTGGTATGACAAAAGAAAACGAAAGAGAGAGAGAAAGAGAAGAAAAACACCAAGGTGAATGCGACTGCGTCTGGACGGTTCTGAGAACGAAGATTTTTAGAAGATGACTGTTCCACAACTTCATGAGTTCTTAACAGAGAGAGGCGTAACATGCAACAGTAAATGAAGAGTGGAGCTTGTCGGTCTTGCATCAACAGCCAGGGCTACATGTATACAGGATACAGACCTACTCGTATTTTTCTCCGACCAGCACATCGTTGCTGTGTAACGGAACCCCATACCCAAAACACTTTTGTATGGTAACATTTATAAATCAATACTTAAGTCACTTTTGAATGACGTTTAGACCTGTTCTTGACTAAGACACATTAGCTGATCAATAGGAAAACTCATAAGGATCGGGGCTAACTCGGCACTAGGGTGAACTCGGCCTTTGCGGAAAATCGCGGCTGAGGGAGCCCAGAGAGTAACATTTATAAATCAATACTTAAGTCACTTTTGAATGACGTTTAGACCTGTTCTTGACTAAGACACATTAGCTGATCAATAGGAAAACTCATAAGGATCGGGGCTAACTCGGCACTAGGGTGAACTCGGCCTTTGCGGAAAATCGCGGCTGAGGGAGCCCAGAGAGTTAAATTGTTCACAAACACTTGTGTTGAATTTCGCATTAATTACACATTTCAAAACACTTAAATTCATATTATTTGATATCAATGTGTAAAATGATTAGCAAAGAAGTAATGTTGAAAATTTCACGGAGTAAAATTATACGAAACACAAAATTTAAGGCCAAAAAAGGGTATGGTGCTTAGCGTGGACTTCAACTCTTGAAACATAGACACCGCACAGTGCCGAGTTCGCCCTAGTGCCGAGTTAGCCCGATCCCACTCATAACACACACCTGTAACAGAAGTAGGCGTCAAAACAAAAGTAATATATAGCACCGCCATCGACGAACGTCTTACAGCTATTGTCAATCCCTCAAATTGAATTACATGTATATTGCAATACACTGCATTACTTACTTTGTCTGGACCATGTTTGGATCGAGGTCCTGACCATTATCCTGGTTGACAACTTTCATAGACAACGAAATCTTCTTCTCTTCATCCTCCTTACAAAACAAACAAAAAAACAAAAAACAAAAACAAAAGCAAATCAGTGCATTATAAAAGAGGCTGCTTTGAATTAGCGATTTCATTGTAATGGATTCTTTTTTAAGTGAATTTCTAATTCCCTCATGTTTAATGATCTGTAATGGGTTCCATCTGGCCCAAATAGCTAAATCTGATAAACACTGTACAGTGAACCAACACATCACTGCTTTTCAGGTCTGTTAAGTCAATTAAAAGAAATCAATGATTTTGATGAAGTCTAATGTGGAAATTTTTTTTCATCAGTCTCACTTCAGTCCATTTCATACTGACAAGTTTTTGCATCTGTCTAAGCACTTAGGCAAGCTCTAAACGTGAAATAAACTTTGTCACTTTTGAGAATACCGGACTGAAAGTCTTTGAAAGATTAACAATCCTACCCCCAGAGATATGACCTTTGACCAGACAACATCACCCACGGAGAGAACCTCTAAGACGTCCTCTACTCGCTTGGTCCGAGAGATCTGACTCTTGTGAACAAGTCCTGATGATAGAGAGAGGGACAAAGAAACAAGATGTGAGGAAGACAAAGAGAGAGAGAGAGTGAGAATGAGAGAGAGAGTGAGAATGAGAGAGAGAGTGAGTAAGGCAATAGCAGGTTGGTGGTGGAAGCAGGGTATCAGAAGGGGACAAAGGAAATAGAAAGAACGATGGAGAGATAGGGGATTAGTGTAAAGAACAAAGAGAATGAGGAAGAAGATTTACAGAGAATGCGAGAGAGAGAGAGAGAGAGAGAGAGAGAGAGATAGAGAGAGAGAGACTAAGAGAGCAATAAGTCAATAAATATATTTTGAAAGGAAAACAAATATAATGATGCGCCCAAGATGTGCCATACTCAATCCAAAGTTTGACAACAAAGTGCATTCATAATCACATTCTTAATCATGTTGAATGCAATGCCTCCATGATGCATTTCAAATATCACTTCCTAATTAACCTGATGAACCTGATTATCACAGTTGGCATATCATTATAAGAACCCCAACCCAAGATAATTTTAATGTACTCAAGTGGGTCAATATTCAGAACAGGTGGAATTTCTTAAAAAGTAAGATGATTTTTTCCGTTTTAGAAAGTCAAACCCCAATTTATATTTTCAAAATGTATAAAAAAAACTCAATCTGTACATAGTTATGGGATCCGTAGTGCTGAAAACACAGGCTTAATTTTACCCAAAATTAAAACAGAAATGGGGAAACGGAGTTTTTCATAAGAAGGAGCAGTGATTTGGAACAGTTTGCCACATTATGTTAGGAATGCTTCAACAAGTTCTTTGTTTTCTATTTTGTTCTGGCGCCATGCTCGTTCAAATTCTTCAGTTGGTCCTTTGTAAAGCTACCAAAAGTGTATGTAATTACTTTGTTTGTTCAAGTATTGTTTATATATGTATTTTTGTTGTAGGGCCTCCAAGGAAAACAGTGTTTAATCACTGATGGAGCTACCCTACTGAAAAAAGACCAATAAATAAATAAATAAATAAAATAAATGAGCCTCTGTCTATATGTAGATTCCTTTGTTGAAAAGTGAACACCCCAAAAGGAACTGATATGATAGGGAAAGTTTCTTCCATTTTATGAACAACAGACCCGTCGCTTAATTGGGAAGGATTTTTTTAATGTCACAACAACTCACCATTTTTCTTGTAGCCGTCAAGTTTCACAAAAGCACCGTATGACTGTATTGATGCTACCTATTACAATGGAAACAAAAATGATGAAAATGCAAAAAAAAAAAATAAGGAGAAATAAATCTAAGGTCTATAGATTTATGATGAAGAAGACTGTAGGGCAATTAAGAATTAAGGTTCATTCTTGGCTTTGTTAAATTGTTTCCATTCCTTTGACAAGAAAAAGAACAATTTAAAAATGTGAACAAGGGAAATGCCAAGAGCAGTCTCGCCTGCATTGCGCAGTTATCAAAAATGCAAATAAAAATGTTATCTCCAAACTGTCTATGTCTAACTTCTTGACTAAGTCAGCCTTAAGGCAACCGCACACCTTACGATCGGTCTGCGATCCGATTTCAGAAGAAAATGTAATATCAATTGACAAATCATTTAAAAACGAAAAATATTTTTGATTGAGGGTCTGAATAGTCATACAGATAGTATACTCGATAATACGGCCTTTGCCGAGTTTTGTAGTCTGTGGAATGGCCAAATTCGCTCCGAGTCGTAGTGACGTCACAAAAATTGTGCGACTGCCTACGATTTGAAACTAATTTTGCCCTTGTTCCCTGTAGAAAGCTGACAGCTCACCAAACCCTATGTTTAGCATTACTTTTCAGAACCTGAATAGAGTAGATTTCATTGGTTAAAATGCCAATATTTAATGCCATAGCGATTTATTTCACAAATCGGATCGCAGACCGATCGTAAGGTGTGCGGTGGCCTTTAGTTCGCTAGTTGTCTGCTACGTGTTTCAAGAAGCCGTCTTAGCTAAGATCAACGACAACTAGCAAGACAAGGACTTATGGAAAGAGTGTTGATTCACTATAGTTCAGTGGAGACAAGCCTTGAATAGAAACACTGCTGATTTTCATATAATTTTCATTTATAAACATGATTAATTCCAGATTAAGTCAATGTATAGAAAGATAATTTTGAAGGAGTTGTAATAGTATGTAGCATCCCTTTTTGCCGACCATAATCTACCCGATAAATAACATGTGATTTTTTTTTTCAATCCTGGGCAAAGTTAATCAATCCCTTTAAAGCAATGCGAAGTATTATAATCTATCAACATGGATTTAGTAAGTCTCTTAACTTCTGATGGTAAAGCTATTTTGCGATATGGGTCTTTCATATCTCATCAATTAGCATGAAAATGACGTGCTACCGTAATGAAAATCACATTTTATATTTCATATCATGACAAGCGTACTGGTTATGAGAAAAAAAATAATCAAAATATCTTCGTAAATGGTTTCTATAAAGATTTCTTTGGTGAACTTAAATCCGATGAGGAATCCGTAATCTGGCACCATAGGCCAGCCATAGTCAAAGGCATATTCTGTGGTTTTCAGACCCATATCAGCGTAAACATAAATTGTATCAACAATTTTTAAAATAAACACTTTGAAATATACTTGTTTAAACTTATGATATGAATATTTTTGTAATTTCAATATCATAATCAAGCCTAAAACATTGTGTAAAACATTCATAACATCTTAATTATTGTAACTATGAAAATATATGGGTATACATGCATTTTGATGAAATGATGACATTCGAGGGGTGCCTATCTAATGTAAAAACTGTCTCACAGACCATGAAATCAATAACTCATATTTTTTAATTTACAAGTGATTCCATCGTATAATTTACATAATTTAAAGTGTTTGGCATCTATTACCAGTAGAGGCGCACAGCCGATATTGGAGACTCTCTCCCATTTGGGAGATTGTCTCTGTTATCAGAGACTTTCATAAATATTTTTGGTAGCTGATGTGGGAGACAGTCTACCATTTGGGAGATCAATTTTCTTAGTTTACATTTGCGGCAAACGCGAAGGGATTACCACGGCGCAAAATGAAAATGTGATAAGCAGAATCCTCATGAAAAATTACCCCTTTTGACCTTCTTCTTCAAAGATTCACCGTCTACTTTTGTTTTCATAACAATTTTTGTTATTCACCACACACAAAACAAATAGGTTTCTGACTTCAGTCAGGCAAAAATTTGGCTGGGATAAACTGCCTTGTTGTTGGTGTTGTTTCTTTTATCCTTTTGTAAGCTAAGTCTCCAATATACATGTAAGAGCTAAGAGACAGTCTCCCAAATGGGAGAGAGTCTCCGATGTCAGCCGTGCGCCTCTACTGATTATACCTTTCTTCTATTTTCATTTTTTTAATTTCCTAATTCATTCAAATATTTGCACTTTGAGTTAAATTCATCTTTTTAAAAATACAGTGCAATTGCAGCAAAGGCTACGTGTCAGCTCCTATTCTCGCCGATACGAGTATCGCTATCACGAGATGTCTAGCTAGATCCCCTCACGGGACCATCACTATACATGTATGGAGCTGTGTCAATTTCGGCCTGTCACAAACTCAGAGTTGAAGAGGTAAAAACACCAATATAATCAGCAAAATTTTGAGAAAATACTTCCTTCTACATTTCAGAATGATAGAATATCTAATTTCATGCCAGATCCTTTGATAGGATCTTTATCATCTTGATCAAGTGAAATTTTCAGGCTGTTTTTGGTAGGTGATCTTGCTCCTCTGCAGCACACATGTGTGCAAAATATCACACACTTGCTATGGGAGGCAATTGCCCACGGTATGAAGCCTTGAAGGTACAGAGTGTGAGGTTATCTCCAATAACCTTGCATGCATGTAAGTGTGAGTGAGCTAGATCTCTTCGTGAAACAGTTTAGCCTTTAGGCTAAACTGTTAATCTTCAACCTCGCATAAGTGTGAGTGGCCTTTATTTTAGGCATGTTAGGATTAGGAAGATCACACTTATACCTGTACAAGCTTATCTGAAGATAACCTTGTACTCATACTAGCTCTTTTATGGGTGAATAGGCTTCAATCGCTATTGTGTGTATCAGCAGGCCCTTTTCCAGGCTAGATCATTCATACAGGAGAGGAAAATAATGATTTAAAATTTCACTTTCAATTCTGAATCCCCTAATTTGTGGCACAGTAAGAGTGGAAGAGTCCATGAATCAGGTAATCTAGCAAATTTAAGAAAATTAAATCTTGCTTAGAGCAATTTTGTTGTCTGTTTTTGACTGCTGCAACAGTGAATGTTGGACACAATCCCACATAGGCAAGGGCCCATGGGAAGATCATGGACATCTCCGTAGTTGGTTATGACTGTCCTGTCGTTAGTTTCGAGGAACAGGCCCCAGGCCTCAGATATCTTACTGTGCCACAGGTTCCACGACGAGAGGTCACGATCTGAAAATTGTCAAACAACGTTTCCATACAAGACTGAGGGGCATTCTCGTGAAATAAGCCACCCCGCATTCACTTTGTACATGCAGTTTATTGCGTGTAAATCTAGCTATACGAGCTCTGTGGCTTATCAATCTGGTACTGGCCACAGAGCTATACAGCCCATGCCTATACTGTGTGTGGAGGAAGATATCAACCAAAAAATCTAGATCTAAATATCACCATTTCCCACATACTGTGAGCCATGCAAACCACCCTCAGAGTTTGCTAAAGGGGTTACCTTCCAGGATCAACGAAGATTGTAAAAATTGAATGAATAAAAAAGAAAAAAAGCCACAAAATTGGCAGGTGTGATCAGGTTTTTTTACCTTGCACTTATAACTTCTATATATGGGACTGCACATGCAAGGTAAGATTGGTGTAGTCCCATATATACAAGTTACACTGTGTAACTTGTATATATGGGACTACACCAATCTTACCTTGCATGTGTAGTCCCATATATACAAGTTACAAGTGCAAGGTAAAAAAACCTGATCACACCTGCCAATTTTGTGGCTTTTTTTCTTTTTTATTCATTCAATTTTTACAATCTTAGTTGATCCTGGAAGGTAACCCCTTTAGCAAACTCTGAGGGTGGTTTGCATGGCTCACAGTATGTGGGAAATGGTGATATTTAGATCTAGATTTTTTGGTTGATATCTTCCTCCACACACAGTATAGGCATGGGCTGTATAGCTCTGTGGCCAGTACCAGATTGATAAGCCACAGAGCTCGTATAGCTATTGTAAATCAATGTCTATGAGGGTTCACATCCTCCATTTGACTTTACACAGCAGTGTGTGTGTACACACTCGATGACCGGTGGCTTATTTCATGAGATGGCCGACTGAGGCAGTATGCTTTCGCAATAAGAAGCGTGAACAATTGGAATGCCCTACCTAGCAATGTAGTTAATGCTACTACCATAAACCAATTCAAGTCATCCCTAGAGTCTACTGTCTAGATTAGAAAGATATTGGAGAAACAATCCAATCAAGTTTGAACCATACCTGCATACCTGAGATGGGATGGAGTAGTAAAGAGGGACAAATAAGCTTAGCTTCCAGTCTCTATACCCAAGTATACCCAAGTAAGTATCGAAGATTATGAAATATGAACGCAACATTAACAATTTCGCCCGGTTTCTTCTTGACGTCTCCCCCTTACTGGGCCGGGCGGCATGTCGCCTTATCGCCGGGGTCTGACGCCCAGCATCTACATGTATAGCATATTCAGATATTCTTGTGATTCGAATTGGGAAAATGTGATTGAGTTTCACTTACTTCACCTCTGTAAATCTTGTATAATGCTGGGAACTCGGCCATTTCGCTGGATTTTCCTTGAATAACGCCTTTAAGAGTAAGAGTCTAAGAAAGTCCAAACGCAAACAAGCCGGCCACAACAGAAAAATAACGGTGTCCTCGAATTGTAAATAAAAATTGCAAATTAAGACCGCGAAGCGCGATCGAGCCACCGTCACTGTTAGGTTAGTGCAGTGCTATATGTAAGGTGGCGGCGGCGAGGTGTGGGAGGGTGGGCATTCGTTTCCACAATGATAGGGAGGGACATGGACGATAAGCAGACTTATATATCGCATTCCAAGATTCTAGGCCTCTGATTTGTCTAAACTACAATCTTATATTCGGTAATGCAGGGCAGCATATAATTTTAATATTGAATATTTTTGACTGAATGGGCATGTACTTAATGCGAGTATAATGTAGGGGCATTAAAGGGAAAGTTCACCCTGAAGATTACGTGAGTTTAAAAAATGCAGAAAAAATAAAGAAAAATATTGGCGAAGGTTTGATGAAAATCGGTCAAATAATAAAAGAGTTATGAGTATTTAAAGTTTTGGATTCGTGACGTCACATGCGAGCAGCTGCCCATTGGTCATGTAATAAATATTCCATATATTCGCATTTTTTTTTACGTTCCACGATAAATTAATATTGTTTCTTTTCAGAATCTAGTATTGAATAACATTTCTGACAATATATCAAATGCACAGACGAAAATATTTTAAATTTTCTGAGAAAACTGTATTTTATGGAATATTTATCACATTACATAATGGAGGAGCTGCTCGCATGTGACGTCACAAAATCAAAACTTCAAAAGTCCATAACTCCGTTATTCTTTAACGGATTTTGTCCAAACTTTCGCCAATATTTTTCTTTATTTTTTCTGCATTTTTTAAACTCAAGTAATCTTCGGGGTGAACTTCCCCTTTAAATCTGCATGAAGTTAAATGAATAAACACAATGAGACATGCGCAGTGATCTTAGATTGGTAAATTTTCTTGCAAATAAATACATTTTGTCAAAATACCTCTTTTTGAGAATCCCCACGCGGGATTCGGTATATGAAACAAATACTGACTGCTTATTTTTTTATTTATTTTTTTTTAGGGGGGGGGGGGGATCATGGTAAAAAACTTAGCTCCTCGATGATCTTGAGACTGCACTATACTCTGAGACAAAGTCAATTACAGTACAGTACGTTCAAGATCATCTTAGGCAATAGTTTTAACTGTGCCTTTCACAGCAGTCAACTATACGGAGGAATTGGGAGTCGGGATCAGGTAAGCAGTTGTGTTGGGTTCAAATTTCCCAAGTGCTAGCTTGTACATGAAAGAGAAAAACTAAGGTAAGTGAAACCTCAATTTCCCCCTTGCTATACAGACGGGGTAACCTCCCTAGTCATAAGCATCGCTATTATAAGGACCACTTATTCATAAGGACCGCTATCCATAACGCGTGACTAAATGAATAGCGATTTTGTACGAATAGAGGTCCTGAATGAATAGCGAGCAAACCATCGACGAATTTCCTTGCTATTCATAAGGACATCTATTCATAAGGACCACTATTCATAACTACTCATAAGGACCGCTATTCATAGCGCATGTTAAATGAATAGCGGATCTTATGAATAGCGAGCGGACCCGATATAGACTGGTCTCTTAATTTATTCCCCCTTCTCATCTCCCTCCCTCCCTCTCTATATCTCTTTCTCTTATCTCCCTCCATCTCTATCTCTCTCTCTTTCTCTTATCTCTCTCCCTCTCTCTCTCTATTCTCTCTTTCTCTTATCTCCCTCCATCTCTATCCCTCTCTCTTTCTCTTATCTCTCTCCCTCTCTCTCTCTATTCTCTCTTTCTCTTATCTCCCTCCACCTCTATCTCTCTCTTTCTCTTATCTCTCTCCCTCTCTCTCTATTCTCTTATCTCCCTCCCTATCTCTCTCCCTCTCTCTCTATTCTCTCTTTCTCTTATCTCTCTCCCTCTCTATTCTCTTTCTCTTATCTCCCCCCCCCCCCCTCTCTCTCTCTATTCTCTTATCTCTCTCCCTCTCTATTCTCTTTCTCTTATCTCCCCCTCTCTCTCTTTCTCTTATCTCTCTCCCTCTCTCTCTATTCTCTTATCTCCCTCCCTATCTCTCTCCCTCTCTCTATTCTCTCTTTCTCTTATCTCTCTCCCTCTCTATTCTCTTTCTCTTATCTCCCCCCCCCCTCTCTCTCTCTCTATTCTCTTATCTCTCTCCCTCTCTCTCTATTCTCTTATCTCCCTCCCTATCTCTCTCCCTCTCTCTATTCTCTTTCTCTTATCTCTCTCCCTCTCTATTCTCTTTCTCTTATCTCTCTCCCTCTCTCTCTATTCTTTCTTTCTCTATCTCTCTCACCATCTCTCTCTTTCACCCTGTCTCCCTACTCTCTCCCTCCTCTGTAATAATCCCATTCCTAATTCTATCTTTGCCAATATATTTTTTTTCCTAATTATCTTTTACAAAGCTACATGGAAGTCAATTTTTCATGCTCTAGCTCTACGACACAATTTTACCTCATGACCCAGAATAGATTGCACCTTACAAAAAAAAAGACAGAAAATAATCTAAGGTTTACATCTTTCATTATAATGAAGCTTTATTTCATTCTCGAAATCCACACTCCTATACTCAATGACACAATCAACACTTTAATGATCTCCTCTCCCACAAGTTTAACCTGTACCATATAGACATACTTATAAACTGTACAAGCACAAAAATAAACAGAATTGAAATTATACAACTAGACAGCTGAGTACATGAGTACACAACATTTTCATCTGTAAATGTTTGACAATACATAATCAACATATATATAACTCTTTTTCAAAGAAATGTGCCCTTTGAAGAGAGGCAAACAGAAAATTTCAAGGGCTTAGGAAGTCTTGCTATCTACTTCATGCCTCATGCACTGAGCAGAAATTGCGTACATGCTATTTTTTGTTACACAGAATGTCCAGTTTTGGAATATTGCAAGGTGTACATGTATGGGTTATATTGCTTACATCAAGAGATTATGGGAAAAAGAAAAAAGAAAAAGCAATTACAAAATACATGTAAGAACTAAGAAGTAATAAACATCAGCAGCACATGTAGGCCTTTTTAATTTCACACAATTTTTAATGCATATTCTGTCAATGCTTGTCCGAGGTATATACTTCCTAGCAACAAATCAACAGCCAATAGAACCATTGTCAAATTAGCAAAGCACATTGAATTATGAGAAATGAATGAAATACATCTGCAGTTTGATAGCAGGGAAGGAGAATTCATTGTTCACAAAGGCGCTATACTGTTCAATGCGTCCTGTATGACATATGCCAGTTTTCCACATATTTCATCCCCAATCATGCCAAATCAATGGCAAGTCCTCTACTTAAACACAAATTAAGAGTCTCCTACATGTACAGAGTTTGATTGATACCGATCTCAAAATAAGTTGCAATCAATCGCAACTCTCTACATAAGACAGGGCCCTGGGCCGCGTTTCATGAAACTTGCTTTCACTGACAATTTACAATAACTGTTATAAGCTACTGAAGTCCTTGTATCTGATCGGCTGAGAGCAAATTTGTTGGTAAAAATCACTGACAAGACACTTGATGAAATGCCCCCCCCCCTGGCTTCACTTTGATTGTCAGAATATCAAATTTTATAGCTATGATATATATATATACATGTACATGTAGAAAAGTAACAGAAGACAATTAAGCAAATGACATTATCAAATTCAACAAATAAATACAATGAATGCAAAATACGACAATCAATGCCATTTGGTCCAATTCCAATTCATCTGGGCCCTGTTTCATAAAACATGTCATCAATGACAAGTTACAATAACTGTTATAAGCTACTGAAATCCTTGCATCTGATTGGCCGAGTGCAAATTTGTCGGTAAAAATCACCGACAAGACACTTGATGAAACACCCCCCTGGTATCTCTCTTGTCCTACCCTATTTCAACTATACCCAGTGTGTCGACTACCTAACTTACTAAATATTAAGTTGCCTACACAAAGTTGCTCTAATGTATATCCATGTGGTCTAAACATCAGTTTGACCAATTTTAATAATAGCCTAATCATCATTTGGTGTAATGACCAGCTGGGCCACTGTTCATTTCATCTACTGCATTATTTGTTCTAATATTCAGGTCTTGTTCAAAGCCCCCTATGGCTACAGCACGCTTTTCTATTTTATTGCATATATATATATATATATATATATATATATATACACACATGTATATATGTATTTTTCTTTTGACAAAATGAATATTATACCAAGTAGGTAAGAGAAAAAAATGAGCATTAAACCAGCTGATGATTAGACTAATTCAATAATGACCCAAGCAGGCTTTAGACAAACTGATGAGGAGACAAAGTGAAAAGTAGATGAAATGATGAAGAAAAATGGAGAATCCATATCAGGGTTAGACGAATATATGATGAGACGAGTTGGGTAGTGGACAAATTGGCATTGGACAAAATGGCAATTTACCATTATATAGTTACAATTATACAAAAACATTTGTTTTCCTTACAGACATAACTTAGCAACATTTTTCCCTCATAAAGAAATGTTTACATCAATATATATGATGCACGAATGTATTTGAAATATCTAGTCATTGCATATTGAAGATAAAAGTTAGAGGGAGAGAGAGGGGGGGGGGGGGGGGGGGGAGAGAAAGCACAGGAAAATTCAGTATGAGAGAGAAAATAAGGGAGGGGAAACAGAATAAGAGAAAAGAATGGACAAAGTAGAGGAGAAAGTAAAAGAGAAAAAGAAGGTGAGAGATACATGTACATGTAGAATACAGGAATGAGAGAATGAACCATAAGAGAGAGAAAAAGAAGGGGAGAGAGAAAGAGAGAGGAAGAAGGGGAGAGAGAGAAAGAGAGAAAGAAGGGGAGAGAGAGAAAGAGAGAGAAAGAAGGGGAGAGAGAGAGAGAAAGAGAGAGAAAGAAGGGGAGAGAGAGAAGGGGAGAGAGAGAAGGGGAGAGAGAGAGAGAAGGGGAGAGAGAGGGGGAGAGAGAGAGGAGAAAGAGAAAAAGAGGGAGAGAGAAAAAGAGAGAGAATGTTCACAAGAGAAGGAAACAAGCACAAGAAACACAGATAAAAGATAATAAAAATCATAAATTCATGATATCCAGGGTGGAAAGAAAAAACAAACATCATCATGAATAAAACTATAGATTCAAAACCATGCAGAATATATATAGTTTCTATGCTTTCTTTTCTATATAATATTAATTAATACGAATCCTTCTAGCAAACTGCAATTACAAAAAGAAAAAAAGAAAAAAGCAAAGTAGATATAAAAGAAAATGATAACAAGAAATTATATGCATAGATAATGTAATGTTAATGATGATATGATCGTAGAAGAGGTCACACTAAAATGATAAAATCACTGGGGTTCTGTCAATTCAGTATGATAGACACTGCCCACATGATTTCTTCTGAACTAACGGCACATGGAAGGAGTCAATTTATTGGCTTAAAGATACAGTGTACATGAATATGTATTATCGTAATTGTTGAGGTCTGTGTTCTGGGGAGCATTTCATCAATTGTCTTGTCGGTGAGTTTTACCGACAAATTTGCTCTCAGCCAATCAGATGCAAGGATTTCAATAGCTTATAACAGTTACTGCAACTTGTCATTGATGACAAGTTTCATGAAACAGAGCCCGATCCCAATAAGATGATAAAATTGTTGGGGGAGGCTCATTGGCATAAATCTTTCAGGTCTGGGCCCTGTTTCATAAAACTTGTCATCAATGACAAGATGCAATAACTGTTATAAGCTACTGAAATCCTTGCATCTGATTGGCCGAGAGCAAATTTATTAGTAAAAATCACTGACAAGACACTTGATGAAATGCCCCCTGACCTTCAATAATGCTTTCCAATTCTTATTCCACATAAACAGCACCGGAGCGATTTGTGAAGGACTGATCATTATCCTTGACATCTGACCATCCAGTATTAAGGTAGGTGTATTTATAATTCATTCATTCAATCAAACATTCCTATTTTTCCTATATAATCAAAATGATGAAACACTTGAACTTCAAAGCAAGAACAAGATATCATGGAGTTGCTTGTTGTTCGATGGTACATAATTCTGTCTAATCTAAATGAATAGGGCAATGCAGCAAGTTATGGTAATTCTCACAAACATTCAATGAGCTGAAATTCTGGAGAATCCAATCTCCTAACAACACAATCTTTAGTCTTTGTTGGACATCAGCAATTCCATCACATGAAAAGTATGTAATATATCTTTGATAATAAGACATAGTCATAATGTATGACTAGTGATCCACTCTTTCAGTAAGAATCGAAGGCAGCATTTCATTCATTTCACCAGGTACATTATTATTGAATTGAGTTTGGCATTTCATGTCATTTCATAACACTCTAGTCTACAAGCAAAGTACACTACAGTGGAAACTCAGTATAATGAGGTCCTTGGGACCATCAAAATTACCTTGTTATAGCAGGAATCTCGTTATGTCAGGTTAAAAAAAACAACAGAATATAAAGAGCTGGGACCAGAATATTACCTTGTTATATCAGACCTCTTTATACTCAGTTTCAACTGTATCTATTACACATACATGTAGGTGCAAAAAAAAAAAAAAAAAAAAAAAAAAAAGAAGACATTTTTGATCGATAATAACTCATAAGTTAAAAATCTGTGTGCGTCAGTATTTAATTCACAACACAATAATTTCCATTGTGCATTGCACCTGTCATTTCTGCCAACCTTTTGCTGTCCAGTGCCATTAATGATTCATGACTCTGGGTTAAAAGATGTGATCTGGAATTTCAGCTGCAGTGCACAATGGCAATTGTGCTCCGAATTAATTACTGGTACACAAAGACTTTATGGCCTTGACTTTTCAAAAAATTAAAAATCTCATCAAATATTCAGAGCATTGTTTTCAGAATATTGTTCAAAGAGATGTCATAAAACTTACTCCAAATAAATTTTACATCCTTCAACTTTACAATGTAAAATCCTCAGTCCGATATGAGTCATAACTTTTGAGTTATTAACGATCAAAAGTGTCAATTTTTTTTTTTTTTTACACCTAGCAGAATGTTTTCACAGACACAGGAGGAGAATCTGTGTACTATGAATAGACGTCGATCAGTAATTCACGGTATCATCTTGCACATTCAATATAACTTATAAGTCATTAATATTACAGGCAAGCTTGGGATAAATGATCAGGCTGTCAAGCATAAAATTTCATTACAAAGTTTGTCAAAAAGAAATGAATAAATTAGAAAAATAGTCTACTTCTCTGTGCTTAAAATTAAACATGGACAATTCAGTATTTAACTCATTACCTACAGGGACAGGGTGACCCCTGTATAAAGCCTATGGGAATTAGAGAATTCAGTAGTCAACGGGTTAACAATATATCGTTGGTGGTTTGATACCATTTCTAACATGATTCATCATATGACTTAACCCCTCCCCACCCCCCCCCCCCCCCAAGCAAAGGTAGGATACTTGTATAACCAGAAATTTTTCTCACGCATTTCATGTTGGCAAATTACGAAAGTGGTTCAGATTTGCGAAAGATTCATGCCCCGAAATCACTGAATCACAAGTGACATAACACTTACATTTTTTGCAAATTGCAAAAGTTTCTTGCTGTGAAAAAGTCTGTCCTTTACAATTCGTGAAGGTTCCAAAATAATCATAATAATAATATGTCTTGTTTACCCATGGTAGCATCATCAGTATTATATACCATTCTCTCTCAAGGCCCTGCGATCATATTATTACCTCAGCTATAGCCGAGCAACGATGATAAGGCGCTCAATCATTCAAGGAATTTATTCCTACCAGGTACCCATTTACTTCACCTGGGTGGAGTGTGGCAAACGCAGATTAATGTCGTGAACAATTTTCCGGTTTTACAGCAGTGTGGTGCAAAGGAAGATTCGGGAAGGAATGAAGAAAATGCTTGAAAAAAAATTAAACTACTGCAAATAATGCTTCTCTTTTCATCAGGAAGGCATTCAATAAATTGTTCACATTAATCAATATTTGGTTGTATTCTGCAATCTTTGGTTTCATTCTTTTAGAAATTAAAGAAGAGGCAGTGAAAGCATCAATCACTGATTGGGCGATTCCTTGCAATCTGTCCCGTATGACATACATTGTACACATATGTCTTTTTTCAGCATATTTCATCCAAAAAATTAAAAAATCTCTTAATATCACCATTGAATAATCGTGCTTTTGGGTATCAACACCTATAGTCATGGTTATATCAATTGAGATTTTTAATTCATGGATGAAATAAATATATATATCAATATGGATAAATGTCAGATGTCGTACGGGACATTCTGCATAGAATCGCCCCATAGAATTTGCGTAGGTGGCTATTCATTCACATCTATATTCAGTGATCATTACTTTCTTATTTCCTAATAAAGAGAAGGTTAAGTTCTGGAAAGGTAACAAATATTTTGTGAGCTTTCGTATTCCTTCGATGTCAGTTTGGAAGAACATCATAGTACAAATGTCCCCTGAAAAGGATTGCTCTTCAAAGGCCCTCACATTCAAAATATGACGAAAAGTAGCTGAAGTGTTTGGGGCAAACAATAATGCCACATGTGTGTGCAGTCCCATATACCCATTTCTGTGCGCAGTGCACGTGCTTTTCAGTGAGAACGGGTTAATTTCTTATCATTTTGATGATTCCAAAACATCATAGCATACACAGATTCTTAAATAGACATCCTCAGCCTTTCCAAATAAGTCAGTTCGTAATTAGTACATGGTACAAATGACCCTGAAATGACCCCAATTGGTACAAGCACGCGCATTTGTTTTGGTGGTCGCGCAACTTGTTTAACATGTAAAATCATACTGGAGCGCGCAGCAAGGTGCACAAACTATGAAAGCCTAATAAGGTCATTTGTACGGAGGACAAATGACCTTTATCTGCACATGCCCAAATTGTAATTCCGCACCGGTTTATTGCTTTGAGACAATTTCTATAACAATGAATCGCATGACCAGAACTCAACTTTATCTTTCAGCAAAGGTATTGAACACATAATCTAATATAAAGTTAAGGTAACTTTGATGCATTCATCTGTAAATTTCTTTCATCCTCCCCATACTTTTTCAAAGAGGTGCGTGTGAAATCTATTGGTAATGTTACCAAATCTTAAAAATTTACTGTGCTCTGGCTGTTTTAATTCAAATGTTGGACTGAACTTAATTGTGCTCAAAGCCAAACAATTATTGCCTATATTTTTGAGAGTGAGTGCACAGTAATACAATTACAGCTTCAATGACTCCACATTATACAACAAACACCTCTCTAATTTGAAGTGTTTCATCGCAAAAGACAATCTATCATTAGGTAATCGCATATACCCCGCTTTCACACAGGAGTAAAATTCAGCTATTTAAAGCTGATTAGTTTAAAGAGCTTTAAACTAATCACATTATAAAGGGATTTGGTAACTTTGTGGAGACTTGATTTAATAAATTGTTGAATTTCGGCTGTCTTGTATAATGATGTTCAGAAGGATAAATAAACAGACAGGTGTAGAAAGGTTTTCAAATATATAATGCTATTATTAAGATATCTATGACTGAATACTTCCATTTACGAAAGCATATGGCCATACGCTTTAGTCTAACACTGAGTCTATGGGGGAAAATGAGTCTGGCATCTCCGGTCACTTGCATATATGTTTACTTCTGTGAAGCACTTGATGATTTTGAAGTGCTTTTTTTTCCACTGGGCTTCATTTTTACACCATATTACATAAACTGATAGCATGTAAGGCCAGGCAGCTCAGATTTTATCAAGCCTCTACAAAGTTACCAAATCACTCAAACCGCGCACCCGGTCTTCGCTCCGCCCAGTTAAAGACGTATATCCGTTCACACACAAAATCTTTGGCCTCCTCTATACGAACTTTGTATCTGTAGGCTGCTCTGACCAGTCTTTAGATCTCGAGTTCGTATCTGTCCGAACATTGTACAGTTTGATGTTCACACAGGGAAAATTTCCTTTAGAGCGATTAAGTTAATCAGCTTTAAACTAATCAGCATTCCATACAGGCCGATAATACCATACAAACTGTCATTCTTATACAGCACCTTACTACTTGTTCTTTCAGGTGCAGATAAGCTAAGCAAAACCGAGTGGCACTAAAACTAAAAGACGCGTCCAGAATGCAAACGGCAAAATTGTTGGAGACAGTGGTGATCAGACACACACACACACATTGTATAATGACAGTTTTGATTATGAACTTAGTCAAGGCAGTGGAGGTATTTCTGTTACCCTCTCTACAAATATGGCTTAACAAAGTGTTTCTCTGTTATTAATGCAATAGAATTATGATTTTCAACAATATGCATTTTCCCTTCCGCACACGTCTTTTTGTGCCACTACATTTTGCGAACCTACCTTAGCGATGAATCTCTTCATTTTACTGCTTGACTTATTTCAGTGAATTATAAGGTAGCCAGTTTGGCTGTGCTGACAATTCAGTACAAAACCATTCTGCCTTGGGGACATGCACTTCATTGACCCCTGACCCTTCAACCAAAGGTCAATGGTCAATCTGAAATAGCTAACCATGGCACCAAAAGTCTAAAACAAACCACTAGGCATTCAGTAACATTCCTATATAAAGCTTGGCTCAAAATCAGATATTGTTAAGGTTCAACCTTTTGAAAAAGAAATAAATACTGCATTTTAATGCTCTTGGTACATCTGACCTCCCAAAGGTCATCAGCGGTATGACCTTTCACACTTAAGCGTGACCTACAAGACCATACAGTGACACAGCTGGCGATCCACTCATGATGAATATAATACATGTACTTAACATACTGCAATCTGCTATCACATGTATAAAGTGTTTCTGTTGTGACCCTCGACCTTTTATGAGGAGGTCAGAGGTCACAAGTGTCCATGACGATGGGAGCTGCTATCATTCAATCACCCGTTTGCATGGCGATTCCATTATCGCCTGATGCTTCCTCCGTCTGTTGATTAGAACCATCTTGAGATCTCAAACCTTCTTCTGCTCGTCTCCTCTCTTCCTCTTCCTCCTCCTCTGCCTCCCGAAGTTCTTGCTCAATCAGTTGTTTTGCCAATTTGATGTTGGACGCCTCGTCGTAATGCTGCGCCCTCTTGCTGCGAAACATTTTCTTTTTTTCTGAAAGTAGAAAAAGGATATTCCCCTTACAGAATATGGAGAGAAGGGTGATATTTGAAGACTGCATGAATTAATGTTTGTCTTACCTGAGTAGCTGTACTGAGACACAGGCACCGCTTTTCGGAAGATGACAAAATAGATCGTTACCCAACTTGCTCCGATGGCACTTGCTCCAGACCAGGGCCCTGTTTCATAAAACTTGTTATCAATAACACCTGCCCCATTTCTATAACAAATTTACTTTCAGCCAATCAGGTTTAAGGATTTCAGTAGCTTATAACAGTTATTGCAACTTATCATTAATGACAGGTTTTATGAAACAGGGCCCAGGACTGCAAGCGGCTTTAACGATGATTCAGGGTAAGTAAGGGATAGAGTTATGTATATTGGCTGGTCCAGGTTTGATGTTAGACATTCTGTTAACCCTTTCAAGACAACTGACCTCATTTTGTGGTTTGGCTCAATAACTTTTGATTCAGAGCTCTAAAATATAGATGTATACCAGATGAAGGAGTAGAAAGATAAAAAAAAATCTGCACACACTATGTCCATTTCTGTTGCATGACAATATTGCGTTTGATGCCAGGAATTTTAAAAACGAGAATAAGCTGTAAAATTCTTAAATCGGCAACACATTGAGAGGTTCAAAATCATTGTTTTTTAAATCAAAATTTGTGATTTTTTCAAATTTTTGACAAAATTCCTAACCATGTACATGTATAATGCTTTCAAAGACATTACACCTTATTAGAACTATGTAGCACTAAAAGAAAACTATTATTGTTGCCAATTTGAAGAACAAAGTCTGATCCATTTAAACCTTAAATAATTCCTGTCCTGAAAGGGTTAAAGAGAAGGTTCTGGGAGTTCTGGGAGGGGTGAGAAATAATTTTTTGAGCTTTCTCATTCTGTTTAGAAGAACATCATAGTAGAAATGTCTCCTGATTGACTGCTCTTCAAATGCTCAATAAAGTTCAAAATAGGACGAGAAATAACTGAAGTGTTCGGGCAGAACATTCATGCCCCATGTGTGTACAGTCTCATTCTGTATACAGCGCATGTGCTTTTCAGCGAGATTGGGTCAATTTTTTATCATTTTGACCATCCAAAACTTCACAGTATACACCAATTCTATATCTAGACATGATCAACCTTTCCCAATTGCCCTGAGACAGTTTCTTTTACAAGTTAATTGCATGAACAGAACTCAACTTTACCTTTAAAGGGCAATCCAACCTTGGTAATAAATTGATTAATGAGAAAGCAGAAATATAAGAAAAACACTAATAGGATGGTGAAAGTTTGAAAAAAATAAAAAAGGGAATATAAGAGAGTTAGAGAGGTTTGAAAAATGAGATCACTACATACGAATCTTAAAGTGGCGATTTGGTGAGTCGATTGTGACATACTGGCCGACAACTCTTCTGTTTTTTGTACACAAAAATATCATTCAATCTGTGTTTTTCCCTGAAGCGCCTTGACCCTCAGGGCAATACTCAAATACATGCATATTGTAGATCTATTGTTATACATGTAGGTCTTCATGAAAGAAAAAGACCCTACTGAGTAATACATGTACATTTTGAAAAAAATGACATTTTAGTCATTTTGTGTGTTGGAGCGAATGAAGGAGTTGTCAGCCACTACATCACAGTGACATTTATACCTACATGTATTCGGCCAATTTGAAATTCCCATACAGTGTGTCCCAGAAAATAATTAACAGTTGGAAAAAGTCTCTTCAAATAAATATTTCAAAATATTTGTAGGAAACTTTCATGCCTGTGGATAATAGGGTCTCTTCTTTCAAATGACACCCTAAAATCTAACAATTGATAATTTAAGGTCGAGTCAGCAAAAGCGACTTTTGCGAAAAGGTGCAACATCCAGACTGGACAAGAAGTGGTATTTGTTTTGGCTGGTATTAACAGATTTGAGAAACGTTGAATGTTCACTGTTGGAAAAAGTCTCCCCAAATGAACATTTTTCAGGATGTTTTGCAAATTTAAATGCAAATATTTTGAAATATTCATTTGAAGAGACTCTTTCCAACTGTTAATTTTTTTTTCTGGTCGCAATATGTATAGTGATTACAACTTTAAAAAATTTATAACTTTCTTATTGCTTGTCCGATTTCTTTCAAACTTTCACCAATCTGCTTCTCTGATTTTTCATCTTACTGTCAGAGCAACTTGTCATTAAAGTTGGATTTCCTTTAACGTGGAAAATTGACAGGGGAGCATCTGTCACTGGATGATGTGTTGTAAAACACTGAAAGCAACCTGGGCCCCGTTTCTTAAAACTTTATAACAATTTAAACAAATAAGCCAGTTCGTAATTACAATTTGCGCATGTGTAGATAAAGGTCATTTGTACCGAGTACAATTTACCTTTATTTGCTGTCATATTGTACGCACCATGAAGCGCGCACCAGTTATGATTTTAGATGTTAACAAGTAGTGCGTCGACCAAAACATATACGCATGCGCGTACAAATAGGGGTCATTTCAGGGTCACTTGTACCATGAACTACATGTAATTATGAACTGGCTTATTGCAGTACATCCTTCTATTTACTTGGCTGTGAGCATATTTTTCTTTTTTAATTGTGGCAACTGTTAACTGAAAAATTAGTTTTATGAAACAAGGCATTACTTTTAAAGAAAGGTTTGGGGGGATAGCTAGATTGATATTATCACTCACGTTTTTCTTCCTCAGTTAGTCCCTCTTCTTCATCTTCTTCACTTGATTCCTGCAGATTCTCCTCTTCCCACCAACGCTTCTTTGACGGACCTTGTAATCTGTGAAATGATAGCGATCAGCAAATTGGTAACAAAAATATATGAGCAACCTGCCAGCTGTGTTTTCACTGTCATTAAAATTCTGCACTACTTACATGTACATGTAAGCCTTTTTTTGTTGCATTAGCGAATGTGTTTGACTCAGGAACAGAAACAACAACCATAAAAGCAAAAGAAACTTGAAACTTTGTTTACATATTTGTGTCAGCCAATATCTCACCATCGACTCACCAAATTGCCAATTTGAGATTCACCTAGAAATAGTCATCTCATTTTTCAAACCTCTATACATGTAACTTTCTTATTCCTTGTCCGATTTCTTTCAAACTTTCACCATCCTGTTTTTCTTATTTTTCTGCTTTCAAACAAATCATCTTATTACCAAAGTTGGATTGCCCTTTAAAACATGTCTTTTTTGAAAACTTTTTTTATGAACAAATTTTTGAAATATATATCTAATTTGTTGCACTACATGTATGTACATAAATTTGCAAAAAAGAAGATAAATTTTCCCGAAAAGTAAGAAGTACATTGAGCCTCATCAAACTGATTAGGAACAGGCACCCCAACATGAATGCTTTGCTGACTTGCTTTCTTGTGAAAACTTAACATACATGTATCAATAACAAATACCCCATTTCTATGACAAATTTGCTCTCTGCCAATAAGATTCAAGGATTTCAGCAGCTTACAGTGTATAACAATTATTGTAACTTGTTACTGATAACAAGTTTTATGAAACGGGGCCCTGGCATGCTACATGTACATGTACATGTGTAGATACCTACAGTAGAACTGCAGGATCGTTTATTGATATTTTCATCTTTACAATGTGCACACAATGTATATTTGTACAATATACATGTACATGTACATGTATGTTGGAGATCGTAGACAGCCAGAAGCAGTGACTGAAAAATACACTGAATCCACCAGTGTCAAAGACCGACTTGTTTTTATTCAAGGGCTAAATTGATCACATTTTGTTCTTCAAATTGGCAACAATGATATTTCTCTTTTAGTGCTACATGGTTGTAGTAAAACGTAACGTCTTCGAAAAAAATATACTGTATGTAGTTACAAACTTTGTCGAAAGTTGAAAAAAATTGCCAATTTTGATTAAAATCAGTGATTTTGAACCTCTCAATGTGTTGCCAATTTAAGGATTTTAAAGCTTATTCTTGTTTTAAAAATTCCTGGCATCAAATGCAATATGGTCATGAAACAAACATGGACATAGTGTGTCCAGAAATTTTTGCTCTTTCTACACATAACCCGTTCCATTTTAGAAATAGACTTTCCACAAAAGTCTAAAAAATTGTTCAGTATTCCAATGATTTTGTAGTCTCAATTTAGTCATTTTGTGTAGGCATATGAACAGAATTCTATCTAAAAATTTGTAAAACAGTACTTGGGTTTGGTAGAATCCAAACTTGGGTTCGCTTTCTAGCGAACCTCTCTGCCTCTATTCCTCCAAGGTTCGCTTTCTAGCGAACCTCTCTGCCACCAAGGTTCGCTTTCTAGCGAACCTATCTGCAACCAAGGTTCGCTTTCTAGCGAACCTCTCTGCCACCAAGGTTCGCTTTCTAGCGAACCTCTCTGCCACCAAGGTTCGCTTTCTAGCGAACCTCTCTGTATCCAAGGTTCGCTTTCTAGCGAACGTATCTGCCTCCAAGGTTCGCTTTCTAGCGAACCTCTCTGCCTCCAAGGTTTCGCTTTCTAGCGAACCTCTCTGCCACCAAGGTTCGCTTTCTAGCGAACCTCTCTGCCTCCAAGGTTCGCCTTCTAGCGAACCTCTCTGCCTCCAAACTTTGCTTTCTGTTCATTAACATGGTCCCACCTTAATTGATTGAAAGATTTGTTAGTACCGGTAAAACTACTAAAATATCATGCATCTTTACATAAGTTTGGGAGAAAGACAGTCCGTTATTAAATAAAAAACCAAACAAACCAAATGGAATTCCTAAATTCACTGAAAGCACATAAAAATTGTGTTCTTTAATATTCATATTTTTCATTTCAACACTTACGGAAGATTTTGGAAACTTTCAGTCCTAATAATGCCCATCCAATATTCATGTGGCAACACATGTTTCTATTCATTTTTTCAATTGATTTTATGTTTATGTAATACATTCCAAATGCACATACTGTATTCCATCAATGTCGGCTATCTGTTATACAGTTAGTAATTCACTGTTCTTAAATAAAATAACTATGGACAAGCATTTTCATATCAACTGACAAATACAATAAATCATCAAAATACAATTATAGAGAGCATTCATTTATGATATATCGTGAACACAGCTCTTAGACAGGACCTTTCACATGTATACATGTATATACATGGGTGCTTCATCCGAGTACTTGGTACAATATTCAAATCTTTTTGTCTGCCTAAAGTCTGTGAAAATCTTAACAAAATTTTAAAAAAATTGCTGAGAGTGGATATGCATATATACAGTAGAAGCTCGTTATGAAGAACAAAACACTCTCATTATAATATGGTAATTCTGCTGCTCCCGCTTCTTTCAATTTTATTTCTTTCTTTAACCTTTTCATTATCTTTTAAATTAGTTGTTTTCATCTTTTATTTTAGGGAGTCTGTTATGAAAAGGTACCACTGTACATTTATATTTAAGTGATAATCATGTTGTCCAACAAAAACACATTTCTACATGTACAGTACATGCATGTACGTTTACATGGTATACTAATATTTTATATCAAAGCTATGTGCATAATGAAGGAAAAAAGGAAATTAAAGTGTTGAGGGGCTTGCTCAAAATGTTAAAGGCCTTCTACAAATGATATTCAAAATATTTACTAGTATACTGTCACGGCTTTGTATATAGCCGGTTCAAGACAAAGGGAATGAAGACTCTGAAGTCATCTCATTACAAACTTCAATCAATATTAGAACATTCAGAGGTTCACAACTGAATACTAACTCATATCACTAACTGCTTACTCATCCTAAACAGAGGTGCTTATATAGAATCACTGCTCCTCAATGATGCATATTGTTTATATTTATAATGACAGCTTATTCTGGTCTCTGTATATGACATTCCATTATGATAACCCATTAGGCTTGACCCATAGTTCATACCCAAGTTCATATGTCACTACATGTATAATGACCCACTCTGTACTAAGACTGACCAGCTGCTTGTCAGGCTGTGTATATAAAGCTAGAGCTGTGACTAAATCATGAAATGGACGCTTGTATGCCCAAGTAGGAGAGCAGAAATGCCTAACTCTGTAAGTTAGAGTGTAATGTTCAATACATCAAAAAAAGTAAGGGAGCAAAAACATTGTTTGCATTCAAACACTTAAAAATATCAAAACCTACATCCGATCCAAAGCGAGCATATAGGTACATGTACATGTACATGTATGTGCTGCAAATTGTAATATTTTGTGAAGTTTTTAAGTTCATGCATTTATATACTCATGCAGCTCGAAATGAATGTATAAATGAAGCAGTTAAATAAACAGGGTTGGTATACTTAATAATCATATTCATCTTCTATTCTAGCTATTTAATATTTTCTTTGTCATTTCAAATATGAGTTGTCACCACATTCACCAGTTAATGAATGTGCATAAAGTGGCTGAATACGAAAAATAATTTATTTCCGCCATTACAATTGAAGAGATCAATTAAGATTTGCATGCTGACAGTTAAAATTCATTTTTAAAAATGAATAATAAAATAGTTTTCACAATACAACTCCACAAATAGTCAAAGTTTAATCTGCCCAGTTGCTGCTTATATACCTATTATGTATACTACAATTTTTTCCATTATTCAGAAAGCAGTGGTTGATGTAAAAAAAAAATAATGATGAAAATTTGACCCCTGCTTCACTTCAAATGACCTTCAAACTTAAGACACCAAACAGATTCAAAGCTTGATTTGTATTACAAGTAGCTTAACTTCAATGAATTATGTTACAACTCAATGTTTATAGATTTTCCTGAAATTTCCAGATAAGATTTTTTGTTTTTTTCAAACATTTCCCTTGTTTTCTTTGGCACAATAATGTCTTCTTTGTCACTATCGTGAAATTACATCTACTTTACAAATGATAAAGTTTATGGATACAGTCTGAATATTTGATTTTTACAATTTTTTGCCATGAAGGAAATTAATTGTGGCACATTCCCCATAATGATCCATGTCCGCCACCCGACCAATTGCCCCAACTCTAGAACCTGTGTAGTGTACAGCGACCCAGTGTGCATGGCTGCACTCCTCTCCCCTCAAAATTTTTAGCTACAGAAATGAAAATTGCATGTACAAGAGTATACATTAAGAAATAAATGAAAAGAAATAAATGAAAAAAACAAATCTACAATAATAACTGTCTGTCACTATCAAATTGCTTTCAGACAGCTCTTTTTGGCAATACTATGAAGTGAAAATTTTGTTTCTGTGAGGTGATTTTTATAACTTTGCAGTTGTGAATGAAATGAGTCCTGAAAACAATCTCTGTACACGTAAAAGATGATTTTGTAAAAAGTTGTAATCACTATACATATGGGCATTTCAAAGTGGCCCAATCGGTACGGTCTAAGTGAAGTAGTGCATGGCGGTCAGCTTTCCCATTCGCTCCAACACACAAAATGACGAATGTCAATTTTTCAAAATGTATAACTCAGTAGGATCTTTTTCTTTTTGAAGGACATATAACAATAGGCTGATATATTTTGAGTACTGCCCCAAAAGGAAAAGATGATAAGGAGAAAACAGGAATTGCATGATATTTTGGTGTACAACGAATGGGAGATTGGACCGTGAATACGTCACAGTCGATTCACCAAATTGCCAATTTGAGATTTGCGTAGATGTAGTAATCTCATTTTTCAAAGATTAATAACTTTCTTGTTCTATTTCTGATTTCTTTCAAACTTTCTCCCGTTTCTCTTATTTTTCTTGATCCTTTTCACACAAATCAGCTTTTTACAAAGGTTCGATTGCCCTTTATCAAAGCGCAATTCTGTTGACTTCCAAAATAAAGATGTATTTTTCAATTTCCAGTAAAATAGACTTACTCCAGTTTTTAATTGAGTAATTATATGAATGATAGTTAATTAAAATTAATCAAATACAGATCTACTGTATAATATTTATGATCAAGGTACATTTAATAAGCTGCATACAAATTAACACTGTTTATATTAGAAAATGCTGGTATGTAATATAGAGAAAGAATAATGAACTCACCCATTTTATTTCACCAAAAAAAGGAGTTGACCTTTAACACCTGGAGTAAGTAAGGTAGTAACTTTCTAATTTTGACTACATGTATATAAAGGTAGATGAGATCTAGCCTCTGTTACTGGATGTTGGTATCAAGAAATAAGAAAGTTATGAATTTTTGAAGTTGTTATCAATCAAACACAAATTGGCAACTCCGTGACGTATCTTGCGAGCTCCTCTCCCATTTGCCCTGTATTATAAAAATCATAAATTTTCATTTTCTCTAAAGAAAATATTCAATCATACATGCACTTTCGATATAATCATTGCTCATAGGTTTTTACACAAAACCTGTATGAAACAAATATATTCCTTCATCAAAATCCAAGAAAATGAAAATTTATGAAATTTTCTGTACTGAGCAAATGGGAGAGGAGCTCGCAAGATACGTCACGGAGTTGCCAATTTGTGTTCGATTGATTACAACTTCAGAAATTCATAACTTTCTTATTTCTTATCGGATTTCGCTCAAACTTTCAAAAATCTGTTTCTCTCATTTTTCTGCCTTTATTCAAATCAACTAAATACCAGGTGGACTTTCCCTTTAAGGGAAAGAATTAACCCTATCCCAGTAGAGCAAACACCAAGAGGGGAATGACCTGCATGGTACGAGCAGTTGGCCTCTACAGAAAAAAAAAACGGATAAGGAAAAAGGAAGATATGCAAAAAAACATAATAAAACAAGAAAAGATAAAACAAAAAAAAATATGTAAGGTTAAATGGAAAAAGATTACAGAAAAATCAGAAAAATAAAAAACAAAGAAATATGGATGGAAGAATAGAAAGAGGATTAAATCAAGGAATTTTATTTCAGTACTTGAGGGAAAATAGGAAACAAGATAAAAAAAACAAATGAAAGAAGAAATACATGTGGATGTATTGGAAAGAGAAGAGCCAAGGTACAAATAATTAAAGAAGAAAAAACAAAGAAATTCAGGGGGAAATATAGAAAGAGATGATACAAGAAGTGGGAAAACATAATAATACGAGAGAGATAAAAATGCAAGGAAACACAGGATAAAATAAAGGAAGAGAAGAGTGAGGATGGAAACAGAAAAGAAGTATTTAAGGATCGATGGAATGAGAAAAGAAAAAGAAGAATAGAAAAACAACCCTGAAGAAATACATGAATTGGTGCATGCTTGGTTTTCTGGGCCTCAGACCACTTGTCCATTAATTAAAAGTAAATAAGAAAGTTGCTTGAAATTTAGGTCACAAATTTGCAAAATTTATATTTTTTAATTTGTATTTTTTCTATCAGATTTTCCTAAAACTTTTACTAATATTTCCCCCCTCATTTTCTGCTTTTACTCACATCACCTTATTATCAGAGAGGACTTCCCCTTTACTGAATTCTGTGCATGTACAAAATTCTAGTATTCAGAAATTGTGTACATTACCAATTACCAATAAAACAATGGCTGATCAACCATGCATGGTCTACTTAGCTCAAACACCATTCTTCCCCACATGTCACCCAATGCATATACACTGTATAGCCTACATACATGTATAGCTGAAATCTTGATAAAAATCTGCTAATAAGTTGTCATTGTCAAATAATGCCATAGCTGAACCACAGAGTTCCTCTGTTTCCTATTGTACATTAACCAGTAGGATTACACGCTTCTTTAATAGGAAGGGGTATAGAAATTAGTGTACATGTATGTTGTCCAATGGTTTATTAAAAGATCAGTAAACAGACCTGATGTGAAGT
This sequence comes from Heliocidaris tuberculata, assembly GCA_025618425.1. Taxonomy (NCBI): domain Eukaryota; kingdom Metazoa; phylum Echinodermata; class Echinoidea; order Camarodonta; family Echinometridae; genus Heliocidaris; species Heliocidaris tuberculata. The sequence continues at coordinate 32,987,204 of CM046842.1, read as the reverse complement.
GGAGGGGAGTGCCGAGTGGGAAGTGGAGGGTATAACAACAACAAAAAGTGAGGGTGGAATGATAATGTAGCTTTGTCCAATCTTCCAATAGACCTTTCTACATTAAGGAAATTACTAAAATATTCAGTGCACCTTAAACTGAACTTCACCTTGATCCTGTAATGAATTCTCCATAAAGACCTACACAGAGGAACAGTCCAAAATATAAAGTGCATGAGCGATATTAAACAATTGTCAACCAAAGTGTGAAATGGAGACTAGTGTAACGTAGAATACCAATCTTAGTGTAACTTGACAGAAATATAACCTGAGTGTTTAGGTGAATCAAGTAGATACAGAATTTAATATATACATTAATTTGCATGATATCGATTAAAGAAGACAGTTGATGTTGTATTGATTTACATTTTGTTCCTCCACTCTTGGATTTCATACTAGTCACAGACTACACTAATAAACCCCTCAAAAAAAATTTGGAAACTGAAGTTTCATGTTTTATATCTCTCTTGTCATGGCATATTCATCGCTTTTTTTCGTGAAATTAGAAAGTGTGTTTATTACTCTTTAAAATGATACCATATTTAAATTCATATATGTATCCAAAGCTATAAGCTTGACTTTGATTAAATTTTTAAACATAAACAAATGATTAAATGCAACAATTCATAACTTTCTTAATTCTTTTCAGATTTTGCTCAAATTTTCATTCATCTATTTCTTTATTTTTCTGCTTCTTTTAAAACCAACTTAATATCAGGGTGGACTTTCTCTTTGAATGTAAAAGTTATTGATAACTAGCATCTATGCTAACTGAATGCAGTATAAACTAATTACAGATAATTTTGTTAACTTTCCAGAAGCCTGCAAATTACACTCTCCAAATAAACCATATTGCACACTGACCTGCCTGATTTGCCTCAGTGCAGAATCTGTTACTAAAGCAAAAGTCGTTCTGCATACTGGAATTTTACTAATCCTATCTGTGGTTTGCTTCATCATTACCCTGAAAGTAAACATCGTCTTTCACTAGCCCACCCTGGTAGTGGTACAGAGATAAACTTCAAGTGATGCAAGCATGCACAATCCAGTGTAATGAGTCATAACCCCTTATCACTCTATCTACTTTCCCTTTCTTTCAGCTATATAGGCCTATATTTTATGAGCAATGAAACTACATACTGAAATGACATATGTATGAATGAATAATACATTATTTCTTCACTAATTTTGAACTTAAATTATGCTACTTTGATTAATCTACACTAATGTGTATTCCTTAAGGAGATATATGGTTTATTTCTTGAGGAGATACATGGTTTATTCCTTGAGGAGATATATGGTTTATCCCTAACAAACTTTGCAATATTATTAGGGAACTTGCTATGCAATGTGTAGACCTAATGGCAAAGTTATAATGACAAAGAAAAACTCACCAACTGTTTGATATACATGTACATGCACATGTACCTCAAATGTTTCTTCAAAACTTAATTACATGTTAAAGGTAATAGATAGTTTTGGGAAGCCCTCAAAAACTTTTCGTGTTATTTCTTTGATTTTACTTATTAAAGAGCAATGTGTAGACCTAATGGCAAAGTTATAATGACAAAGAAAAACTCACCAACTGTTTGATATACATGTACATGCACATGTACCTCAAATGTTTCTTCAAAACTTAATTACATGTTAAAGGTAATAGATAGTTTTGGGAAGCCCTCAAAAACTTTTCGTGTTATTTCTTTGATTTTACTTATTAAAGAGCAGGGTACTAACATAACTCAGATGCTGTGAAGTTTTTTCCTCCTCAAGTGAAATATTTATCGAATGAGAGGTGAAAAGTAATAAAAATCCCTGGCCCAAAAAAGAGGGGATGTAAATTCAAACAACGGCCACACACATTACTCACATGAGGATTGCTGTGTGTTATAGAATACGCTACACATACTAGTAGTGCGAAGCGCTGGGTTTATTGTGTGGGGAACCTTCGGGTGGATATGGTTTTAGCGTGAGGCAGTGAAAAGCCGTTACCAAGCATTTTTTACAGATATTTACACTAAAATTTGTTCGAAATCGTGAATAGAATGTTAAATAATCTCGTACATGCTATCAGTATTAACTTAAAAAAAGCTTTCTTCTGTCTTCTGAAGATCAAACTATGCCAATTCAGAATAAAGAAGTCACCCTTGCCTAGTAGTACCTCCTTGATCAGGTCAAGGGGTTATCACAGGTTGACCGCAAGTGATTAACACAGAATAGACAGTTACATGTGAAGCCAGGTTCCTGGAATAGATAATGGGGTACTGAGTAGAATTGGTTTCAGACGTTGTAGGTCCTTCCTTTAAAAATATGTTAATTTTTTTTTCCATTAATTTTTTTCTTTCCGGAGTAGGAGCTGGGTTATTTGTTTGTTGATTGAAACATTGATTGGTGTACTGCATGTCTAGTTAAGGTATAGGCCTACTTAAAGCACATTGATGTTTAGAAAATAGGACAGCATTGATGTAGAGAGTTTATTGTCTGGTAAACAGACTAGTTGCTTACACCTTGGTGAGCCAGGGATAGCATCTCTGCAGACTATCCAGATGAGATAAATATTTGCTCTATTTCCTCCCCCAGTTTATTGTGTGAATGGCTTATGATTTGTGGTAAAGAAGCTACATGTATTTAGATTGAAATACATGTAGGTGTATACAAGATATCTTTTTCTCTTTCTCTGGAGGGCCATTTTATGGAGCGCCGCAAGCAAGTTCACAGTGCTCAGATAATTGTGTCACTTTCTATGTAGAATGAGGATCAAGATCATGCAAGGAAGAAGACAAAATTATTTCACTTGTAATTTTCAATTTTCAATTTTCAATTGTTCCGTATTCACACGTGCAGAATGAGGGGGGGGGGGATTAAAAGTAGGGGGGGGATTAAAAGTGGTTAGAGAAGGCACTAAACCCGAGAGGGAAGGCATGGGGGCAGTTGGGGGCAGGTCGTAGGTTTTAATCAAAAGAAAGACTCGTGTTTGTTTGAAACCTTAGAATCATATTTAAAGTGTAATTATAACGTATATTCTGAAACAAGATATAATAACTGTATCACCATGAAGATTAACGAAATAGCACAGGTGTCGCGGAGCGTTGAAAGTGGGGGAAGGGGGATGATGTTATTTCACTCATTAATGACAATTTTCGAGCGTTTTTCAGAGATTTTTTTTAAAACATGTCTACTCAAAAATGGGGGGGGGGGGGGGGGGCAGCAGGCCCCCGGATCCGCGGCCCATGTAGCAAACTATGTTAGCTCATCAAGACGACAAAATCGTTGTTCCAAACTTATCTTCAGTTTGTTATAAATGAAGTATACGGAAATGTGTCAGATTCTCTGGAGAAGGAATTGGGAGATTTAGAGAAATAAAATCAATCAATTAAAAAAAAAAAAAAAAGGGAGTTGATTATCATAACCATAGCATAATAATGTGTAACTAAAAATAGGAGGTTGGACAATTCAGACAGCTGAAAAATATGTCGGGTCTACGATCGAAGGGTGGGCAAAATGCTTTACTACTCAGACGGGCACACTACAGAACGTAGCTTGTGCAGTGTTACCGGCAGCGGCGTCGCAAGAGGGGATGTGGGGGTGTCACACCCCACCCCCCCCCCCCCTAAAAAAAAATGCTGTCGGCAAAGAAAGTGGAAAAGTGGAGAGGGCTATATGGAATAGGAAAGAGAAAGGAAAAAGAGAAAACAGAAAAAAGGGAAAAAGATAAGGACATGAAAACAAAAACAGAAAGAAAAAGAAGGAAAAACTGGCCAAATTTTTTGCTCGTTTCGCTTGCTCATGAACTCTGGAATAAAATGGGACCGTAATGATCAAGATTTCTACATATCTATCTGCGATTTTAATTCTTACATTATTATTGGGGAGGAGATTAGGGTGCAGCATTTTTGTCGGCCGATTTGGGTGTCTCACCCTAAAAATTTGTCTGCAAATTTGGGTGTCACACCCCCAATTCAAAATGTTCTAGCGACGCACTTGGTAACCGGGGGGGGGGGGGGGGGGGGGGGGGGGGGGGCAAGGGGCTGTTTCCCTCACATGATTATCATTCATTTACAAGCGAGCGACAAAGTGCAAAACCGTGCGGCATGAGGATTTTGGGGTATAAAGTTAGCTTGGGAAAGCACAGGGGATAAGGGAGATGATTTAATAATTTTTTTTGTTAAAGATCGACATAAAAGAATTTCAGAAGGAAAAAAGTGACAAGTACGGTATTCCGTAATTTTTTTTTTTTTACTCGATCACATGATTGCATGAAAGGGTTATTGACCTCTCTTGCTCTCTCTTTCTCTCCCCTTCCATTGGCGAAACAATTTACAGGGCCGGGGTGTACGTTTCACATTCATTTCTTATCAATGAATAAGGAATTTGTCGCAGTCGACCCAGCCCAAACCGCAAATACAAAACAAAACGGAAAAGCATTTCGTTGCCCATGTTAATCGATCCAGACTTCTAAAAATTTGATTACTTTAGGAATCCACCAATAAAAACAAACCTTGGGAAAAGTAAGTTCCGAAACATTTTACAAGCAAGTATTTGCTTTAATTGTGTACATGAATTTGCAGAAAAATTGAAACATAATGATAGGCGGGTGAAATTTTGATCAAATTCTAATTTTGGCATTACCCAACTGAGCATGCATGGGGGTATTACATATACATTGTATTATTATAATGTAGTTATATTATTGTTACTACGTACAACGCGACGTAAACATGCAAGAAAAGTTGATTTCAAGATATTTCGTTCTATTTTAAGAACATTGCGATGATCGAGACGGGCAAGCCAGTGCCATCAGAGAGAACTCGCTTACAAGTACTACTACCCCTTATTGATTTATATTTTGTAGCTAATTGGTGTATAGTCAACCTCACCTTTATTTATGGACCTCGCATATTCGAGGTTCTAAGCAGGTCCTGATCACCCCCCCCCCTTTTTTTTTTTTTCTTTTCTTCCTTTTTTACAAGTATTTGCTCAAACAGCTATATTTCACAAGGCAGCTAGGTCAAAGGTACCACCGAATCTGATTCACTCGACGTGCACATACACTTTTTCATTCGCGCGCTCGTAATTCCCACATCTCTTCTACACTCTCATGCACACCTACATGCACGTCATAGAGTATAGGCAGGGCCAGGGCCGCCAGGCCCTGTGTACCCTATAACTCGTGGGTGGAAGTCAGCTGGTTTTCCGTCTTAACATGCTGTACAACACACACGGATACACACATCATCGCTATGTACAAACGTGCACATTGAAGCGGTCACAGAAGTGTTCGAACATCCTGTTTTGGGGATGAAGACTTTGAATTGAAAATAATTTTTATGTAACATACATCCATTCAATGTGAGGAATGTTACGGTAAATTCCCATCGGATATTCTTCTTTTTAAATAGTGTGTTGTTCATTCCAAGCCATTTTCTGTAAAGAAAAAAACAACAAACCAACCAACCATAAAACAGAACATCGCGTCCGAAAGCACAACGAAAGTCGCATCGTATTTTAGAAATAAGTCTTAAAATGGCGAAGCAAATAAAATACCTTGGACTTCTTCTCTTTTTAAAAAATCTGTTTGCAATAATGTTTCATTTTCCTTAAAAATTAAGCATCTACTTGTTTACTTGGCGTTCATAATTATTACTAAAACGCGGCTATTTTCCTTTTCATCTGCGAATTTTGTACTGGCTCTGTCACCATAATACAAGACGGAAAAAAGAAAAGAAAAAAGGAATAACTACTTTAGATTCGCTCAGCGGAGAGCCCCAAACATCCGACGCTGACCCACCGGGACCGATTCGGGGAGTTTAGGGATTTTCGTAGACGAATGTCATGTCAAGTTGCGCCTTTCAAATCAGAGGCACATCTCTAATCCGGCCGTTCGCACGCATTCACCAATCGTTAATCCGGCCGTTCGCATTCGTTCACTGATTGTTAATCGGGCCGTTCGCAGGACCGTTCTCGAACGCACCTCTATTGTTCGAGAGAACAATGAAAGTTGGGGCTCTCCCATGGCTCGCTTAACGGACTGCGTTCGGAACCCGTTCGAGCGGGTTCGAACGCTTCTTTTGTTCTCATTTTTTAATCTGCGTTCTGAACGCGTGCGAACGCTTGTGACATTAAATCTCTTGCGCCTTAGTTCTCCAAACTTGGATACAACCAGTGCTTCAGGAGAGTGGATTATTTCAATAGAATGGCACTTGAGGGGGATTTTAAAAGATTTATCACCAGATCACTGGATGATGTCAGTTTCGAATCTCAACTAAGCCTTGATGATGCATATTTTGATGATAACCCTACTCGTATTGCAACAAGAACCCCACAAAAAGATAAAACCCCTTCAACCAATGATGCCCATGTGTATGATTTCCATTCATCAGACAGTGATTTAGATACAGTGCCACTGCAGTTGGAGGAATCTGAGAGCAGCCTAGACTGCAGCAGTGATATTTCAAGAATCTTTATCTCAAGTGAAGATGAGAAAGAGTATGTTCCGGTGTGTGACATTTCCGCCCGTCCATCAACGAAAAAGGAACCAGCCAACCTTGGTGGCAGAGAGGTTTGCTAGAAAGCAAACCTTGGAGGCGGAGAGATTCGCTAGAAAGTGAACCTTGGACCTGGTGGCAGAGAGGTTTGCTAGAAAGCGAACCTTGGTGGCAGAGAGGTTCGCTAGAAAGCGAACCTTGGTTACAGAGAGGTTCGCTAGAAAGCGAACCTTGGTGGCAGAGAGGTTCGCTAGAAAGCGAACCTTGGTTACAGAGAGGTTCGCTAGAAAGCGAACCTTAGTGGCAGATAGGTTCGCTAGAAAGCGAACCTTGGTTACAGAGAGGTTCGCTAAAAAGCAAACCTTGGTGGCAGAGAGGTTCGCTAGAATGCGAACCTTGGTTACAGAGAGGTTCACTAGAAAGCGAACCTTGGTTACAGAGAGGTTTGCTAGAAAGCGAACCTTGGTGGCAGAGAGGTTCACTAGAAAGCGAACCTTGGTTACAGAGAGGTTCGCTAAAAAGCGAACCTTGGAGGAATAGAGGCAGAGAGGTTCGCTAGAAAGCGAACTCAAGTTTGGATTCTACCAAACCCAAGTACTGTTTTACAAATTTTTAGATAGAATTCTGTTCATATGCCTACACAAAATGACTAAATTGAGACTACAATATCATTGGAATACTGAACAATTTTTTAGACTTTTGTGGAAAGTCTATTTCTAAAGTGGAACGGGTTACATGCTTCTGGTATTTTTTAGAGCTCAGAATCAAAAGTTATTGAGCCAAACCACAAAATGAGGTCAACTGTCTTGAAAGGGTTAAAATTGAGACAATGTGGACCATACAATGACTCAGTGAAAAAATACATAGGAGCGGTGAGCGATTTCACTCTGGGGGGGTATTCTGAAAATTGTTGCAACTTCTACATGTACATGTGTGTGAACATTAAGAATTTTGATGTTAATTGTCATAACAAATTGAAATTGCGGGGAATAAACACTTATCATTGCCCTGCACAGGTGTCTCTTTCAACTTCACGCAAACACAGAAAGCTGGGCACGACATTAAGCAATGACTCGTCCTGATTTTGATTTGTTATGACAATTAACATGTATAAATACTTCAGATAAAAGTTAAACCAATTTTTAGAATACCACGCCTGTATAAGGTCCAAAAGAGCTCTGGGAAAGTGAAAAAGGGCTCTGGTAAAAAAAGCAATAAAAAACATAACAAGATGTATGCGACTGCGTCTCAGACTATATACATGTACCTCCGCGTAAATGAATTTGATGGCTCTCAAACTTTTCTTGAAATATTGTGATAACCAGAATAAAAAGCCTCTAATTACATGTTAATTGACCTCTTTGACATTTGACTTTACACCTTACATGTATAACCCAAAAGTCTTATCACTTTATCTCCTCCAAGTCATGAATACAAAATAGTTGAGATATGGTGATAACAAAGGTAAAAAATAAACATTAATTTCACATACACCTATATAATGACCTCTATAACCTGTCACCTGTGACCTGTACGTGAACAAAAATCTAATCAGTTCGTCTCACTATGGTGATGCATACTAGTGCCAAGTTTGAAGTTAACCCTTTCAGGACAGGAATTATTTAAGGGCTAAATTGATCACATTTTGTTCTTCAAATTGGCAACACTAATATTTTTCTTTTAGTGCTACATGGTTCTAATAAGGTGTAATGTCTTTGAAAACAATATACCTGATTATAAACTTTGTTGAAAAGTTGAAAATTGCCAATTTTGAGAAAAAAACAGTGACTTTGAACCTCTCATTGTGTTGCCAATTTAAGGATTTAAAAGCTTACATGTATTCTTGTTTTTAAAATTCCTGGTATCAAACGCAATATGGCAATGCAACAAAAATGTGCAATGTGTGTACAGAAATTTTTGCTCTTTCTGCTCATGCATCTAGTATATTTTTTAGAGCTCTGAATCAAAAGTTATTGAGCCAAACCACAAAATGTGGTCACTCGTCTCGAAAGGGTTAATGGATCAAAAGGTTCTTGAGATACATGTATCACGTTAATACTTTAAGGCTAAAACCGGCAATTTCAGAATTGACCTCTATGACCTTTGACCTACGTATCCCAAAATCTAATCAGATCGTCTTCCTATGGTGATACATACTAGTACCAAGTTTGAAATTCATAACCTCAAATGGTTCTTGAGATATCACGTTAACAAGGCTAACACCTGTAATTTCAGAAATTGACCTGTGACCTTTACATACTCCAAAATCTAATAAGATCGTCTTCCTATGGTGATACATACTAGCACCAAGTTTACAGTTCATAGCTCTAATGGTTCTTGAGTTATTGCGAGAACGAGTCCAACACCTGAAACTTCAGAAATTGGCCTCTGTGACCTTGACCTTTGACCTACTTGCCCCCGAATCTCATCAGATTCATCTTCCTATGGGGATACATACTAGCACAAAGTTTGAAGTTCATACCTCATGTGGTTCTTGAGTTATCACTAGAACGAGAAAGCGGGACGGAGGGACGGAGGGACGGACAACCTGAAAACAAAATGCCTCTGGCACCACCTTCGGTGGGCAGAGGCATAAAAATCGCGGTGAGAAAATTACACTTTTACAACTCCACAGCCAAAAAGAGCTCCCGAAAACAATTAAGTATGTACATGTATTACACTGCAATGACTTCAAATACATGTGTGCTTCAAGTGTGCTTTTGTATACATAAAAAAGATAAATTTTCCTGCTAAATCACGCTAAACCACGAGAGTTAACAATACTGTGGAACCCATTTTAAGGACCACCTGTCTCTAAAGTCTGTATTTTTTGTAGCTCTTGAAAAGCATTTCTCATCAAAGTCCGTACTGAAGTATAAAGAACCCCTGTTTATAAAGAACAACATTTCATGTCTTGCTTGAATAGTCTTTGAAGGGGAAGTCCGGTCCAAGAATTACTTGTTTTAACAGTCTAAGCAGAAAAATCAGACAAACGGATCAAAGAAAAGCAGAAAAGATTTTTCATCTTCTATCAGAAGTAATTCTTGGAGCAGACTTTGCCTTTAAACAGGTTTCATCGTATTTCATATTGTATGGGAGACTTACTTTTTATTGAGTTCAGTGGCATTAAGAGTAGCAGCAGCAACCTCATTTCCACCGTCATGTTCATCGTCACCATCCTCTGTTTCTATGTATTCATTGTACGGTGTATCTGGTTCATCCACCTTCATGTGTCCATAGTCTTTATCTGCTGGATGGTAGGTTGCTAGTATATTCATCTCGTCCCATTTGATGCCATCCCTGGTGGGGAGATGGAGATAAACACTTTCTTCTCACCCTTTCACGACAGGAATTATTTAAGGGCTAAATGGATCACATTTCGTTCTTCAAACTGGCAACAATAATGTTTTTTTTGTGCTACATGGTTCTAATAAAATGTAATATCTTTGAAAACAACAAATATGGTTGAGAACTTTGTCGAAAAGTTGAAAAAAATTGCCAGTTCTTACAAAAAACAATGATTTTGAACCTCTCAATTTGTTGCCAATTTAAAGATTTTAAAGCTTATTATCCTTTTTCATATTTCCTGGCATCAAATGCAATATGGTCGTGCAGAAATTTTTGCTCTTTCTACTCATGCATCTGATATATTTTTTAGGGCTCTGAATCAAAAGTTAGTGAGCCAAACCACAAAATGTGGTCCATTGTCTTGAAAGGGTTAAAGAGATTATTATTATAAAGGAAAGGCAACACCATACCCTGTAATCTGTGTATCTAAAATCATACACAACGAAGTGGTAATGGCTCCGTGAGTGTACTAGGTCAACCAAAGGCTTATTATATAGCAGAATGTGCAGACTCGTTCCCCCCCCCCCCTTACTCTATGTCTATTAAAGGGGGTACCCAATGCTGAAACAATGTTAGTTCATTTAAAAGATCATGATTTTATTAGCAGAAAATCATCTGCCTTAAGTTTTTTAAAAATTTGTGTTGCCAGAAAAATCCCCGAAATATGGTAAGACTTCAGGATATTTTGGCCCCTCAGCTGTGTCCCAATTTCAGCTAGGTAACCACAATGACGTCAAAGTGGTTACCCAGGTTCGCGTATTGCAGATGTGTTGCGCGCTAGACTGTACAAAATGCATTGCACCTTGCGCGCATTTTGCTATAATTGCGCGACAAGGTAACCACTTTGACGTCATTGTGGTTACCTACCTGAAATTGGGACACAGCTGAGGGGCCAAAATATCCTGAAATCTTACCATATTTCGGGGATTTTCTGGCAACACGAATTGAAAAAAAAATTTAAGGCAGATGATTAGAGCGAAGCGTGAAGTCCCTTGCGGTCAGAGTCCAGCTCTGGAAGCTCTGCGGTTCTAGATGCTCCCTGATGCAATCTCAGTGTTATTTTGCACCGGTTACAATGTTTTTTTAAAACTCATTTTAAAACATTTTTACAGCATTATTTGATCTCACTTACATGTAAGAAGCTTTTTACATTACATATCCCACAGACAAGTTCAGGTTAATCCAAGTAATTTCCAAGTGCCAAAAAGAGTCCTGTTAGCAGTGATAAACGTACTGCGTGGAATTCACTTAGCTTTATAGCTACATGTAGCTATTGAAGTATATATACATGTACATGTAGCTAGCGTATAGCACTAGCGCTACATGTAGCTCACACAATTCTAGCTACGTACGAACGTACTTATGCTTGAGCTAGCTAGCTAGGGGAACCGCAGCAGCAATGGAAAAAATATCCATAAATATCACATTTTAGTGATGTAAACGGCAGTCCTGCTAGTACCCTAGTCTGAAAATTTGAAAATTTTTCATAAGGAAAATGAGTTCCCAAACTGAGCTGTATTTCAAGAAATTTTCAGTTTTAGATCAGGATTTTTCCTATGTCGCAAGCTCAAAAGTGTCCAATCACAAGTTGCAGTCAAAGAAAGTCGGTTACCTACCGGTATCCATTAAAATGAATATTTCACATTTTATTATTCAATATTTTTTAATTCTAGGGTAAAATATGGGGTCTTAATATCCTAAAGCTATGGTGAAGAGGAGATGAGAGAAGCTGGCTCACGGTAAAGGTGATTTTCAGGAGGTTCTTTACTCTAAAATTGCTGCTCTATTGCAGAGCGAGATTAAAAACTAGGCTCTGTGAAGAGTAGCATCAGCTTTTTTTTTTTTTTTACTCTTCAAAGAGCCTTCAAGGCTACCCCACTTATACACATACAACCTTATCTGAAGATAACCTTGTACTCCAGATTAGCTTTTATGGGTGAATAGGCTTCAATAGCTTTTGTGAGTATAAGCAGGCCTTTTTCCAGTCTAAATCTTGCTTAGAGCAATTTTGTTGTCTGTTTTTGACTGCTGCAACAGTGAATGTTGGACATAGTCCCACATAGGCAAGGGCCTATGAGTGGGTATGGGGGGAAAAATAAGATAATTATTTCAAATACTTCCTTTCAAATTCAGCTCTGTAAAATCTCACTCCTACATTAAATGGCCGCTAGAAAGCACTTCTGATATTTCCAGCAAAATCCAAAGTCAAAATCATGTCCAAAACCTAAGAAATCCCCGCCAATGTTGTTTTCACGGCGCCGATGTTTAAGACTAAACTCGGCCAATAAAATTTTGTCCAAAAAGAAACCCGGTATCGTGCGCGCACATCGATCTCTACGATCGCCCACACCGAAAAATCGAGACTTTTACGTGTGCGCGACAGGGACCGAATTTTTAACGACCAAATTTTTTTTTTGGGGGGGGGGGGAGATGTCAGCGCTCGCGGCGATCAGGAAATGTACACAATGACTTGCGATACCCCATTTCTCCAGAAGCTCCAGTAAATTATGGATTTCATTTTTAGAATTATCTTTTCCAACGTCGGTGAGTTGAATTTATTGTATTTCATGGATATTAGGGAAACCAACATGATTTTCGAATTCACATGTCAGGATTGATAATAGCTAAATAGTAGGAAAATACGACAGGAAAAAACTGACAAATCAAAGGCATACCAATAGCTCGATCTGACCACACCACATAACTATAGTGGTCATATTGACCACTACGCGGGACGAATGCAAAAATACTAGTCATTTTCAATCACATGTACTTAAGGTATGGGGGGAAAAGTAAGATAAATGTTTAAAATACTTCCTTTCAAATTCAGCGCTTTAAAATCTCTTTCCTACCTTAAATGGCCGTTAGGAAGAACTTCTGATATTTCCAGCAATATCCAAAGTCAAAATCATGTCCAAAACCTAAGAAATCCCGCCAATTTTTTTCGCGATCGCATATTGTTTTTCCAGCTTCCGATGTTTTTAGACTAAATCGGCCAATAAAATTTTGTCCACAACGAAACTCAGTATATCGCGTGCACATCTATCTCTACGATCGCACACACGGAAAATCGGGACTTACGTGTGCGCGATAGGAACCGAACTTTTAACGACCGAATTTTTTAGCGCGAGATGTCAGCGCTCGCGGCGATCAGGAAATATACACCGTGACTTGCGATACCCTGTTTCGCCAGAAGTGACAGTAAATTACGGATTTCATTTTTGAAATTATCTTTTCCAACATCGGTGAGTTGAATTTATTGTATTTCATGTATATGTTGGTGTCATTTTTTGTAAATTAAATGCCGATTATGAGTGAATGTCGGTAACTTTTGTGCAGTGGTGTTTTGAAAGTGTTGAGGTGGATGACTGCCTAAAGTCTACACACGAAGTATAGTAAAGTCGCTATGAGTGGATCTGACCTCCTTTGCCAAAAGTGTAATTTTCCATTAACAATGCACGGTTCAGCTACAATTTTGACATTTCGTGACTTCACCTTGGCATCAATTTTCAACATTTAAAAAAAATACATTCTCGTGATTATCTTTAAAAAAAATATAATCACAGTAAAAGAATATTACCAATAATCACAATTCCTATCTAGATTGCGCAATCGATCGCGCGATTTTCAAACTCATTGCCTACATAAATCCGAACGTAAATTTTTAGTTAAAGCCGAGCTCGGCCGAGCGAGAACGAGTGGCTAAAAAGCGTAGCCAGCACTCTGCGACGTGTTGACGTCCTTATGGATATCTTGGTATCGGTTTTGATAAATAAAATACCGATTTTGAGTGAATGTTGGTGACTTTTGTGCTGTGGTGTTTTGAAAGTGTTGAGGTGTATGACTGCCTAGAGTCTACACACGAAGTATAGTAAAGTCGCTATGAGTGTCTAGATCTACATTTACAACTTTAAAAATTCATAACTTTCTTATGCATGTTCATGTTATGTCATGATTTCTTATCGTATTTTGCTCAAACCTGCACTGATCTGTTTCTTTACTTTTTCTACTTCTTGTAAAACCAACTTGTAATCAGGGTGGAATTTCCTTTTAAATAGTCTAACTTAGTTACCTAACTTCATCATAGTCTAAATTAGTCAGGTCTGTTAAAAATCGAATGAAGCGCAGGTTATATTAACTCCAGGGAGCTCGAACGCGTAGCGTTCGAGCTCCAGGTACAAATAACCGACGTCTGCATCGCCATGAGTTTGGTTAAATTCATTTGTTAGTTATTGAAGGTAAGATGAAAATTTGTACTTACATGTCAGGATAATTACTTTATATATGCAGTAGGTTTTCAGATTTCACGATTTGACGATCATTTCGATGAAAAAAAGATAAATTTCCTCTCCGAGCCGATCTTTCCCCGTGTTGTATCGTCGATGCAAATGACTCGTATTCACGGTGCGCATGCAATTCAGCGCATGCGCATTGCGAATGCGAGTCATTTGCATCGACGATACAACACGGGGAAAGATCGGCTCGGAGAGGAAATTTATCTTTTTTTCATCGAAATGATCGTCAAATTGTGAAATCTGAAAGCCTACTGCATATATAAAGTAATTATCCTGACATGTAAGTACAAATTTTCATCTTACCTTCAAAAACTAACAAATGAATTTAACCAAACTCATGGCGATGCAGACGTCGGTTATTTGTACCTGGAGCTCGAACGCTACGCGTTCGAGCTCCCTGGAGTTAAGGTTATATTAGATATACAGTAGTCTACTCAAGAACGAGTATGTGGGACCACAGCTAACACATCCCAAGTTTGAAGCAATTTCTTTGGCACTTTATACTTACTCAGGCCTATTTGCAGGGTCTTCAAAGTGCCTTGCCGGTTTCAAGATACTTTTCTTGGGTTGATTATCTAGTTTTTCTGCCATATCTGCTTATTTTGCTGGATTTTCTTGGCGTCTTCGAGCAAGGAAAAAATACGAAGCTCTGACTTTTCTTTCGACCTTTGACATTTATGATGTCAGGCTTCAAATGGTTCGTTTTTTTATGTTAGTAATTATTATCATTGATTAAATTTTGAAATAGGTCGTATATATTGTGTAATTTTTTTATTCTTTTATGAATTTAAATTTAATTTTTGAGAAAAAGTATCGTAGACAGGTGTTCTATAATTCTCATAAAATATCGACTTACCCCAAACTAAACTGGCACAGAAGTTTTATATGGGCTAGCTTCAGTTACTGTCCAATTTGGCTTTCAAGTATTTCTTTTCAGTGAAATCAACAGATATACAAAAATAGAAACATTACAATCATGAATAAAGTATAGACAGAAACTTATACAAATAATTACAAGTAAATACATATTTGGAGAAATGTAAAAATTCATGGAAAAACAAAGAATTTACACATACATGTATTTGTAATTCACATAAAATTATACAGATATACAACTGGAAAATAATATACCTTTGGGTTATCTGCAAAAATGTATACATTCATGGACGCACAAAGAATTTATACAACTGAAAATATACCTTAAATATAACTCTTCCTTTTATATGTCCCCCCTCCCCGCACAATTTGAAGCAGCCAGGCAGCTGCATACATGTGGCGCGAGACCCCCCCCCCCCCTTAAAAAGCTCGAGAGAGAGAGAGAGAGAGAGATTACGAAATACTTAATGTATGGAAATTGATCATGTAAGGAAAAAAAAAAAAACGCTCGTCAGTTTGATAATTAAGAGTATATGATTAAGGATATCAATTAATTTATCCACAGTTTTTGTTTATGGAAGTTTTTCAATATTCAAGTAATATCAATTTCTTTTGAAGCCTTTTGATAGACGAAAATTTATACTGTTTAAGAATATTATCATATTTGCAGTTTGTGTTATATACGATGATTGTACTTGTACCATGATTGTAATTTGTTTCAAGAGAGAAAAGAATAAAAACTGATTATAATAAAAAAAAAAAAATAAAAAAAAAATGTAGGAAGAAAGGAGCTCGGGGGGGGGGGGGTGAAGGGAGGGGGTACAGACAGAAACCGGGATGGACTGCCCCTAGTGCATTTAAAGACCTTGTAAAATTATTAAAGTTGCACCTTAATTGTGTAAAGGATAAACTTGCGTCACTTTTTATTATTATTATTATTTTGTTTTTACTCTGGGCAAAGGCGGCACTTCTGGGGGCAGGGAAGCACAGCCCCCCCCCCCCCACTTTTTCAAGTACCTCAAACTGAGTGTCCTTTTTATTTCTGGAAAATTCCCCTCCTCTCTTAAGTGCGGCCCCTCCGAAAGTGCCCCTTTCCGTTAATAAGTGCCCTTGCCACTCTGATAAGTGCCCCCTTTCAAAGCTGATCATTGGCTCCTTATCGTTCGTAGAAGTGCCCCTTTCTCCGTCTGCCAGTGCAATTTTTCTTAGAATAGGTGCCCGACCCTTAATTTTTCTCTAATATGTGCCATTTTCTCCTTCGATAAGCCTGCGTTTCTACTTCTGATAGGTGCCCATTTTCCCTTCCAATAAGTGTCCATTTTCCCCTTCTGATCGCCCCTTTTCAAATCTGATATGTGCCCCTTTTCCTATCTATTATTTGCCCTTTTCTTCTTCTCATAAGTACCCCTTTTCATCTTTAATTTTTTATTGTCATTTTCATTTCTGTCGCTGAAAATAATGCACAATCCAAGGACTTAGTCATAAGAAAAAGCCTGATTTTTTTGCTCACTCGCGCATGAATGATTAGACCCTTAGACGCAACTGCTAATTGGGGAAGCATGAAGCAGTGACCAGAATCACAAATTTAAAGAAAGGGAAGAAGATGATGATTGAGTATTAATTAGACTGTTGGGTAAACCCAATGTTATGGTCCTTTTTTTTTTTTTTTTTTTTACTTTATGTTCACCCCTTGAAGGTGCCCCCTGTGAGCGAGCGTAGCGAGCGAGCCTTTACGAAATTATAGAGTAAATTTGACCTAAATCGCTATAAATTAGGGGCAAATTATGGAGGAAGAAAAAAAATGGCCCTTATCAAGAACAAAAATAGCACTTATTAGAAAAGAAAAGGAGCAGGAATGTGTCATATTAAAAAGAGAAATTATCAGAGGATGAAACATGTGGTATTTGTCGCACATGAATATTGGCACTTTACCCAGAGGTGAAACAGGCACTCATGAGAATGGAAAGGGGTGTTTTGTTTTGTTTTTGTTTTTGTTTTTGTTTTTGTTTTTTTTTGTTTTTGTTTTTTTGTTTGTTTGTTTTTTTTATAAAGGAAGAGGGGCTCTCATCAGAAGGAATATAGTGTACTTCTTAGAAAGAAAAAGAGCCCGTGTCAAAATGAATTAAGGGGAACTTATCAGAGGTGTAAAGAGGCACTCATCAGAGATGACAAGTGTCATTTAGCAGAAGGCGGAAGGGGCACTTGTCAAATTAGCCGACGCGGGCACCTCTCAGATTTCAGTAGAGGCCATTGCCACAGGTGAAGATTCATTTATCAGGTGGAAATAAGGTGTAATTCTTGCATCTGACAAGTGAGAATGGAAAAACACGCATTTACTGAAAGGAATTAATAGGTACATTTGATGCAAATAATTTAAAAGGGAATTGTCGAAGGAAAGATAATATGAGGGGTTTTATAAGAGAGGTGAAAAGGGAAGAGGGCTCGTTTTTAGAAATAAAATGAAGGGAGTATTTATCAGAAAGAATAGGGGCAATTATAAGACTGGAAGAGTGGCACGTGTTATAATATAAACAATACTTTTAGAAGGGAAGGGGCACTTCCTACAAAAGAAAATGGACAGTTGTCATGGAAGAAGAGGCACCTCTCAGATTTTAATAGGCCTCTGGCAATTTTCAATGGTAATAAAGTCAGATTGTAAGAATGTGGAACTGGCTGTTGTTGTAAAGGAAATGGGGCACTTATCTGCAGTAAAAGGAACACTTTCCTATGTAAAAGGGGGAACTTCTGATCTACGATATACCCAAATTCTTGAAATACTTTGGAAACTGTATACCATACCTCCCCCTCCCCCTACCCCACAGCGTCTGATTTTAAATAATCCTCAAATATCTTTGAAGAGTTGATGGGGAGTTGATGCGTCATTCTGCCATGGACCCCGTTGCATAAAACCCAAAACTTACCATTGATGGTAACTTTGCCAATGATCAGTGGTAACTTCCATTTAAACCTTGAATTTGATTGGCTGTTGAGCAATGTTACTAAGTAACTTACTATGGTAGTTACCATTGATGGCAGAGTTATACCATTAAAGGGCAATCCAACCTTGGTAATAAAATGATTTGTGTGAAAGCAGAAAAATAAGAAAAACAGGATGATGAAAGTTTGAAAGAAATTGGACAATTAAGGACTAAGAAAGTTATGGATTTTTGAAAAATGAGATTACTACATCTATGCGAATCTTCGGGGGGGGGGGGGGTAATTTTTTTTTCCAGTCAAAAGTTGTCAGGGGGGTACTCTGCCCCCCTGCCCCCCCCCCCCCCTTGGGACTTGGGTACGCTAGTGTTGTAGAGGATGTATTAGATAGACTGTCATTTTGGAGAATGCTACAGTCCCGAGAAGTCTCCTCGTGTCCTCAGCTCAGCATGTCGTGAAAATATCTGAGCTTGTTTTCTACACTTTGTTTATAATATGTGTTATTATTATAGGCCTACATTTTGCATTAGCTGTGCATTAAAGATGTGTGGATGTAATTATAATGTCCATTTGTACCAATGGAAAACATGTTAGTAATGGACATGGATGGGAGATTTTGATGTATAAAATCGTAAATATCGGGACGTTCAAATCATATCTTTAGCATTTTTATTAAATTTTAAGCAGGAATTCTCACCAATATATAAAAGTCTTTTATACTGATTTTATCAATTTTATCAATAACGGATTGATACAGAAATGATTTCTTCATTGAAAAGTGTGGGGTGTATATATATATATATATATATATATATATATATATATATATATATATATATATATATATACAGGCCATCACCCTCCCCCCAAAAGTGTGTGTGTGTGGGGTGGGTATATACCCCCATCCCCGGGGATTTACGCCAATGATATAAACCATCAATAAAATATAACAATATTATATTATTTCAAATTAAAGAAAAAAAATAATGCTCTACCAACATCAACTAAGATCAAGTTTTGAACTTTCACGCTTGGGTGAGCACGTTATTTCATTTAAAGGGAAAGTTCACCCCGAAGATTACTTGAGTTGAAAAAATGCAGAAAAAATAAAGAAAAATATTGGCGAAAGTTTGGACAAAATCCGTTAAAGAATAACGGAGTTATGGACTTTTGAAGTTTTGATTTTGTGACGTCACATGCGAGCAGTTCCTCCATTATGTAATGTGATAAATATTCCATAAAATACAGTTTTCTCAGAAAATTTAGAATATTTTCGTCTGTGCATTTGATATATTGTCAGAAATGTTATTCAATACTAGATTCTGAAAAGAAACAATATCAATTTATCGTGGAACGTAAAAAAAAATGTGAATATATGGAATATTTATTACATGACCAATGGGCAGCTGCTCGCATGTGACGTCACGAATCCAAAACTTTAAATAGTCATAACTCTTTTATTATTTGACCGATTTTCATCAAACCTTCGCCAATATTTTTCTTTTATTTTTCTGCATTTTTTAAACTCTAGTAATCTTTAGGGTGAACTTTCCCTTTAACCGTAAGAAGAAAATTGCAAAAATGGAGAGAAAAAAAAAATCTAAAATTCCTTGACAAGCAAAGAAAAGAAAAGAAAACAAAATGTCATCAGCCTTTGGCGTGCACGCTTTACTCCCAAATTTCCTGATTTTTCAGATAAGGAAAAGCAAATATTAGAAAAGGCTGTTTTCGTGCACCCTCTTCCGACGGGCAGGCATATCGACATGACATGGACCGCGCCAACAAAAAAAACAAACAAACAAACAAAACAACAAACAAACAAACAAACAAACAAAAATGACAATGACACTACCCTGAATGGCCAATAGTTTGATTTGTTTTTGTTTTGTTTGTTTTGTTTGTTTGTTTGTTTGTTTGTTTGTTTTTTTTTTTTTAGGGGGGATGGGGTAGGGGTAGAATCGCTAAGAAAATTTGAATGGAGTTCACTCTTACAGGCAGTGCCGTAGCTATACAGGAGGGCACGAGGGGGCACTGGCGTAGCCAGGGGGGCACAAGGGGGCCATGGCCCCCCCTGTTGATCGGAGAGCAAAAAAAAAAAAAAAAAAAAAAAAAAAAAAAAAAACCAACTAATTTCCTTTTCACATGCTGGTCTTACTAGGACTTACCCTACCCCTACCTTACAATCGAAATAAGGAAAAATAAAATGGAAATATTACCAAAAAAGTAAACAAAATAAACACTGCTTTCATTTCCAGCAAAAACTCTTCCTTTCCAAATCATAACCCGAAACTTTGTTAACAACATTGACTAAGTAGATTGGTAACAGAACATTTATATTTCTTTTAGTTTGTCGAGAGTTGAAAGAAATTGTACTCAGAATGATGAAGAGGCGTATCAGTTATTCTTGCCGAATATAAACCTCTCTTTATGAATGGGTATATGTCCGATGGAGGCAAAAACCATTTTCTTCGTTTTGTAAATCTTGAGTTTGTTTAAGAGTTATCATTGTGGTAGCCAACATTGCTTTTATACGAAAACAATGTCACCGTTATATCATTTTTATGGTCTTCATCCGAGGAGAAGCAAAACACTGTTTTTCAAGGTAGAGTTCGATTTTATAGAGGAATATTCAAAAAAGATACAATTTCATTCTTTGTTCAAGTCGTATTTTATATAC
Organism: Heliocidaris tuberculata; assembly: GCA_025618425.1. Classification (NCBI taxonomy): domain Eukaryota; kingdom Metazoa; phylum Echinodermata; class Echinoidea; order Camarodonta; family Echinometridae; genus Heliocidaris; species Heliocidaris tuberculata. The sequence continues at coordinate 32,966,553 of CM046842.1, read as the reverse complement.
TAGTAAGTCATCGGACGAGATGCTTTCTGCTTTGATGTTTACAGTTTTGAGTCAAATCTATTATCACTAAATTGAATGACAAAAACGGCCTTCACATGTGGCAAATCATGTGCGCTTGACTTGGTTGTATGAAGACTTTGTTTAGCCCGTTCTCTATGTGTAATTACATTATTTCCATATGTTTTTATTACAAATTGTGATCTCTATACTCTTTACACGATGTAATTCTAATATTTTTCCGTGCTAAATACATTGATGTTCATTTTGGTTACAAAAATTAATCAAACTATATAATTCCTCAGTACTTAAATGAAGGAGTACGTAGCTGGATTCGTGTAGTATATACGAATTAGGCAACTAATGAACAACCTCTAACCGAGAAAATGAGATAAAGAGCTAAACAAGGCAGCTAAATAAATTGCTAAAGTCTTTTACATACACCTAATAAAGATGTTGCATGTGTTTTCAAATGAGACTACCGCTTGAGATGAGATATAAATTCCACTCCATGAGAAAGGGCGTCCTCTTAGTCATATGTTAGTCAATAGTCAGTGTGTCTGTGTGTGGGTTTTTGGTTGTTAGTCTGTATATTTTCCTATCCGAAAACACGGGTTTCAACGTTTCGTATGTACACTGGTACAGCTATTTATACACACCAACTACATGTAATTTTGCGTATTGCTTGGAATTCTGGAGCCCCAAGGAGTGGTAATCTTTCCACTACAATTCATTCCAGCGGAGTAGAGAAAAAAAAAAATCCTATTTCATCTGTCACTTCTCAAGTAGGTTACACCAGAATAGAATTTTAGGGTGCAGAAAATGCCATTTTCATGACCTGGTTTTAAAAAATTTTCCTACCGTGGGAGGGGGATACCCCCTCCCACACCCTCTCCCGCTCGGTCGCTTCGCTCCCTCGCCTTGGCCCCCCCTCTTGAAAAATCCTGGCTACGCCAGTGCGAGGGGGGATGGGTTATAAGCCCCCCACCCCCACCCCGGTCGAAAGGTTAAAAGAGAGAGAGAGAGAGAGAGAAAGTGAGAGAAAAAGAAAGGGAATTCAATAGGGAAAAGGACCAGAAATGAAGACAATATGATTCCTTCCGACACCTCCCAATAATCAGTGACCTCGTAAAGTCGCATTGAATTTTTCAAGTAAGACCGGACCGGGTGCCCCCTGCCAATGATACCAGTGGCCCAGTGCCCCTTCAATGGCTGGACTCCCGCTACGTCACATGGTCACCGCTCATAGGCCTATTAATATATGTACTGTACAATTATCTTGTTCTGCCCTTTTTCAAAAGTTGAACATGCAGGATTATTGATTGATTGATTGATTTTATTGATTGATTTTATTTGCCAAGCCTCTAACATACAACAATAAAAGAATATCAGATCAAAATTATGTAAGCTTGAACAGGATAACCCACGAAAGCTCGAGAGCTTATTTCCAGTGGGGTCCCCAACATACAAAATTAATTAGTTCAATTTGTATTATTTACAGACTGAGAAGAAATTTTTTTTTAAGAATAATAAAAATGATAACAAAAACAACATTTATAACATGTAATAATGATTATAATAACAACAACAATAATAATAATAATAAGAAGAAGAAGAAGCAGAAGAAGAAGAAGAAGAAGAAGAAGAAGATGATGATGACGAGGAGGAGGAGGAGGAGCAAAAAGAATAATAAAGAATATGTTGAATATCTAAAACGTACAAAAACAAAAGTATATACAAACTTAGACAGCATGAACCTGGCAGAGAAAAGAAAAGTGTTCTTTCTTCTGGCAATTTCAATCATATACCATGTCATTTGCTTCTCTCCTCTGACTCTCAAGTGATAGGTATTCCCTTAATTTCCTCTTAAAAAGAGCAAAGTTTTCTATTTCCTTTATATAATTAGGAAGGGTATTCCAATGTTTGATGGCAATGTAATAAAACGAATTTTCAATGCTACCTACTCTTTCTGGTAAGTTAAAGTTGAATCTGCTATTTCTTGTATCATAATTATGTAAGTCAGTAACAAGATTGAAGTTGGATCGAATATAATGATTTGACCTAGTATGATATATTTTATGCACGTGATGCAATACGAGTTGTTTTGATCTTTGGTTAACTTCAAGAAAACCAGCTTTAGAAAGTTCGCTGTAGCCAACATGAGTTCTTGGACCAGAACAGTTGATGAATCTCACCATTTTGTTCTGTATAATTTTCAACTTCTTTTGTTCTAACTTGTTTATGTTACTATACCATACAGGGTTAGCATAGTCAAACAAACATTGAATAAGAGCAAAACAGAGTATACGTCTTGCTTTTAAATTCAAACAATTTTGATATCTGTACAAAAATTTTAGACGAGAATTTGCTTTTTTTACAACTGATTCTACTAAAGAAGAAAATGAAATTGCGCTAGCCAACTCAATGCCTAAATACTTCACAGATTCTTTTCTCTGAATTACTTGATTATTGTGTGTCACTTTGAATTCAAATGACTTTTTAGAACTACTTTTAGAACAAAACAAAATGCTTTCTGTTTTGCCCAAGTGTAAAGAAAGCTTATTATCAGTCATCCAATCGACACATGTAGATAGCTGTTCACTGAGCTTCTCCTCAAGAAATTTTGGATTCGGATTTGAATAGAGTAGTACGCTGTCATCAGCGTACAATAATAGTTTACAGTCTTTTATACAAATACACATATCATTGATATAACTTGTAAATAGAATTGGGCCTAAAATGCTTCCCTGAGGAACACCGCATGTTATCGGCATTAGTTTGGAACGAATATCATGAATGGCCACTACTTGGTGTCGATTAGACAAGTAGGATCTGAACCATTCTAAACTTGTCTTGTTAAAACCCATTATTTCTAACTTTTTCAACAAGACGCCATGATTAACTGTATCAAAAGCTTTTTGCAGATCAAGGAGCACCATACCAACAAAGCGCCCTTGGGAAGTTTCTGTCCTCAAATAATCAGTTAAATGAATTAGACATGTTTCAGTCGAATAGTCATGTCGAAAGCCAGATTGAAATTCATAAATTATATCATTTTCTTTGAAGTATTTTTCAATTTGAACACAGACCGATTTTTCCAGAATTTTTGATGCTACGCTGAGAGGATCACTCTCCACTATTATGTACAGCTGAGGAAAGGGGGTGGCCGGATGGGGGGGGGGGGGGGCTGGTGTCTCACATATCTCTGACGAAAACAAAACAAACAAAACTTCTACCTTTTTTCTGAAGTGTTAATCATCATTGCCTTGTCCGATTCTTTTGGGGCACTGCAGTCATTGGGAAATCAAATGGGGCATATATTAGCCCTACTCTCCCCCGCCCACCGCCCCTTATATTCACACAGACACAACACAGGCCTTTTTTTGTGTGTCTCAAGTGTTTATCACTGGCATACTGCTGTACTGTGCCACCCTGTAAAAGAATTCTCCCCTCAGTACCCCTCCTTATCACCCCCTTTTTTTTTATTTGCTTGACCTTTTTCGATGCATATCCTTCAAGGATTAATCAAAAGGTCTACTTCCTAATACTTTGAACAAAATTTGAAGCAGGCTATAGCTAAGCTGTCATCGAAAAAAGGCTAAAGACTATGGGAAAATAACAAAAAGAAACTTGGAGTACAATGAACATTTAGGCTCAGGAACACCTGTAAAATGTAAATGTTGAGAGAGAGAGAGAGAAAAAAAAAGAAAGAGAGAAAGATGTCCAAATACTTAAATGTGTAAAGAAAAATTTCTGTATAGAGCAAAATATGAAATCAGTGTGATTTGTCAGTTTTTTCCTTAAACTGTACAAACTGTCAAAACAGGCCAGAATATTTTGTCAAGAGGTTTATGTTAGTAGAAAACCTTTAGTCAACACTTACTTCGGCAACGCATCGCAATGGCTTGATCTACATCTAGGATCGAGCCGCGTTTTTCCGAACGTTCATTCATTCGTACCGTATACTCGTAACGTTCTTTTTGTCAACATTGAACTAACTCGGAGCTCCGCGCGCGCGGCGTCGTGACATCAACAAGCTCGTCTTTGCTGTACTATGTATTGTACTGTACTAATGGAGATGTTTTGACTTCTATCCTGCGAGGATCTTGTTTTGATTAAGATTGAGGTGAGGTACCTACATGTACCGGTAGTTATAAACATGAATCAGAAATTCAGTTTTTGATAATTATTGTGTTGTTATGTCAGCTAAATACAGTAGAAACATTTCCGGGCGCGGGTCCTTTCTTTCATTGTATTTGGAGCAAGGCATGGTAGATCTAGAGATAAATACAATACTCTGTACCGGTAGTCTTTGTTGTGCAATATCGCCTTTATCGGGACTTCCCATAACTGCCTAACATCTAAAGTTAGATTGAAAATATGCTGTGTCATAAATGCTTCAATTCAATTCTGTGAGTAAATCATTAGAAGGATAAGAAGAAGAAGTTCATGAAGTTAGTGAGATTCAATTCAATTCATTTGACATTAGAATTTAGAAAGAAAGAAGAAAAAAAAGAGGATAAGACATAAGAAGTTAGTGAGATGTGTCAGGATACAACATATTTGCTGACGGAACGATACAGATAGAAGAAGAAGAAGAAGAGGAGGAGGAGGAATCTCTTGAGGAAGAAGAAGAAGAAGACAGGAAGAAGAAGAAGAATGCTTCAATTCAATTCTGTGAGTAAATCATTAGAAAAAGGATAAGAAGAAGAAGTTAGTGAGATTCAATTCAATTCATTTGACATAAGAATTTAGAAAGAAAGAAGAAAAAAAAAAGAGGATAAGACATTACAAGAAGAAGTTTGTGAGATGTGTCAGGATACAATACAACATATTTGCTGATGGAACGATACAGATAGAAGAAGAAGAAGAAGAGGAGGAGGAGTCTCTTGAAGAAGAAGAAGGAAGAAGAAGAAGAAGAAGAAGAAGAAGAAGAAGAAGAAGAAAGGAAGAAAAGAAAGAAAGAAGAAGATGAAGAAGTAATTCAAAAGATATATACAGATATATAGATCTAGATAATAGGTCTAGACAAATATTGGTGTCCAGAATAAACACTTTGAGCTTTCAGTCATGACTCCTACAAGTGCACAAAGTAGTAACTCTTGAGGGACGATTTCAGAGGAAGAGACCAGGAATTACAGGCTAACGTACCCCTTCATCCCATATCAGATGATGATGATGATGATGATGATGAAAAAGAAGAGGATATGGAGGAGAAGAAGGAGGAGGAGAAGGAGAAGAAGGAGAAGGAGGAGAAGAAGAAAAAGAAGAAAAGAAAGAAGAAAGGAAAAGGAGAAAGAAGAAAGGAGAAGGAGAAGAAGAAGAAGTCTGTGGATTTCTTTCTGTTAAAGACTACATGTAGTTCAGTTCAAGTCTTTCTGTTAAAGACTACATGTAGTTCAGTTCAAGTTGAACAGTAGATGCACACAGCCAATATTGGAGTCCTATTTTGGAGACTGTCTCCATTGTCAGAGACTTTTGCCAATATTTTTGGTAGTCTGTGTGGTCCATACATCAAGGAACTCATTTCACCAAATTTGCAGACCTCCTCCAGCAGACTCCGCTCATCAGCTGCTCCAGTATCACCACACATCGCTCCACTGGCGATGCACCCTTCGCAAATGATGTTGCAAAGGAATTATTAATCTAAGATAAATCACTCTGTAATAAAACTGTTCACTTACGTGTATAGTCAAGGATTGTAATTCCGAACAGATTGTATTACTGAACGTGAACAGTTAAGCGCCTAAAATGGGTTTTCATACGCGTGGGATTACGCGTATGAAAAACCACACTATTGAAACAAAGGTTGTGTCTTTTTCCCATAGGTTTCACACGTTCGGAAATACAGTACCTTTTTCAAGGGACCAAAACGCTGCGTCGTAGGGAAGGGGTTCACTCGGAAGGGAATATCGTATTAAATCTACATTGTCTTTTAAAAATTCCATCAACTTCTTTTTCTGTAGGACTTTGAGCATTCATTATGTAAGTTTGACAGATATTCGTTTGATATTTTATTTGCTATCGCTGATTTTCTGAAAAGTGTTCGGACACTGGATCCACTACCATACATGTAATACATGTACATGGCGCGCTACAAAACCATACGCAGGAAGTTATCTGGCTATCCTGTTGTCTTTGCTGGATTGCGCATGCTCACTGTGTAAAGGCCACCGCACACCTTATGATTGTTCTGCGATCTGATATATTCAGAAGAAAATGTACATGTAATATCATTTGACAAATCATTTAAAAACGAAAAATATTTTTGATTGAGGGTCTGAATAGTCATATAGATGGTAAAATCGATAATACTGCCTTGGCTGAGTTTTCTAGTCGGTGGAATGGCCAAATCGGCTCCGAGACGTAGTGACGTCCCCAAAATCATACGACTACTACGATTTGAAACTAATTTTGCCCTTATTTCCTGTAGAAAGCTGACAGCTCACCAAAAAGGAGAAAAACGGAAATTAATGACATTTCAGTGTAGGAAAAGTGGGAGACTTGACTGGGAATACGTCACAATTGCTTGACCAAATTGGCAATTAGAGATTCACATGGATTTAGTGATCTCATTTTTCAAACATTCATGAATTACTAATTATTTGTCCGATTTCCTTCATACTTTCACCATCCTGTGTCTTTTAGTTTTCTGCTTCACACAAATCAGAGTATGACAAATGTTGGATTGCCTGTTAAGCCAGGCTAATTTCCTTTGAAGACCAACAAACATGACCAAGTCTATCGACTATCGTAGATGGGTCTTGCTTGCTAACCTAAACCTATGATTTAGGGGAAAACATTTTCAAATTTCATATTTCTGAAAGACAATAGACATGAAACCAGCATCAGATATTTTTGCCAAGCAGCCTTAACAGAGACGTAGAGACGTAGGTCTGTGTCTCTACTTAGTAAAACTCATTTCGGTTATTTTACGATTGTGATTTACATAGACTGCATAAACCATGGACTGAATTGAAACCACCTTTGTGAATTCCGGCCTTTGTGTAAAATTTCTTATGACTGAAAGGTGGACTAGTGGAATTTGAAAATTGGTTGAATACTTTAAATTTTCAGCTGTAGGTGAACAAGATTGTGTTTTCATCTCATTTGCATTTAACTAAGGAAATGCTAATACATGTACATGTATGTATATTATGCATATTACATTAAAGTATTCATACCCTGGTCCAGGCATGGCATTGAGGCACATTATTTTTTTTTAATGCACATGTTTCAGACATTGCTAAGATTCTGTACATGTTTTGCAAAATTCTGTATTATATTCAATAAAGGGTATGAATAGTTCTGAACAAGCTATCTTTCATCAAAATAAGTGAATAAAAATAAATCCCTGAACCATCAAATTTTGTAAATTGTCTTCAGTGTAATTATTCAGTAACATAAACCAGGACAAAACAATTATTCACAAAACAAAACTGAAAAAAATTAAAAATTTGGCATGAGTATGAATAATGCTGGTTTCAATTTGGAGATTTTTGACTTGACTCTATTACCTTTATTATTATGCAGGGAAACAGAAACAGTAATCCTGCTTGAGTTCCAGTGAAATCGTTTGCGTCATCGTCAGGATGTCCAAGACGAGCAAGCAATCGATGGAGCGTCACTGCTTCCTGTCTGGTGTATGCCCTGATGAACATTGTCAGACCAAGCTCTACTTCCCATCCTACGACATAAGCATCGAGTGCACCAACTGCGGACAGCGCCATCCCCGCCAGGCGCTCCGCTCTGTGACAGAAGTCACAGATCCAGATGTCGCGCTCCACAACATGGTCCGAAACCTCCTTATGGGGAACTTTGCGCCAAAGAAGACAACTGACTCTGTCAAGGTCCTTGGGTTGTCGAATTACCATTGCAAACTGCTCAGCCCTCTGTTGACGAACTTCGGTATGGATAAGCAAGGTAAGGCGCAACCCTTGCGAAACCTGACACAGAGTAATGTCTTTGACTGTGCCAACCTTGGCGGACGCGCCTTTCTAATTCAACCTGAACATATTGACATCATGGGGTATGGTCGCGATCAGACCGGTAGCGCTCACTATCTACGCAACACACTGGAACAGATCAAACAAGTTAACTGCAACGAGGAGGTCTTGATACCGATTCACGCTGATGGGGATGGTCACTGCCTCGTTCACGGCATCTCGCGGGCACTCGTCGGTCGAGAACTCTTCTGGCACGCCCTGCGAACAAACCTCAAGCTGCACTTCGAGCAGAACTTAGACAGGTATAAGGATCTCTTCTGTGACTTTGTGGATAGTGACGAATGGCCTCAGATCATAGCCGAGAGTGACCCAGACTATCTCCCCGGACCCAATGAAGCCATGGGACTGCAGAACATTCATATCTTTGGACTGGCTAACATCCTACGTAGACCCATCGTTCTACTTGATTCATTGAGTGGACTAGAAAGTTTTGGTGATTACTCAGGTCAGTAGCCTAAATAGAGATTCATGTCGTGTACATGTATGACAAGTCTTTAGTACTGTTAGTTCATCCAGGAATGAAAAATCTCTTCGATATGACCATCGACATCTGGTAGTGAACTAGTGATACCAGAAAGAACCGTTTGTAACTGATCATGTAATCTTTTGATGTAACAAAGAGATAAATCATGTCGTACAGGACACATTTCATGGAATTGCCCGATACAGGGTATGAGAAATCTCGTTTTGGGGGGCTCAAGCACCTGCATTTTTCTCTAAACGAATGTATGGATGACATGTCTTTCAGTACTTTGCCAAATTGCAGCACCACTACCTCTGAAATTACTTCACAATGCTTTTTATCTACAGCTTTTTGCATTCCCAAAGCATGTTACATGCACATGTTATATGCAGCGTTCTTGCCAGTACATAACGAGGGTGAGGAATTAAAAAATATAAAAACCATGTGTAGATTCCTCAATCAAGGGTACCGACAAGAGTAAATCAGTCAATGCCTACTTTCAATCTCCAAAGTTGTTTTGGTCCTCCCAAACCACCTCCCTAGGAAGGCCATAATTCACTCAATATGGATCAATGGATGTGTCAATGCATACATGTACATGTACTTTCAACCTGCAAAATTGCTTTGGTCCTCCCCCATGGGATTCGGTAAAGCCATACTTGTATTTCTGTCAATTTGAACCATGTGTGAACTTTTTTTCTGCTGAGAAGCCTGCTCATACGATAATTTAATTTGTGACAGTGTTTATTTTAAGCAACAGTGAAACCTGTCAGATAAAGACCGCTCAAGAGAGACAAGAAAAGCCGTCATTATGAGCAGGTGGTCTTTATGTACAGGTTCCTTAAGTACACGTTCAATGAGAAACAAAGTTCAAGGAAAACAGAAATTGAGGTCTTTCTAAACAGGTGGTCGCTAAAGCAGGTTTGATTGTACTGTGTTTCATTCTTAGCTTGCATGTACATGTACATGGCATGGCTCCTGAGAGCCTTCTCTTTTTTGTAGCTCTTGGCCCTGTTTCATAAAAATTGTTATCAATAACAAGTTACAATAACTCTTATACATGTATATAAGCTACTGAAATCCTTGAATCTGATTGGCTGAGAGCAAATTTGTCATAGAAATGGGGCAGTTGTTATTGATAACAGGTTTTATGAAACGGGGCCCTTATATTATGATTTCACACGAAGGAAGAAGTTCTAAAGAATATGAATCGTTAACAGAAGTTTATTTTCTTGAATTTAACCCTTTCAGGACAGGAATTATTTAAGGGCTAAATTGATCACATTTTGTTCTTCAAATTGCCAACAATAATATTTTTCTTTTAGTGCTACAAGTTTCTGAAAAGGTGTAATGTCTTTTAAGACATACAAAACTTGTCAAAAAAATGAAAAATTTGCCAATTTTGATAAAAAACAATGATTTTAAGCCTCTCAATATGTTGAAAATTTAAGGATTTTAAATCTTATTCTCCTTTTGAAAATTCCTGGCATCAAATGTAATATGGTCATGCAACAAAAACTGACATAATTTGTGCAGAAATTTTTGCTTTTTCTACTCATGAATCTGGAATTTTTTTTAGAGCTCTGAATCAAAAGTTATTGAGCCAAACCACAAAATGTGGTCAGTTGTCTCAAAAGGGTTAAAAGCATAGAATTAATGAACACAGGATCTGTAATCTTGCTCAGCATCGGGTCCACAATCACACCTTCACTCAATAAAATGCTAACACCAGTTCATTAATGATCCGTTGTTTTCCATCCACCGTAGGAGTGTTCCTACCTGTATTGAACACACCCGATGAATGTCGTGGGAAGGATGGCAAACTAAACAAGCCTCTGTGTGTCGCCTGGAGTAGCTCTGGCAGGAATCACTTTATAGCTCTTGTTGGTGTCAAAGGTATTTATTTACCTTAGTACTTATTCACTACTTATTTAATATTAAGTCACTCCTTATTTACCTGTTATTTAAAACTTATTTACTACTTATTTAGTAAATATTCACTCTTTATTTACTACTTAATTACTGCTTGTGATATATTAGTATTTTATCCTCTTTTATTTTTAATAAGAAAGCTCTAAAATCCCTAATTCCCTATGCTACATTGCCACTCGATTTGCAAACATTTATCGTAAATGAATTTCGAAGTATTAATATTCAGTTTGAATTCAGTAGTCCATTGTCAGAATGCATCTTATTTAGAAAAAAAAAACACTTGAAATATTTTTATAACTCCTTGATTTTGATTTTGACCTTGACCATCATGCTCATGTGTGACCTTTGACCTTCAATTCTTACTAGGTCGTCCGTTGCCAAGGTTACCAAGATGGATGCTGTCCAAGGCATGGGGAACGTCTCAGGAAGCAGTGAACAGTTACATTGAGTTTGATGGAGATGGCATGTGTACCGTAGGAGGAGATAGAGCTCTGACTGTGAGTTTGTCATCATGTCGATATCCCTCCTTAAGAGCTGAATTGATCATATTTTGTTCTTCAAAATTGGCAAAAATATATATTTTTCTTTTAGTGCTACATGGATCTTATAAAATGTAATGTCTAAATATGGAAACAAAATACATGGGTAGGAACTTTGACGGAAAGTTGAAAAAAAAATTTCCAATTTCGATAAAAAAAACCCCCAATGATTTTGAACCTCTTAACCCTTTTGAGACAATTGACCACATTTTGTGGTTTGGCTCAATAACTTTTGATTCAGAGACTTAAAAATGTACCAGATGCATGAGTAGAAAGAGCAAAAATTTCTGCACACACTGTGTCCATCTCTGTTGTATGACCATATTGCGTTTGATGCCAGGAACTTTAAAAAGGAGAGTAAGCTTTAAAATCCTTAAATTGGCAACACATCAAGAGGTTCAAAATCATTGTTTTTATTCCAAATTGGCAACTTTTTCTACTTTTCGACAAAGTTCCTAACCATGTATGTTGTTTTCAAAGCCATTACATTTTATTAGAACAATGAAGCATTAGAAGAAAAATATTATTGTTGCCAATTTGAAGAACAAAATGTGATCAATTTAGTCCTTAAATAATTCCTGTCTGAAAGGGTTAATGTGTTGCCAATTTCAGGATTTTAAAGCTTATTCTCCTTTTTAAAATTCCTGGCATCGAACACAATATGGTCATGCAACAAAAATGGACACAGTGTGTGCAGAAATATTTGCTCTTTCTACTCATGTTATCTGGTATATTTTTTTTAGGGCTCTGAATCAAAAGTTATTGAGCCAAACCACAAAATGCTGTCTATTTGTCTGGGAAGGGTTAAACCTGCGCTCTTGTTTCATAAAGCTTGTCATCAATGACAAGATGCAATAACTGTTATAAGCTACTGAAATCCTTGCATCTGATTCGCTGAGAGCAAATTTGTCAGAAAAATCACAGGCAAGACACTTGATAAAACACCCCCCTGGTCCCTGTTTTCATAAAACTTGTCATCAATGACAAGTTGCAATAACTGTTTAAGCTACTGAAATCCTTGCATCTGATTGGCTGAGAGCAAAGTTATCAGTAAAAATCACTGACAAGACACTCGATGAAACCAAAACCCAAGGAGAGAATCAATGTTATTGGAAAGTGAAAATTCAGAGAAGCACTTTACAAAAAGTTTCATTAAAACTGGTTAAAAAATGAGAGAGTTATGGAAGTTTGAAAAGTCTCGTTTTACTTTCTATGGGGATCCTCAAATTGGCAAAATTGCTTCTAAATGGCTGATTTTGTGAACAACTCTCCATTTGTTTTGTACACAGATTTTCAGATTTTCCCCATTATCTTTCAAGGTGCAGTTAATCTCCTTCTGAGCTCAACATATATAATGGGAAAATGTATTTTACACCACATATGTCGAGTTCAGGAGGAGACAAGGAGCACCCTGAGAGATAATGGGGAAAATCTGAAAATCTGTGTACAAAACAAATGGAGAGTTGTTCACAAAATCAGCCATTTAGAAGCAATTTTGCCAATTTGAGGATCCCCATGGAAGGTAAAACGAGACTTTTCAAACTTCCATGACTCTCTCATTTTTTAACCAATTTTAATGAAACTTTTTGTAAAGTGCTTCTCTGAATTTTCACTTTCCAATAACATTGATTCTCTCCTTGGGTTTTGGTTTCCTTTAAAGGCTCGTTCACCTATGCCGTGGTAAACTGCGATGGTTGTTATGTACATGTAAATGAATGGCTAGTAGGGATGAAAAAAGTAGCTGTGTGCAATAAAGGTCCCATGCTTACTCACTTTATATCTGTATGTTGTAAGATACACAAATATGAAGTGCAGTAGGTTTAACCCTCCCTACGTACCCCAATACCCCCATACATGTACATGTACATGTATATCCAATGATGAAAAAGGTCACATTGCATATTCTTATTGTTTTTTGTACGTAGAAATGGGTTTTTTCTTCTTCTAGAAATACATGGATTTATTTGAAAATAAACTGTTTGAACAGTAAATGTTATTCTTATTGTCTGGTTATGAAATGATTCAGTGAAATCACATCTATTTGACTGATATTTTTATTTTATCATGTCAAGGAGAATTATGTCCAACGTCTAGCTACAGCCATGGAAGATCTATTCCACAACAAACATGGTGTACACCCATCTTTGGTGTCTGATGTCTACAACTTTACATACAAGAGAACAGGTAACCGTTATGAATTAAAGTGGCATTAAACTGGCAGAACTTGAACAGCGCCATCTTTAACCATTTCAGGACAGGAATTATTTGAGGGCTGAATTGATCACATTTTGTTCTTCATATTGGCAACAATAATATTTTTCTTTTAGTGCTGCAGGGTTCTAATAAGGTGTAGTGTCTTTGAAAACAATATACGTGGTTAGATATTTTGTTGATTAGTTGAAAAAATTGCCAATTTTGATGAAAAACAATGATTTTGAACCTGTCAATGTGTAGCCAATCTAGGGATTTTAAAGCTTATTCTCATTTTTAAAATTCCTGGCATCAAACGCAATATGGCCATGCAATAAAATATAGTGTGTGCAGAAATTTTGCTCTTTCTACTCGTGCATCTGGTATATTTTTTAGAGCTCTGAATCAAAAGTTATTTAGTTAAACCTCAAAATATGGTCAATTGTATCGAAAGGGTTAATACAGTGATTGCTAAATTGAAATTATAATGTGAAAATCAATTGCATTTTATATTGGATTTTGAGAAACAGCTTGTTTAGATAATAGGCAAATGTTATTTTAAATTATCAAATGGGTTCAAGAATGTAGCCAGTCAGATGCACTGAAATGAGTAACGTGTGCGCTCTTTATTTTTTTGCTAACATGCACGGGAGTGCAAAAAGTGCACAGCAAAAAGTGATAATGCATGGCTGAGATGCGCGTATGCGTACAGCTAGGGCGCGCAAACCTAAGACGCGATGAAATGTGCGTAGTTTCATAAAGGAAGGCCATGGCAAGGACTGTGATGTGCACACACGCGTATTATACTTGACTGTGCGATTCTTTGCATTTTGATGGGGTTTGTAACCATTTTTTGAACTTTATATTCAATATTGTTGACCCATTTTATGAAAACAAATAATTCATATTTTATGGCTCGAGCATTAGTGATATGCACTGCACTCAGTTAAGTCACAATGAGACGGATAATGAACTCGATAAGTCTCGTTCATTATCCCATTGTCACTTAACATTCGTGCAGTGCATATTCACTAATGCACTTGCAAACATGCATTATTTGTATACTAGAATTTTTAATTTGGCATTGTGGAAAACTGTCCAGGTACATTCTAGGCTTTTAAAACTAGAATGGGGCATGATGGGAAAATGAGAGGCACAGACTCTTATCTAATCCTGTTGAAAGATTGCGCTATTTAGGAGCTTCAGTTTACTGTCACTTTAAGATCTCCTATATAACGTGATTCCTGATATAGCAAGGCCATTTTTGCTGGTCCCAGGTCTTTAATGTTACAGTGAAACCTGTATATAAAGACCACTCAAGGGAGACAAGAAAAGTGGTCTTTATGAGCAGGTGGCCTTTATGGTCAGGTTCTTTTAATACATGTTTCAATGAGAAATATTTTCCAAGGGGAAAGAAAATTATGGTCTATATAGACAGGTGGTCTATCTATTCAGTTGGTCGCTAAAGTGGGTTTCACTGAATTTTTATGCCTCCGCCCACTGAAGGTGGTGCCAGAGGCATTATGTTTTCAGGTTGTCCGTCCGTCCATCCATCCATCCGTCCCGCTTTCTTGTTTCACCGATAACTAAAGAACCACATGAGGTATGAACTTCAAACTTGGTATTAGTATGTATCACCATAGGAAGACAATCTGATTAGATTTTGGGTGCGTAGTTTAAAGGTCAAGGTCACAGAGACCAATTTTTCTGAAATTTCAGGTGTTAGCTTCGTTCTAGTGATAACTCAAGAACCATTTGAGGAATGAACTTCAAACTTGGTGCAAGTATGTATCAGCATAGAAAGACGATCTGGTTAGATTTTGGGGTATATAGGTCAAAGGTCAAAGGTCAAAGAGGTCAATTCTGAAATTTCAGGTTTTAGCCTTAACGTGATATCTCAAGAACCATTTGATCCATTAACTTTAAACTTGGAACTAGTACATGTATGCATCACCATAATGAGATGAACTGATTAGATTTCTGTTCATGTACATGTAGTTTAAAGGTGACAGGTCATAGAGGTGATTATACAGGTGTATGTGAAATTAATGTTTTTTTTTACCTTTGTTATCACCATATCTCAACTATTTTGTATTCATGACTAGGAGGAGATAAAGTGATCAGACTTTTGGATTATAAGGTGTAAGGTCCAATGTCAAAGAGGTCAATTAACATGTAATTAGAGGCTTTTTATTCTGGTTATCACAAGATTTCAAGAACACTTTGAGCCATCAACTGAATTTAGGCGGAGGCATATAGGAGACACCGTTGCATTCATCTTGTTTTTTTTTACCTTGATAAAAGGAGATTCCCGATATAACAAGGTAAATTTCATTGTGCCAAGGTCCTCAGTTAGTTTCCACTGTACTGTGTTTTTTTCTTCGAAGTAATGAAAGGAGAATTTATCCTTCATGCAGGTTTGATTCAGTGGAAGCAGAAAAAAAAAAATATTTAAGAAAATGAATGTTTAAAGGGAAAGTCCACCCTGACTACAAGTTGGTTTTAAAAGAAGCAGACAAATTATACAAACAGATCAGTGTAGCTTCTGAGCAAAATACGATAAAAAATAAGAAAGTTACAAACTTTTAAAGCTGTAATCAATCAAACACGAACTGGCAAGATACAATATGTCATGGAGTTTGCCATTTGTGTTTGATTGATTACAACTTTAAAAATTAGAACCATGTAGCACTAAAAGAAAATATTACTGTTGCCAATTTGAAGAAGAAAATGTGATCAATTTAGCCCTTAAATAATTCCTGTCACGAAAGGGTTAACTTGTTGACTTCTCAACTCTCTCATTCACATAGGCTTGATACAGGGGCTGCCCATTTCCCATTGGCAATTGGTTGATTAGATATTGTAAAATTGTGATTTTCTCAAAGTGACTCTTATGTATACAATCACACCTGCTTTAATGACCAACTGTCTATAAAGACCACATTTTTGGGTTTCCTTGAACAAAATTTTCCTTTGAAGCTTCAGTTGAAACGTGTATCAAGAAAACCTGCCCTTAAAGACCACCTGCCTGTAAAGACTGCTTTTTTGTCTCCCTTTTAATAGGGGTCTATATATACAGGTTTCACTCTCGACTATTTTTGTCTTTTTAACCAAGGCCCCCTTTTCTTAAAACTTGTCTATAACAATTGCCACATTTTCTATGTCAAATGTGCTCTCAGCCAATCAAATGCTATGATTTCAGTAGCTTATAACAGTTATCGTGACTTGTTATTGATAACCAGTTTTATGAAACAGGGCCCAGAGCTCTTCCAGGGCCCTGCTTCACATAACTTGTTATCAGTAACAACTGCCACATTTCTATGTCAAATTTGCTCTCAGCCAATCAGATGCAAGGATTTCAGTAGCTTATAACAGTTATTGTGACTTGTTATTGATAACACGTTTTATGAAACAGGGCCCAGAGCTCTTCCAGGGCCCTGCTTCACATAACTTGTTATCAGTAACAACTGCGAAAGTTCTCTAACAACTTTGCTCTCAGCCAATCTGATGCAAGGACTTGTTATTGCATCTTTGTTGTATAACAATTTTTATGAACCAGAGCTGAATTATATTTCTTGCTGTTTTGTTTTCTCTCCCAGGTATCGTTGGTGTCCCTCAGAACGTGGTCATCGAGCACACCCGGGCGTTGGTCCAGGACAACCAGCTCTACCGGTGTCTGATCTGCTCTGCGGTGTCACAGGTGCCCTACCCACAGGGGTACGGTGGTGCACCCCCTGGTCTCAAGGCTGGTGGGGAGCTCTACCTGGTAGCAAAACAGGTGCATGGGGTGCTCCAGGAGGGGCGTGTCTATGACTTCCCCACCCAAGGTAAAGCTGGATCCAGATTTTCAATGGTAGTCATTTGCTATAAATTTTGTTGATGAATGGAACACATCGTTGGCTGCTTTTGCCAACTAAAGACATGTTCAGTATAAACACAACACAAAAAGTAACTCCCCCCTTAATCGAAATGGCGTAACTTTTTAACAAAAAGGTTTTGAGCAAAATAATTTGGCGGGACTGTTCCTACACTTATTGACTAATTTTTCTGTGAAAATGAGATTGATCATTGAGTCATGCATGAGTGAGCAAACATTAAAGGCAAAATTGTCACTTTTCAAAAGTCTCAAGGGTCATTTTGGGGATTCTGTGGAATGAGATTTTAGCGAATTTGGTTTCTAGTGCATATATATGTATTGTTGTTTATCATCCATCGCTTGACCCCTTCACGCCTATCCTGACACTTTTCTCATTATTATGGTTGGGGAGCACAATTTGAAAAAAAATTCAACTCTCATGAATTTGAAATTGCAAAATCCATTCAGCTTATTGAAAAAAAATATCTTCAGATATTTTTACCAAAATGTATCATCACATGTTATGTGAACATAAGAGGTTGTCATCGTGTCATGGTTGAGTGAGCACACTTTAAAAATCGCGCAAGAAATGCTAAAATGTACTGTTAATACAGCATAACAAATTACCCTTGTGACTTTTGAAAAATGACATTTTTGCCTTTAATGTTTGCTCACTTATGCATGACTTGATGAATCAATCTCATTTTTACAGGGAAGTTAGTCAGTAAGTGTAAGAACACTCTTGCCAAGTTGTTTTGCTCACAACCTTTTCGTTAAGAAGTTATGCCAATTTCATTAAGGGGGGAGTTACTTTTTGTTTTGTTTAGTTTATTTACTCTCTACAGTCATGCATAGATTGCATTGTACCCGTCCTCAATTTGGATTGTGTTGCTTTTGTCAATAGTGTTATTATTCTGTTTCTCCCTCCTCACTTTATAACTCTTTCTGGTTTTGCCTTGCTCTATATCTATCTTTTTCTGTCTGTCTCTCTCCAGCCCCCTTTCTCTCTCTCTCTCTCTCTCTCTCTCTCTCTCTCTCTCTCTCTCTCTCTCTCTATCCCTGCCTATCTTGCTCTTTTGCCTTGACACCCAAATGTAGTTGTGATCCTACCTTCTATGATTTCATACACATTTCTCTCAATCTCATTTCTTCTCTCCTTTATCCAGATATCCAGTGTAGCTATGATGCTGCCTCTGATGAGCTTATATCGGACCATACCTTCAAGCAAGATGTGACCTGCCCGTGGTGCCAAGGGTTAGTGTGAAGAAAGGTCATAGGGGACAAGAAATGGGAGTATTTAAAGATGAAGTTCAGTTCTGGACATGTGATTATATTGGGAAAGAAACTATCTTCAAACAGTTGGGAATGGTTGATCATGTCTACAGAAGAATTGGTGTATATTGTGAGGTTCTGGAATGATTAAAATGATAGGAAATTGACCCAATCTTGCTGCACACAGAAATGGGTATATGGGACTGCACACACATGTGGCATGAATGTTCAGCCTGACCACTTCAGCTATTTCTCATCACATTTCAAATGTGAGGGCATTTGAAGAGCAACCCTTTTCAGGGGACAGTTCTACTATGATCTTCTTCCAAACTGACAGAGAACGAATGAGAAAGCTCAGAAATTATTTTTCACCTTTCCCAGAACTCAACCTTCTCTTTTATTCTCCGTATCGCATATAGCTCTCCGAATCCGAACGCATGCGCCGCTCTAATTTTTGGGCATGTGATTGCTGGCAACTGAGCTTCCGGGTCGGAGTGTCATTGACAATGTGTTAGAAGACGTGGTCAGCCTAGCAAAAACTCCCTTTTGTTCCTAATCTAGCAAATAATCATGTTTTTATACAGTTGATATTTAAATGGGATTCTTCTGTGAAGCCACCCAATGTGGGATGTTGAGCCGAAGATGCGAAACGTGTTTTCAGCAGAACAATCACGCATGAAAAAAGCAAGGAAATATCAGTGTATGCTTACTATAGCTATAGACTGGAACCGGAAATATATGTGCCAACATCGGTTGTCCCCGATATCGGCATCGGGAGCCGATATCGGCTGATATCGGCTGATATCAGCTATATGCGATAGGGAGAATTAAGAGAGAGACATGATTTCACTGCCTCTGAATATTCATGTAGTTCAATTCTTTGCCATCACTCTTCCAACTTTATATTGCCTCCTCTCTCACTTTTTTGTTGTTGTTGATTAGTATTATTCATGTTAAAGGTATTGCGTCGCCAGTGTCCATGCGCATTGTATCATAATTCGCTGATGCCAGATTTTGGTTGAATTACCATATAATACATGTATGTGTGAGGTCTCTAGGGCAGGCAGGCAGCGAAACCAGGGAGATGGGTCTGACCATGGGCCTGTCCCACCATAGATTTACTCGCGCTGGGGAGATGATGATGACATTTCCTTACACTTTAGTAGGAAGAGGGAACAAAGCATTACATAAAAACTGCCTGTCATTAAACGTGAAGTCCACTCGGTAATTGACAACACCTGTTATGAGGTAAACACTTAAATGGTGTCAAATTCCCCATGAGAACCCACGAATATATGGCTTTAAAACCTAGCAACTAATGATTGTTAGTGTAAAGAAATTATCCTATGAAAGCCACAAAATTCTTTCAGACAAATGTTAGCCAATAGAAAACAATTTCTTTTGTTGTTTGTATTGTATTTCTTATTTCTATTAGCTGTACTATTTTCTATACTATTGACATTTTGTGCACCACTTGTGATCAAATATAGATACTAATTTGTTTTTATGGTAACCAATCAGTGTCCAGCTATTTGTACTATTGTCACTTATCAATTGATTGTTTGCAGTAGATAGCTATGTCACCAATTAGTATCAGTGCTCTAGTTCCATGTAGTTGTTTGTATCTGAGCCTGATTGGTTAGTCATGGACGGACATTTGACATATTTTCTAAGTTTGAAGGCCTGTAGAAAATAAGTACTTAATTAAAGAGACCTATTTTATGTTTCATCGTGAAGGGCATCACTGAAGGAGTTGAAATTTGATAAAATTTGGTTGCCATCGTCGCCAACTAAAATTATGATCCATAAAATATTCAATGTCACGGACAGACACAACGCATACTCTTAACCGATCAGGCTCATCTACAGTTCTAATTGCTTTGCAAAAATCTACACCTATGAATGATGTAGTCCGATATATTTGTTATTTGTGTTTTCAGGAAGCAGCTACGTCGTGTAAAGGCTGATGGCAGCATTGTGTACATGAATGGAGACCGAACAAGCTCCACTTCTAGTTCTACTACATGTAACTGTGGCCACAAACACTTCTGGGATGGCGTGGAGTATGACAATCCACCCAAAATGTAAGACATCATTTTGTCATTTTGTCTCTTCTTGTGTATTGATGATTAAAGGGAAATCTAACCTTAATGGCAAGTTGCTCTGAAAGAAACAGGAAAATATCAGAGAAGCAGATTAGTGCAAGTCTGCACAAAATTGGACAAGCTATAAGAAAGTGATGAATTTTTTGAAAGTTGTAATTGCTATACAATATGGAAATTTCAAATTGGCCGAATAGGTAATGTCACTGTGATGTAGTTGCGGACAACTCCCCCATTTGCTCCAACACACAAAATGACTAAAATGTATTACTCAGTAAGATCTTTGTCTTTCATGAGGACCTGTAACAATATGCTATCTCCAATATATTTTGAGTACTGCCCGAGGGTAAAGGGGTTTGGAGAAAACCACATATTAATGATATGTTTGTGTACGACAAACAGGAGAGTTGTCCGCAAGTATGTCACAATCAACTCACCAAATTACCACTTATAGATTCACATAGATGTACACAATGTAGTTATCTCATCTTTCAAACATCCATACCTTTCTTATTCCTTGTCCGATTTCTTTCAAACTTTCACCAATTTTTTTCCCCTTATTTTTAAGCTTTCACACAAATCATCTTATTGCCAAGGTTGGATTGCCTTTTAATTCTTAGGCTGCCTTAAATATAAACAGATATTACACAAGCGATTTCATTTTTTTGATTGAGGGCATGTACATGTCATCCATATGATATCCATATGCCATCCATGATATATCTTGAGTACAGACCAAACGAAAGTTAAGTTGGGAGAGAAATTGAAAGTAAGGATATTTTAGTGTGTAACTAATGGGAGAGTTATCCCTAAATACATGTACATCGCAGTCGAATGACAACTTTGCCAATTTGGCATTCCATAGATAAGTATCTACTTGTTCAATCATACATAACTTTATTATTATTGTTCCATTGTTCATTCAAACTTTCACCATTTCATTTTCGTCATTTTTTCTTCCTGCTTCGATACAAGTCAGCATGTCATACAAAACTTGGATTTTCATTTACTTCTCTCTCCTTTCTCCTCTCAATAGCTTCAAAGTTCCTCTCGTATGGAAGGGTAAGACATTAGAGGAAGATGTTGTTTGGTTTCAGAACGAGGTCGACCCATCGCTGAACAGCAATGCTTTCAAGATAGCAGAGTCTCTCGTCAATAAACACTATCCGGGTGAATTTGGTAGTGAGCAACTTGTACAGAAGGTCGTCGAGTCCATACTACAAAATGTAAGAAAAGAGCATTGTCAATTTTGCACTTGGGTAATTACTACTGTAACTAGTTAGGTTTTCCTAAATTGAATTTATAGTGAAGTTTTTTTTATGTCATACTTTGTCACAATAGATTATATTTCTCTTATATTTTTGTAGTAAAACAGTTTTTTGATTCATACTTTTTCACAGTAGAATATTTTTGTTTTTGTTATTTCTGAGGTAAGAGGTTTTTTGTTTCGTGCCCTGTGACAAGAGAGGTGATTTTGTTTTTTACTCACAAGGCTTGCTGGACTGTATTACATCTGGAAGACTATCCCATTAACCAGAATATTAAGCCGAAATTCATCCAATGTGTGGTCTGTGGAACATATGCTGTGTCAAACTATAATCATATTTAATAGGTTAACCCATAGCAGTTCAGAGTTTTCTTAAGGTCTAAATTAATCAGCTTTCCTTCCTCAAATTGGCACCAATTATTCATATTTTCTACTCCTACATAGTTTGAAAAAAAAAGGATATCAAATGCACCAATTTGAATGAAAATTGCAACATTTAACAGAAATAGTGCCAATTTGTACACGAAAATAGTGATTATTTATTTTACACTGTGTTGCCAATTTAGAGACTATAATAATTAGTTACAATTAAATAGCTCTTATTTGTGAATTGTAAATGATGCTGCATTAGAAATTGACTCTAATGTAAATTTTCAGTGATTTTTGCTCTTTCTGCTCATGTATAATGTGTACTTCCTAGCATTCTGGATCAAAAGAAAATGCAAGAAATAAAAGGAGACACTGTACTGCTATGGGTTAAGATTAGTTAAAGGCCAAGTCCACACTTATATCAAGTTGATTTGAATAAATAGAGTAAAATTTTAAAAAGCATAACAGTGAAAATTTCACTGAAATCGGAGTAAAATAAGAGAGTTACAGCATTTTGAAGTTTTGCATTATTTCATGAAACAGTGATATGCATAACATGGGCGGTATGCAAATGAGTGAACCGATGATGTCACACACTCACTCTTCCTTATGTATTTTATTATATGAAATTTCAAATATTTCAATTTTTATGGATGTGATAATTAGGCCCGTTTTGAAAGGCCATTTCGGTAGTCGTTTACTCGGACATTTTTTCGGACGAGTAATCGACTACTCGGTTTAATGATTTTGCCAATAAGACAGGCCAACCGCTCCGGCCCGAAAGCCCACAACCTTTTTACGCCAGAGCACCAGCGTAAAGCCATGAAACCAGTCCCAAACAGCCTGTGCAACAACCGTAAATAATGTCCGATTTCCGTATCAAAATGTTAAAATTAAACAAGTTTTAAACGATCAGTGTTGGTTATAAAATTCAGAACAATGCAAATTTTCTCCTCCTACCTACTTTCGTGATGACTAAATTAAAATCAAGGTAAAATAAAGCTAAATAGATCGTCATTTCCTTCCCCCTTTTCATCACAGTCGTAATCATGACATTGCAGTTGTTTACCAGTCGCCAAGAGGTGGCGCTCGTACCCGGAAGTACCGTTGGGTTCGGAGCGTTTTAGTACACGAAATCCCATTCACCTTTCTCCGTATTGAAATTGTGCACATTCTGAGCGTGTGATCGACATCAAATTCAATGCCCTCGTCAAATCGACATGGGCATGCTCATGTATGACCCGTCGGCAACTAACAAGCGCGCGTTAGCAAGTAAAAACTAAGAAGTATTTGAATGTCGTTTTGTTTTCATCTATTACTATCCTGAAAATATTATGTGCTGATGATACGCGTCCTTTCATTTTTACAAAAATTTGATAGGAGCTCGCTTACACGGTGAGCTATACGGTGTACATCGCGTTGACCGATGTGTGCGCGGCTGGCTCACACACCCGCTTATAACTCCAGCTTCCGATGTAGCGGGAGCATACACAGCCAGACTTTGTGTTTACTTCTCGATCCTCGAGAACTTAGCTACCGAAAAGAAACGCTCTCGTGTGAATTTTTTTGATTCAAATGACATTGAAATATCTTAGAACTAACAATTAAGTGATAAATTTCTGTATTTCATTCTGAATTAGAGGTTTTGGGGGGTTATTCACAAGTTCCAACTATGTTACCGAGTAGTCGATGGAAATTTCATTAGTCGTGTAGTGACCCTATCGGGCGAGTACACGGTTAATAATTGAGTACTCGAAACGGGCTTAGTGATAATAAGGAATCTCTCCCTTGTATCAAACTAAGTTACAATAATGATGATTTTACATGTTCATAAGGAGTCAAACCATGTTTTGCATTACTGAAGCAAAAAAGTGAAATATATGATATTTCATATAATAAAATACATAAGGAAAAGTGAGTGTGTGAATTCATCGGTTCACTCATTTGCATACCGCCCATGTTATGCATATCACTGTTTCAAGAAATAATGCAAAACTTCAAAATGCTGTAACTTTCTAATTTTACATCCGATTTCAATAAAATTGTCACTGTTATGCTCGTTTAATTTTACTCTATTTATTCAAATCAACTTGATATTAGTGTGGACTTGGCCTTTAAGTATCAGAGTTTGTTATAATACAGTTTCTGAAAATATTTATATTTTACAGACGGCCAGCAAGGAGGCAGCATTCCAGCCTCCTTCATTAACTGACATGCCTTCTTCAAGTACATCAACATCAACTGGCACACCACACCATGGGGGTGCCTCCCCTATGGACAGGTTGGACACTGAAGAAGGGGTGGAGAGTGTACAGAGTGAAGGGAGAGAGTCGCCCAGAAAGCAGCCGGGGGCAAAGTCGAAGGAGGGTTCCCCTGCTAGGACTTCAGCAAAGGATATGCAATCACCATCTAAGATTATACTTACTGGTGGGGTAAGTAAATCTTTCCTTACTTGTCTCTCTTTCTCTTTATAATCTCTCTCTTTTTCTCTATCTTTCTCTATCTCTATTCCATCTCCATCTTTCTTTTTCTCGGTTATGTGTTTTAGTCCCCTATTTATATCTTCTTTTTTTTTTTTTTGGGGGGGGGGTTAACTTTAGAGTTTTGTTGTTCCCTCTCTACCTTTCCTTTTCTTTCCTCTCTATCTCTCTCCCTACCCCTCTATATCTCTTCTTTTCTGTAGTATCCTGTCTGTCTCCTTTCTCCTCTTCTCTATTTTTTCTTTAGAGTCTATTTCTGTTTTTTACTCTTCTGTCTCTCTTTGTGTTGTTGTTTCCTGTCTATTTCTCCTTTCTCTCTTCTCTCTGTGCCCATTTTTCTCTGTTTTTGTAGTCTCCTCTCTATATACATCTCCTTTTCTCTTTCTTTCTTTCTTTCTCTCTCTCTCTTTCTCTGTCCGCAAAGTAGATTCTATGAATCGTTATGTGTATTAAACTTATCAGAACATGTCATTCAATTTTGATTATATTTCTTTTGCCATGTTTATGTGTGCTTGTCTCATTTCAGTCTATATTTCATATTTTCCCATTTTCAGTCTAAATCCCTACACAAGGAGGAGCTTACACTGAGTGAAACGGAGAAAGCCCTTAGGAAGAGAATATCCGAGAATGCTCCTCAAAACCAGCAACAGAAGACAGTGGAGGAAAGAGCGCAGAAGCTGCAAATAGACAGATCCATGCCATCAACATCATCGTCATCATCGTCATCATCAGGGGTTGGTCAGATGAAGTTTGTCGCTATGGAAACTGGATCTTCATCATCATCATCATCATCATCGCAGACAATAGAACCTCCTAGTGATATCCGAATCAAGCTCAGCTCCCCTGAAGGAAAACATGTGAGTCATGTATGTTTGTTTACCAGCAACAGAATTCCTGGAGTGGCAGATTGACTGTTCTATAATCTCTCACAGGCAATGTGCATGTGACGGAAGTATACTAAACATACATAGCTGACTAAAGCAGGAAAAGTATTAATGGTGATATCAACAAGAGCAATAATAATCCTTTTTTGTATTTAGCCACATTTAACAATGTCTCCATTCATGCGAGCCTAGCAAAGTTGAGTATTTTGTTTATTTGTAACTGTTTTATTTCGCTTGTCCTAATAAGAAGTGATTGTAGCTAAGAGAGGTAGTGAAGAAAAATGTTTTTTTTTTTTAAAGCTTGTATGTATTGAAGCATCATATTTCTAAAATCATATCAAACATGCTTAGGTAGGAACAAATTTTTGCAGCAGGAGACTTGCATCAAATTGGAGCAAATTTTTTAATAACGTCTAGTGTACATGTATGTACCAGTGGCGGATTGGGGGGGGGGGGGATCCTGGCCCGTGCCCCCCTCCCTCCTTTAGAACAGAAAACCCTTTTTTTGTTGTTGCATGTCAGAGAATTACGGAGGGAGACTGGGGGACTTTTGGAGGGCTGATGAAACATTTTTTTTAACCCCCCCCCCCCCACCCCCGAGTGACTTTTGGAGGGCTTGTTAGACCCTCAAAATATGGATCTCCCTCCAAGCAGTTTCCCGAAGTTCACAATCCTGCATTTGTGTGTGCCCCCCCCCCCCCACCTTATACAAAATCCTGGATCCGCCCAGGGTATGTACTGTAGGACCAAAAACGTTCGCGGCATGGAACTTTCGCAAATTGTAAACGACACCCATTTTCACAGCAAGAATCTTTTGCGATATTTAATGTTTTATCAATTATGATTCAATGATTTTGTGACATGAAACTTCTGCAAGTCTGAACCACTTGTGAAAGTTGCGAACAATAAATGTGCGTGACAGTTTCCCGGTTTTTACACTACCTTGTAAGACTTTCACATACAAAATGATGGCAGTGTTCATACAACGACTAGTGATAAAGACAGGCTGTATAATTACTTCAGAAAATTGTTCCTATCAACATTACATCTTCAAAAAGCTTACTTTAACTAAAAGTTGCAAATTATGGAAACATGATGCGTATGTTACCAGGAGTATTCCATTGAACAATTTATGTTTTTTTAAAGAAAGACATTATGTAGGTTGTTATTCGTATTGCTGGCTTTGCTGGTTTTATATCCACGTAGTCAGTTCGTCACATAGTCTTCACCATTCTCTCTTTCAGACCACCTTAGTCCTGGATGCCTCCACCACCTATTCTCAACTCCAGACCCTCATTGAATCCAAGTTTCATGTAGCTCCAGCAAGGCAGAGGATCAAATATGGCTTCCCTCCAAAAGAGCTGAGAGCGCCCCCTGCTGGTGAGGAAGGGACAGCCCTCCCACTGAGGAATGGAGACAAGGTCACGGTAGAGGTCATACAGGATACAAATAGAGGTACATGTATGCTGGTTGAAAATTTATAGTAATTCTTGCGATATTGCTTTTTGCTGGAAAATTGAGGAAAGTACTTAATCCATGGAGAAGAAATGCCCGTCACATTAAAATTAGATGATTAGGGCCCTCTTGCACAAAGACTTGCGATTAAATGCAACTTGATTTTCAACCAATCAGGATTGTGTATTTGGGAGTTGCATTTAAGTCATTGACTTTCGTCTAATACCAACTCTTTATGTAAGAGGGCCTAGATCATTTAAGATAAAAAAAAAAAAACCCAGGAAATGAATATCATGTCATTTGCAACAAATTAATTGCTTTATGGAGGTGTGCCAGTTAAGTGGTTTGAACATGGGACTAGAGGGTTGTGGGTTCAATCCTGGGCACAGTAATTTGATCCTTTGGCCGGAAATTTAACAAGAAAATCACGTAATTTGAAAATTGGTAAATAAGCGTGATAATGATTTGTTGTTGTTGAATGATATGCTCTCTATGTGCTAAGGTAGCTTAGCAAAACGTTGTAGCACATGACAAAATTATTCAAAATCAAAATTTTATTCTTTAGAGGCAGAACCAAAATATTTGGATGTAGAATTGGCATTTACCTCTTTGAACACTTTTAAGCAAAATAATTTGAAAAATTTTATTCGGATTTGTCTGATTCTAATTTTAGAAGCACCTATAGGCAAAACTAGCAATTTTCCTCTGTGTGTCTTTCCTGCGTCTTTATGATCTGCTTTTGACAAACATTTACTTACGTATTTATTATTCATTATTATTTATGAAGAGCTTTGTTTGAGTAATTATGCATAGCAATTATTCATATTGCATGTTAAGAATTTCCATATCTTATGGCCAATAAATCATTGATCGTTGAATATTTTCCCCCCTTTCGTTTCACTTAGCTGATCCCCATCACGTGACAGCAGGAATAGCAGCTAACAGGCAGAAGAGGATCAGCGAACCAGGATTAGACCAGGGTGCACTCCTCAAAGAATTCCAGAAAGACATTGACAAGATCAAAGACAGCCAAGGTAATCCACAAGACTGAATGCACCAGCACATGCTCCAAATTGGCAACTGTAATGTTTTTATGCCTCCGCCCACCGTAGGTGGTAGCCGGAGGCATTATGTTTTCGGGTCGTCCGTCCGTCCGTCCGTACGTCCGTACGGGTTTTGTTCTCGCGATAACTTAAAAACCGATTGACGAATCAACTTCAGACTTGGCTTGAGTGTGCACATGGGAGGGGCAATGGTCTGATTAGATTTTGGGGTCATGAGGTTAAAGTTCAAGGTCACTGAGTTCAATAAAATACATAGAAATGGCTTGTTCTTGTGATAACTTAAGAACCATTTGACGGATCATCTTCAGACTTGGCTCATGCATGCATATGGGAGGGGCAATGATCTGCTTAGATTTTGGGGTCATGAGTTTAAAGTTCAAGGTTATGGAGTTCATGCCATACATTTCCAATCTGTTGTTGGCGGAGGCATAAATTCCGACCGTGCGCGGTCGAAAATTCTTCTAGTTCTTTTTCTGTTTTATTTCTGTCTTGTTACAAAAGCTGCCTTTACAGAGATGGTTTATTTCTGGTAAAGCTGAAAAATTATCTGTGAGTTTTCTCATTCTTTTTATGTCAGTTATGAAGAATATCATAGTAAAAATGTCCTCTGAAAAAAAAAAAGATTGCTTTTCAAATGCCCTCATATTCAAAATATGACGAGAATCAGCTGAAAAAGTTTGCACGAAACTTATATGTCACATGTATTTGTAGTCCCATTGCAGTGCATGTGATTTTCAACAAAACTAAGTCCATTGCTTTTCATTTCAGTCATTTTAAAACCTTAAAGCTTGGGTTCTTAAATATTCTGTCAGGCGGGCCAGAAATATTCTTGAAATTACGTCACTGAGTATTACACATACATTCAAATTCAAAGACGTATGGGACTCACGTAGCAATTGCCCGAATACATTGTGTATTAGCTTTCTAGTTTTTCGATTCAGCAAGCGAGCGAAGCTTGGGAGCAAAAAGTTGACACTTTAGAATTGTGAAAATCTAATTTCGTCATCAAGATGTGCTAATTTAGATCATCGGAGATATAATAATTACAAAGAGATCATGTCACTGCCCGGAAATGAGATGGTGGTGCCCGAATGCAGAAAATTTTTGATATTCTCAGGGGAGAGGGCTGCAGCCCCCATCCCCCGCCTCAGATGTTAATGCATATATACCCGAATGGCTCATGCAAGGACAGTTGAACGATTTTAGAATACCCCTCCTGTGTCCTTAATTTTTCTTTGTTTCATGTTTGTTTGTTTTTTAAAACTATACATGGTAGAACAGGGAACGGATGAATATGATGCTACTGTTTGCGAGCGAGCGAAGCGAGAGAGAAAAAATTTTGATACTTTTATTCATACCAAAAAACAATATACATGGTTAAGGTTAGAAACTTTGTCGAAAAATTGAAGAAAAAAAAGCCATTATTTTGATAAAAAAACAAGGCTTATTTTCCATTTTAAAATTCCTGGCATCAAACGCAATATGGTCATGCCACAAAAATAGACACAGTATGTGGAGAAATTTTTTCTCTTTCTACTTGTGCATCTGGTATAATTTTAGAGCTCTTAATCAAATTTTTAAAGTTATTGAGCCAAACCACAAAATATGGTCAATTGTCTCGAAAGCGTTAAACTATGAATTTTTCCAACGATTCATCTGCATCGAAACTTTAATATGCAACTGTACATGTATGTCGGTGGTGGTGGGGGGGGGGGGGATGATATGTTTTTCAAATGTAAAAATTCAGTGCTTATTTGCATGTAAATAATAGTGGTCTGTATTACAACAACAACAAAAAATGGAAACAAAATGTTCTGCCCTTGCAATGTATACCATCAGTTTGTATATGATGAATAACGATGGTGTTCTTTGAATAATTATTTTTCGTGCCTTAAATTGTTGTGTGACGAGCAAAAGTAGCGTGAATGGGATAGTAGGCCAGCCTACATGTATGTACGTTTCTTTAAATGTGTATTTCAACGCTGTAACCTTTCTTTCACTGCAACACATTCAGTCTGTAAGTCAAAAAAGCCTTTATTTTCTTGTTCACAGTTTAATTAATGAAATAGTGATAGATCCCAGTACCAGGCTTTTGAAATAATAAGAGGCTGAAATCTGCTACCTAGCTTGCCTAGTATAAATACTGCCGGTAAGCAAATTGATGCAACTAAATACGATCGTTGACTAATGCAGGCCGAAAGCTGAGTAATACCGACTTAATTTCATTGGCTCATTGCTCATTTTCATCACACCCCTACAGAAAGCAATCTAGAGGTCCAGCTTACATCACACACACTGATGGCTGCACTGGGTGGATTAGACCTGTGGAACTACTCCAAGAGGAAGCCTGAACTATTCTCAAGAGGGGGGTTATTTTTCAACATTGTTGAGAGGGACTTGGGTCTGGAAGATGGAAAGCACTGCATGCTGCCCTCTATACCTGATAAGGTAAAATCATGTCTCTAATTTGTTTTGTACATCTTGTCATTGAATTTATCCGGAGTTAATGTTACAGAATTTTGTTTTGAGAAAAACTGGCTCAAAGAAATTCTAAATTGTTTATCATGCCCAAGTCGGGTTGTTTAGACCAGTAAATTGTTACCAAACTAACAAAAAAACTTTATTGAAATTACATTTACTGAAAAGCACAACTCTCAAGTGAGAGACCATGTGTTACGCCACACCAGTGTTACAGGATTTTGCCAGTATGGAATGTTGGTTATATTTTATTATTCATTTATTTCTCATAGATAAGACTAGTGAACATCAACCCTTTCGAGACAATTGACCACATTTTGTGGTTGAGCTCAATAACTTTTGATTCAGAGCCCTGAAAAATATACTAGATACATGAGTAGAAAGAGCAAAAATTTCTGCACACACTGTGTCCATTTTTGTTACATGACAATATTGCATTTGATCCCAGGAATTTTAAAAAGGAGAATAAGATTTAAAATCCTTAAATTGGCAACACATTGAGAGGTTCAAAATCATTGATTTTTATAAAAATTGGCAACTTTTTCAACTTTTTGCCAATTCTTTTAACCATGTATATTGTTTTCAAAGACATTACCCCTTATTACAATCTTGTAGTACTAAAATAAAAATATTATTGTTGCCAATTTGAAGAACAAAATGTGATCAATTTAGCCCTGAAATAATTCCTGTCCTGAAAGGGTTAAATAGGTCATATAGGCGATTGAATTCCTTTATTCTCTTATTTACAGAGGTTCCGTTTCTCCAAACCCAACGATCGACTGGAGCTGTGCCTCGAACCGCTCGGTCACTTTCCGATATCACCTGATGTGGATGACCTTGAAAAGTTCAAGGACGTTGCCCTGGGTCAGAGGTCACTGGAAATGAGCGAAGGTGATCTTGAGATAGATCATCATAGGCCTTCATCCAGTGGATATGTTGCATTTGCTGGGAGGGGGCATTCTCTCAGTGTAGATGGAGGAGCTGGGGCCTTGCAAAAAGGAGAGGGATCTGAGAAGTTTACAAAATTAAAGAAATATCAAAAATTTGGTAGTGATTGTGACAGAAGTGGAGAAGCTTCTGAAAGTGATATGATGGAAGGAGACAAGGGTGCAATACAGGGTCTTGGAATCGCCAAGGAGCAAGTGCAATATGAGGAGAGTCACATTCCAAGTGGATCAGAACACCCCCATCCTGATATGGAAGAGGCGATGGTAAAGGAGCAGTGTGTGGAAGTGGAACATTCCAAAGTTGGTGCAGACATTCAGAGGGGTGTTGGTGAGGGCATGGATGGAGGGACTGCTGATGATATGGTTTCTGCCGATGTGGACTGTACCCTTAATCAGGATAGGGGAGGAAACCTACAGAGGGACACTCCAATGGATGTTGAGGAACAGAAAGAGCAAGGAAGTGAGCCACTCACAGACAAAAGTCCACCCCTGCCAATGGAAGTGGATTCTGCTGATGAAGGCACAATGCCAGAATCTCAGTTCAGCTTCAGCCAAGCACAGGCAGCTTCTGATGTAGGTATGGTTGCTGAACTTCGCAGATTTAATACAGAGCCTGTGATTGGTCCAATAAAGCAAGAAGCAACAATAAACAGAGTGGCTTCAGATCCCAGTTTGCTGCTTCCACCAAGCAGTCCCAGCAACACAGCTCTACTGCATCCTAGCAGCTCCTTACAGGGAGCAGCAAATGAAACCTGCCCTACTTCAAGCCAAGCTCAGCCCCTAGTGGGCAGCCAATCATCGGACTCTGTGATTGGCTGTGAGGAAAAACAAACAACGGAAGTGACCAATGAGGAGACTGCTTATGTATCTAGGAGACTAGGTCCTGGTTACACTGTGCTTGTAAAGAGAGATGAAGAAGAAAATTCATAACATATTAAAAAGACATGCAAGGATATATCTTCTTGTCTATGCCCTATAACATTTATTAAGAGACATACTATTATGACTGTATACATGCATATAGGCTCATTCACATATATGATTTTCCTAGTCGTGTGAACAGGCCTTATGAGTTACTATGATTTGGTATGTCTGCTGTTAATTCCACTCGTCCACTGTAGTCTAGGGCTTTAGGAGTGTTGAACAAAACCAAATTTATGCATTTCTACAATTATATATTATAATTCATGGTATCCATCAAATCACCTTTTGTAATGATAAGTGGCCCCCTTTATTGCAGATAGGAAAGTGACATCATTTTGAATAGCGAAGAAGAGAAGGAACATCATTTTTGTTCACCTTGTGATGTACATGTAATCAAGAGAAGGAATGTACGGTTTATATTGACTCAAACAATCTCATTTGGTTCTAAAACTCATTAACCCTTTCAGGACAGGAATTATTCAAGGGCTAAATTGATCACATTTCGTTCTTCAAATTGGCAACAATAATATTTTTCATTTAGTTCTAATAATTAAATGTCATTAAGAACAATATACATAGTTAGGAATTTTGTCGAAAAGTTGAAAAAAATTGCCAATTTTGATGAAAATAATTATTTTGAACCTCTCAATGTTTCGCCAATTTAAGGATTTCAAAGCTTATTCTCGTTTTTAAAATTCCTGGCATCAAACGCAATATGGCCAAGCAGTAAAAATGGACATAGTGTGTGTAGAAATTTTGGCTCTTTCTAATCATGCATCTGGTATATTTTTTAGAGCTCTGAATCAAATGTTGTTGAGCCAAACCACAAAATGTGGTCAACTGTCTCGAAAGGGTTAACGAGTAACTACATTACACTTCCTTCTCATGCATGGACAGAGATTAAAATATTTATGCCCTATACTGTTAAAACTGAAGTGAATATATATTTATTTGAAACTGATGTATAAAAATGAAAATAATGAGAGTGACTTTTGTTTATAGTGCTCATGTCCGTCACGGCTTCTGGCAATCCAATATTGTTACTCTGATCAAAGCCGAGTACAAAAATTTGTAGCACTCCAGCTTACCAGGTCCTACGTACACCTTGGTAGAGAGTGACATACATGTATGTAGAATAATTTCTTGCCAAAAGACAATGGAGGGATGTGAACTCTTGACCTCTTGATTGAAAGCAAGTGAATACCACAACATTTTTATCGTCTGTTGAGAGCCAGAAGGTCGTTATTTCTGTTTTAAAATATATGAGTTAACGCCCTTCTCTCTCTAAACAGATGGTATTATGCTTGCTAAATGTAAAACAGATATGTGACCTGTCACATCTAAATGAAGCAGAAGTCGCTGGGCTAGAACTCGAGAAAAGGGGGGGAATCATGAAAAATATCAAATTTTTTGGAAATTATCATTCTTAAATTATTTGAATCCCCAATGTTTCGTGAATGCTGTGTAAAAATTTCTAGTCCTACATACTACTGGAAGGGGTAGAAAAATTAGTTTTTCTGGGAGTGTTTTTTTTTTCAGTCAAATCGTTAGAATTTGCGGACAGTGAAATTTTCCGAAATATTTGCTAAGTTACGTCATGCGTTTGCTCGAAAGGCTTGTGCCTTCCCGCATGCGTACATGTATGAAAAAAAAAATTTTTGTTTTAAAGATTTTAGAGTTTCCCTTCCGCATTAAAGCAAACTGTTGTTTGAAAGAGAGCTGATTCTAAATATCCCTATATCTAATATAAAAAACAAAGACAAATGAACAATAGATCTAATGATTATAGCCCTTTTTAACTGCTGTTTATGCTGCGTGTTGTATAAAATAGCAAAATACAGCAAATTATTATGTCAAGTTTAAAAAGCGTGATTCGAGGGGGGGGTCAATAATCGTCAAGACATGAACTCCATGCTCTGAACTTCTTAAGCACACATTACAGAAAAGCTGCAACTGCAATGTCCAACAAAAGATTTGTTTGTTGTAGCGTGGCTTTAAAGGGAGCCACCGCTCGATATCCATGTACTTTCAATTTCATTTGCTTGCCCCTATTGCAAGGCCATGCATAACAACAATCTTGGAGCAGCAGCGAACAAAATTGCCGTCGAGGGTGGGGTAGTTTGTCAGTTGGGTTGTTCAGTTCGTCTTTCTTTGGTCGAATGCTTATCACTGCAATTCCGTGCTCGTTTACCGAAGATGTACGGAGATTCCTGAATATTACCCGAGCCGGGCCAAGCTCCAAAACACCACCATTGGTGACTTTTCAGTCCCTTTAAATGCTTCCAGGTCTTTATATTGCATCATTAGAAATGAAAGAGAAAAGAAACTTAGCTTTCAAAGAGAGAGCAACGATCGGGAAAGCATTGTGTCAAGTATAAATTTATAGGTGGGTGATACAAAAGAGATTCAATAATAGCCATTTGAAATGCTGCGAGGATAGTTCGCATAATGAAAGGAATATTATCAAACAAAAGTTCAGTTCACTAGGGCACTACCTAGATGCATCCTGCTCTTTATACTGCATCATTAGAGACCAAGAAGAAAAGAAACTTGGCTTTTGGTCTATATAGAGGAAAGAGCAGGAGCGTATTGTTTCAAGTTTTTAACAGAGGCGTGATTTAAAAGGAGAGAGAGAGAAAAAAATCAATCATCATCAGAGCGTCTATTACTTCTTAATCTTACAAAATGACCTGAAGGTTGATAACCTTTCTTTGAAAAGGTCGACTACTCGACTTAACGAGTGCAGATAAAAGATGATGGTCAAACATTGAAGCTGTTTATCTTAAGCTCCCTATTTAACAAGGAATATAAAGGAAAGTTAGCGTTTAAAAGAGACAAAAGTAACGTGACGAGTTAATGAATGGGAGCATGATTTGGAAGGAAAGAGGAGGGGGGGGGGGTCAATAATCGCAATGGCATGTTTTCATTCTTTGTCTTTAAAAAGCAGGAAATTCTATAACTCTTCCCCTCCCCCCCCCCAAAAGGGAAGCTTAACCCTTTGTAATTAAACAGAAACGATCTGTGTCAATTTCATGCGTGATTAAGATTAGTCTATTCAACAACTTTAACATGCTTTAATATCCTTTCAAGGAGCCAAACCCGTCTTAGTAGATTTGACACTTTAAGAACCTAGAAAAGTTCTTTTCTGTTGAAGCGTGTTTTTTTAGATTCGTGATCCCTTGCGGTCTCTGAAAATTTCAGCTTTGTTGCCGAAAAAGCAACTTTGGGCAATTTGCATAATTAGCATAAATCTAAATGCCCCCTTCGAAGCAACATTTAGCAGCGAAAGACAACTAACGCAGAATGTGTAAACTGATCAACGTACTATTCTTTATGCTTGATTGTTGATCATCTTTACATGCATCCTGTGAGACAATGAAAGGAGGATACACAGTTAATGCCCTAAGTGTATGATACCTCTTTGTAGGGGTTTTGTGGGGCGTAAAATCCATTTTAATGTTATTTTTTAAATTAAATTAAAACGTAAAGTTAATGTAAATACCAACTTAATTATACTTGAACAACTGAAAGTGTATATATGGACCTACTATTTCCTGGTTGAATGAAAGTATTCCTACCCTGATGTTTAAAATAAAGTAAGTATAATGGGTTTGGGAAGTGTTTAAATATGACGTTTAATTAAAGGGGAATTAACCCTTTCACAGAAAAATTGGCTTGGATTGCTTAATAATTTTGCCAATTTTCCATAAAAGGTGTACTATCATTCAACCATGAAATTGTAGGTCCATGTTCTAATTGTAAGATATACACAATTATATTCCAATGTTATTTTTATGCCTCAGCCCACCGAAGGTGGGTGCCGGAGGCATTATGTTTTCGTACGAACCATTTGGCAGATCAACTTCAAACTTGGCTCATGTATGTATATGGGAGGGACAATAGTCTGATTAGATTTTGGGGTCATGAGGTCAAAGGTCACAGAGGTCATTGCATATATGAAAATGGCTTGTTCTAAAGATAACTTAAAGGTATTAGATAGCGGGGTACTAACATAATTAAGAAGCTGTGAAGTTTTTTCCTCCTCAAGTGAAATATTTATCGAATTAGAATCCCTGGCCCAAAAAAGAGGGGATGTAAATTCGAACAACGGCCATACACAATACTCACATGAGGATTGCTGTGTGTTATAGAATACGCTACACATAGTGCGAAGCGCTGGGTTTATTGTGTGGGGAACCTTCGGGTGGATAAGGTCTTAGCGTGAGGCAGTGAAAAGCCGTTACCAAGCGTTTCTTACAGATATTTACACTAAAATTTGTTCGAAATCGTGAATGGAATATTAAATAATCTCGTACACATGTCTTATGATAAAAGGAGAATAGTATGTGACTATGTCAGATAAGTTTCTTGCCAGTATGATTTTTGCTACCGAGACTGTCTATGAGCTTTAAGAACCATTTGGCAAATCAACTTCAAACTTGGCTCATGTATGCATATGGGAGAGATGATTATCTGATTAGGTTTTGGGGTTACGATGTCAAAGGTCAAAGGTCACAAAAGTCATTGTATATATGGAAATGGATTGCTCTTGTTATAACTTAAGAACCATTTGGCGAATCAGTTTCAAACTTGGCTCATGTATGCATATGGGAGTGATCTGAATTGATTTGGGGTCACGAGGTCAAAGATCAAAGGTCACAGAGGTCATTATATACCTTGAAATAGATGGTTCTCACAATAACTCAAGAATGGTTTAATGGATCAACTTCAAACTTGGCACACATGTATATAATTGGGTGACAGTGATTTGATTAGATTTGGGGGTCATGGGTTCAAAGGTCACAGAGGATGTTATATACCTGTAAATAGACTGTTCTTGCAATAACTTGAGCACAGTTTAAAACAAATCAACATGAATGTGCGATATATTTCTGATCTGGCAAGGAGGGAGGCCTAAACTTTGACTGCGCGCAGTCAAAAATTCATCTTTTTTTCTCAATTAAATGTCACGTAAAGTTCATGTAAATACGAACTTAATTATGCTTGAACAAATGAAAGTTATTTATAACAGTAAGATTATGGACCTACAATTTCCTGGTTGAATGAAAGTAGACATTTCATGGGAAATTGGCATAATTATTGAGCAATCCAAGCCAATTTCCATGAACAGTTTACTTTCATTCAACCAGGAAATTGTAGGTCCAAGTTCTAATTGTAAGAAATAAATAATATTTCAATGCTGTTTTTTTATCCTCAATTAAATATCACGTAAAGTTCATGTAAATACCAACTTAATTATGCTTGAACAACTGAAAGTGAAATAACCCTTTCCTGGTTGAATGAAGTACTCCTACCCTGATGTTTAAAATAAAGTAAGTAAACAGGTTTGGGAAGTTTTTAGATAGGACGTTTAATGAAAGGGCAATTAACCCTTCACAGGAAATAGGCCTGGATTGCTTGATAATTATGCCAATTTCCCATGAAAGGTCTACTTTCGTTAAACCAGGAAATTGTAGGTCCTTATTCTAATTGTAATAAATACACAATAATTTTTTAGTGGTTTTTTTTTTCTTAATTAAATGTCACGAAAAGTTCATGTAGATATCAACTTAATTATGCTTGAACAACTGGAAGTGTATTTCTTACTGTTAGAACATGAAAATGGATATTAGCCCCCCAAAACTCCTACAAAGCTATATCATACACTACTATCGGACATTAACTGTGTAAAATCCTTTCGTTATCTCTCAGGTTGCAAGCAAAGATGTACAACACAATTGTAGTTGGGTATCATCGAGCATAAAAGAATAGTACGTAGATCAGTTTATACATTCTGTGTAATCTGTCTTTCGCTGCTAAATTTTGCTTCGAAGGGGCCATTTAGATTTATGCTAATTATGCAAATTGCCCAAAGTTTCTTTTTTGGCAACAAATCTGAAACTTTTGGGAGACAGCAATCATGAATCGACAACAACAACAAAAAACTTCAAGGGAAAGAACTTTTCTAGGTTCTTATAATGTCAAATTGACTATATACCAGCATAAAAAAGGCTCAACGAATAGCAAGGTAAAGACGGAATAAGTCGATGCGAGAAGCCTTTTCAGTGCCTTGAAACTACATGTACTTGCGTACCTACCCATTAAAGCGTTAGAAATTATGACTTAGATGAATTAAAACTTCATCTTTTCATGAGAAGAGATCCTAAAGAAACGTAAGAACTAGCTTTTATTGAAATTGATAAACGATTACTACTTACAGTACTACAGACTTTTCAAAAATCTAGTTGGCATTAAAGATGAAAAAATGCTGCATGAAGACAAAACGGAACTCAAACTTTCGGAAGCGTCTTTCTCGAAGAAATACTTTTCCAGAGCCCTACTATTTTCGAGTTTCAAAAGCTATTATCTCCACTAATACTCACTCTCTAAAGTTGACCTTTATATCAAATTAAAGCTTATGAAATGGAAAATGATAATCAATAATAAACTCAAATTAGAACAAATAAGACTTCTGTCTCATTTTGACGTGATGGGTCACATATTTTCGACTTTTCAAAAGAAAAGTAGTTGTTTTACAGCACTAGAATTTGAATTTCATGGACCCTTTATAATTATTATTTTTGCTTGAATATTATGGCCAGTGATTAAGATATTTATGCATTGTGAACTGAAATGAATGCGGTTGCTGAAAGTACAATTTTTTAATGTGTTATAGGAATGTGTAATGTACACTTCAGGCCTGTATGTAGTTAACCAGTTGCTTGCAGGAACCAGATGGTCCTGTATTAAACTTATGAGACTTTGAGAATTTAGTAATTAATGGGTTAATTGTTATGTAAACATAATGTAAGATGATGCTAGTCCTCTTTTCTCTTATTGATATGTTCCTGTAAGGTTGCTTAGCGAAATATAGTGGCACATTTTATTGCATTAAGGTAGAAACATATCATTACGCCATAGAGCGAGTAAAAATACCTGTACTATCTTGACTTGGTTTAGTATTACCAAAAATATCATTACATACATGTTCGTCAAATTGCAACTTTTAATTTGCCACTATCATCAACAATTTCGCCTTTTTGTGCCACTCCATTTCACTAAGTAACCTAAGGAATGGAAGAAATCCTGAAATTATTTAATAGAGAACCCTTGATACATTATAGTTTTGCTGAAGTTTTAAGTTCCATTCAGCCTTTTTGAAATCATTTGTTGAATGTTATATGTAAACACGGTGTAAGATAACGGCAATCCATAGACTCTTTCTTATGTTATCTTGCATGGAGTGGAAGATCTTACAAAATAACATAGAATCCTTGATAAATTATAGTTATGCTGAAGTATAAGTTTCATTTTGTATATATTCTTGAAATAAATTCTCAAAGATCATCACAGTGCTTGCAATGTGTCATAAGCCCGCTAAGGTAGCTTAGCGAAACGCACAAAAGACGCGTCCGGAACGCAAACTTCAAATCGCTGAAATTTGTAATTTTATTGCATCAAGGTAGAAAGAAATAGTTAAGCTACATACATTTAGTGTGTACAAAATTAATACTTCTCCTACCTTGATTAGGCTGAATATTAACAAGGTTGTTACAAATGTCAAATTACATCTTTTAATTCACCAACAATTTCGCCGTTTGTGTTCCACTCTTTTTGTGCCACTCCGTTTCGCGAAGCTGCCTAACCAGTAATTAGGAAAGAACAACTTTTTCATAAATTATTCATTATCAACCTGCACAGTACATGCAATATGTGTTGAAATGTATCAATAAAGGTATCTTTGAACATTCTGACATTTTAATTTAAATCATGAATTATTCATTTATTTGTCTTAAAATGACAGAAACACTATTCCTGAAAGTTAAAAGATAATTTGCATTTCAAAAAACAAGAAAGTTCTCTAAATTTTCATTAAATATGACCAGAAATATATTCCTAATGCGCTTAAAAAAAAACCTTACTGGAGGGATTCTATCATCATAACTAGAGGAAGGAATTCCCAACCGTTGTCACCACCCATATACGGGGGGGGGGGGGGGGGGGGGGGGGGTTCACAAAACAAAAATTCAAACATGTAAAATCGCCACTGGGAAGGATTAGATAATCGGTATAAATTGATGTGTGTGAAGTGCTCAGTCTCTAGCAGCCGGGGTGCAGTGCCCGCTTGAGGGCCCTGGAAGCCCTTTGGAAGCCCTGTGGTTCTCAGAGGCTCTCTGGTGCAATCTCAGCCATATTTTGAAGAATACTCAAACAAATTTTATGGCTAATATTTCATAAATAATTTTGGTTGAAAATGAATGTTTATGAAATTTTAATCTGTCGCTGTTTTTCAAACCTGTAGTTTCAAAATTTAAAACCTGTCGCTGTTGCAGGAGGCGAGTTGGCTCAGTCGGTAAAGCGTCTGCCTGTCGAACCAAAGATGGTGGGTTCGAATCTAACCCGGGCGGATGACTGAAGCCTGTGTTGTGTGTTAATGTGCCCCTACCTTATTTCATTGATGCAAGCGAGGTTATAGTGGAAAACACTCCCTCCCTGTGACGTTAAATCGAGGCCTTGTGTAGCAGAGAGTCACCACCTTTGCACGTTAAGAACCCACTGCACTATTGTAGTGGTACCCTGCACATCCCAATCAGTTACATGTATATTAGGAGGAGAGACCTGAGGGTTACAATGATTCAGTTCGCTTTTCCCCTCCCAGGCACAGGTGATAATAATTTAATAATAATGACGTTTTAAAACCCCCCTGTGGACCACCCTGCTTATAATCCTGCTTTTGTTCCCCTTATGCATCGATTTTTGAACACATATTTTCAAAAGTTGCATAGTACTTGCTATTTAATTTAATAACTATTCATGCCTTGTATCCATATGTGTTAGAACCCTAGAGAGTGATTTTATTTAGTGAAATATTTGATAATTATATTTTACATCAACTTTGATAGTATGTGATGTTTTCAGTTTTTAATTTTACAACACAAGGGATCCGGGCTAACTCGGCACTAGGGCGATCTCGGCCTCGGTAGAAAATCGCGGCCGAGTGAGCCCAGAGATTTGAATTGATCTCAAATACTTGTGTTGAATTTCGCATTAATTACACATTTCAGAACATTAAATTCTAAATTATTTGATATCAATGTGTAAAATGATTAGCAAGGAAGAAATGTTGAAAATTTCAAGAAGTAAAATTATAAAAAAAAACATGAAATTTAAGGCTAAAAAACGGTACGGTGCGTAGTGTGGACGTCAACTCTTGAAACCTAGTAGTCACCGCGCATTGCCGAGTTTGCCCTAGTGCCGAGTTAGCCCGA
The DNA here is from genome assembly GCA_025618425.1 of Heliocidaris tuberculata. NCBI lineage: Eukaryota > Metazoa > Echinodermata > Echinoidea > Camarodonta > Echinometridae > Heliocidaris > Heliocidaris tuberculata. Next base: position 32,925,059 of record CM046842.1, on the reverse strand, counting down.
CCCCAACACAAACATCTAAAGTTCAAATTTTGAAGATTTTTCTATGCCATTCAGTAGTTGTATTATTCATTACAGGGGAGCGTTTCATCAGGCGTTTTGTCAGTGATTTTTACCGACAACTGTTATAAGCTACTGAAATCCTTGCATCTGATTGGCTGAGCGCAAATTTGTCGGTAAAAATCACTGACAAAACGCTTGATGAAACGCTCCCCAGGGCTTATATCATTATTATTCAAAGGCTAATAAATATAAACAAAGATATTAATGATATCAGTGAATGCAAAAACCCCTCCAAGAAATATTCCCTGAATCTACTAGAAATACTTTTGATCAATTTTTTTTGGATCATATATAGATCTCTTGGCAAGGTCAAAGGCTTTGGTGTCTAAATTCCTAAGAGACTATATTGAAATTGGGAGGTGTATTTTAATATCACTTCCTCCTTAATTTTCTTACTGCTTAATGTTCACAAAGATATTTGCTTATAATTTATTTTTCTTTATTTCCATCCATGTTGCAGACAAACGTAGACATAAATGGCCATGGCTTTAGTCATCTACCAATTGCAAACATGTATTTAACCCTTTCAGGACAGGAATTATTCAAGGGCTAAATTGATCACAATCTATTCTTCAAATTGGCAACAAAAATATTTTTCTTTTAAAGCTACATGGTTCTAATAAAATCTAATGTCTTTGAAAACAACATACATGGTTAGGAACTTTGTCGTAAAGTTGAAAAAATTTGCCAATTTTGACAAAAAACAACAATGATTATGAACCTCTCAATGTGTTGCCAATTTAAGGATTTTAAAGCTTATTCTCCTTTTTAAAATTCCTGGCATCAAATACATGTACAATACTTTCATGCAACAAAAATGGACACAGTGTGTGCAGAATTTTTTGTGCAGAATTTTTTGTTCTTTCTACTCATTCATCTGGTATATTTATTAGGGCTCTGAATGAAAAGTTATTGAGCCAAACCACAAAATGTGGTCAATTGTCTCGAAAGGGTTAAAAGGAATCTCTTCACCCTGCTTATTTATTTGTCTTAATTTTCTTGCCATCAAAGACCATGGAATACTGTATAAGCTGATATTTTTGTTAAGAGATATGTTCGCTGGTGGCAGGGACATACATGCAGACTTTTTGCACGTTGTTTTCGCGATGATTAAAATTGGCAATGCATGTTTGTTCTGTGTGGATTGGATGGAATGGGATTGGATTGCCAGCTCATTTATGGCATATTGTTAAATGTTTGACCCGTAAACAATATGCAAAATTCGCGGAAATAAAACCCTCAAGAATATAACGGCGTATACCGCATTGAATGTTAATTTTTTAGCATTTGCAACTACTTGTATAGTTTCCACTAAAAATAAGTTAGTTGCTGATATGAGAAATATGAGTAAAAATTCATTTTCATACCATAGTGATGTGTCATTTTGAATATAATGAAATTTAGTCATGCTTCTTCTTATTCCGTTATCGTTCCATATTCTTGTTGCAATATTGAGCTATTAATTTGCTCATTGCCACAAATTCCCTTTACATTTTTTAAGTTTGTTTTTTTGTTTATTTTATTTTTTCTAATGTAAATTGGTAGGGACCAAACTGAATTGTTTGGAGGACAAGCACGTGTACTGCAATAATGATGCTTGTTTGTAATGTGGAATTGGATGTTGGCATTTACTTCTTTGCTTTGTATCTCTTTTCCTGCAAACATGGATATATGTTTATACATGTACATCCATGATGCAAGAAGACAGCCATGTAATATATCAGTGCAAGAAGTTAGAAAAATATGTTTTTGCAGATAGTTTCATGAAGTGTCCAGTTGAATAAATGATATGAAATATGTTATCATTTGAATCAAAGTTAATATTTTCTGTGTCTTCAATTCATAGCGTAATGAGACGAATTACTCTGTAAGGGGAATAAAAGCTCTATAGAAGGTTTGCTGTAACTGCAGCCAATGATGATGATGACGATAATGATTACAATAATAATAATGATAATGATCATTATTATGATAATAATGATCATAATAATAATGATGGTGATGATTATAATAATGACGATAATATTAATGATTCTGATGATGACGATGATTATAATGATTATAATAATTATAATGACGATGATTATAAAGATGATGGTTATTATTGTAATGATAATAATTATAATAAAAATCATAATAATGATAATGTCGATTACAATAATATTAATAATGATAATTATGATACTAGTAACAATGATAATAAAAATGATAACTATAATTATTATAAAAAATAATGATGACAAAGATATTTAATAACAAGCATGAGCTACTTTATCTAGAAACATGATCCAACATTGTCCAACAGAGCAAATACCATTCCTATATATACTATGCACTGAGATAAAATCTGAAATATTTTCAAACAGATTAACGAATCCACCTTTGAAAAGACTTTTACCAAGTCACTGTAAGTCTATACCAAGTCACTGTCATATACTTTTGCTTCCCTGTCTGAATTTTTCGGAATTGGATCCCTCTTTTTACACCCTCTTGCATAAAAAATTGCGACAAAACGCAAGTCAAAATATTAAACACAAGTCCCAAATGCGCGAACCTGATTGATTGAAAATCAAATTATTATAATTATTATTGTTCCTCTTATTATTGTTATTATTCTATCATAATAATAATAATAATAATAATAATAATAATAATAATAATAATGATAATAATAATAATAATAATAATAATAATAATAATAATAATAATGATAATAATAATAATAATAATAATAATAATAATAATGATGATGATGATGATGATGATGATGATGATAATAATAATAATAATAATAATAATAATGATGATGATGATGATGATGATGATGATGATGATGATAATAATAATAATAATAATAATAATAATAATAATAATTATAATAATTATTATTATTATTATTATTATTATTATTATTATTATTATTATCATTATTATTTCATTTACTGTATTATTCAAACTTTCAGTTGTATGAATGGCAAAGTAGTCCAAAGTAGGAGTATAGCAGAATAAAGACTCGTTCAAATCCCGGTTCAAATGTGCCGCGGTAAACCGCCTCGAAAACTTTTGTATCCCCTCTTGCCATATATGAACGAGCATTAAAGAGGAGGTCCAGTTCTTGGAAGGTTTCAAAATAAATTGTGAGCTTTCTTATTCCTTTTGTTGGAAGAACATCATAGAAGAAATGTCCACTGAAAAGGACTGCTCTTAAAATGCCCTCGTATTCGAAATCTGACGAGAAAAAGCTGAAGTGTTCGGGCCGAACATTTATGCCACATTTGTGTGTGCAGTCCCATATACCCATTTCTGTGTGCAGTGCATGTTCTTTTCAGCAAGATTGGATCGATTTCTTTTAATTTAGATGGTTCCAAAACCTCACATCAGACACCAGTTCTTATGTAGACAAGATCAACCTTTCCAAATTGCTTTGATACACTTTCTTTCTCAATGAAATCGCATGACCAGAACTCAACTCTCTCTATATATTCACTGGCGTACTGGTGGGGGAGCTTGGGGGCTGCGGCCCCCCCAAAGTTCCACGCCCCCCCCCCCCCAAAAAAAAGGGGGAAAAAAGAAAAACAAAAGAAAAAAGGGGACAATTTGAAATTACCTACCGGATATAGGTCTAGATCTGTAACAAAACTACATTTTCATTAAAAAAGGTCGATTTTTTGGCTCGCTCACTTCGCTCACTCGCAAGTATTCAGAAATTGGGTCGCGTATGCCATGTTCAGCCCCCTCAAATTGTTTGGCTCCTTACGCCACTGTATATATTGGAAAGGCTATTTTAAGCACATATGCACTTACACAATTATTTTCTTTGTTGAGGTATGCGAATCATTATTCATCATTCATATTATTATTATATGGCTGTGACTTGGTTAAGAGTTCCAGTGACTTGGTGAAGAATCAATATACCACATTAAAAAAGTACATGCCGTTGATTTGGTTAAGAGTTCCCTTAACTTGGCGAAGAATTAACATACCAGTTTATATATAGAAAGTGTACATGACGGTGACGTGGTGAAGAGTTCCCCTGACATGGTAAATAATTATTATACCAGTTTAAATAAAGATGGTACATGACATTGACTTTGGGAGAAGAATGACCAGTTTCTCCGTAGAAATTGTAGATGACGGTCACTTCAGTGAAGAGTTCCCGTGACTTGGTGGAGAATTAACATTTAACTTCTTAACCCGAAAAAGGCCGGGCTATTTTGGCGCTCTTTCAGCCGGGGTCTCGGCCGTGGAGTGGTGAAAATGTCTTCAACTTGGCACACAGATAGAGTTTCTTATAAGGAATGACCCTGTAAAGTTTCATAGCTATATCTCAAACAGTTCTTTTTAATTATCGCTAATTGATTATTTACATATTCGCGAATTGAAAATTCTGCATTGTTTACAATACACATGGAGAAATTATCATTTTGGCGATTTTTGATGCTGCGCTGTACAATTTTTTAAAATAAATTTGGTATCAAAGGATGCGTATAAGACTGTAGGCAATAAAGTCCTGAAAGCTCGCGGCGCAAAAAAATATGTCATCGATGGCGGCAAACGTCCGGGGGGGGGGGGGTGTGGATTCCACACCCGGCCCTTTTCTGGTTAAGGCTCTCTCCTTGTCCGTCTCTTATTTTTTTATTTCCCCGTTTATTTACTATCCGATCCGGGGTCGTGCCCCTCACCCCCCCCCCCCCTTTGAAAGTTCATAATTGTCGGATAGCTAGATCGAGATAAATGATGTCACACTGATCCACTGTGCACATAACGCGGGGGGGGGGGGGGATACATAGATGGGTGAAATACGAATTAAGAAGGTCAACGATTAAGGAGAGGGTGTTGGAGGTGGTCCTGTTACCTCCGACACCCCTACCCCTACGATACCCCCCCCCCCTCCCTCTTTCTCTTTTATCTCCCTATCCTGCTATGCTTTAACACATACAAGCTCGAATATTCTTCATTTTTATGTATGACGATCAGAAAAGTGTCATTGAAAGTTTATTTTTAATTGTAAGATAACAGTTTGGAAGTAAATGGAACAAGTGCGAATGTCATAATTTCAATATATTTCGTGAAAAACGGAAGTATTTGAAATCAATAAGCTACATGTTGTACACTCAAGTACATAGCATGGTACTATAAAGACGTTGCCAGTACGAGTCCAACATTTTAAATAGAAAGTTCTGTTGTTGTTTTTTATGATCTGGAAGTATATGGCACAAGTTAGAATGTCATAACTTGACCATATTCATTATATGATAAACATAATGGTCAAAATGTACAAGACAATGAGTCAGGTACACAAAATCGATGTGACCATTGCACCCACTTTACTAAATAAAGAATCATAAATTCTTCTCCGTTGTTCTTATATTTTTCAGAGGCGATTTCCTATGAACGTAGCTTTTACTTAGATACACAACCTTGTACAATAAAAATTTATTTTGGTATACTATATTGATTCGAATATATTACATTTTCAGGGCAAATTATGAACACAGCTGTACCAACGCATAATTTCATTTTCATAACTTGGAAATATTCCAAGGAATCTGAAATCTATTATTGATATGTATTCAGTGTATTCGTTAGTCCACTTAAGTTTCTGTCAAGGGAAATAAGAACTTTACGATGGCAATATTCGTAAAATTGGTCTACTTTACGCAACTTGTTCTTCAATTGCTTCCATGCAGTAATTATTGTCATCTCTCACGTACGTTCGCTCACTACACAATGAATGGCCATTTCTTGTGCGCGGACATTTTTGTATAATTTGCCCGGACATTTGGAATGATTTGCCCGTTGATATGGAAATGAAGATGATGCACCCACACTGAGCTACTACCCGCAATGTAAAGGCTTACCTCCATAATGAGAAATTCTCCCTGTTTTCAGCTGTTTTTTTGGCGTCAAAGTGTATGAAGGGTACAAATCAATTTTGTAAAAGGGGCGAAATGCATGTATCCTAGTATCCATATCTTACTAAGAATGAGCTTCAATTAATTAAGGGAGGAATATAATTCTCGTAATAGACTCAATGAATTGTTCATATTTTTACAAATACTTCAGATTTTGAAAATCTGGGTAATCTTTCGTCATATGACGTAGCATATTACTTCTCACGGTATTGAATAGTTATCGAATTTCAAGACATGGTTTTTGCTAATTATAGAGAAGATTTCGCTATAAGAAAGTATTCGTCGTGTAATTAGAAATTCCTGCTTTGATTGCATTTTCTTTCAAAATGTATGAAGGGTAAATATCAAATTTGTAACACGTGTGTAATGCATGTCTTGAAGTATCTAGATAATCCTGAACTTATTTTGAGGAAATTATTAGTTTAATAAACAAAGATGAATAAATTATTCATATTTTTGCAAAACATTCTAAAGTTTAATCTTTCTGATTATCCGTGTAATAGCTATGAGATATCACATGGCATGAATGAATCACATGAATTATTCATTATCATGCATCTTGGTTTGTGCAAGCGTTTCCAAGCGGAACTGAAACTTTAAGGATTTTTTATTCACGGATTTTTTTTTTTTTTTGTTAATTACAGAGCACTGCCGCGTTTCGATATTCGTGTCAGTGTTGCCGCAACTCACTAGACCAGTTGAATGATTCCGTATAAAGGGTTTCGACGTCATGAAAATAGATGCATTACAATATACGAGCAATCAAGAAAGAGAACAAAATACTTATACCCAGAATTTAGGAAAGGCATAAATGACAGGTCCATTAAAATTACAATTTAAATAAAGAAAGAAAAGGTGTAAATAATCTTAAAATCAATAAATAAACACCAATGATATTAAACAACAACAACATTCAAAATGGTTCCAGGCAGGAAAATAAAGTCGGAAACGTACGTGCTCTGTAAGTGGAAGGAGGACACACAACACGAGCGAACTCTCTTTCATTAAAACAATTAGGATATAATGATACTCCAAGAGCAAGCACATTTGGGAAATGAAATTTTATTCTCTTTTGTATTTTCTAAAAAATTCTTTTCTAGACACCATGTTGATTATGATTTTAATCATAATCATGTTTAGAAAGCATTATTAGAATGATCATAATAACAATTTATATCATTAACAATAAGAATAATAACATAAATAACAGTAATGATTGCGATGGTGATGTCGATAATAATAATTAAAAAACACACACAGCAATAATAACAATTGTAATAATAATGATAATAAAAATAATGATGACGATAATGATAATGATTAGTAATGGAAATAATGTTGATTATGATAATGGAATATCGGTATACTTTATTTTCCTTCTTCAAAAAGAGGGAAATAATTGTATATGCCGTTCCCCCTCCTATTAAAATTATGTGTGTGTGGGGGGGGGGGGGGGTGGGAGGGGCTTATGCCAGTAGTACATTGTGCACCTGAGTGATGTAAGCTTTGATCTATCTGTTTATCATAAAATATGGTCAAGTTATGATATTCTTAATACCCGAAAGAGGACATTATTCTGGTGGGTATGCGAGCTCCTACAGCCTTAGGGAATTGAACAATCCTACCCGGTAATGCATAGTTCCAGGTCACCCTTGGGCAAGGTGTAGTACCTGTTAGCCTTCCCCGAGACCATAGGAATACTGGGGTGGTGACCAGCGAGGGCTAGTCCATCCAATTTCCCAGGTTGAAGGTGCTCGATAGCTGTAGTGAAATCAGACCCTCTAGTGGAGGCCAACCATGATAAAAATTGATAATGCAGTGAGCTTGATCTGGATTGACAACTATCATCTCATAAGTATAAATGGGTCATCCTGAGGATGATACTGCGGTTGGTTCCCGTTGCCTTCCGCAGGACCAATTTTTATATAGGAGTTGATTGGAGGGACCGGAGACTTCTTGCATCCCTGTACATTTCTCAGACTGCAAGTGTTCGTGTTGGAGATGGGGTTTCTGAACCAGCTGTTATTGGACGCGGTACACGTGAGGGATGTCTTCTGTCGCCTCTACTCTTCAACATTTATGCTGAGGCAATGGTGAAAGAAGCTCTGGCAACAGTAGAAGAAGGAATGCTCGTGGGAGGTATGATGATCAAATCTGTCCGTTACGCCGATGCCCAGGTCACACTCGCTGCTACCGCAGATGGCCTTCAAATACAGATGGATCAAATGGACTTGGTTGTCAGAAACTATGGCATGCGGATAAATGAGAAGAAAACGAAAGTTATGATGATAAGTAAAAACCAGATAAAAGAAATATCCATCAAGGTGAACGGCAACAAACTAGAACAAGTCAACCACTTCAGGTATCTAGGCAGTGTGCTGACTGAGGACGGGAGGTCTGATAAAGAGGTCAGCATACGCACAGTGCAGGCGAAAGCTGCCTTCATTCAAAGACGAGACATTTTGATGAGCAGCAATATTGATCTTGATCTAAGAAAACGTCTTAGATCAAGACGTTTAGATGTTAAGTCCATGGTCTGGAGTGTACTTTTGTATGGGGCATCGACATGGACGCTCGCCAGGAAAGACACTCGAAGACTAGAGGCCAATGAAATGTGGTGCTGGCGTAAATTGATAGGTGTGTCCTGGAGGGATAGGATCACAAATGAAGAGGTGTTGCACCGCATTCATGAGGAGCGAGTGCTGCTCAATACTATTAGAGAAAGACAGGAAATGGATAGGACATATACTCCGACATGATGGTCTTATGATCAGAGTCATGGAAGGTCGTCTCCTTGGAAAGAAGTCAAAAGGAAGACCTCGCAAAGGCTTCTTTAATGATATCATTACAGACTCTGGAGTAGTAGGGTACAGATATGTGAAACAGATAGCTCAAAATCGTAGCAGTTGGAAAGACTTTTGCTCTAGAAATTAATCGGGTCACTACACCTGTCACTTGACAGACCACCATTGATGATGTCCCTGACTTATGTACAACATTGACGTGAGGGATGTACATTTTATGTATTTCTTCTTTTTTTTCATATAATATATAATAATGACATTCTAACTTGTTCCATTTACTTTCAAACTATACTGTACAATTCAAAATGAACTTTCATTCTCATTTTTCTGATCATACTACCAAAAACAGGACATATTCTGGCGAGTATGTGTTAAAGCATACTATGTACCTGACTGATGTACATCTTAGTTGTAAGTTATCATTAAAAATTTATTAATTATGATATTCTAATTTGTGGTATTTGCATTCAAACTGTTATGTAAAAAAATAGAAATGAACTTTCACCCACATTCTACTGATTTAAAAACAAATTATAAAACGTAGAAAATATGTATATATATTCTACTGCGCTGCATGAGCTCCTGATATGATAATAATATCCAAAACGGGGAATAGTCGAGCTTGTATGTTTTATACCATCCTATGTGAAGCAGTACAACATGTACTACTTCACCCGTTGCAAATATCTCGCCAAATTTCACGATATCTTGTTCCGCGAGACGCGATATCCAGGGAAGAGTAAATGTCCGCAAGAACTATCCTTTCGTTTTCGGCTCATAACGCACGGACTGCGGAGTGTCTAAAATGGTAGACTTTGGACCTTATATATCGTGTTACTTTATTTACAACCGTATTGAAAAAACACAATATCACTCATTTGTGAAGTAAGTTCATGTGTATTAGCATATTTAGTGTGCAGCGACTGGTGACGTAGTTTATTGAAACAAAAAGCTCGAATTCGGGAAAGGAAAGAACTGTATACTGTGCAACTTGTTTTTGTATCGACATTGCTTTTTACATGCTGCGTTTTACGAATTAATATAATTTTCAAAACAGCAGATGCCGTTCTCTTGACAATTTCATAATTCATTAGAGACTCTTTTGAGGGTAGAATGTATGCACAGTGCACACATTCGAAGCCGATGAACGCGTAGAAAGGTCGCAGTTAAATGCTGTAATTTACATAATTTTAATTAACATCAACCAGCTGATTCATATATACAGATTCTTCTGTTTGCACTGTAGAAGATGGAGGATACACATTCCCTCGAACTTTTTATAGCAGCGGAGCAGGGTGACCTTGCTGAAGTAAAATCTTTGTTAGAAAGCGAGTCAGATGACACAAAGCTGATAAGGATAAACAGTTCTGACTCGGAAGGGAAGACACTCCTCCACGTTGCTTCAGAAAAAGGACATCTTGACATTGTAAAATATTCCATTGCAGAAGGAGCGGTGATAGAAATGGACTGTGACAAAGGAGACACACCTCTTCATTATGCATCCCAGAATGGACATCTCGATGTTCTAAAGTATCTCGTTGACCAGGGAGGGGATCTTGATAAGGGTGATAACAGCAGATGCACACCTCTCCATATTACCTCAAGTAATGGTCATCTTCAAGTTGTGAAATATCTCATTAACCATGGAGCAGATCCCAATAAGAGTAAGAAAGATGGATGTACTCCTCTTCATCTCGCCTCTCAGAATGGCCATCTTGAGGTTGTACAGCATCTCATTAGCCAGGAAGCAGATCTCGATAAGAGTGAGGAGGATGGACGGACTCCTCTGCACATTGCCTCTCAGAATGGTCATCTTGAGGTGGTACAGTATCTCATTAGCCAGGGAGCAGATCTCGATAAGAGTGAGGAGGATGGAAGGACTCCTCTCCACATCGCCTCTTTTAATGGTCATCTTGATGTGGTACAGTATCTCATTAGCCAGGGAGCAGATCTCGATAAGAGTGCGAACAAAGGATGTACTCCTCTTCACATTACCTCCCAGAATGGTCATCTTGATGTGGTACAGTACCTCATTAGCCAGGGAGCAGATCTCGATAAGAGTAAGGAGGATGGAAGGACTCCTCTCCACATCGCCTCTCAGAATGGTCATCTTGATGTGGTACAGTATCTCATTAGCCAGGGAGCAGATCTCGATAAGAGTGAGGAGGATGGATGGACTCCTCTTCACATCGCCTCTCAGAATGGTCATCTTGATGTGGTACAGTATCTCATTAGCCAGGGAGCAGATCTCGATAAGAGTGAGGAGGATGGACGGACTCCTCTTCACATCGCCTCTCAGAATGGTCATCTTGATGTGGTACAGTATCTCATTAGCCAGGGAGCAGATCTCGATAAGAGTGGGGACAATGGATCGACTCCTCTTTACATCGCCTCTAATGGGGGCCATCTTGAGGTTGTACAATATCTCATTAGCCAGGGAGCAGATCTCGATAAGAGTGAGAACAATGGATTGACTCCTCTACACCGCGCCTCTTTGAATGGTCATCTTGATGTGGTACAGTATCTCATTAGCCAGGGAGCAGATCTCGATAAGAGTGAGGAGGATGGAAGGACTCCTCTTCACATCGCCTCTCAGAATGGTCATCTTGATGTGGTACAGTATCTCATTAGCCAGGGAGCAGATCTCGATAAGAGTAAGGAGGATGGAAGGACTCCTCTTCACATCGCCTCTCAGAATGGTCATCTTGATGTGGTACAGTTTCTCATTAGCCAGGGAGCAGATCTCGATAAGAGTAAGGAGGATGGATGGAATCCTCTACACCTCGCCTCTTTGAATGGTCATCTTGATGTGGTACAGTATCTCATTAGCCAGGGAGCAGATCTCGGTAAGAGTGAGGAGGATGGATTGATTCCTCTTCACCTCGCCTCTTTGAATGGTCATCTTGAGGTTGTACAGGATCTTATTAGCCATGGAGCAGATCTCGATAAGAGTGGGGAGAATGGATCGACTCCACTTTACATCGCCTCTAATGGGGGCCATCTTGAGGTTGTACAATATCTCATTAGCCAGGGAGCAGATCTCGATAAGAGTGAGAACAATGGATGTACTCCTCTTCACACCGCCTCTCAGAATGGTCATCTTGATGTGGTACAGTATCTCATTAGCCAGGGAGCAGATCTCGATAAGAGTAAGGAGGATGGAAGGACTCCTCTTCACATCGCCTCTCAGAATGGTCATCTTGATGTGGTACAGTTTATCATTAGCCAGGGAGCAGATCTCGATAAGAGTGGGGAGAATGGATCGACTCCTCTTTACATCGCCTCTAATGGGGGCCATCTTGAGGTTGTACAATATCTCATTAGCCAGGGAGCAGATCTCGATAAGAGTGAGAACAATGGATGTACTCCTCTTCACATCGCCTCTCAGAATGGTCATCTTGATGTGGTACAGTATCTCATTAGCCAGGGAGCAGATCTCGATAAGAGTAAGGAGGATGGAAGGACTCCTCTCCACATCGCCTCTCAGAATGGTCATCTTGATGTGGTACAGTATCTCATTAGCCAGGGAGCAGATCTCGATAAGAGTGAGGAGGATGGATGGACTCCTCTTCACATCGCCTCTCAGAATGGTCATCTTGATGTGGTACAGTATCTCATTAGCCAGGGAGCAGATCTCGATAAGAGTAAGGAGGATGGAAGGACTCCTCTTCACATCGCCTCTCAGAATGGTCATCTTGATGTGGTACAGTTTCTCATTAGCCAGGGAGCAGATCTCGATAAGAGTAAGGGGGATGGATGGACTCCTCTACACCTCGCCTCTTTGAATGGTCATCTTGATGTGGTACAGTATCTCATTAGCCAGGGAGCAGATCTCGATAAGAGTGAGGAGGATGGAAGGACTCCTCTTCACCTCGCCTCTTTGAATGGTCATCTTGAGGTTGTACAGGATCTTATTAGCCATGGAGCAGATCTCGATAATAGTGAGGAGGATGGATGGACTCCTCTTCACCTCGCCTCTTTGAATGGTCATCTTGAGGTTGTACAGGATCTTATTAGCCATGGAGCAGATCTCGATAAGAGTGAGGAGGATGGATGGACTCCTCTTCACCTCGCCGCTCATGATGGCGATCTTGAGGTTGTACAGGATCTTATTAGCCATGGAGCAGATCTCGATAAGAGTGGGGAGAATGGATCGACTTCTCTTTACATCGCCTCTTGTAATGGCGATCTTGATGTGGTACAGTATCTCATTAGCCAGGGAGCAGATCTCGATAAAAGTACGGAGGATGGATGGACTCCTCTTTACGTCGCCTCTAATGGGGGCCATCTTGAGGTTGTACAATATCTTATTAGCCAGGGAGCAGATATCGATAAAAGTGAGGAGGATGGATGGAATCCTCTTTACCTCGCCTCTCAGAATGGTCATTTTGATATTGTTGCATGTTTGGTCAATGCAGGAGCTAATGTGAACCATACATCTTCTCATGGTATTACACCTCTTCTTGTTGCAGCAGGCGGTGGACATTTCGATATTGTCGGGTATCTCGTCATCATGGGAGCAGATATAGGGAAGACTGATCACAGAGGATGGGCACCACTTCACTATGTTGCGGAGTCAGGTCATCTTCAAACTCTAGAGTACTTGATAAATGAAGGCGCTGACATTAATGGCGCAGATTCTGTCGGACATACACCTCTGCATATTGCTTCATTCGCTGGACACCTACTCATTGTAAAGTGTCTTTTGAGTAAGGGGGCGATTCTTGAAAAGGGTGATGTTAATGACTGGACACCTCTCCATGCGGCGTCAGAGAAAGGTCACGTTGATGTTGTTGAATACCTGATTTCTGAAAGCGCATCAATTTCATCGACATCAAAAGCCGGATACACCGCTCTCCATTTCTCGAGCCTTGAAGGTCATACAAGGGTCATTCATTGTCTATTGAGAAACGGAGCAGTAAGCAGTCAGGTAAGATTGTGAGGTGTATACCCCTTGAATCACACTTCATTATATAGGCCCTATAGGGCAGTCAGACCCAACTTCGGAAAACCGAGCACAGGTATATACGGCGTATGAATATAGAGCCCTCATCGTTCAGTGCGAGGCAGTGTGTACAAAAGGCATGGGGAAAATCTTGCAAAGTCAACCTGCCAACGATATATGTATTTTTAAAAATAATGCTGCGTGTCAAATATCTTCAAAATCCTTGAATGATTCGTCATATGAAATGACTATCAAATGACAAACATATATCCGCAGCATTATTTTGGAAAAATATATTATCAAGAGCAGGTCGACTGCACGATTTTCCTCATGCCTTTTGTACACACTGTCTCGCACTGAACAATGAGGGCTCTATATTCAACTTGCTCCATACGCCGTTTCCGGAGTATATGCATGTGCTCGGTTTTCAGGAGTTGGGTCTGACTGTAGGGACGGTCAGTTATTTTTTTGGTGCAACGAAAAAATTCATAAAACAATTATATGCATCATTATAAAGTTAAGTTTTTCTTCTTCTTTTGACACCTCATACGATACAAAAGGGTCACGCATAGATGAGCAAGAAGAGTTTAAAATTTAAATATCAAAATCAAATTGCGCAGAATAAGTGGTCAAGATTTGTAAGGATGTAGCAACCTTGCCTAAGAAAGGGATGGTTCATTAGCATTTCTTTTATGTTCTTTGTCATGTTTCTTTAACCGAATCTCTCAAAGAGAGTGAATACAAGTTTAAACATATGTTTTTTTCACTTGCATGCCTGACCATGCAGCTTACAACAGAGCAAAGATTTTTTTCTCGTCACCGAATGGAACCGCACTGGAAGCCTGCAGCAAGTTGCTCAGGCTTTCCTGTTCGGAATGTTCCGCCAAATTCAACCATCTGGAAGAACGTCCGAAAAAACCAGAATAAAGGCCCAAGCTTGAACCTGAACAAGGATCGATCCGGGAGACCGAGATCAATCCAAACGGAGGACAACATCGCGGCCATTCAGCAGGAAGTAGACACAAATCATCATGACTTGTATCGATGAGGAGAAACGGACTTGGACTGTCGAGGTCTTCCTTCCACAGGATCATCCGACTGGACGTTCAGTGGTACCCGTACAAGATGCGCATCCGGGACTAACTGCTGGAAGCAGACAGGCCCGGACGACTACGATACTCTTAAAGGCTGCTGGATCGTGGCCCAATGTTTCCCAAAGACCCTCATCATCGGGGACGAAGAAGTGTCCTTCTTTATGAACGGCAAAGTTGATAACCACAACGTTCGGGAGTATGCGCCAATCTGTAACCCACCTCCGTTCCACTACGATGTCAACATCAGTTGTGAGAATGTTTCCGGCCGGTAGGACTCTGTGGTAACGGAGCGTTGATCGAACCCTTCTTTATCGACGAAAATCTCGACGGAGAACGCTACTTACGATTTATCAACGAAGTGATCGTTAAGCTTGATCAACACTTCGTTCGCTAACCCAGTGGGAGCTTCGAAAAAAAATTGTTGGGCACAGCATGAAGCACCGCGCCTCATTGAAGAGTGTTTGTCATTGTTTGTGTTCTTTTATTAAGTGTCACAAGTTACAAATTTCATTGGAATGAAAGGCAAAAGAACATGTCAAGAAACAGCAAAAAGTTACAGAGACTGAGAGCAAGTGAAAAGAAACAAGTGAAGAGATTGATAAAAGATTGAGGCGAAAACGAAATTACATGAGAAATTTGGAATGAATTTAAGAGAACTGAGTTTAATGAACCAAAGAATGGGATTGATTGAATAAGAAAAGGGAATGAAAGACAAAGGGAAGGAAGAGTATAAACATTTTTAAAAATGCGAAGAAAGAATATAGGAAAGAAAGCTAGAAATGGATCCTAGGTGAAAACGAATGTGCTATATGAAAATCAGAGAATGAGCGAAACAGGAAATGGAAAGAAAAGATAAGAAAATGAACAAAAAGATGAATACTTACAAAGGCAAAAAGGAACCAGTGAAAGAAACACAAAAGAGATAGAACAAAACGTGAATGAAAAGATGAGAAGAATAAAAACTAGAACTTTAATTCGGCACTGAAGACGAATTAGGTGGTCTGTCTGTGATTGTGGCAAATTGCTTTGTGAGATGTGATATTTGTGCAAGATAATAATCCTGATAGTTAACAATGGATGGAGACTTGTATCATAGAAAATCGGACGATTTGATATTGCAGGATACATGGGAGATTAACCCCACAGCTTTTGATACACGACAGGGAATGAGATTTCCTATATTGATGTACACAATCTACTGCACACTGCTTTCTAATAGACTTAACACGCAAAATAAGACAGTTTATATTACATTGTTTGTGATTGTATATGTTATAATAGTTGAAGAAGATGGTAAAATAAAAGGCAAAAAGAAATGAAGAAAAAAAAAATGGACCCACCAGGGATCGAACCTGGGCCAGGGGAGGCAAGTGCTTTACCAATACACACAAAAAAAATCCCATAGAGATAACACGTAAACGAAAAACGGGATTCTCAAATCACATTTTGTAGTTAAAAAATGGGCATGATCCCAACATCTGATCAAAATTGGAGGGCACAGTTAGGAAAGCTTATAGTATCAGCTGCAACATACTAAGATTTGGAGGAAAATAGACCAAAAACAACTGAGATACTGCTCAAAGGAGACTGGAATGTAGAATCAAGATTTGAGAAAAAGTCATCTCCCACAGAGAATACACGCAAAATGTGAAAAATTGACATGCTTCCTTTAATATTCACAAAAATACGCCATGATGCCTTTGTCAAAATGAAAAAAGGTGGCAATTAATCTTGTAGAAAATATTATTGTCTCAGCTACAACATATCAAAATTTGGAAGAAAATCGACCACCTATTAGTGAAATATTGTCCAATGAATACAAAAATTATGACGTCATTTTTTCAAAATCATTTTTTTGAGTTCATATGCAAATATGATGACGTCACAATATGCGATTGGCTAACATTATACATGAATTCAAATCTACAACTAACAGGCTTTCAGAATATGTAATAAAATTTGGGGGTATCGTTTCATTCTGACCAGCTATGGCGGATTCCAGATGTGGAGGGTGGAGTCATGTTTTTACCGCTTTTTCCATTATAATGCCCATTGGCGGGCGCGCGCATATGAAAGTTTGACGCGCGCATGTGGCATTATGGAGTGTCGAGAATGACTGTAAATGGTTGGAAATTGTCAAGAATATAGTATCAGAAACCCAAACCATGCCCCAAAAATGCGTTTCTACGTTATGTAGGTGTTGCGCAAGCGGAAAACGCGCCCGCGGGAGCTTACGCGCGGAAATTTTTGAAATGCTTAAAATGGCCTGAAACGTATCAAAAAAAAAATAATTTAGACGATTTTGAGCACTTAAATTTTGCGCACGCACAGACGCTCGGACGTAATCGTACACGGGCGTTTAATGACCTTGACCGGATTGACACTGACATTGACCATGCCAAATACGAATAAGAAATAACCTTCCGTTATGAAGAATATGACCATAAGTTGATTTTCACAAAATGGCGCCTGGATGACGTCACGATGACCTGATGACCTAGAAAAGGTTTCGGGCACTTGACCTTGATAGGCCTGATGACAGATTGAAATTTGATGAAAAATGAATGAGACAATTTTGAGCAATCGTCTGCACAAGAAAGTGGGACAAATGAATAAAGAAAATTCTGACGAAATTAAAAGGTGATCTGTCTATGACAGACCACCTAATAAACTCGTAGCATCTGCTTGAAAACGTTTATCATTATTCTGCGCCAATCATTTCTGAGAAGCAGCAGTTGTAATTGCTCGTAATCCGTCATGCATGAACGATTTACCGTGTATTTGGTATCAAATGAAAGAGGAGATTTTACAATTACTATTAGTGTCATTGTAGGAATCAAATCATATTTGGTGATTATGGTATATATCTCCCAAAACGGGTTTCCTTTTTTTCTGGGACGCACTGTATAGGCCCTATAGGACATTTGCAATTTCTTGCTCTCATACAATGGAATCTGTCCTTAGATAGTACCTTCGATTTAGACTTACAGATGCTCTACATTGTTTTACAATTAAGGTATATGTGTTGGAGCTTAGCGATTAAGCGAGAAGATTTTCCACTTAACAGTGTGTTGTAGCCTTATTTTTTATTTGCTATATGCATGTTTTTGCATGTTTTCAAAATTGCCGTGAGAGGGGGGGGGGGGGGGGGGGGGGAGGGAGGGGGGAGTGAAAAATCTCCCTGAAAATTTTCATGAAATATGTGCTGCACTCTCCCCCGGGGATCACAACCACTGATTTAGGACATGATTTGAAACCATGGAATTAGAACAATAAAATATACGTGATATGCAAACATCATATCATAAAAACATGAGTACACTTATCTGCTTATGAACTTCTGACAGCAACATGAACCGATAGAATTCATGATGCCGTTGTCTTTGTAAAAAAACGTGTCGCATGATTTAACAGTTGTGGCAAATCTGCATTATTAACAGACTTTGTCTGGTGTCTCACCCTTGATGCTCGCGACTAAAGGAGGTCATTCAGAATGTGTTCGTCTGCTGCTGGACAACAACGTAGACATCGAGATTGATGATGCAGAAGGATGGACTGCACTGCATTATGCGGCAACAAGGTAAATGATATATATTCAATATTGAATGCCAAGACTCGTAAGTAGTAAATGAACATGAAGAAGAAAAAAAAAACAACACCATCATCATCATCATCAACAACAAGAGCCCCAAAGACCCACAATGTCACTTTCGGGGAATCTGTTTTTCTTTGCGATGGGGGCGGGGGGGGGGGGGTGCTTTTTACCTCCTGGACCCTCTTGCATAAAAAGTTGCGATTAAACGCAACTCGAAAGATTAAACGCAAGTCCCAAATACGCGATCCTGATTGGTTGAAAATCGAGTAGCGTTTAATTTTTTGAGTTGCGTTTAATCGCAACTTTTTATGCAAGAGGGCCCAGGATGTCTCCTGAAGACGGCATCTTTCTTTATCAATGAACATTAAAATGGGGGATTTATCGAAGTAGACTTGTTTGGTTAAACTTTAAACCCCGGCTACTAATACTGTGCATGATCTGGATAATGTATATTTTTTAAGCTCTACCACTGAGCCATCACGCCTCAACAGCGTAAAATAAATGACGGTAAATACTTATTTTGCTTCTTTTTGGTTCGCAAGGCCAGAAAGGCTGTTTCAAGGAAATATATTATCCTTTCAGTCTTAGACCATAGAGAAACATTTCGTGTCAAATAACTCAAATTTCTGAAATTTAAACCCTTACCCGGCCCTTGAATTAAAACTTTAAAAACTTCAATTACCCCACATACCGAACTTCGGCCAAATTGAAGGGGTAGAGTGTAATGCATTGGGTGATCTGACACGGAATGACGCCAGAGTTACTTTCACCAAACTTTCTAAGTTCTCCAATATTGTGCATCTTTGTTTATTTTTTTAAAGCACCAATGAGGGAGTGCTTAATCATTTCTTGGATCGTAAAGCAATGATTACAAGAGAGAACAGACAGGGCCAGCTTCCACTTCATTTAGCAATAAACTCTGGAAGTACGAATGTTGCATGCCGTCTACTTCAAAGTGACATGCAGGTATTAATTGATTCCACGTTGATTTTGTGCTTTCCTTGAGGAACAGCCGAATTTATAACTCTAAAAGTATATCCTTTCACTTTCTTATGGTTCATGTCCAGATATTTGAAAGTGTTTTGCTATCCGTTAATTTGGAATTTACTAGTAAAATGGTATGTCCAGCGTCATTTTCTTATGATAGTGATGATGGTTCGTGATCTATGATTGTCACTTTTTCTTTGCTTCATTTTTTTTCCTTCAGGGCTTGGAATACATCAACCACGGTGACAGGAATGGCCTGACACCTCTTCATCTTGCGACGAAACACGGGCTCACATCCGTCATAGAACTGCTGCTGTCACGTGGTGCTGATCTAAACATAGAGTCATATGATGGCCAGACAGCACTGCATGTTGCTGTGAGAATGAGCTATAATCAAGAGAGAAGGGTGGAGGCAACTAAAGTGCTTAAGCAGGTAATAAGCAGGAGGGATGAACAGGAGTGGTGAAACACGTGTTATAATTGTTATAAAGACATTTGCTGAAGCATGGATATGATTTCAGATTTCAGATTTCAGATTTAGATTTTATTTCATTACATTTTCATTTTTTCAAAGTATATAACAATAAGTATTATGAATCTGACAATATTCAAAATAATTGGCAACACAACTTAGTGCATAAACATTTTTCGATCATTACAAGCAAAACAAAGTGCATTAAAGTTTGAGTTGTGAGAGAAAAAAAAAAGTAACATCAATGAAGACTACTTAAGATTAATTTTATGAAAATGAGAATGAAAACAGAGACCAGCTTAGAAGCAAAGCTTGTAGAAGCGCTGGTCCCTGGCAAAAAGATGAAGCATGAATACAGTACATAAAAAGAACTAGACTGGGCAATCATGCATAAAATGCCCAATAAAAGGGAAAAAAGAAGAAGACAGATACATGGCCTTGGAAAGCAAACAAATTATAGACATAACACACTTGCTATAGAAGAGAAAGCACTGAGAAATATTGTAAACACAAAAAGCTGGAAATAGTAATAGGAAAATAGTAAAGTTTTAAAGAAGTAAACTTTACAAAAGACGGAACATGAATGACAAAGTGACAGGTGGGGGTTAGGACGGGAGGGTGGGAAAGGGACAAGATCTTGAAGGTTTCATTTCGTCTTTAGATTTTGCTACACAGGTAAACAACAGTCGTCATCAGGATCACTGAGGGATCAATGTTCATAAAAAGCAATTAGTGATTTTTTCAATTTACGTTTGAGCGTACTTAAACTTATACTGTCTCGTATATTTAAAGGGAGGGAATTCCAAAATTTAGGAGCAGTAAATGAAAAAGTATTCTGGGTTAATGCTGTACGAGTTCTTGGCAAGTGATACAGATTTATTTGTCTAGTGGGATAATGATGTATTTCGTTATTTACTGTAAATATATTATTGAAGATAGTGGGCAATTCGTGGTTATGATACTGAAACATAAGTACAGCAAGGTTGAGGCGATAAATATCATAAATTTTTAGTACATTATTAGAGTGAAACAGACCATCTGTGTGGTGGCGATAATTAACATTACTTATAATTCGCATAGCCTTTTTCTGTAATAAAAAAACTCTGTCTAACAGGCATGCCGCACTGTTTCCCCATGCTAATATTCCATAATTAAGATATGGTAAAACCAGTGTGGAGTATAGTGATAAAAGAATATTTGGCGGAAAAGACCATTTGAGTTTATTAATCATACCAATGTTTCTGGATATCAATTTACATACATTATCAATATGATGCTTCCATGAAAGTTTATTATCTATTATTGTGCCTAGAAATTTTGTTTCAATCACCTTCTGTATTTGTGTATTATCTATTAAAATCGGATGAGGTAGTTCGTTAAAAGTATTACTAAATAACATGTAATTTGTTTTTTCTAGATTTAGTGATAACTTATTAGCCTTAATCCATATTGCAACTGAATCCAGTTCCGAATTAATCACATTACATAAAGTTTCTAGGCTTTTATGCGAAAAAAATAGATTAGTGTCATCTGCATACATAATAAAAGTCAATGAATTTGATGATCTATGAAAGTCATTTATATACAAAATAAAAAGTAAAGGGCCTAGAATAGAACCCTGTGGAACACCACAATTAATATTTCTTAAATGCGACATGCAATTTTCAATACAGACATATTGCTGTCGTTCGTATAAATAATTTCGAAACCAGTCTGAAACAATGCCCCTTATGCCATAATGTGAAAGTTTGCTTAAGAGAATTTCATGATTTATAGTGTCGAATGCCTTAGAGAAGTCTAAGAACATTCCTATTGTGTGGGTACCATTATCAATAGAACTTGTAATATTATTAATTAGAGACAGGAGAGCATGTGTTGTATTATGGTGTTTTCTAAACCCGAACTGAGATTCATGTAAAATATCATTATTATTCAAAAAAGCCATTGTACGAGTAAAAACTACTTTTTCAAGTATTTTGGAAAAGGTGGTTAACAAAGATATTGGCCTGTAGTTTGACAACGATAAGGGGTTACCCTTTTTAAAAATAGGGATTATTTTGGCTAATTTCATTTTGTTTGGAAAAACACCTGTGCTCAGAGATAGATTACATATATAAGTGAATGGTTCAACAATACTTGCTATAATTTTTTTAATTATAAAATTATCCAGACCATCATGTCCACAACTGCGTTTACTCATAAAATTGTTAACAATATCAAGAACTTCACCTTCATTTACAGGAGTAAAAAACATAGAATTAGGGTTAGGGTTTTGTAAGTAATCATAAAATTTTCTATCACAGTTTGGTATCTTACTTGCTAAATTTGGACCTATTTCAACAAAATAATCATTGAAGTGATCAACAATATCTTGTAACTCCTTAATAGTTCTTTCATCAATTTGTATCTTAGAAATAGTACTTTTCTTTTTCTGTTTATTCAGAACTTCATTGATTAATTTCCATGTGTTTTTAGCATCTTTGTTACAATTCATAAATTGTCGTGAAAAATATATCTTTTTTTCTTTACGTAGTAACCCTGTCAATGTATTTTTATAATTCAAATATTTCGACTTAGAACTTTCAGTGGGATTCGCTTTATATTTCAAATAAAGATTATTTTTCCTATTTATTGATCTTAATAAGCCTGGAGTTATCCATGGGGATTTTGGAATTCTTTTCCTATTTTGAAGATTAACTTTTCTCATAGGACAACATTATTAAACAAACTAGTTAATTTAGTCATAAATTCCTCAAAACTACTATTTACATCAGTCATATCATAAATATCATTCCAATCTACTATGTTAAGTCTGTCTTTAAATGTGTTAATATTTCCTTCAGACAAATTCCGTTTGTATATTATAGAAGGGTATTGTGTTTGCAGCAAGATGGGGAAATGTGCAAATATGGGAAAGTGATCCGTCAGGTCTGATATTACAACGCCAGCTTGGGGAAAGGGATGCATGTTACTAAATATATTGTCAATTAAGGTGGAAGATTGTTCCGCGATGCGAGTTGGTTTAGAAATAAGTGGTATAAATGAGGAAGTTAGAAGCGTTCCATAGAATTCATGAACGAAAGCATCAGAATCGTAGTTTAATAAATTAACATTGAAGTCACCCATTAAAAAACAATCCTTGCCCCGCAGTATTGGGTTTGAGAGAATATTTTGAAGGCTAATTAAAAAATCATTGTGGCCAGATTTGGGAGGCCTATATATGACTCCAATAATGATATTTTTTCTATTAACAAAATCAATTTCTACAAAAAGTGTTTCTATGGAATCATTCACATAATTCAAAGCAGGTCTATTATTATAGTTATATTCTGAGGAAATATATAGAGCAACACCGCCCCCTATTCTATTGGTCCTATTATTCACTATTAAGTCAAAACCCTGGATTGAAAACAAAGAACTAGGGGTATCTGAAAGCCATGTTTCTGATAGGCCAATTACTGAACATTTAAAACTAAGCCGATCAAGAAGATTACGCAAACACTCGAAGTTTCTATTTATACTTCTAATATTAGCATGAAACAAAGAAAACTCAGCCTTATCCATATTTAAAAAGTGTGAAACAAATTGATTTTCAGAGTAATAAGAGGATGATTTGGCTTTATCATGTTCATTGTCATCGAAATGTACATCAAAATCCTTGGCATTCGAGTTTAGAGTAGTGATCATATCATTAACAAATTTAGTGTCAGGACTGCGAGTTTGAGGATGTAATAGCGTTTGGAAGGCATCTAAAAATTCATCATTGGTTAAGTTATTACCGGGTATGTTATCGTTATTACCGTTATTTACCATTATGTAAGATTATCATCACCGTAAAGAGATAGATCTCAGGCCACCTGAGGGGAAAGGGGTAGGAGTAGGGTCTGGTAGGGAGGGATACTGTCACAATGTACATAAGTACACCATTTAGAGAACCCATATTTAAGAGACAAGAGAACATAAGTTTAAAAAAACAAAAAACAAAACAAAAACGAAAATCAAAAAACAAAAACAGACAAACAATACTAAAAAAAAAAAAAGCAACGAACAAACAAAAACAAAGCAAAGGCAAAGACTGTATAAAACGAGTCTTAGGACAAGGCCATGCATCTAACAGTGAGTATCTAGAAATAGTAAGAGTTTAAAATACACGTTGTGTTCTCAAAGTAATAGATTGACATGAGGAAATGGTTTGATGATAGGCACCAGATATTTGACTTGGCAAAAGTAAATAACCAAAGACAGATACAATAACAAATAACAATCGATGAAAGCTTAGAGGTAATGCGTTGTACGTCAAGCACTAATACAAATTTACTAATAAATGTGAACATTAACTGACCATCATGACCATGGGCCGTCGAACCAAAAGACAACCGATGGGTCGATGATCGCTTGTATCATTGATGGCAAAAGCAGCTTATTGTGAATGTTGCGTATTTAAACTTGTAGGGGTATGCTTCAGTAAGAAAGGGGCTCTTTTGATTAATCTGGAACTGTGGGTTGAAACCGTTGGAGTTCTGTATTCGTGCTTGACCTTTAAGGGCAAATGGTCTATTCAACAATAATTCCTAAATATATTGATTGTTGCTGACAATAAAACAAGCAAGCAACAAAAAACGTATTTGTGTATATAGAACATAAAGGGTATTCAAGAGGGTAAGTAATTTCAGTACTTGTAGCTTCATGGTAATATCAAGTACAAAAACAGCATACTGTCAATAAAACAAGCAAGCAACAAAAAGCGTATTTGTGCATATAAACATAAAGGGTATTAAAGAGGGTATTCAAAAGGGTATTTAACGAAGGAAAGGAATTTCGATACTATCAAGTACAAAACAGAATACATGTGTACAACAGAAACGGAGCATGCATTTGTAATTGCGATGAACGAATATAGAGTACCAAAGTGAAGATGTCACATTCTTTTGTTAAGACCAAATAATAGATCAAAACAAAATATCCTTGCCCAAGCTTTCCAGTCGTGGTCCCGGACAATTATGTTGTTGTCACCCTTTTTTAAAGGACTGCTTTAGAAAAAATGAGATGAGAATGTCATGGGTGTTCAAATTCAAAAGGAGTAAGTGTTCACGTGACTTCAATTCTAATGCGATTAGTTTCCGCGCGACTAAAGGATTGTTTTGACGTCATACTTCGGTACTCAAACGTTACAAGACAGGGGAAAATGTGGTGTATGCTTGGTTGACCTCATGACGAAAAGACACACTCACTGTTATTAATCTTTTAAAGGACAATGACCAAACAAAATATTCAAACAGAAAAGTTTGAGAAATTATAGTTAAGAAAATGTAAAGAGACGTTTTTTAGTTGTTGTTAAAACTGACCATATAAAGCATGCAAATTACGGTCATTCTTAAAATCTAGATGTATTTGCAAATTTATAGTACGAAAAAGAAACAAAGAACAAAAAACAAAAACAAAAAACAAAAAACAAAAAAACAAAAAAACAAAAAAAAGACTTGTTTCCATATCCATAAAATAGAAGAGAGATTATGAACATAGTATAAACACATAACACCAGGACTAACCTGTCTTACCATCGAGTACTTGTGAGGCTTATTGAGCTACGAGGCCAAGGTATTTGAGGTGATATAGAGAAATAGGCAAGTTAAGCAAAATTATTGAGTGAGGGCATGCAAAAGATTTTTACCAGACATACCGAGCCAGCTGGAAATAACTCACTAGCCTAGGACATATAGGCATTTAAGGCAGGTTGCTTTCGGTTATCTAGGGTCAGGCTTGATTGAAAAAGTGTTTTTATATATACTGCATGACCAAACATAAGAAAGGTGAAGTTTTGACAAATAATGGGGCGTTTTATATTGCAGTGTGTCATTACAGAAAAAGAACAAATGGGTAGGAATACTAATACCTCCAAGTACAAAAATAGCATGTTGCCATAAAACTGATGTTACAGACAAAAGCATGAACAATTCAATGTCTATATCATGAACTAAATAAAGTAGTTCAGGTCAACAAAACACAGATGTCCGTGAGTATGCAAATCGTTCTTTAAATCCAAATACGTATTCGAAATGATGTCCTTCTTATTTTGAGAAATCGTCTGTTGACAGCCAGCAGGGCATTGACTCTGTGTTGAATTATTGGAGTCAATGCCATTCTGGCTGCCACCAGACGAAATTATAGTAAAAGAAAAATAAATATAAAGAGACGTTTTATTATTAAAACTGACCATATAAAGCATACAACGGTCAATCTTGAAATCCAAATATATTTGTAAGATTTATAGCAGAAAAAACTTGCTTCCATGACCATACAAAGAGAAAAATAAATTTATGAACATTGTATAAACTCATAACACCAGGACTAACCTGTCTTACTATCGAGTGCTTGTGAGGCTTATTGAGCTACAAGGCCAAGGTATTTGAGATGAAATTGAAAAATAAAATAGACAAGTTAAGTAAAATTAGTAAGGCATGCAAAAGATTTTTTGCAATATATACTGAGCCAGCTGGAAATAACACACTGGCCTAGTACAAAGGCTTTTAAGGCAGGTTGTTCTCGGTTATCTGGGGGTCAGGCTTGATTGAAAAGATGCTTTTATACTGCATGACAAACATGAGAAGGGTTAAGTTTTGCCAAATAATCGGCGTTTTATATTGCAGTGTGCCATTACAAAAAAGAACAAATGGATAGGGATACTAGTTTCTCCAAGTACAAAAATAGTAGGTTGCCATATATCAGATGTTACAGACAAAAGCATGAACGATTCAATGTCTATATCATGAACTAACAAAAGTGGTTCAGGTCAACAGAACATAGTTGTCC
Source organism: Heliocidaris tuberculata (assembly GCA_025618425.1). NCBI lineage: Eukaryota > Metazoa > Echinodermata > Echinoidea > Camarodonta > Echinometridae > Heliocidaris > Heliocidaris tuberculata. The sequence goes on along the minus strand of CM046842.1, from coordinate 32,898,377 downwards.
GTGTAGTATGCAAGTCGTTCTTTAAATCCAAATAGGTATTCGAAATGACGCCCTTCTTATTTTGAGAAATCGTCTGTCGAGAGCCAGCAGGGCATTGACTCTGTATTGAATTATTGGAGTCAATGCCATTCTGGCTGACAACAGACGAAATTATAGTAAAGAAAAATAAATATAAAGAGAAGTTTTATCATAAAACTGACCATATAAAGCATGCAGCAGTCAATCTTGAAATCCAAGTGTATTTGCAAAATTTATAGCAGAAAAAACTTGCTTCCGTAACCATACAGAGAGAAAAATAAATTTTTGAACATAGTATAATCACATAACATCACGACTAACCTGTCTGACCATCGAGTGCTTGTGAGGCTTATTGTGCTACGAGGCCAAGGTATTTGGGATGAAATAGAGGTTGCTGATGAAATCAGACCTGCACCTATCGTACGCTCTATAAAGGGTTTAATCAACAAATCTTTTCTACTCCAAAATCAAGTTAATATATCTCCTAAAAGAGTGGATTTCTTCTCCCGTACGTTTAGAGAGTAGTTTGGCTGCCAAATAAAGCCAAGGCATGCAAGCGTTAGATGCATCCTGGTTATCTGTTATAGTTATCCTTAAAATACAGCTTCCTCGGTGTATATCAGGCGGATCCAATTGTTTGAGTCCCAGACCTGTCAATACTGAGACGTAGGCCTATGTCAGGCAAGACATTCATCTACATTTTAAATTTCAACCCAGGAATAGTAACTGGCTAACCGATAGAAAGTAATATCTTCGAATCTTTGAGCATCTTAAGGAGCAGTCTCATGAACACGACAAAGATGAATATAATATTTCTGTTAAAGGTGCTATTTGACTTGCACGGGCAAGAACGAAATATCCACCCAAAACTTTAGGATAACAAAAGGAAGTGACATAAAAGCATATAAGTACATTCCTGCAAAGACTGACATTAAGGTATTTCGAATTTACCCTACGTAGTATTATTGGCTGTTATGATAGCCCTTATTATGTGGAATAAAGATTGTAGAATTCCTTCAATTTTATGAATACTACAGCAACAAAGGTTTAGTTCATCTTGCTTAATTTCTAGTAGTCAATCAATTCTAGAGATAAGCAGGGAGATGGGAGTTGAGATAAATGTACAGATATATGTCGTCCATTGACCATATCCTCCTAATTCATAGATACAGAACTCCAATCACCAGGATATCAATCCTGCCCAGGCTTTGGTACAGTTCCTCCTGGATCAAGGATCTGTGTACAACATCAAGGATGAACGTGGCTACACTGCAGTGCAGTATGCCAAAGATGAAGTGACACGTCAAATGATATTCTCGAGGTATTACAGTTGTCATGGTTGTTGTTGATTAGTGTTATATGGCATTCAGTCAAGTTTGACTATTATCACCAACATTTTTTGTCGTTATATTTTTTAACAGACTTTAATCATATAAATAATATAATCTACTTTTCTCTTTTTAGGTGGTCTGTCATCGACAGATCACCTCTTAATTTCGTACCTCTTAATTTTGTCAGAATTTTCTTTATTAGGTGGTCTGTCGGTATCGACAGATCACCTCTTAATTTCGTCAGAATTTTCTTTATTCCTTATTTTTATTTTCTCCCCATTTCTTGTGAACACAATTCCTCGAAATCGGCTCTGTTAATTTTCTTCAAATTATCAGGCCTTATAGGATCAAGTGCCCCTATATTTTTCAAGATCATCAGGTCATCGTGACGTCATCTAGGCGCCATTTTGTGAAATCACATTATCGATCATATCGTCATAACGAGTCAAAAAAAATTAACCATATTTAACACACATGAACTTCAGGTCAAGGGTCAATGTAAAATGTCAGCAAAATGCGCGCGCGCATCATGACGCGCACGTACGCGCGCGTCAAAATTTAAAAATGCTCAAAATCACTTCAATCAGAATTATTTCAACCATTTTTTCATTTTGACAAAGGGATCATGCTGTATTTTTGCGATTAAAGGAGGCATATCAATTTTTCACATTTTGCGTGTGCGCTCTACGGGACATGACTTTTTCTCAAATCTTGATTATGCATTCCTGTCTTCTTTGAGCTGAATCTCTGTTCTTTTCTGCTCGATTTTCATCTAAATTTTAGTATGTTATAGCTGAGACTATAAGTTTTCACAAATATGCCCTCCAATTTTTGATCAGATGTAGGGATCATGCCCCCTTTTACGTACAAAATGTCATTTGAGAATTCCGTTTTTCGCTTACGTGTTGTCTCTATTGCAATATCAACAATCAAATTGTCCGATTTTCTGTGATGCAAGTCTCAATCCATTGTCAACATTATCAGAATCACTGTCTTGCACAAATATTATCACATCTTACTAAGCAATTTGCCGAATGGACAGACCACCGTATTCGTCTTCAGTGACGAATTAAATGTCTAGTTCTTTATTTTTATTTTTCTCCCCATTTCTTGTGAACACAATTTCTCAAGATCGGCAAGATCAATTTTCTTCAAATTTTCGTCAATTATCAGGCCCTATGAGATCAAGTTCCCGTATCTTTTTCAAGGTCATCAGGTCATCGTGACGTCATCCATGCGCCATTTTGTGAAATCACATTATCGATCATATCTTCATAACGAGTCATCAAAAATGAACCATATTTAACACACATGAACTTCAGGTCAAGGGTCAATGTAACATGTCAGCCAAATCTGCGCGCGCATCATGACGCGCACGTACGCGAGCGTCAGAATTTAGAAATGCTCAAAATCACTTTTTAATCAAATTAGAGTACGGCTCAGGACATTTTAAGCATTTCAAAATTTTCCGTGCGTGCTCGTCCGCGCGCGTGTTATGCGCGCGTGCAGCGCGTACAGAATGTAAAAACGCAGTTTTTTGGCATGTTTGGAATTCCTGACACTATTTTTGACAATTTCCAACTATTTACAGTCATTCTCGACCTTCCATAATGCCACACGCGCGCGTCAAATTTTAAAATTCGTGCGCCCGTCAATGGGTAATATAATGTAAAAAGTGGTAAAAACATGTCTATATAAAAAATTCGTCAGAATGCACGGAAAAGACGCAGGTTCAATCCCCGGTGGGTCCATTAAAAAATTTTTTTTTCTTTTTTTTTTACCTTTCATTTTACCATCTTCTTCGACTATTATAACACATACCATCACAAACAATGTAATAATTAAACTGCCTAATTTTGCGTGCTATGTCTATTGGAAAGTAGTGTGTAGTAGTTTGAGTACAATATGATTCCCTGTCGTGTATCAAAGCTAAGGGGATATCTCCCACATGTCCTGCAATATCAAATCGTCCAGTTCGTTATCACGATTTCTCAAAATCGGCTCGGTCAATTTTCTTCATATTTTCGTCAGTCATCAGTCCTAATAAGGTCAAGTTCCCACATCTTTTTCAAGGTCATGAGGTAATCGTGACGTCATCCAGGCGCCATTTTGTGAAAATCAACTTATGGTCATATGTTCATAACGAAATGTCATTTCCTTTTCATATTTGGCATGGTTAAGGTCACTGTCATTCCAGTCAAGGTCATTTCGTTAAACGCGCGCGTACGCGTACGTACGCGCGTCCGTGCGCGCGCAAAATTTAGAAATGATCCAAATCCTCCCAAATTCATTTTGCACACGTTTTATGCCATTTCAAGCACTTTTCAAAAATCGCCCATAAAATTGAACCTGAAGGGGCGCTATGCCACTTAGGTTATCGTGGTTATTGTCATCATTATTGTTGTCATTATGATCATCATTATCAATATATCATTATCGTCATTGTCATCACTTATATGACCATCTTATCATCATTGTCGTCAACATTATCATGATTATTATCTTGCAGAAATATTATCACATCTGACAAAGCAATTTGCCACAGGGACAGACAGACCACCTAATTCGTCTTCAGTGACGAATTAAATTTCTAGTTTTGTAGTAATTCTTTTTTCCTCAAATTAATTATTATATTTTTTTGTGTAAAGATAAAATGGTATCATGCCAGATTACCGAGTCCTGTCGGTAACAGAGAGGCATGTGATCATTCATGTGATCATTCATAGTCTTTTCACTTTGAAAAAAAAAAAATCCGTATTATACCTCTACTGTATGAGAAACCATAATTAGTGGGGCTGTCATTTAATATAGCAAATTAGTGATTAAGTTTCATTTATAATCGGTTAGAAATTTACGGCAGTTCGTTCCAAGCCTTTTTGAGTAACTAAGGTTTGAAATTAAAAATTAAAGGCCACGCCAAAAGGTTTGGGAGATGCAAAATCTTCTACCATCCTCAGGTTATGCCTAATTAAGTATGGTATGCCTTTTATTTTTATAAGTGAGTCTTCATCTTTGTTACATTAGGGAATGAATTATTTGACATTAGTAATTCATGCAGTATGGTACTGTAATAACGATTCATGATAAATCCATGAAACAGGGGCATTTTGTAAGTGTTGCAATCCTGAATTTAAAAAAAATACTTGTTGAAATATCAACATTTCGGAATATTAAGTTATTTTAGTATTATCAGAACATTACGACTTCCTAAATTATGTGTTATCATAATGTATAATACTGCCTAATCAACGTCTTTGACGTATGCATGTATATTGCACTTCTATATTATGATCCAGGATATCAAATGAAGGTGATCTTCACGCAACTAGAGGTAAGTTCGTAATTTTACCTTTATATATATATATACATATGTATTTCTCTCTCTCGCTCCCTCTCTCTCATCTAGCTCTCCTCTTCTGTCACCCCTCTCTATTTCTCGCCCCTCTCTCTCTCTCTCTCTCTCTCTCAATCTCTCTACTCCCTCCCTATCTCCTTTTGCTCTCCTTCTCTAGACCTTCTCTTTCTCTCTTCCTTTGTCATCTTCTTTCTCTTGTTTTCCTATTCATCTCCTTGTATCTCCTTCCAAGTGCAATGTGATTCCTCGTTTTTCTCTTTTTTTTTTCAAAAAAGCCCGTATAGCTTGTTCCTTCGTGCTATATTGTATCTCTAGTCATGATAGTCTGATTATCACTCTGTTACATTTCCTCTTCTCTTCTTCTCCATTTTCCCTTTTTCTTTTTTCCTTTTTTTTCTCTAACTGTACTTGAGTATTCATATGTTTATGTGATGTACGCATTTAAGTCATTATATTGTTTTTTGCTTTTTCTTATGCCAGTGGAGGCAAATTTTCTGTATATTTGAAATTTGGATCAATAAATGAAATCTGAATCTGAATCGGAGTTATTAAAATAAATAGGCATTGAATTTTGTGCTCATTCCCCTGAAAAGTACTATGTAAATTTTCAAAAGTAATTTCAACCTACCTTATATTTTCGTATCATACTTCATTTACTTGTCTAATTGAACAACAAATGGATTATATGTTCCTTTTTTTTCCATGTTACAAAAATGGTAAAAATCATTGTGTCTTTAGGATATTCAGTAAGGAACGGGGCGGGTCGGGAATATGTCGCAAAACGTAGTCAATGTTAAATCAGTCTAATACCAACTCTGCAGATTATCAGCAGTGCCAGGAATTGTTTTTAAGACTTTCAGAAATTATGAATTTAAATCATACATATCCACAGCTCTGTCGAGCCCCAGCCCCATTAAGTGCCAACATGACAGAGTCGGATGCGAAGGGGGTATGCTCTACCTTCCTGACTATGACGTTACAATGTCTATTGGACCAAAAGCTGTGGAACCTGGAACTTGCAAGAATTTCTCACTCAGTCTGCTTTCTGAACCCCCAAATGCCGATCAACACGAAGGAGAGATTCTAGTCTCCTATGGGGTGGAGTATATTCTTCCAAAGAGATGGGAATACATGAGTCCTGTAACCGTAAAAATTCCACACTCCGCTTACATGCCCAATTGGACTATCGATGTCCCTTTGGATATGTTACGTGTGAAAGTGCCATCGGATGAAGGTAATAGAGAAAAGAACAGATGAATTCTTACGTAACAATTACTATTATATAAAGATAATTTGTGCCTTTACTTCTCTCTGATGAACGACGTAGATATAACTATACCTCCGGCAAATGCCCAAGACAGGGAAGGCTACCTCCCTAGCCTATAACTGCCACCCTTACAGAAATACTGTGCTCGAACTATTGCCTTCTTTGATGAGACCTTCTTCAGGAAACGTATTTACCACCATGCACTCCTAAAAGATTATAATGACATGGGCACTTTTTAAATACTACTGCTAGGCAAAAACATATGACATTGATTTGTAGAAGGTACATTTGAACAGAATGGCGTTACTTCACCGGCAGGCTAGCTGGAAACATTGCCTGTCTGACCGTAGTTCTATTACAAGGGTGTTGGAATATAGATATTATACCAGTATCAGGCAGGTTTGGTAGTAGAGGAACTATATATGTGTAAACAAACGAAAATAGGTGTGTTGCAGCACAGATTGTTGCCGTCGACAAACTGTGCAGAATTTTTCAAAAACAATCTGCACAAAATGTCGCCGCTTAAACAGATTGTCGTCAACGTCAATCTGTGCACTTGGCTGACGCCACAGATTATCGCTAGACATCAAAGCGAATTGTGCGATCCTGTTTATGGCTATGAGAGATCGAAAATACCAGTGGGTGTAGGGATGCAGAGAGGGGGGGGGGGTTTAAACACCAAACTCACACCCACACCCACAATGTACATTCGCTTTGGCAACACATATATTAAAATTGGAACGATACAGAGAAGATTAGCATGGCCCCCTGGCGCAAGGATGACACGCACAATCGTGAAGCGTTCCAACTTTTTAACTTCTCCCCCTCATCTGATAACAGCAATTCAACCAATGTTATGCAGTTAATGTACTCTTATGGTTTATCTTCGATTATTAATAAACCCACCAGAATAAGTTCACATTCATCAACTCAGATTGACAATATTTTTTCAAACGTACATAATAGCATAACCACCGGGGGAATATTGTGTTCTGAAGTTTCTGATTACCTACCTATATTTTTAACTTGTGATTGCAAAGTATGTTGCCTTAAATCAATTGATAAACTTCTATATCGCAAAGAATCCAAACGTAATATAGAATTGCTGAAACAGGATTTATTTTTTGAAGGATGGGCTGATGTTTATAATGTAAATGATGTCAATACTGCATATAAACATTTTAATAAAAAATTACAGTATTATTACGAAAAGAATATCCCTTTAGGCAAAATGAAAAATATGCGAAATAAACCCAGGAATCCTTGGATAACGAAGGGTTTACTGAAGTCAATACAAACGCACAATCACCTCTACAAATTACATATACGCAATCCAACTGACACTAACCTAAACACATATAAAATATATCGCAACAAATTAACTAAATTAATCCGTACATCCCGTAGATTACATTTTTCTAATAAAAAAAAAAAGAACAGTTCAAATACTAATGCAACTTGGAAAATCATCAAAGAGGTTATGGGTAAAAAGACAGATCCCCCACCCACGGATAATATCACATTAAATGGTACTAAAATACAGGATCCTAGTCTTCATGCAAATTCGTTTAATTCATTTTTTACGAATGTCGGCCCTGAACTCGCCAGCAAAATTAATAGAACTCACGCTCACTTTACAGACTACCTTTCCATTCAAAACCGAGAATCTTTCTTTTTAAACCCAACAAATCCCAGTGAAATCATTAATATTACTCAATCTCTTAATAGCTCAAAATCTTACGGTTTCGATAAAATAAGTATGTCTCTCCTAAAAGAAATAATCTACCCACTTGTAAAACCTTTAACTCACATATTTAATCACTCGTTATCACAAGGTGTTTTCCCTGATCTATTAAAAATAGCTAAAGTCAATCCCATTTTCAAAAAAGACGATCCCCACGAAATTAGTAACTATCGTCCCATCTCCCTACTTCCAAGTATATCCAAAGTCTTAGAAAAAATCGTTTATAATAGGCTACAAAAATTTATCACTAAACACAAGATACTTATTCCAAATCAATATGGATTCAGGAAAAATTACTCAACTGACCTAGCATTAATTCAGATTTATGACAAAATTACAAATGCCATAGCTAACAAAGAGCATGTTGTAGGTATATTCTGTGACTTGAGTAAAGCATTCGATACACTTAATCATTCCATTCTTCTTTCCAAACTCAGTCATTATGGAATTCGGGGTCAGCCACTTTTATGGTTTAGAGATTATTTAACAAGCAGAAGACAATACGTTACATTCAATGGGTATGATTCTGATCCTCTTTTAGTTCAATGTGGTGTTCCTCAAGGTTCCATCTTAGGCCCACTATTATTTCTTCTTTATGTCAATGATATCATTAATGCATCCTCCCTTCTTTCATTTGTTTTATTTGCCGACGACACAAATATCTTTTATTCTCACAAAGACCTCATATCTTTAAACAATACTTTGAATTGTGAAATTGACAAAGTATCAAACTGGTTTAAGTGCAATAAACTTTCTCTTAATATAAAAAAGACTCATTTCATGTATTTTAAACATTATTCTCATAATACAGAAACACCGATACATATCAAAATCGATAACATGCCACTTGAGAAGAAGACTAAGTCCAAGTTTTTGGGAGTAATTATAGACGAAACTTTGACTTGGAATGAGCATTTACACCACGTTATAATGTGCATTTCCAAAAGCATTGGAATAATTTCTAAACTAAAGTTTATTTTACCCCACGCAACCTTATTCCTGCTATATAACACGCTAGTTCTCCCGTATATAACATATTGTAATATTGTATGGGCAAATTGTGGCTCGACAAAAATTAAATCTATTTTTAAACTACAAAAGAAAGCCATACGCATTTGTACAGGATCACATTTCTTAGCTCACACTGATCCTTTATTCTGTAAACTTAAAACACTAAAAATATTCGATTTGAACACTATTCAAGTAGCAGTCATTATGTTCAAGTACATTAATAATTTACTTCCACCATCCTTTCATAACATGTTTAGGTTTAATACTTCTGTTCATTCGTACCCTACTCGCATATCTGGAAACTTCCATCTTACAAATCCCAAATTATCAATAACACACAAATCTATCAGACATTCTGGTCCGGACATTTGGAACAACTTCCCCAACAACATAAAGTCTTGTTCAACCATTTTCTCCTTGAAAGCTACACTTAAGCGACATATAATAGAATCATACGCTCCCCACCCTTCAAATTAGTATAACGCCAACTACAGAACTGTAACTTATTATCCTATTTCTTTATCATGCAACTGCTGCACCCACACCTGCAATTGCACTGCACCCACTTGATCACTCAATTTCTCCAAGAGAGTTATGTCGCCAAATCCTTTTTTTTTTTACGAGGCCGCCATCCATCTCGAGCCTAACCGCTCACGATGGCGGTCTCCTGCGTTCAAAATTATCTCTTTAATTTATTGAAAAATATTTACTGTATATCTACACTACTCAAAAAAAGTTAAGGACCACTTTTTAAAACGTATATAAATTTTTTTATACAGTGTGTTTTATTTCTGGAAATACCTCAGTACAACTGTCCTGAATGTCCTTAAACACGCTGTAATCAATTTCACGCTTGGGTGGTTTCAATTGTTGCACAATGTCTCTTGCATCACTGCACATCCTGAAAAGTGGGCCCAGAGGGGTATCAGCTACCGACATGAAGTGGTAAAAACGAATGTCTGAGTGTCTTTCAGGCAGCTCAGTATCGAGTATGACCTCCTCCTGCAGCAATAACGGCTTCACAGCACTGTCTCATGGAGCTAATGAGGCGATTGATGTCTCTGACGACCAGTGCATCCCATGCAGCCTCCAGAGCTACACCCAGCTGCTGCAGTCCAAGTGGATGGGCTTCGAGCTGCTCAATACTCCTCCCCATCATGTCCCAGACGTGCTCTATCGGGTTCAAGACCGGGGAACTCGCTGGCCACTCCATACGCTCAATTCCATGGCCCTCAAGGAACTAGGTCACCACCCTAGCTCGGTGGGGACGGGCATTGTCATCCATCAAAATGAAGTTTTCTCCCACATTTTCTGCAAATGGCACCACTATAGGTTCGAGGACTTCATCCCTGTACCTCACTCCTGTCATTGCTCCCCCTGGGACCACGTAGAGACGAGTACGGTTGCCATAGGTGATGCCTCCCCACACCATGATGCTGCCCCCCCCCCCCCCCCATAACGGTCATGTTCTGCAATACAGGGGTCTGCAAATCTCTCTCCTGGTCGCCTCCAGACTCTCGAACGTCCATCATTGTGGTCAAGGGAAAATCTGCTCTCATCTGTGAACAGAACTCTACGCCATTGCTGTCTGGTCCATCTGACATGCTCCCGAGCCCAGTTAAGACGAATTCTTCTGTGAGCAGGGGTGAGTGGGACACACTGAGCTGACCGTCTGGCATGCATATTGGCTCTGTGAAGTCGGTTACGGATTGTTTGAGTGGAAACAATCACTCCAGTTGCTGCAGCGAAGTCATTATTGAGGCGGCGTGCACTGTGAAAGCGGTTGCGGAAACTGATATTCGTCAAGTAGCGATCATCTCTAGGGGTTGTTGAAACTGGTCGGCCACTACGGGGTCTCTCACAGTATAGCCCTGTCTCTCGGTGTCTTTGATTTGCTCTGCTAATGACACTGTGTGACACGCCCATCATTCTGGCTACTCTTCGCTGACCGAGGCCAGCTTCCAGCATCCCTAGGGCTCTGGCTACATCTGTTTCACTTACTGTAGGTGGTGTCTTGGCATTGCTGTTGTAGGCAAGTTGTTGATTGTAGAGACTAAAGACAGAAAATGCTTTGGAAGCCACTTTTGTACCACTTTACAATGGGCCCACTTTTCAGGATGTGCAATGATGCGAGAGACATCATGCAACAACTGAAACCACCCATGTGTGAAATTGATTACAGTGTGTTTGAGGAGATTCAGGACAGCTATATTCCGGTATTTCTAGAAATACAATACCTTGTTTGAAAATTTTATACACACATTAAAAAGTGGTCCTTAACTTTTTTTGAGTAGTGTATATTTAAAAAAAAATCTTATTTGTATGTTTATTCATTCTTGTTGTATAATATTATTGTTACATGATTCTTTCGTAATGCAATTTCTTTTGTAAAATTTTGCTGTATGTATTTGTTATTGTTTGAAATGTATTTGATTAATTTATATTTGAACGCAGAAATAAAACCAACCAAACAAACAAACAAACAAACAAACATTCGAGTGTTGAGAGTCTAGTCTCGATATAGATTCCCTGGTCTACTTCACAGGAATATCGCAATGGTGAAACAAAGGCACTTTCGTTTTTTCGTCATATGAGCAGAGAGTGTGATGGGAAACTTTGTGTGTATTAAGACTGTACCATTACTTTGTGTGACTCAGGAAGACTAATAAAAGTAAAAAGGTGAGTGTACAGAAATTTGGTTGGATACTATAAGTTGAAGAATAAAAAAATCATGCTGAAATTCTAATTTATGCGAGATATGGAGATTCCATAGGCTTTGGGACCAAATTATAATTATAATACCGGAACAACATTTGCAAGACTGATACGCGGGGGGGGGGGGGGGGGATCTCAGTATATAGTGTGCTGTGGGTATGTGCCGCAGAGAAGACCCCCATTTTTACACTAAAATTTCCCTTCCAAAGCATAGCATTTTTTTCTTAATGAGAAAAAGAAAAGAGAAAACCGTTCCTAAGCACTGCTTTTTTTTTTCATTCCGTCGTTCCGGCCGTTCTGGCCCACCCTGGCCCATTTCGAAGAATATCACTTTCGGTGAAAAGTTGAAAACGAGTTCCAATGATCCTTATATTTCAATAACAACCAGTTCCGTAGCATCATATTTATATTGTAATCCAGTTCCAAAGACCCCCTTTTCCAAAATGTTGGTAGTTTCGAAGACCATCCTGTTCATGATACGCTCGTTCCGAAGCCCCCCTTTTTTGTTTTGCCTGCAGCACATACCTACCACTTTTGGGGTCGAGTGCCCCCCCCCCCCCCAGTGGACTGATAACTGTTCTGTTGCCCCTTACCACACTCCACGACAGAATGGAATTGTGTCCAAAACGTCTGATATGAATAAACCTTTTCCACTAGAAAAGAAGATAATAAGAATTGTCTACAATGTTCCATCTAAAGCTTTAGACTTGCTCTTTATTTCATGAACTGAGACTCTCGAAATTTGAAGATATTGTCACATAACAACAAAACATAATATTTAATCATCTCCAGGAACAGTGTTGTAATTTGCCCTTCAAAAAACGCCACAAAATGAAAGAAGCAAAAAGACATGTTGCATCCCCCAAAAAGCATAGTAGGGGCATTCTCTCCCCTCCCCCCTCGACGCCCCCGCTGGGAATCGAAGACTGTTAAATTGCTCTACAAAGAACAAGTTAGTCTTCCCATGCATTTCCCATGTTAAAACATTTTCTTGATCTTTGTGATTACACACATCAGACAAAATTTGAACATCAAATCAGTCGAGTATATTTGCATAAATTCTGTACTATATAAATCAACAACAACAACAATAACATCATCATAATCACCACCATGATCATAATCATCTTCATCATCATCAATGTCCTCTCTGTCATCGTCATTATCTGCTTAGGCACAGAGTAACTGGCGACAATCTGTGTAAGCGGCAACAATCTGTGATGCAACATAAGTGGTTCCGGATATATTACAAATAGTGAAAAGAGTTACAAACAGGCAGTAAACCTAGTTGCTTGGATTTTCATAATCTGTGTTTTGTATACCACTCCCGTCATGTGATGTTACATATTAACCTTAGAAATTAATGCTATCGATGACTCTAGGATAGAACACTGTTTAAATTTCATCTGTATATTCTGCATTAAATATCCTTCTCCCACTCTTTATCCAAAGTTGAACGAATCAACTTTACTGATGAAAATCGAGAACTCGTCGCTCAGGAGCGATTTTCGAACCTCGAGATCCTCCTCCACGACAGCAGCTACAATGAACGTATTTGGATGCTACTGAATAGAAATCATCACACCAACGGCAAACGACTTGCTTTCACTCCTTTCCTACAAGTCAACATGCGCAGAGGGGAAGATATCACAGTCCATGTCTACATCCATGAAAACATCCCTGGTGTTCTTGAGGTAGGAGAGAATTCGCAAATAACGCCATTGTATGAGAATATATGTTTTATGCACACACTGTTGGGATATGTTTGTTGATTACATAATTCATCAGGGGGTTTATTGGGCAAGAATACTTAACTTTAATCAATTTAAACACACGGTCAGATTAAAAAACACACAAGGTTGATTTCATTTAAACTATAAATTGCGTATACCTATAAAACTTCAGTCCTTATTCATCACATTCCCATATTTTGTGAACGTTCTCCCAAAAGGAAGAAATTGGGCTTTAATTGTGCTTACCTTTCGAATCACTACATATGTATATGTATCACAAACAATTAATGATGAAACTCCGTAGACAAGTTGAAAACCACCTTTAGGGCTTTATCAAGTATTAAATTATTTCGAATGAAACATCATAACGTTATCCAAAACAAAGATGCGTCAAACATCCACATACGCATCCATAAAGTGAGTTAGAGCGCAAGAAAATGTACGTCATAAAGAAAAGTGGAAACGGAAAATGTAAGAAAAAGGAAGAGGATGCGTTTAAATGCGTCATGAAGAAACAAATAGAGGTCCAGGAGATGAAAACAGAGAGATAGAGAGAGGGGAAGGACAAAGTCTCTAAGAACGGGGAAAAGAATTAACCCTTTCAGGACAGAGATTATTTAAGGGCTAAATTGATCACATTTTGTTCTTCAAATTGGCAACAATAATATTTTTCTTTTAGTGCTACATGGTTCAAATAAGGTGTAATGTCTTTGAAAACAATATTCATGGTTAGAAATTTGTTGAATAGTTGAAAGAAATTGCCAATTTTGATGAAAAACAATGATTTTAAACCTCTCAATGTGTTGCCAATTTAAGGATCTCAAAGTTCATTCTCATTTTTAAAATTCCTGGCATCAAACGCAATATGGTCATGCAATAAAAATGGACATAGTGTGTGTAGAAAATTTTGCTCTTTCTCCTCATGCATCTGGTATATTTTTTAGAGCTCTGAATCAAAAGTTATTAAGTCAAACCACAAAATGTGGTCGATTGTCTCAAAAGGGTTAATGAAACATTAAGTGCATGTGGCTGTAGGCAGTCCAGCCGGTAGTTTATATCTTATTCAATTCAATTCAGTTCAATTCAATTCACAATTCAATTCACATTTATTCGGCAAAAGATAAAAATCAGAATTAAATAATTACAAATACAATGTATTGAATTACATGCCGGGATAGCTAAAAAAGTTGAAAACTTGTAAACAAGCAACCCCAAACATTACAAATACAGATACAATACAATACAATACCAATAATAATAAATACTAAAAATATAAAGTAGAAAGATACGAGATTTTAATAGACAGATAATGAAAAAAATTATGAAACAATTATACATTTCAATAAAACTTCACTGTATCAATTCAATAAGTGGCAAGTATTGTTCTTTTCAGTTTCATTTTAAATGCGTTATAACTCTTATCACCCTTCAAATGATTATTCATAGAGTTCCACTGTAGAGGTCCTTGATATCTAATAGATTTATTTTGCAAGAATGAGTTAGTGAATTTCGGTAGATGGAAGTCATCTTTTTTTCTTGTATTTAATGAGTGGACATCTGAGTTCAAACAAAAACTGTCATCAAATGTTACTGGTAACATATCATTTTTAAGTTTGTACATGAATAATAAAGTATTTTGAGAAAGAATATCAGGAAGTTTAAGTAATTTCAGAGACTTAAACAATGGAGAGGTGTGCGCCCTGAAGGATGCGCTGCAGCACAACCGTACAGCACGTTTTTGAAGTGTGACAAGAGGTTTAAACAATTTATTAAATGTTCTTCCCCATACTAAATTACAATAAGAAAGGTAGGGATATACGAGTGTATAGTATAAAGTAAACATGGATTTATATGGTTATACACTTCTTAGCTTACTCATGACGCCAATATTAGTGCGAATATATATATATATATATATATATATATATATATATATATATAGTGGGATGAATTCAAACCAAAGATGACGCAGGATACTCAGGAAATTAAAGCTTTCGTCTTTCGACTTCTTCAGAAATTTATTCTGTCGTAAACAGAAGTGAATTCATCCCACTATGTTCTATATCACCCAAACCAAAGCGAATGGTAAAAGTAGACTCAACATCATCACATTATATATATATATATATATATATATAAAACACACACACACACACATATTTGCGTGCATTGTTATGTTGTACACCTTACAACCTTCCCCAAATAATGTCATTGATTAGGAAATTCAAGAGGAGGAGGAAAAAGTATCATACCGACAAGTACATCCTAGCAGAGGTTTTCTTCTCAATGCTGAGTCAAGCGATATATTACTGGCGTGCAATGGACAAGAGAAGGTAAGATCAGGGGCGGATCTAGAATTTTGAAGAAAAAAAGGGGGGGGGCACAAATCTCAGAAAATTTTCTGAAAAGCAGAAAAGAAAAAGCAAAAAAAGGTCATCAGATTTTTTGGTCGCGTTTTCCTCCAAAATTCTCTGACAATCAAAAAAACAACAACAAACAAACAAACAAAATTATATAAACCTTAGAAAGAAAAATGTCAGTACGTTATTATGTATTATTATTTTTCATCAGACTCTTTCTGCGAAGGAAGTTTTCTACAAACGGAAGACTCTCTTCTCAATCAAGCTCCCTACTCCTGCTATACTTGCAGAGGTCAAGACCGAAATGATGACTGCATCCATTGCGATACCAGGCAATGAGGCGATGAGACACGTGATATCTTTCATGGCACGCTATGATGGTTCGTTCAGAAGCTTGATATTGCAATACCCTCTGTGCCTAGTCTTAAGGTCACCCTTTGATGTAAATCCTAGTCGTAGGGCCAACTATTCCCCATTATCTCTCAAGGTGCACCTTGTCACCTTCTTAGCTCAAGATATATCATGAGAAAATGTATTTGACACAACAATTATGTTGAGTTCACAAGAAGACAAGCAGCATCTTTAGAGATAATGGAGAAAATATGAAATTTTGTGTCCAAAACATATGGAGAGTTGTACTACTAAACCTGTCACTTTGAAGCAACATTGCCAATTTGAGGATCGCATAGAAAGTAGATTGAGACTTTCCAAACTTTCCAAACTTTCCCATTTCGTAACCGATTTTGATGAAACTTTTATTGAATTTCTTCTCTCTATCCTCTCTTTTCATTAAAATTGATTTTCCCTCAGGGTTTAATTCTCTTTTAAGTGGAATGCAGATGAATGACTTTTTTCTTTCTTTTTAAAGGCAAAAGGGGGCTTTATATGTCTTATGAGTTTGTGCATAGAGGTTCATATAATTATGCGATGAATTCATTTACAAACTTATCCATGCCTACACAGATTTCATGACTGACAGCGGTTTAGCGAGACACGGAAGGGAAGATGATTCCTGCATTCATGACAAGTAAAGTTTCATTTTCCTTTTCTTCTGTTATTCATGTTATTTGTTTGATCAGAATTATTCGATAAAAAAAAGAAAAAAGAAAAAAAAAGAAAAAAAAAGAGCATTTCCTTGAAAATTAGGAGTTCGGTAATTGGAGTATTCTTTGAAGACGAATCTGTATTAATTCAGTTATTATTTTATCATAAAACATACTATGCACTGAAATATTATATTATACGATGTAACCATTTTTTCCAAACGATATTCCCCACAAGAAATTATGACCTTCGTGACGAAACACGCATCGCCAAGGGTTTGACAATAGATCAGTACTACCAGCTTGGTGTAGCTCTAGGCCTATCATACCGAACACTTGACAACATCCAATTCCGAAACAGACATGAGAGGGAGTCTAGAGCCGATGAGGAGAGCTCTGCAAGCAGCCCAAACGACAATGCTGCCATTGTCATGATTCGCTGTTGGAAAGACCTGCAGTCTTCAGTTTCATTAGCGGATGATCATCTTGTTAAGATATGGAAGTCCGTGAGTGAATCCAATCTCACAATACACGATGTGGAATCAAACAATGGTGCAGGTAATGTCATATTTGATGGAACAAGGTTTTTATATCTGTGTGTATATAAATGGAGGCAAAAATTGAATATTTTGAAGAATGTTTGAATTAAAGCTCGTGTCATTTGAACCGGTTAATCCTTTTACAAAAGAAAGCTATTCGTTTATATTCAAACACTCATTATCTTGCCCATACCCCACCTCTTTTAAAGAAACTCACTATCGTCAATCTATCTGATAATATAACAGCACTGTTTATGTACCGTTATATGAACAATATGTAACCATCTGCCTTTAATGATTACTTTATTACAATTGATAAAAAACATAATGTCAATACAAGACAAAAAGATAATATTTTCTTAACATACTCACGATTAAAATTGCGACGGGCAAATCCAATGAAATATAAAGGTGCTGAATCCTGGAATAAACTTGACCCCTTACTTAAAAATATCACCACCGTAAACTCTTTCAAAGCCAAAATCAAGCTGCATCTTCTTGCCACCTATCAATGACATCCTTACGACTAAAATATTGTGATATAACTTATGTCCTTCTGTAATGCTTTTGTTTTTAGTATTGTTATTTTGTTTTATGTTCTGTATTTTGTATTACAACTTTTATTGCTTGTTTTATACTTTTCTACTTACTGTATCACCAAACTGTCATTAATGTTATGGATCCCCCTTCAACCTCAAGCCACTGGCTTTTCTAAGGTGTTAGATCCTCACGCTTTTCGATGTATATATTAACTCGTGTGATTTTTATGAAATTAATAAATTGAATTGAAATTGAACTGAAAGAACATCATCTCGTAAAACATTAATTGAATGACGATTCCCTTTCCACCTACAAAAAACAAAATGACAAAACGATAAACATCATAAGAACAAATCAAAAATTATTTTGAATACGCAAAACGGGTGATGGGATTCCCCATAATGAATTTGAATGCACGACCGGTGGTGCCACAAAGAAATAACACTTTAGAAACACTCGCCTAAAAACTAGATAACGTCTTGAGATATGTAACAATTTTTTTATTAATGTAGTTCATGTTCAGATATCATATTTTTGTTCTAGGTATGAATTCTTCCCAGTAAATGATCAGATACCCCAAAAAGGAGCGTCAAAGCTTTCACATATGACCCTTGCTATGACAGAATATCACTATTCCCTGGTATCATTCACTTTCAATTAGTTAAGTGGCCGGTAAAGATGTCGTAGTCCATTGGTTTAAACACGGCACGTAGTCCTTGAGCAAGGCATTTAATCTACATTGCTCCTCTCCACCCAAGTTTTAAATGGTTACCCTTGGGATGCAGAAGTCACTGTGGTTTGTTTAGCATTGTGAGCGTCTGCGAAAAGGCGCCTGGCTGAAATGCTCTCCAGGGAGTAGAGATGGTGCATAGGCCTACATTGCATGCATGCAAGCCTAATAATATGTAGGTAAAGCGGTTAGAGGCATCTGTGATTTTTTTATGAGCTATATAAATGCAGAATTCTATTATTATTCTTCTTAAATTATATTTCTGATATATGTTAGTCTTATCTTTAATTTTTTAGGACATGAAAATGAAGTTCAAGTCAAATCAGATGAGAGCGATATCGACGATGTTTCTGAGGAGTCATCTCGAAATATATCTATGATGGTGCCACGAGTACTTAAACAAAGTCACCCAGTAAGTCTTCTTTGTTGGTCGTAATCAATATTCTAAATGATGAATAAAATTACTCAGGCATTTAAAGTTATCAATGGCCGATATAACGTGCTAAATTAAAGATAATGATGTATTGCCATTATTGCCGTGTAGATACGTATGTTATGCTTTAAAAAGAAAACGAAACGTTTAATTACTCACCTTCTTAAGCTTAGCTGCGGACAAGAAAGTCGTTGCTAAAACGGATGAGATCGGTATATTAATCTCTATCTGTCATTCTGTACCCAGGAGAGGACCAGGTAGGATGCAGAAAGACATAGGTACTGTATTTGCCATATTCCCCAAGGTGATCATGTAATATGAATACTCTCTACTGAGTTGACATAGTACATGTATTGTGAAATGTAAATGAATCCGGCGACAAGGGAGATGATATTATATCAAAAGCCATTTATTAAGCGCTATATACATCCAGATTATTGTCATTACCATTATAATAACTATTGCTCTACTGTGTCAAAGTTAAGTCCAGATTAAGACTATGATGTCAGTGTCCGCAGAGAAAGAGAGAGAAAGAGAGAGAGAAGGGGGGGGGGGGTGGAGCTCAAGCATCAAAACAAAAAGTGAATTTGAACACAGCCAATGCTCCAATTTCCCAGTAACATCCAGAAGCAGCTTTTGATTTCGTGACATCAACTGCTCTTTCATCGCTTGATGATGCTGCGTTCCCTTCCTTAAAAAGCAACAATTCCATAGAGCAAAATATAGACATTTAAACATTAATTGTAAAGAACACATGCAGAAGTTTATGTGTCTTCGATGCAAATACTTTTCCCTCTTCTTGCCTTTTCTCCCCTTCTTGCTTTATTGCTTTGTTTTTAAGATGCGACCAAAGAGAGGACGGCGGCCAAGGAAAGTGCGTCGCAGGGAAAAAGGAACAAGGGCACCAAGACCAAGAAGGAGAAACTCATCGAAGAGGTATATAAAAACATTAACATATCGATGGACAGGGTCTGTTGTTAGATAGGAAAACTACAGGTAGAATACAAATGTTCATGTTTCATGTACAGTATTTAGGAGTAAATGTTATTTATTCATTCTTTCATTACAAAAAACTAAAAATAAAAAAAAATAAAAAATGTGCCTGACATTTTTTAAAACTAATACACCTCAAACGGAGCACGATGTTCTGTTAATTTAAACAAGACGCAAACGACGATTTTTAAATTCTTTAAAAACAAATAAAGCTCAAAGTAAAAAAGTAAAAAAAAAATTTTAAAAATGCAACAACAACATTTTCTGTGTTACATTTTTATGCAGAGTTGATCTGTTCTCAGTTCCAACCATTCCACGTCATCCTTTGCCTGTTGGTAAGTTTGTTTGGGTAAAGGTTCAGCAGCATTTAAGATTTCCAACCCCAACTACAGGAAATAACATATTTAGGAAGTGTAAACTCATTTATTACATCTGCTTTATATTTTTCGTAAATGAAACATACGATTCGCGATCTTCAGATCTTTGCGATCAAATTTGCAATCAAGCAATAAATCATTTCTAACAGTACCTTCCATCAATACTCTCTCTTACGATCTCTGCAAGCAGCATCCTCTCAGTTCTGGAGAAACCTACCAAAATGTATCAAACAAGCGGACTCTACCAACAAATTCAAGTGTAAAAACGTATTTGTTCATCCAATAGTGACTAATTTCTCTCTAGCCAATATTCTGATGCATCATAACTGAAACTACTCTCTACCTGTAGACCACTCTTATTTTAATTTCAGCGCATAGAGGCCCTGTGGTGATAAGCGCTTAATAATCATTTAGTCATAACCATGCATAGGTGTATACAAGGGGGACAGCCCATTATAATTTTGAAACTAGCAATATAATTTGGGCAATTGTCATCTCATATTCGGGCAGTAAGATGGTCTCTGTGAATTTTTGTTTCATAGTGATCTAAGATACTTCGATGACGAAATTACATTAAAATCCTATTCATGAATACACAATGCGCAAAGTGTGTCTTCAAAATATCAAGTATCTAATTCTTTGCCCCTTCCACTCCGCTTGCTCACAAAAATGCATAAACTGGAAAATCATTCGCGAAAGAGATGATAGTCCCAGGTGACTTTGTGTTTGTAGGCCTTCGCCAGTATAATTTTTTTCTATCAGAACTTAGATTGCCTGATCAAGATTAATAACATTGCTAGGGATCCATATAAATTATCTATATTTGCTCACTGTTCATTAGATATTTGATATTTGTCTTGAATCTTTGATTAATGAAGGGTCTTATCCTAGCCAACCAACTACACCAATCATCCAAGAAGAATACGGCTATATCGTACCAAAACACACCTCGCCAACTCTTACTGGCGTCCATCAACGAAGCCAAGACGACCTGCCGAATAACGCAATTGAAGAGAAGTGTATTCGTCTTGAGAAGTACAGCATTGAAGTACGGATTCCACCAGAAGAAGCGGACAGTGCAGGAGATATCACTGTAGAAGCATTAACATCCGCTCCGTCTGACCTGATGTTGAACAAGGAGGAAGTCATCATCTCAGTCGGACTGAAAATGTGTCCTTCGGGTCAAAAGTTCAGCGCCCCTGTAAAGATCAACATGGCTCACTGTGCCTTCTTCACAAAACCAGAAAGGGCTTCCATTGTGCTCTATACTCGCAAGAATAGTAAGAAACATACTCAGTTCCTCTAAACCTGTTAACTTATTACGTTTTATTTAAAAACAGGGTAGTCTTTTCAGAGCCTATAGGCCTGCTTTAAAAAAAGAGCCCTGTAACATCATACATCATACAGATATCGACTGGTAGGGTCTTTAATATGACATTCTTTTGACCGCCGAATGGTGTTATATTTTCCGTTGTCTAAGACCCAGCGAATCCACAGTATTAATCAGGATGAGCTCTAAAGCAACATTTGCAATGCAAAAGTCATGAAACTTCACAGCTAATCTGAGCCAATGCGCAAAATTTGGCTGTTTGCCATACGCGCTGCGTCGTCCGGTCCTGCGTCCAGCTGCAGGTCTGAGCTACCGAAGCATTTTCTGCTGCTAGTGAGAAACTCGAGAGAAGTTAAATCTAAACTTCCTGTTCCGATAAGATCTTGCATACACTGTATCGAAGATGTTATGTTTCAACTGAAGTCAAATGGTTGTTTTTAGGTTTCTTGGCCAAGCTTTGAATGAAGTCAATACCCAAAGTCTCCTTTTGTTTGTTTCAAAGACGTTGAATTTATACTTAACATTTTTAAATGTTGTCTTTTTGGCCAGTGATGAATACACTTTACATTGCATTGCCAATAGGTTCAGATAGCTACATGGCAATTCCTTCTACCACGGATGGAATCCCACGATGCGTAGTTAGACAACACGACCTTGATCTCTACATCGATCACTTCTCTGAATGGTGGATTATCGCCTACATCACGAGGGTATTCGTTGGCAAGCGTGTAATCTACACGCCATACGTCCCAGTATCAACCCCTAGGAGAGCCAGACATCTTTTGCACCTTTGCATGCGGGATGAGAATAATAAACAAACTGAGGTGATATTTCATTGTGCTATTTGTTCATGAATAATGATGATAATGATGGTGACGATAATAATACTAATGATAAGAATGATGATAATGAAATTAATACTCATAATCAAAGCAATGATATTGATGATAATGATGATGATAAAAATATCAACAATGATAATAATCATAATAATTTCATTAATAATAATTATAATGTTAATAATAATATGATGATGATACTGCGCTCTTGCTTCCCCAGGGTATAGCCTCATCAGTCGTAATACTGTTCTTTCTGAGTGCCCTGTAATCTAATAGGAAAGATAAAGTTGAGTCTGGTCATGCGATTGCATTGTGAGAGAAACTGTCTCAAAGCAACTGGCAAAGGTTGATCGTGTATACACAAGAATTGGTGTACACTGTGAGGTTTTGGAATCGTCAGAATGATACGAAATTGACTCAATCTCGCTGAGAAGAAGTTGCTCTGCACACATGCCTCATGAATGTTCATCCCGAACACCTCAGCTATTTCTCGTAATATTTTGAATATGAGGGCAATTGAAAAGTAGTTCTTTTAGGGGACATTTGTACTATGATCTTTTTCCAAACTGACATGAAAAGAATGAGGAAGCTCATGCGGATACCGGTGCTATGGGCGGATCCAGGATTTCGTATAAGGGGGGGGGGGCACACAAATGCAGGATTGTCAACTTTGGGAAACTGCTTGGAGGGAGACCCATATTTTTTTGTGGTTTCGCCAGCCCTCCAAAAGTCGCTCAGTGGGGGGGGGGGGGGGGGGGGGGGTTATGGAGTCCAGTTCCCCTCCATAATTCTCTGACAAGCAAAAAAAAAAAAAAAAAGGTTTTCTGGTCGAAAAGGGGGGGGGGCACAATCGCAAATAGGAGGGGCACAATGCATTGTTTTCCCTTAAAAGGGGGGGGGGGGCACGGGCCGGGATTGATGATGATGATGGCTTCTTGTATAGTCAGACCCAACTCTGGAAAACCGAGGACAGGTATATACTCCGAAAACGGCGTATGGAGGAAGATAAATATATAGAGCCCTCATCGTTCATTGCGAGACATTATCTTCAATAGGCATGTGGAAAATCGTGCAATGTCGACCTGCTGTTGATAATATATTGTTCAAAAATAATGCTGCGGATATATTTATTTCCAATGTTTGTCATTTGAAAGTCATTTCATATGACGAATCATTCAACGATTTTGAAGATAATTGACACGCAGCATTATTTTAAAAAATATGTATATCGTTGGCTGGTTGACTTTGCAAGATTTTCCCCATGCTTTTTGTACACACTATCTCGCCCTGAACGATAAGGGGCTCTATATTCCTACGCCGTTTTCGGAGTATATACCTGTGCTCGGTTTACCGAAGTTGGGTCTGACTATACAAGAAGCCATCATCATCATCATCATCATCATCATTATTTTCCACCTTTACCATGTTTACCAGAACTCAACCTTCTTTTTAAGTGTCATGCTTTAGGCGATATTTTATTTGATCATTCTTGAAAACATTTTTTTTTACATCACTGTATTGCATTAGTTCGACAAAAAGAAGCGACTGTCAAATTCCAATAGTGTCATAGTTTTCTCGTTCACAGTACACATAAGCTCTCTCAAACTGTAAATGTGAGGAGGAGATCTTGTTAATGCCCACACTTCATGCGTGTTTAGGTGTTATTCCATTAATTTCTGTTATGAAGGTCAAGTGAGTCATTTTTTTCTTAAAGGAGCGCAGTGAAAACTTATATCTTGAATGAAATAACTGATTGGCTGATTTGTTTTTCTATTTTCTAAAATTGGCAATTGGTCAAACAGGGTGTGTCTGGATACAAGGTGCCCTTTCGTGCCGAGCAGTTCTTCGTTAAGTGGCGCCATGGTGATGTTAACGTTAGTTTGCTTGAGGGAGAGAATGTGTTAGAAGTCCGGGTAGGTCAATAATCTGTGTCATAATTTTATCAAATATGGTGTAACAAAGCATAACAAGGCCCTCTTGCATAAAAAGTAAAACGCAACTCAAAAAAAATTAAACGCAAGTCCAAAATACGCGATCCTGATTGGATGAAAATCAAGTTGCGTTTAATTTCTTGAGTTGCGGTTAATCGCATCTTTTTTATGCAAGAGGGCCCAGGTCTTTTGCATGGCGTTCCCTATACACAGATCTGGGATTTCAAAACGATTTTAGTTACATGATCAACAAATTACATGACTATGCATATATAAGTAAATATATATATATATATATATATATATATATATATATATATATGACTCATGAAACAAAATAATCTTTTTACTGCAGCTTTTTAGACTAAGTCGCAGTCTATTTAATTGTTTAATTAATTATTTTCCATTTCCTTAAAGTCGATTCTGCCTCAGGATAAAGATTTTTTTTTTTTGCAATTGACTGAAGTAATATCATACGCTAACGTATTTTCAGTGTGTGTTGCTCATTTCATATGTAGTTTTACGCTTGATTGGCATGTTTTATCTTGGCTTTAAAACTTATATGAACATATATATTGGATTTGATTTTGCTGGCTATATATGAGAGCAAATTTTACCCCCCTTATATTTCTAACATGCCCCCCCCCCCCAGTTTAAAAAATGCAGAAATCTTGGAGAGACGGTTTGGGAAATGTGAGCCCCCCCCCCCACCCCTCTCACCCCTCTCACTATCCTGGGGGCCCTAATTGGCTTGATCACATTATTTTCATGGGGGAAAAATAAAGATTTTGAAAATGAAGACAGGTTCCTTTATAAGTGGGTTTTTAAAATTATTTCCTTTGGAGAACCTGGAAGAAAAAATGTTCCATTACTTGACGGACCACACGGAGTCGTTTGTTCTTGAATCTGAGAAGATGAAGGAAGATCGAGTCTTCATGAAATATCGTTTGAAGCAAAGCATAAAGATGGACATCATCTTTCCAATCGATCTAGAAGGTAAATGACTATATTTAAAGAGAAACTGACCTTTATGGCAAGCTGTAGTATAGGAAAGCAAATCAATAACAGAAGCACATTAGTAAAAGTTTTAACGAAATCGATCAAGTTCTCAAATCTATGCGAATCTACAATTGTCAGTTTGGTGATTCAATTGTGACATATGTACGTAAACTCTCCCGTACGTTGTACATTAAAATATTAATTTCCGGTTTTCTTAAAAGCTCCTTATGTATCCCTCGGGGCAGTAATATATTATATATATATATATATATATATATATATATATATATATATATATACAGTGATTATTTCCTACGTTAGGGGGAATCCTATCAATGCGGTTTATTCCGTCACAATAGAAATTCGACGTTACGGCGAAAGCAACCGTGCGTTAAGGCGAATGATAACAATAGGCTGAGATAAAAGGATTCCCCTAAACGCCGGAATAAGAGTTATGTATATATATATATATATATATATATATATGTGAGAAATCAATTGAATTGAATGAGAGAAATAATTTGCGTAGCTAAATTCATTGTTCCTCCTTACTGACTTCCTTTTTGTGGAAATAACTGCAGGGTTTGCAAAAACTGTCTCCGCCGGGAGTCGAACCCGGGTCTTTGGCACTGTACGCCAAACGCCTTAACCACTAGACCACGGAGGCGGGTTGAGTGGTATTCGGCTACACCAGGTACAAACACCGACAGGCAGCCCTTGCAACCCTTCGCAGTTAATTTATTCCTTTTCTTTGAGGGACAGGGGAGTACTGAACAATGACTCTATAGTCATCTCATATATTACTTCTTAATCAAGACTTTATTGTAGCTGCTTACAACTTCAATCAATACTGGAACATTCCAGGAGGTTCACAACTGAATACAACTCAAACTAACTCATTTCACGAACTCCCCTACCCATCCTAAAACAGAGGTGCTTATATCACTGCTCCTAAATGATGTATATTGTTTTTATTTTTAATCACAGCTTATGCTGGTCTCTCTATATAACACTCCATTCTGATAACCCATTAGGCTTGACCCATAGTGGTTCATACCCAAGTTCATATGTCACTATATACCGTGTTTACACATTGATCCGGCTCGCGGGTTCGACTCGACTCTCGTGTCGAACCCGTCTCAAGCTCCCACGGGAGGAAAACTATGATCGCGTTTATACATGTATTGAAATGGCGAGTTCGACCCGGCTTGCGGATCACAGACGGGAGTAGCATAACGTCACAAACGTGGTTGATTGGCAAGCTTTCACAAGCTTTTTTACTTTTCCTTTTTTTGATTTTCTCTTATTATTTCTTTGTTTTTCCTTCTTTCGTTTTCTCTCTTCTCTGTTTGCTTTTGTATTTCTTTGTTTCCTCTTATAATTCCTAATGGATTTCTTTGTTTTTCCTTCTTTCATCTTCTCTCTTTATATTTGTTTATGTATTTCTTTGTTTCCTCTTATAATTCCTAATGAATTTCTTTGTTTTTCCTTCTTTCATCTTTTCTCTTCTATATTTTTTAATGTATTTTTTTTGTTTCCTCATATTATTCCTAATTAATTTCTTTGTTCAATCTTGAGTCTTAATGATTTTTTTGTTTTTTTCTTTTTTCATCTTCTCTCTTCTATTTTTTGTATGTATTTCTTTGTTTCCCCTTATAATTCCTTATGAATTTCTGTTTTTCCTTCTTTCATTTTTTCTCTTCTATATTTGTTTATGTATTTCTATTTTTCCCCTTATAATTCCTAATGAATTTTTTTGTTTCTCCTTCTTTCATCTTTTCTCTTCTATATTATGTATTTCTTTGTTTCCTCTTATTTTTCCTAATGAATTTCTTTGTTTTTCCTTCTTTCATCTTCTCTCTTCTATATTTGTTTATGTATTTCTTTGTTTCCTCTTATAATTCCAAATGTATTTCTTTGTTTTTCCTTCTTTCATCTTCTCTCTTTATATTTGTTTATGTATTTCTTTGTTTCCTCTTATAATTTCTCATGTATTTCTTTGTTTTTCCTTCTTTCAACTTCTCTCTTCTATATTTGTTTATGTATTTCTATGTTTCCCCTTATAATTCCTAATGTATTTCTTTGTTTTTCCTTCTTTCAACTTCTCTCTTCTATATTTGTTTATGTATTTCTATGTTTCCCCTTATAATTCCTAATGAATTTCTTTGTTTTTCCTTCTTTCATCTTTTCTCTTCTATATTATGTATTTCTTTGTTTCCTCTTATAATTCCTAATGAATTTCTTTGTTTTTCCTTCTTTCATCTTCTCTCTTCTATATTTGTTTATGTATTTCTTTGTTTCCTCTTATAATTCCAAATGTATTTCTTTGTTTTTCCTTCTTTCATCTTCTCTCTTTATATTTGTTTATGTATTTCTTTGTTTCCTCTTATAATTCCTAATGTATTTCTTTGTTTTTCCTTCTTTCAACTTCTCTCTTCTATATTTGTATATGTATTTCTTTGTTTCCCCTCATAATTCCTAATGAATTTCTTTGTTTTTCCTTCTTTCATCTTTTCTCTTCTATATTATGTATTTCTTTGTTTCCTCTTATTTTTCCTATTGAATTTCTTTGTTTTTCCTTCTTTCATCTTCTCTCTTCTATATTTGTTTATGTATTTCTTTGTTTCCTCTTATTTTTCCTAATGAATTTCTTTGTTTTTCCTTCTTTCATCTTCTCTCTTCTATATTTGTTTATGTATTTCTTTGTTTCCTCTTATAATTCCAAATGTATTTCTTTGTTTTTCCTTCTTTCATCTTCTCTCTTTATATTTGTTTATGTATTTCTTTGTTTCCTCTTATAATTCCTAATGTATTTCTTTGTTTTTCCTTCTTTCAACTTCTCTCTTCTATATTTGTTTATGTATTTCTTTGTTTCCTCTTATAATTCCTAATGAATTTCTTTGTTTTTCCTTCTTTCATCTTTTCTCTTCTATATTTGTTAAAGTATTTTTTTTGTTTCCTCATATTATTCCTAATGAATTTTTTTGTTTTTCTATCTTTCATCTTCTCTCTTCTATTTTTGTCTCATGTATTTCTATGTTTAATCTTAATTCTTAATGAATCTCATTGTTTTTCATTCTCTCTTCTTCCATTCTTATGTTTTTCTTCTTTTCTTTTTGTTTTCCCTTTCATACATTGCCGTGTTCGAGACGGCTTTCTGTTTATACATCAAAAAAAAAAAAAAAAAAAAAAAAAAAATAGCCGGGTCTGATACGTTTCTCAGATCGAAACCTACTATTCTGGCGGAGCTAAAAAGGCGTGTTCGACTGGAGTCTCGGATCACACTGATCGCGTTTATACATCATAAAATTGCCGTGTTCGACATGAGTCTCGTGTCGAACCCGCGAGTCGGATCAATGTGTAAACGCGGTAATAATGACCCACTCTGTACTAAGACTAACCAGCTGCTTGTCAGCCTGTGTGTATAAAGCTAGAGCTGTGAATAAATCATAAAATGTATGCCCAAGTATATAGGAGGGCAGAAATGCCTAACTCTATGAGTTAGAGCGTAACACTTTTCCCCCCTTTGAAAAAAATTGTATTGCCCTCAATACAAATGTAAGATTTAGTGAAACCGTAAAGAGAAAAAAAGATGAAATTTATATAATAATTGAAATACAAATTATAAGAAAAATTAAGGCAAAAGTACCAGGGGAAAGAATATATATAAATATAAGCACAACCTATTAAAGAACTACGAAGTGATTAATGAACTCTATACTTATCTAACATGACAATACAGGACATAATATACCTCTACACTCTAGAGTCTAATCTACCACATTTGGACGCAACTATAGTAGAAACAATATAAAACATAAATTATCAGACAGTATGCCTAACACTATACTTAACGTCACATGCAATACATCATAAAAATGCAACAAAATTGTAAACTGAAATCTGAAACATGACTATAGACCTTGATCAATTTCAAAACAGTAAGAAATGGGTTGTCTAGAAACTGGTGAGGTTTATATGTCACCTGAGGGAGAATGTGGTTGTTATGCAAAGCCCTTAGTTACAAAGGAAATAGTGGATGTCTTCTTAATGTGAATTTTCTAGTATCATCTAGTTTTAAAACGAATTTTCCTAAACCTGTCTGCAATTCCCGGCGGAGACATTTTTTCAACCTTTGCAAAAATTCAAAAAGGGAGGACAGCTCTGGGGAACTTTGATTTAAGCTACGCAACCATATTCTCTCATTTTCATTTCTCAAAATTATAATTATTTCCAGGAGAGTTGCCAAAGCTGTTGTATATGTTATTTCCTTACAACTATATATATATATATATATATATATATATATATATATATATATACTGCCCCGAGGGATACATACGGAGCTTTTAAGAAAACCGGAAATTAATGATATTTTAATGTACAGCGTACGGGAGAGTTAACGTGCATACGTCACAATTGAATCACCAAATTGACAATATTAGATTCGCATAGATTAGAGAACTCACGTTTCAAACATACCTTTCAACAAGAAGCCTTTTTTTTAAGTAGTGGGGGGGGGGGGGAGCATTTGTCAAAACACGGAGGAAACGGGCCACCAACCAGTACTTTTGGAGGTAAAACACTGCTCGACTAAGGAATATATATATATATATATACATATATATATTATAAACTGGTCGGCTATTTGTGATTGGGCTGACTAGCAGTGCACTTGATAGTTTTTGTATCTTTTAGAAAGAAAGGGGTGTTTATGTTTATAATTTATAAATTGTTTGTTGTAGTTGGTTTTTCTTGTTTAGTTTGTCATTGTTTGTTTTTTGTTTGGAGGGGGGGGGGGTATTAGGGCATTCACTGGGCTTCATTGACTCTTTCAACAATGCCCATCCTTGGCCATGTTCATATAAATAGTTGCGATTATTTGCAAATAATTTGCAATTAATATCAATCGCAACTCTGTACTAAAAAAGAGATAGGAGTTGCGATTGATATCAAGTTACGATTGATTTGAATCAATCGCAACTCTTTACAAGACTGGGCCCACATGTGTAAATCCCCATTTTTTCCAACCCGATGTGGCATATACTGAATTTCTTGACTTCATGCCTAACTTTTTTCTTGCTGTTGGAAAGCAGTAGGGGAAGGAACCCCCTGCGCAACGGTCTTTCACCCGCCGCTGGGCAGGGGGACATGCCCCCACATGTTTTCGCAGACGGGGGCGCAATATCAAGTTTTCCTCATGTTTTGAATATCGGGAATAGTTCTTATATCGACTCTCCCCCTTTTGCCTGCTTAATTTATGTCCTGAATGATTTTAATTTCCTTTTCATTTTGCAAGTTCACTCCGACGAAAAAAAAGTTATAATAAAAGGGGTTTTAAGGTTATACCATTGCTATATGTATTGCTTAGTATTTTTTTATTTTTTCCCCATCATGTATCTTTTCATTTAATTTTCTTCATTTACGGCCCAGAATCAGAATGAAATGCATCTAAAGTGTCATTATCGGAAAATGGTAAAACAAAACAACAACAACAAAAAACAAACAAACAAACAAACAAACAAAACAAAACAAAACAAAACAAAAAATAAATAAAAAGCTCTCCGGACTGTATCAGTTTCTTGATTTGTGTTGATTCCGTTTGTATTTTGTCAAGATTTAGGAATTATTATTGAAAAAAAAAAGTATACATGTGCGAACTTATTTCTCAGGAAACCTGTCTAGTACTGGGAATATTCAATGCGAATTTTCGAGATTACTGATTACGGGGAGGGTGCGGGAAGGAGGGGGGGGGGGGGCTATCGTCTTTTTCCCTAGGCGCTTTTCCCTTTTCCCCTTCCTTTTCTCCCCTTTTCTCTTTTTCTTTATTCATATCTTAATTGGGGCGGCAAAGTGCCCCCGTGCCCCACCGCCCCCCCCTCCCTTGTACGCAACTGGTTCTACGTCCTCAGGATGTTTTTATTCATGTATTTAATGAAACTGTTTCCATCACTTTTAGATACATCTTACGCTGTAACAGGCAATGACCAAAAAAAAAAAAAAAAAAATGATTACCGCATATATATATTTTTTTCAAAATACAATTAAAATAATTACATTCTATTATACAGGAGAAGTTATGACTCAGACGTCATCTGCCATGGAGGCACTGCAGATTTCTCCGGATGGTGTAACTGAACTTCTAAGGTAATGAAGAAATATATCTTATCTGTTACTGTTGCAGCGTGCACGTGTGTGCGAGGCTGTAGGGTAGGTGTATGTGTCAGGAGCGTTTTCCAAAGTTAGGGGGCACAAGCAAAAAGAGGCACCTTCAAAGGGGAAAACTGGCGGAAAATACCATTTTTATACATTAGTATACCCCTACATTATGGTTAATAAACTGTCAAGGATTTTGACACATTACTAATACTATCTTAACATGGTTCTAGATAAAACTACTTTGCAATTGTGTGTAATGAATGGTCTGATTATTCATTTGCGAGCGGGTAAAGCGAGATTTTAAGAATTTCATTCTAACGCCCACGGCTGTTGCATTATTTACAGCGATAAAATAAAAATTGCAACCGCAAATTCATTTTAGGGCCATTTTATGTCATTTATCATTATTTTTATATGTTAACTCTGTCGATTTTCTTATCATTGTCTCGGTAGTGAGCCTAATATCAGTGGATTTGTGAGGTTATTGCGAATGATCAGATTTTAGTTGAGAAAATAACCCAACTTGATGCGGTTTTAAATACAGTCTCATCATTATTAGAAAAATGGATAGTACTTGAAGGTTACACCCATAATGCCAAAATACTTGGTGTGATTTTCCTAATATGACTGAAGACACACTTTATAAATGCCAGCGAGCGTGGCTTGAAGACACACTTTACAAAAGCGAAAAAATACAAAATCAAAATTGTCCTCAGTTCCTTTAATTTAGGGGCACTTCTTATTCTTGTATAATTTTGGGTATTGTGCCCCTCATGCCTCCTGCCCCACTGCCTCACATTGTGCTGATATCTATACGGTAGTCTTTTACTAGAACTATGAAGCCTCTCTGATTCTTTGGAGCTTGGTATATGGTTCTTTTGTGGACTTTAGGGCACATTTTGTAAGCGACATCAGGGTATATAGGTAAAATGGGCACTTATCAGAAGGGACAATAATACTATTACAAAGGAAAAGGGTCACTGGTCAGAAGTTAAAGAGGTCACTTAAAAGGGGGCACTTATCAGAGGTGAAAGGGCACATATCAGAAGGGAAAACTGCAGTATTCGAAATGAAAATGGGTACTATAATCAGACGAAAACAATAGCACTTATCATATTTCGAAAGAGGCACTTATCTGAGCTTAAAATGGGCACTTATCAGAAGGTGAAAAGAGCGCATTTTATAAAGAAAGGGGGGCACTTATGCAAAGAATAAAGGACAATAATCAGACATGAAAAAGGGCACTTTATAGAAGGAAAAATTGCACTATGAGAACGGAAAATAGGCACTAAACTGATGAAAACAGAGGCACACGTCAGATTTCGAAAGGGGCACTAATGTCTAAGGTTAACCTGAGTAGTTATGAGAATGTGAAAAGGGCACTCACTAAGGAGCATTATACGAAGAAAGAGGGGCACTTATCAGCTACATAAAGGGGCAATTTTGCGGTACTTGAAAAAGTGTGTGGGGTGCACAGTGCCCCCCCCCCCCCCTGGAGCGCTACCTCGGCTATGTGTGTGTTGGCTATTGCTTGATATCCAAGGTATGATAAAATAATTGATTGCTGGTTATTTTTATTGCGTTTTGTTCGTTTGTGGATAAGGATGTAAAAGGTGCGTATGTGTGGCTAAGGGTGCAAGTGTGTGTGTGTGTGTGTGGCTGAGGGTGCCAGGGTGTGTATGTGGGTCGGTGTGACTGAGGGAATAAGGGGGCCTTTGGACGATGGTATCAGGGTCCTGTGTGAGTGAGGGTCTTATTGAGCTTGTGTGTACTGTCCTTTAAACGATCCAAAAAATTGTCCATTATTGTTGTGGTGGCGGTAAAGTTTGCAAGGTATGAGTGTGCATGTGAAATGAAATGAAATTTCGCGTATTTAAAAACCTTATACATGTTTCTAATTCCTAATAAAGCATGTTCAAAATGTAGAAGATGTTTTTTCTTCGGCATAATCATTTAAAGCTCTTGATAGTTCATTAGTTAATTGCTGCCTTGCTTCACTCTCAGTCCGGCAGATTCCTCGGAAGTAACGGATGTACACTTGAGTA
Source organism: Heliocidaris tuberculata (assembly GCA_025618425.1). Lineage (NCBI taxonomy): Eukaryota > Metazoa > Echinodermata > Echinoidea > Camarodonta > Echinometridae > Heliocidaris > Heliocidaris tuberculata. Next base: position 32,864,885 of record CM046842.1, on the reverse strand, counting down.
GACTTTCGAGGCAACTCCTTCCGAGTCATTTCAGCGCTCTATACGTTGCCCTTGAGATTTCAGCTGCCATTGCAGAAGGCGTCAAAGCTGAGACAATGAACAACTACCCTGAAATGTACATGAAGCTTTTGCAGCAATGGAAGGCCTTGTCTGACAGGACCGTAGCGGATTTGGACAAAGTTCTTGTACAAGCTCAGGCTGGTGGCCTAAGGTCAAAGTACAAGCTGGAACCAAAGTAGAGAATAAAGGTGACAGAAGGCCGGCGAGACTCACATGTCGGTATCGTGAATCTCCTGACAACTTTTCTTAGGATTCTTTAGACTCACATTGTCGGAATATTGGGCGGTCGGTCTCTTTGGCTACCGTTCACATGGGCTGTAGCCTACAGATGTATAGTTTAATAATGCTACTGCATTATTTGCACAGGTCTCAGAAATTTAGTCGAATTACTTTTGCATATAAATGAATTATCAAGTCTGCAAATTGTATTATAATGTACGATGTAATACAAGGGCCGCTCATATGAGTTATTATTTGATGTGATCAGCATCATTTAGAATGATTCCATAAGTGAAGTATAGTATGATGTTTTGTGGAATATTGGTAGATTGACAGTATTGTTGATATCTGCATATGTATTCATCTTACTCCAATGTTTGTTTCTTGTATTTCATTTTATTTTACAAAGTTAAGGTGATATGAATGAAAGCTTTATAACATAATACTCGAAACACGTCACGAAATTTGGTACATTGCAGTATTTATCTTTTATTGCATTTCACTGTTTATAGCGTACTATAAATTCATCTAGAAATTAAAAATCTCGTGATTAGTATCAACAATATTACATGATCAGAGTGCACCAGTCAGATTCTTTTGGCCGAATTACCGTTGCCAAAAATGAATGTAAATTTTATTGTAATATATCGTGTGGAACAATGACCAACTATGTAGGTTATTATCAATTATTACCTATACAAGGCATTTTAGCTGCAAAATAAAAGCCGTATTTTGCATTCTACTCAGAATCCGTTACCGGAGGGGGCAATATATTCCCTATTGCCCTCTTCCGGGTTTTCCCCACAAACCATTGTACTAAACAAAAGGGCAAAATTTTGCCATATTATTTGTGGGGTCCGCTCGCTAGTCATAAGGACCGCTATTCATAATAATACATAAGGTCGCTATTCGTAAGGGTCATTATTCATAAGGACCGCCATTCATAATAAGAGATAAGGGTTTTATGACTAGCGAGGTTACCCCTTATTTATATCAAAGTGCATATTGTGTTAAGTGTACAAAGGTGCGCGGTAACAATTTACGTCACAATTGCTTGGCCCAGATTACATATCTGTATGAATTAATCAGAGGGACTGACATGCAAACAGACTTGTTTCAATTGCTACGAAATAGGCATATACATGATACATGTATAAATAATGATGATAATAATTATTGGCTGGCTCTACTTTCGGTGAAGATTGAAAATATAGCCCTTAAAGGAACCATATTGCCCTCGTCTTCGACTCGGGGCAATATGATTCTGTTGCGGGAAATATATTCTGATATCCCCCTCAAGGCCATCCAATATTATACAAAATGTTGTATCCGTCATGAAAAGAATCTTCGCAATTGATTGGTCCAATGCACGTCATGTGACAAAATACAATTCCCACTAGCCTCATGCAAATGAGCAAATTGCCATGGAGAGTAACATTTGACGTCACGATCCGTTAATAGTAGTACTATTCACGGATACTATACGGCGTATGACATCACACACTAAAAAGTACGTAATACATTGTGACGACTTTCATTTGCGTGTATTTGTTGTTTTAAGCACCGGCACGTGATGATGTCTCTGGTTCGAGTCTCTGGTTAAACTATGGTAGCCTCGGTGACGTGAAGACAATCCTCATGAAAATAGTCTTGGTTCACGTCACCTCGGTATTTCTATATAAATATTTCAGAGATGTAGTGGATTAGGATAATATACAGGATTATTGTACATATGTTACTATCTTTAAAATGTTTAAGTAAAATGTGCGGGGAAAAAAAGAGGAACGCAACAAAGGAAGCGTTTAACAATGCTATTGCATTATCTGCACAGGTCTCAGAAATTTATTCGAATGACTTTTGCATATAAATGAATTATCAATTCTGCAAATTGTATTATAATGTACGATGTAATACAAGGACCGCTTATATGAGTTATTATTTGATGTGATCAACATCACTATCCTCATGCAAATGAGCAAATTGCCATGGAGAGTAACATCTGACGTCACGATCCGTTAATAGTAGTACTATTCACGGATACTATATACGGCGTATGATATCACACACTAAAAGTACGTAATACATTGTGACGACATTCATTTGCGTGTATTTGTTGTTTCACGCACCGGCACGTGATGATGTCTCTGGTTCGAGTCTCTGGTTAAACTATGGTACCCTCGGTGACGTGAAGACGATCCTCATGAAAATAGTCTTGGTTCACGTCACCTCGGGGACCGTATTTCCAACGAGACCCTCTCATGACAGTATATATTTGTATATTATTCGCAGCATTTAGAATGATTTCATAATTCAAGTACATGCATGTTTATCGAGTTTTTTGGTGGAAATTTGTAATTTGACATTGTTGTTCATATTTGCTCTATATGCATTCTTTTTAGTACAATGTTGTTGCTTAATATATTGCAATGTTTATCTTTTACTGCATTTCACCGTTAATAGCGTGATATAAATTCATTTAGACATGAAAAATATCTTTACATGACTTCTGAGTAATAGTAGTGACACAACAAAAACAAATTAACCATTTATCGTACTAAGATGCTTTCATTTTTGTATGAAATGAATTGACATACATATGTCCTAAAGGATACCTTACACTGATTGCCATATGGATCTAGACATTATGACATATATTTTCATGTTTTCCATTTACTCCATTATTAGTGCAGATTAATGGATATATATCACGTTATTATGTGTCTGCGATAAGTGAAAGTAATTGAGGTATTAGGTGGTTAACATTGTATTTTACGCAACTTAACATGTTCATAATCTTTATATTGTATAATGAATATCTCGTTTCAAGTGTTTTTCTGTAATTATATGGCTTTTGGTAAGATGATATAAATTTAGTAAGTAAAAGTATTATAAATATTTTGTTCATTGCATCGGAGCAAAACATGATTTGAATCTGCACTTTATGTCTTTGCAACAACATGAAATTATAATATAATTAAAACAAAACAGTACATAATTATAAATGGCGTGTTGTAATTTCAAACGCATATCTCGAAATATTTCTGGGATAATGTATTTGGAAAGTTCTATCCCTTGATATGGGAAATAATGCATTTTGAAAAAAAGAAGAAGAAACTTTGCCCTTTTTAAAAGACTTTTCTTGAGAATATTTATAATTGCATCAAACTTGCAATGTAAATGTTAAAAGTGTGGATATTTCAACATAATTAAAAAAATATATATATATTGGATGCGGAATGTGTAAGTATTTATAATGTACATAAGGTGTGGGTTTATTGCCATTTGGTCCAGTCGTCATAATTTTATGGTCTAATGCCATTCGGTCTAATATCAGTTGTGTTATGTATATATATATATTGTTTTCACTACAGAAGTAGTTCGGTGTTTATCATAAACAAGAAGAAGAGTTCATAATTCAGTGACAGAGGATAATAATGATAATAGATCATAATAAACCTTTCTTATAAATAGCTTATATTATTGATATAAACAGAAAATCCACGAGTTCTTAAAGTAAAAGGTTAAAATAGAAAGCTCAGTAAGGTACAAGGAATAACATCTTAATGATACATATCTGGTACGTGATATAGAATGGCTGTACGAAAATTAGATGACAGAATTTTGCTATTAAAACCGGATCGACAAATTGCACGTTACAGTGAAAATGTTTACTCCATTTTACATCTTAACCCTTTCGAGACAATTGACCACATTTTGTGGTTTGGCTCAATAACTTTTGATTCAGAGTCCTGAAAAATATACCAGATACATGAGTAGAAAGAGCAAAAATTTCTGCACACACTATGTCTATTTTTGTTACATGAACATATTGCGTTTGATCCCAGGAATTTTAAAAAGGAGAAGAAGCTTTAAAATCCTTAAATTGGCAACACATTGAGAGGTTCAAAATCATTGTTTTTTATCGAAATTGGCAACTTTTTCAACTTTTCGACAATTCTTTTAACCATGTATATTGTTTTCAAAGACATTACCCTTTATTACAATCTTGTAGCACTAAAAGAAAAATATTATTGTTGCCAATTTGAAGAACAAAATGTGATCAATTTAGCCCTGTAATAATTCCTGTCCTGAAAGGGTTAAAGGTAATGGAAAGTTTTGGTAAGCCCTGTAAGACTTTTCGTCGGATTTATTGGATGTGTGTTGACAAATAGCAAGACACTAGCGATATCAAGATTCTGTGAAGATTTCACCTTCTAAAATCTAATACTAACAAAATGAGAGGCATAACATAACTCTTATACACTGGGCCAGGCGTAAACTCTCAACAACAGTAGCATGCACTAACGCTGTACACACAAGTGTAAAGTTTTCTCAAATTATATAGGCCTACCATTTTAGATTTAAATTTAAAATACCGACAATTGTAATGAAATTGCAAAGATAGGTACTGTACAAAAAATTAACTTTAAAAAAGAAAGGGGGACGGTATGGAAGAAGGAGGGTAAAATATAAACTTACACTATCAACACATTTTAACAGCAGGAAGACTGTCTACACTGTAAAAAAATTGCAGTTTTTTCATGGATATTTCATGGCAGTAAGGATGCCGGGAATGCCCGTTTTTCCACATTTTTTTTTCTTACCGGAAATCAGCATATGTTTACAACAAAATTATGTAAATATATGCTGATTTCCGGTAAACCAACAAACTTGCTGTTGTTTTACAGGAAAAGACTGTTAAATTGAAATAACGGCAATAACTAGTAATTTCAAGGGCTAAAAAACCTGTAGTTTTACAGTTATTCTTTTACAGTGTAGAAAATATTTCTGTGTTTGTATTTTCCTGCAAATATATTTCAAATTCTCATTTCTCAGAAGTTATTTTCGTTGATCTCTCTCTCTCTCTCTCTCTCCCTTCATGCCTCTCTTTTTTTGTTCATCATAAATTCTAGCTCGATCTGTACGTATATATATATATATATATATATATATATATATATATATATATATAATTTTATGTTTGAGTTGATCACCCATCACTTGCATTCTCTCACTATCCAAGCCATTCTCTCTCCCTACTTTATTATACTTTGTACTGTATATTCTATATTCTCGAGCATTTAATGAACCAAGACTGTAGGCACCATAAAAACATCTAGAGGCTGATATATATGTGCTCCACTTAACCCACATTCAAGTGTATGCAGCTACATTTTGCACGATCTTATGTGATTATAATCGATTTTGTTATGATAAAAGATTTTAGATTAATTAAAGAATTATGACTGAATATGCATTCATTACAACTTTGGCTAATCAACATACATTCAGCTTTTATTCATTTTTTTTTTGCGTTGAGAGATATTAATTTCCATCGATTTTCTTGTATTAAATGAATTTCAAACCACTCAACCTATGATTAAGCTTCTTATAATTTCGTTTTTAAGCAAGAACCATAACTTTACATTATACCCATAATATACACAGCTACCCTGAATAAAGAATAAATAATGAACATAGTAAACACAAGTTAGAACCAAAGTCTATGCTTTATAAACAAAGACTCAATTAAATTCCCCAATCGAAACAAACAAAATTACGTAAATGCAAAGCAAGAGATTTCTATCAATTAGTATTACTTGCCATCATAGAAACTCAATATATTCTAAACTGAAACAAGAGGATACGAAGAAAGTATGAGAGTATTTCCCCAATTTCTCCTTCTTTGCTGGTGTCTGTTTGCATTTTCACTTTCATTTAATTACTTTGATGTAGTCTTTACTGTTTCAAAAATTATTATCTAAACGTTAATGCTCATCATTTTGCCTGTTTCACTTGTTTCTGCACTTTGGTTTCTTTGTCAAATTAGTTTTTAATTGTTAATTGTACAATTGTTACTTTAGAAAATAAAATGATTTGAATTAAAATCTATGAAAATCTGAAATCTGAATCTGAGTGAGGGAGAGAACAAGCGAGAGAAGGGAGAGTGAAAGGGAGGAAGAGGAGAGATGAAGAGAAAGGGAGAGAAAAAAAAGCGAGAGAGAGATAGAGATACAGCAAGAGAGAGGAGGAGCAATTATTAGACCCCAAAATAGGACATAAACTAACAATAGATTATTCAAATAAAAGATAGTGAATAAATAATTATGGTTTTTAATAATAATAATAATAATGATAATGATAATAATGATAATAATAATAATAATAAAATAATGATAATACTAATAATAACAATAATTATAACAGTACTCTCTTGTGTTAATTCCTAGAGCGCTAATCTGCACATAGTATGCTTTTATGAATTGGTCTTAGATATAGAGCGAGCCCGTGTAAAACGTTGTAGCCATGTGTGTATTGTCTGGGTGGCAAAACAAAAGAAGAGTTGCAATCATCGATAATTGGGTTGATTCCTACCATGCTTAGTGCTATGTTAACAAAGGGGAAACAATTTTTTCTAACAAGGTACATAACTAGAGTACTTCACAGTTCACTATAATGTCTATCCATATATGAAGATGCCATAGCAATATAATTGATTCACAATGCGTTCATATACAGCAATGAGTCATTTACTGATTTTTTCTTCTTCAGTAAGCAGTGTCACGTAATATAAATATCTATTGTTATATTATTGATTTCTAAATTTTACTCTTGTGCTGGTTGACACAGGAATAAAAAACGTCTTGAACAAGCGGTATTTCGCAGTTCACTTCTAAATATGCCTTATTTGGCAGATATCCTAACAAAACAACTGATTCCTAATGTTTTCACAGACAGCGAACAGTCATGGAAATGTGATGTTTTTATTTCAACCTGCGTCTTAAGTTCTCGAGATCAAACCTGATCAGTCTTGTTTTGTTTTTCTTTATTTTAAAAGCGAGAACTGTAACAATATGAGGATATTTCTGTGTTGCCCGCTGATGCCTATTTTCAACTGTATCAAACATTCCACGCACAACTTGTACCTTAACGTCGAGATAATAATACGGTGAACTAAATACCTACATCATCAATGCTCCGTGAGAATACCGGGCTAGCACTGCACATCAGTTTTCACAAAATTTCTCCAAATCTGAGCAAGTCCATCCACGTTATCATGAACATGCATAACCATAAATTTCTTGTCCTTCAGGGAGCAGGTGTCAGTAGGCCCCATAGTGTAGTGGAATCCATTGTTGTACACCAGAGGCACCTGTAATTTCTTCATAAGGATACCTACGAAGACATCATCCCTCGAAGACAGCATCGGTGTCCGCAGTGCCTCCTGCAGAACGCGGACTACGAGATCCATGGAAAGCACATAGCCCCCACCGACGCAGTACTGTGGAAAGACCTTGCCGCTGTATTCCTCAGACGCCACATGGTATCTGCTGTTATGGTCTCTATTGCGGTATTCCCTTCCTCCGTCTCCGAGGTAAAGTTCCCGAAGGCCCTTGCCATGGGTGTTCATCTCCTGGAGGAGGTTAACGACGTTTTCCAGATTTACAAAAACGTCGTCATCCCCCTTAAAGAAATACATGGCGTTGCTGCAATGATCCGCTGTCCAGGTTAAACCGAACATATGTTTTAAAGTGAGGTTCTTGAAAGTGTCTCGGAAGTTCCCCTCTAGAAGATCCCGATTCTGCTCGTGCTCTTGGTCTAAGGCTAACCTTAGTGCTAGATCCGAAGGATTGGGTTGTCCGATGAGAAAGAACACCTTGACTTTCTTAGAGAGAGACCTCAATAAGTCATGGCTGGCCCAGGTCCCACGAATTGTATCCCTTGCGTTCTGGCGAGCTGGATGGGATGAAATAAGCGCTGTCATGAACACATCCTGGTTTGCACAGGTGACGTTGGGACTTTCTTTAACAGTTTTCAAGACCGTTTTGAAATATTTGGCGTTGTCGGCTGCTTTTCCCGCATAGATGATATCAAGATCAGGGCTGTCACACTCCTTCATGTACATCCTGTCATGAAGTTGTTCCCAAATTTCAGGGATGTTGTAAAAGTTCTTAGGTGCTAAGGCCGTGAACTTAGCACTCAAGGGACAAGCATCATTCGATTCTAATTGTGTCAGAGAGAATGCGTGACTATGCTGTACTTTCCAGCCATACTCCTCAGCACTAAGTCCTATCAGGGCATCGGCAAAAGGCACCAAAGTTGGCGTTGACCAAGCATACTTGTAGTGTTTCACCGCCAGCACAAAAGGCATGATAATCCCTGCACGCAGAGAACAGTACATGGGGTAAAATTTACGATTCAACACAGCACTTCCTACGTAGTACTCACTTGATGCATCGTGGACAACTCTAGAAGAGTTGGATCGCGCCCCAAGAATAAACTTCGGGTTCTCCTCCTTTTTAAAGGTACGCAACAACCTCGGAAGCTTGTCTAACCACATGAATGTGTTGTCACTTCCTTCGATTACGTAATCTATTCGAGAACAAAAGGCGATGATCCATCTAAGGCCAAGTAAAGACTTCATGGTGGTTGATCGAACAGTGTTGGTGAAATTCCCAACCAAAACATCGCCATGCATCTTTGACTCTTCCGTTAAGAGTTCTACCTCATCTTGGTTAGCCGGACTTCCCATGACAAACCTTAGAAGAACACCGTGTTTCCTACATTCCTCGGGGCTAGCCCACGTCTGTCGAATTTTGTCCCGAAGTGCACCTCTTATTGGGGAAGAATGCACGAGAATGATAACGCGAGATGGACGCAAACCATTTTCATCATTTTCGGCGTCATATAGATGACATTTACTAGAAAACCCGAACAGATCTACTAGCGCTTCGGAAAGATATTTCCTGTGTCTACCCTCATAGCTTACAGCCTTTGCCTCATCAACTCGTCCTTGATTTATAGGCACCATCCAACCGATCTTGTGCCAGAATGCAACCTCTCCTCCAGAACCTTGAAAATTTGTAACAGTCTTGTGATCTCTTATTACCGTTTCGATTAGTACTACCAGTACAATCACAGCTAGTCCTACTCCAATCAACTTTATCACTATCTTCCGCGTGGAACGATTTATCAAGGCCATGGTTAAATCACTGATTGAGTTCGTTATCCGATGAGTTTCAAGTTCCTTTCTGCAAAAAGCAACAGTCTATTATTGGTTATTTTATTGGTTATTCCAGTACTAAAATATGTAATGCCGTGTGTCCACGATATAGGTCTAAATGTTTTTTTCTTCAACAGTTCCGGTTCATTCCCCGTACACAGACGACTAAAAACAATACCCAGTACACATTTTAGTTTGATTTATATTGAGAATGGTAGCATATACATCACCAGACGCGGAAAATTAACAGAGGCACAGTTTTTCTTCTTGAACTAAATGCACAACCGCGTATTGCTACTAATCGCAATACAATGGTTGAAAGTTATGCCTTTCTTGTTTACTTCGGTGCGCAGTACACATAATGCACAGGGCGCCGCAATTACAGAGGCTGCTGGCAATGGGATCTCCTACGCAACCCTTGAGTTTATTTTAGCTCGACAGTATTGCATTTTTGATAAGGTGTTGGATATATCAGTGGGAGTATAGAGCAGGCGAGGGTTATTTTGAATAACAATTGAAATTGGCGAAGGGACTAACAGATGTTTGAACTATTCATTGATTACTTATTTTCCATTTACCGATACTACAAAGAAATCACGATTCATAACTACTTCTGTATGATAATTATAGGGATGAACCCTCTTCCATAACAAAAATCACGTCTTCATTTTAGTCAACGATGACGCATGTTCGATTTCTCTAACTTCAATGAGATCCATGTTAAACCCTTTCGAGACAATTGGCCACATTTTGTAGTTGCTCAATAACTTTTGATTCAGAGCTCTAAAAAAATATACCAGATGCATGAGTAGGAAGAGCAAAAGTTTCTGCACAAACCAAGTCCATTTTTGTTGCATGACCGAATTGCGTTTGATGCCAGGAATTTTAAAAACAAGAATAAGCTTTAAAATCCTGACATTGGCAACACATTGGGAGGTTCAAAATCCTTGGTTTTCATCAAAATTGGCAATTTTTCAACTATTTGACAAAATATCTAGCAATGTATATTGTTTTCAAAGACATTACAGCTTATTAAAACCATGTACCCCTCTTTAGTTTCATATTTCTCTATTCTTTTCATCTTTCGCCCCCTTCTCAATTTAAACATTATATCTTGTTAACTTCCCCTTTTCAATCTCCTTTATGACTGATTTCATTAATATCTCTTGCTCCTTTAAATAATCCATTCTCTCTCTCATTTTTTCTTCTATACATACATTATACATTTTTTTTTTCAAACTTGCTCCCGTCTTTTTGAGGTTCTTCTATATACAATGTAAATACTTTATATGATTTATGAATTGGTATCGAAAAATAAATTAATCTTGAATCTTGAATCACAGCCTTACCAACTCATCTATTCCATCTTCTCCTCTCCCCCCTTCTGCTTTGTATTCAATTCACTATTTCTCCTTTTCTTAGTCCCATGACTGCATATGTAATCCCTTTTTTATTTGCCTCTCTGAATTTCAGCCCCTTACGTTTCTATGCTTCTGTACTTCTCTTTCCCCCTATCTACTTTGCATTCAATTCTCTATTTATCCTTTTCTCGCTCTCATAATTGCTTTTGTAATCTCGCTTTCATTTTGCTCTCTGCATCCCAGTCCCATGATTTTCTATCTTTCCTGACTTCTCTCAATCTCTTTCACTACCCATCATGCACTTAAAATCTATAACCATGCTGATAAAAAAATAGGAAGAAAGAATGAGTGTATAATATATATCATCTGCATTTAATGTGTAATCGTATATAACATAAAATCGTAGACATTATTGAATTCAACATCTGTATCAAGATTATAATTACAAAAAGAAATACAATTACGCAACCTGTATAGCAATACCTCTAACAAAACAAAATAAAGTCTCCGTCGGCGTTTGTTATAATTAGGAAACAGTTAGTTGAAACAAGTGTAATCACAAATGGCTGTTAGCTCACAGACCTATTGTGGATCATTTTACAAACATGCAATATATTATTAGCCTTAGTGAGTTGACCGTGTACTACAGAGAAGTGTCATGTATGTATAGAGATTGCTTTCACTCGTTGGATTATATTCCCATAATGGAATTTGGGAGGAACAAGAATCTTATGATCATAGTTAACCAAAATATTTATTGCAAAGAATAAATGAAAGTATCCCAATAATACATATAAACGATAGTGAAATATGCGCTTCAGGTACCTTTTACATATACCGGGCGTTGTAAAATAATTACATATTTTAGACAGGTATAGTTGAGATCTTATTCGGCATTTCTGATAAGTGGATGTTAAAAATTCAGTGAAAATCTTTCAACATCAACAAAAAATACAGTCTTATACAAAGTTTAACTTTACAATAGAAGAAAAAGTCATTAGTTGACAGACTACGGAATAATATAATATATTTAGTTTCTAATGTACACCCTTAAAGTGACAAAAAGAATTATAAGCAACATGACACGGCATACGAAAATGTTGAAGATATTCAAATAGAACATAATAAGGCTCTTATGTATACAGTAAAATATGTCAATATGTTGGTAGCTAAATTGGTAGAAAACCAGAAAGCAAAGTTGATAGCTGATTCTTCAAAGATGACAATTTTAACATATATTACACAAACTGATAACGTTTGCATATAGACCAAATCCAAACAGCTGGAAATGATATCTGGAGCATAAAATTTACAACAGAAGTTCATTTATGAAAACCTGCACAGGAATGCAATTGTGAGAGTATATTTATGTATATGTATATGATCTTGAATACATGCATAATTTACAATGAAAATCCATAAAGGTATCTTGCATACCTGTAATGCAATGCAATTCCAAAAGTTGGGTAATATATTGAGGAAGAAATATTTTAAATATAAATTTGGCATAAAGCGCGTGTACACCTACTCTTACTAAATTTTAAGCACTGTATTCTGACATAAATACTTTAAATTTACGAGGGAAATTCAAAATACAATTGTTCAAACGTATAGGCCTACATCCAGTTTTAATCTCAATAGTGAGACATGATATCAAAGAAACACATTTCCATTTGACATATATGTTCAAAATGTGCAGATTATCCACACAAATGCAATTCAAATAGGATTATTTTTGATGTAGAATACATGTATACGAAAACATTCAGTAAAGCTCAGTTTATTTGGTCACATCAATCCTAAAATGTCGAAACATTTGTCCGTGACAACTATACATTCCAGATTTATATTCAATTTGTGTTGCATAAAATTTAGCCTATATTACTATGTAAGAAAATGACAATAGATATTATACACTGGAAATGCATAAATATAATAGTGCAGACTTATGCACTGAAATCCACTGAATTGCAATAGATGGATATGCTGTAGGAAAAATACATGTATAATATGAATCCATCATGAAACTGCAGAATTAAGCTCTCTAGTGCTATTTTATAATGTAGAATGAATGAAATGTAAGTTGCAATAAGAACAAATTATAAAATTGTGCACATGTATACGATCAAATGAATTTCAAACAATTGGAAAGGAAATAAACACACGCTATACAATGAAGGTTATCATGAAACTGTGCGGACTTCCATGCACTCGTATGTAGATATACATGAGGTATAAGTATATGCGAATAGGCCAATGACATTGTATAGATCTATGCACTCAAGTGCGATTCCAAAATCTGGATATCATATATATATATATATATACATTATATATACAATGAAAATTTATGCTACAATATTTGTACCTGTGCACTCTCGCGCAATTCCAACTCTTTCATTATGATGTAACATAAACATATTTGTTGTGGGAGTTACTTATTTATAATTCCGCAGACTTACGCACACAAATCTAATCTGGAGAGCCAGCAATTGTATCAAATACAACATCTTTACAGTATTGTTACAATATTCACCATCGTAATGTTCAGAACTATGTACATAAATATCCTGTCAGTACTGTTGTCATATAAAATACATGTAGATACGTAGTTCATGTATATGAAAACATACTATGGAAATGCATCAGGACATCGTGAAACGCATTTGAATTAAAACAATAGACAGGAATTGATTTTTTAAAATCATTTACAAGGAAGACTTGGCATGGTTATGATGTGCAAACGTATCTGGTATTATATAGACCTGTGTACTGGCATGCATTCCTTTTCTGATATACAATTAATCAAATAAAATCTACCGTAAAACAAATTATGAAATAGTAAAGATCTATGTTCTCAAACGGAATTCAACTGTTGGATAAAGGAAAATATATATACAATAGAAGTAGTTCATCTTCATGATCATGAAACAGCATGTGCAGATTATACAATCTTGATCCATGCTATAGTGATACAGAATCAAATAAAGCCAAGTATAACATTCTTATTCCAAGATTGGATACAGAAAAGTATAATCATATGAAATACACATTCATGATAAAAGTGTGCAGATTAATGTACTCTGAAGAAAAAAAAAGTATAATCGTGATATAGGCAAAATTCAACTATGCGATGAAAATTCAGTTCAAACAGTGCAGACTTATGTACACAAATCCAATATGAACCAAAAATATGATATCAAATGAATATATTTAAGTAGACATTAACCAATATAATATGAAGATATATACAAATAAATTTAACCTAGGCCGCTAGATATATTATCAAATAAAGATATTTACTTTTGACATTCACCATTAAAAGTCCAGACTCATACAGACTTATGCACCAGGATAAGTTCTATTCCGATATAGACTCCGTCAAATATAAGATACAAAAGAAACAAACGATGAAACTGTACGGAGCCACGCTCTTAATTCCCACTCCAATAGTTGGAGAAGGTACAAAAATATTATATACAATGCAAAATCATACCATAATGTACAGACTTATGCACTTTCACGCCATTCGGAATATACGACTGAAATCCAAAGTAAAACTGTGCAGACTTTATAATATGCAATAAAAATAAAATATTTACGTTAAACCTTTACCATTTAAACGCACAGACTCATGCACCCGAATACAGTGCCAAAGGTATTATTTTTACACAGAGAGAATACATTTGTATGAAAATATACAACTCGATTGCGATAGTATATCTCGCAGACATACACTTAAATGGGGTTCCATCACGTTCATATGATACGTGCCAAAAAATATTTACAATCAAGATTTTGCATGAACATGTGTTACACTAATGCACTTTAATAAAATTCCAGAAGTTGTATTCCCACATAGCGAAGTTGAAATATACGGGTGAAATTGAAATTCATATTGTACAGATATATGCACTATGAAGCAGTTTCAACAAATGAGAGAAATAAATAATAAAACTATACAGAGCTATGCATTCAAATGGTATTCCAACGGTTGGATAATTGTACATTTATTACTATGGGGATTCATCATCGAATTACTACATATATTTTATGCACTTTAACAGAACCTTGTATTCTGACATAACACAAAACAAAGCTTCGATGGAAAATCAAATAAATTGTGCAGACTTGTGCACTGAAATGCAGTCGAAACAACAAAGCAGGTGGGTTTATTTCTGAAAGGAAAATTACCTATCATACCATCGTGACTTATAAACTGAAATGCGATTCCAACAAGTGTATTGGAACATGTAATGTTATTAGTGAAGATTTGCATGAGCGTGTGTGTAAACCTATGGACTCTTACGATAGTCCAAAAAGTTAGTTTTTAGTGTAACAGAATTCAAATTAAATTTACAGGTTTGCGGTAGCACCATCTAAGAGTTAGTCCTTAAAAGGACTGTTTGTATCTTCTTGAAAATAATTAGTTCTTAAAAGAACTGAAATTCAAATGAAATTCTTTCGGATTAGTTCTGAAAAGAACTCTCTGGAGAAAGAGTTGACACAACGTTTCGATCAGTATGTTCTGATTGTCAACAGATGATTCAACTTAAAAATCAAATAGTGCAGACTTATGCACTCTAATATGACTTCAAGAGTTGATATGATACCCCGAAAATTACAAGTCCAATTTTTTTTATTATGGAATTATGCAGACCTACACGTAGGCTGAATCATACAGTAATTGTGATATAGAACTAGTTAAATATAAAATAAAATAAATTTACATGATGAAACTGTACAAAGCTATGCACTCAAATACATTTCCAACAAATTCATAAAACATAAACATGAAATGTATAAATACATTTAAATAAATTTAAATTTACAATGTAAGTTCATCATTGAATCGTCGAGACTTAGTCTCTCTTCTACAATGCTACTTTTATATGGAATCAGTCAAATATAAAGTACAATATCAATAAATGATGAAACTGTCCAGCATTAGGATATGGTACAAAGGGAATTAATATGAAGAAGGCAAATTCATCATTAAAAAATATGCAGACTTATCAGCGACGTTAATCCAAATGGAACTATGCAGACTTATGCACAAAAATCTAATCTCAACAGCTAGATATGTTTTAAAAGGAAACACATTTACACCCGCACTTTACAATACTATAAATACCCTTATGAAATTCAAACACTGGCATAAGCATGTTTGATCCAGAACGTAGGTATCTATCTTCAGAAAACAACGCGCTATTTGAATATCCTTATATGCACAATATAATTTAGAGTAAAATTACGATCTCATGTACATATGAAATAAAGGTTGTGATATATAAATATTAAATACTTTTCAATTAAGCGGGCACTAGATTGTTTTTAAACAAGCACAAGCTAAAATGAAAGGTAAACCATATAACATCGTTAAC
Source organism: Heliocidaris tuberculata (assembly GCA_025618425.1). Classification (NCBI taxonomy): domain Eukaryota; kingdom Metazoa; phylum Echinodermata; class Echinoidea; order Camarodonta; family Echinometridae; genus Heliocidaris; species Heliocidaris tuberculata. The sequence continues at coordinate 32,848,857 of CM046842.1, read as the reverse complement.
GCTAAATTTTACGGAGACGTTTATTCATTATGTACTAAATAACTGTGGTATAAATCAATACATGCAGCATTAGATGGCTGGAACATCAGTTGATTAAAGTATAAACATATATCTTTGGTCAACAGTTGTTAGTAATGAATTAGGATAAGTAATACATCTACATATTCATGTTAATGTACATTTCACACTGTACATTTTTACATACGATGCTATTTACACAGTATCTACACGTGTGCGTTATATTTGTCTATATTATTAACTGATTACACATATTAAATTCTGACATTATAAATATAAGCTGCGGCAAATATTGCACGGAATATAAAACAAAATTATGACCAACAGAATATCAACAAAAACTATAGCCCTCTGGAAAATGTATGAACATGCATACAAGATTTTTTTAAATTTAATTTTATTTTTTTTACATTGCATTAATGGGTTTCATTGAACATCACTTGGAATGTAGCAACAAAAATACACACGAAAAAAAAGAAAGAAAAAAGAAAAAGAAAAAAAAAATACTTGAAAAAAGTAACAAAAAAGTAGATTTTGATAATGTTGAAACTGGACTGAAAATAAGAATACATCAGAAAGAATATTGGCTTTTTATTGCAGAGGTAAAAATCATATGAAAATCATATTTGTAATGCCTTATCACATGACTTTCTCAAACGACCATGGATATTGAAATACCACGAAACAGAGGAATTGGCATACGTTGATGTTGAGTTGCACTGAGTAAAATTCATGCATGCATGTAAAAAAAAAAAAAATCACCCTAAAATGGTGTATGATCTTGTTTTTTAATTAAAAAAAAAAAATAATGGCACAATGATCAAGCGTTTTGCAACGTAATGATGATGAATTAATATGATTTACAGTCTTAACTGTTATGTTTCTACTGGCATTTATCCGTATACAGGCATTATTTGGGGGCTTTAATTTTATAGACGGATGAAATACGCCACATCGACTAAAGAATGGGGGGGGGGTTTGGGTTCTCATCATCTTGTTTTCACTTTGCCTCCTTTCTTGCCCCCTTCTCTCTCGCTATACATACATGTATATATACATGTATATCACCTTTTAACCCCCCACCCTTAAGGTCCGAGGTGATTCACGTTTCCACATTTGAAGAAGGCGTATGTACTGTATAGTTATATCTGCTGTCTTCTCCTTGATACCTTCAGCAGTGCTGTAATCGATGCCTAGAGCAACGTGAATATCGTAGAAAAGATTTGGTGTTAGACGCTTCGAAAGGTTCAAGATATGAGCATTTGTTACCTATTGTTCATCTGTTGATCTGAAATTTAAGAGGAAAAATCAAAATAGTATCATCCTTAGTGTTATGCAAAAGCGTGACCGGCAACTCTCAAAAGCCTCTTCAAATTACTGCCCCCTCCTGACACCCCCGTGTAAAAAGAAATCAATAATAAAAAACAACAACAACAACAATTACAACAACAAATTAAAAAAAAAAAAAAAAAAAAACACCTCCCCCCCAAAAAAAAACAAAACAAAAAAAAACAAAACATAGTTCATCAAAATACTTCATGCATTACAGCAGAAACGGACCGAGGAATTAAAGTGACAAGCAAACTATGGGGTACACATTTGAACATTTGAAAAGGAAACGTAACTCACATTTCTTCTGCCTTTGATGAAGTCCTGGACACTCCCTGTGTATATGTATCTAGGAACACGTCGTCTGTTTCATTTCCTGAATTTAGATCAAACAATAAGATCATACATTTTATTTTTCTAAAACAATACAATTAATTTAACTTTCTTATTTTGAGCTTTCTTGTACATGTATAAAGAACTTGCTCTATAAATGAAAATTCACGTCCTAATAACATGAATAACAGGGGAAGCTACCAAACTACTATTAGAAAAATACATATAAATACGATTTATCTATTCAAAATCTCATTGCATTTATAAAATGGGTATAATATTTGAAGATTTCGATATGGTTAGTGAGAAGTTTGACCTTAAAGATTAAAAATCTAAAGGGAAATGTAAAGGTAACATGTTTGTACAAATCAGGGTCGTTTTTAAATAACCTTTTTTTGAATAATGACATTTCTTTAAATATGGACTCTGTAATCGTAAGACTGATAGGATAAAGGAAAATTAATAATGTTCCAAACGTCTCAAATCATGGCATAGATTCTGTCACAGAGAAACCAAGTGCCCTTGTTAAATTTTTTGTGAAGAAACACATTTGCCTTGTAGCTGGTCTGGTAATCATCGGCTACCATCATTGATCACTGGGCAGATTGCTCAACTGTTAGTGGGAACATATGTCAGAAAGAGGTTCTAAAGCTGCAAAAACAATCTGGTAGAATGTTATGAAATTCTGAGAGCATTGCACTAGCCTCATCCGAAACAAGGGGAAATCTGGCAGGAGGCGCAATAGGCGATCAGCAGAGAAAATTGCAGCGGCAAGGCATCAACTGTTTTAGAATTATAGGTATACATGTGCTAGGTGAAGGCAACATTCCACAAAATAACAAGAAGAAAAGAATCCTTTCAGTCCGCATAATTATGAGAAAGTCATTCAACTTGTCATATTCAACTGCAATCATGAGCGTACCGAAGAGGGGGGGGGGGGGGGGGTAGGTGTTCTAGTTGTTAAAACACCCCCTTCTTTAATGAAGCAAAAGCTTATTTTTGACGCCAAAATGCCCATGATAATAATAATAATAGTAGCAATTTATATAGAGCCTTTTCACTGGATACAAAGCGCTTTGAGATGTCTTCCCTGGGACTTGTATACAAGTTACAAGGCAGTGACAGTGAGTTCTATGATTGCTTGGGGTTTCAGAACAGATACGTCTTCAAACTCTGTTTGAATTGCTTCACTGTTTGTGATGATTTAAGATGAGGAGGGAGCCTGTTCCAGAGTTTGGGAGCAGTAAAGAAGAAAGCTGAATCGCCAGCTAGTTTGTTGGTGAGTGGTTGAGTGAAGGTCACTGATAATGCTAGACGAGTGTGCCTTGAGTGAGAACGTTGCACAAAACACTTCTCAACGTACTTTGGTGCTTTGTATAGACCAGTAGAAGAAGTTTGAAAGAAATTCTTTCCATCACTGGCAGCCAGTGGAGTTGATGGATCAGAGGAGTGGCGTGAGAACGTGAACGAACGTGGTACACAAGTCTAGAGGCAGCATTCTGTACTCTCTGTAGTCGATTTGCATCAGCTTGATTGATTCCACCAAGTAGAGCATTGCTGTAGTCCAGCCGTGATAACACTAATGCGTGGACAGCTGCATGGCGAGTAAGTATGTCGATGAATTTTCTGACCCTCCACAGATTTCTGATGTAGTAGTTAGTTGATCTGCAGACCTATGCAACATGGGTGCTCATCTTACCTTCGGCAGAAAAAGTAACTCTCAAGTTACGAACATGATCAGAGGGAGAGATAAGTGTGCTACCAACGGCTACCTTGATGTTGCGAACCAGTTGAAGATGACGTTGTGGGGCAAGAACAAGAAATTATGTTTTTTCTTCATTGAGTCTCAGCTTATTCACAGTCATCCATTTCTGCACATTTCCCACACATATGGAAAGCGCTCTGAGAGTGAGATCAACAATTGAAGGGTCACTAGGATCGAATTCAAGATAGATCTGTACATCATCAGCATACATATGATACTTCACATCTTCGGCTCTAAGAAGATTTCCAAGAGGGCTAGTGTACATGGTAAACCAAAGGCGGCCCGATCACTGATCCCTGCGGAACGCCAATGTTCAATGTACACAAATCAGACAGGTGACCAGACACGCAGACACGACTACTGCGGTTAGTAGGGAATGAAACTGTCCACTGGAGGGCTGAACCTTTGATACCAATGGTGTTACGTAAGCGATCAACCAAAATATGATGATCAATAGTGTCAAAGGCTGCAGACAGATCAAGCATTACCATCATCACTCCTTTTTGTTTGTCAATGCTGCGAAGAATATCATCTTGAACTTTGAGAAGGGCTGTTTCGCAGCTATGGTCACTCCTGTAGGCAGACTAAACGAGTTGGGACGTAACTACACGTTCAATCATCTTGGATCTAAGCTGGATATTGGAAACTGGTCTGTAATTCTTGAGAAAGTCTTTGTCACAAGAGGATTTCTTTATCACTGGAGTCACAATAGCTTGTTTCAAAGAGTCTGGAAAGATCCCTGTTGATAGTGAGGCATTTACCATTGCAGTAAGCAAAGGAGCAAGGACAGGAAGATGTTTCTTTAGCAACCACGTAGGCAAAGGATCAAGACTACATGTCTTAGATGGACTCTTCATGATCATCTGAGTGAGTTCTGTAGTAGTTACTTCAGAAAATTCAAATTCATGTTGATTCTGCAGATCTGCGTACATGGGGTCCAGGTTTAAGTTGTTGCACTTGTTACCAAGGTCACGGCTAATATCAATGACCTTGTTAGTGAAGTGGGATGCAAATTTGTTGATCAAAGCTACAGGTGAATCGTGAGCCGGTAAGGCAGTGTTCTTCCGATTAAGTAGAGTATTGACGATTCCAAAAGCAGTCTTATGAGTACAGTCAGAGAGCTTTTCCTTAAAGTATTCAGATTTGGCAGTAAGGAGGATATCCTTGACCCTGTCCTTAGAGTCACAGTAAGATTTCAGGTTTTCGGGGGATTTCCTTTTCCTCCATCTCCTTTCTGCTCTATGACGCTCACGACGAGCTGAGGATACATCACTGTTGTACCATTGAGGGTGACGTCTTTGTTTGAATGTGCGAACTTTGACTGGTGCGTGATACTCAAGTGCCTTCCCCACGGCTGAGTTAAAGCTGTCTACAAGTTTATTGCCTTCTCTACAATCATCTGTAGAAAAAGTATCATCATTCTGGAGTAGTGCATATAGATCCTTTGCAAAATCATCGTGGCTCATGTCCTTGTACAGTCTAAAAGAGAGAGTTTGACAAGAGATCTATGGCTTTGGTATATTGAGACGAAGACAAATGGCATAGTGATCAGATTCATGGTTGTTGTAGACCTCACTATCACTCAGAAAGGTCTCATCTGATCTGGTAATTGGAGGGGGGGGGGGTCCAATGTGTGACCAAGTCTATGTGTGGGTTGACAAGATCACACGACACAAGTGCAGAGTTGACTCTTCCCACGTCAGCCTGACTAGGACGATGAAAGTGAACATTAAGATCTCCACCCACTATCAGCTTTCCTGGAAGCAGATTCAGTTCCTGAATGAACTCCCCGAACTCTGCTAGGAAGGTGGAAGTTTTAAAGCCATTCTTAGCCGATAGCGGAGGCCTGTAGATGATCAAAAAATGCATTGTTCGAGAAATGTTAGATAAAACAGCAAACTCAAATGTTGAAACATTAAGTGCAGGTTATATATCCTTGTTGTGTATGAGCTTAAGCTCCGACTTAGAAAGGATTCCAATCCCACCATGATGACCTGGATCAGAGGATGATGAACGTGATACATTGATGAAACTGTATCCCGGTGGGATCACTTCTCCTGTAACGACTGTATCATCGCCGGGAAGCCAAGTCTCAGTGAGACACAAAACATCAATGTCCTTCCCAAGAACAAAGTCACATATATAGTGACTCTTATTACAAACAGAATGAGCATTCCAATATACTACCTTCAAAGTGCCTGAGTCACTGGTTTCATAAGCTGGAGCTGAACTGGATGTTTTGACATATTTCCGTCCATGTCTGTACATATGACAGCCAGCCCGCTTACCTCTGGCAAGGAATAAGCCCGCTTCTTTCAAGGCATGATAAGCTTCTTGAGGTATTGTCTTGCTGGCATGTCTCCTTAGAGAAAAAAAGCTGAGATCTGGTGTACTTGAATGAGGAAGAAAGTCTTGGCTGATTAGCTCCATTGTTGCTGCAGTCTATTGACTGCAGATTACTGCCCTCCATTTGCATGATAATTGAGTTGCTTGTAATCTGGCTTCCACTGTTTATCAATAGGCCTATGCTGGGACATGTAGACATGAAGAGCATAGATATGGCAAACCAGTTCAAAATCATGTTACTAAAATCCACTCTCGTAGAACGACGAAAAATTCTGAAAAATGCTGAACCTGTAGTCATTGCACTATACACTAGCACTGGTAACTGTAAAATATCAAACTCCATTTTGGAAATGACTCCAATGGGATGACATTCAGAGAGCAAGCTTTGCTATGTGGCAGCAGAAGAACAGCGCCCTCCAAAAAAAAAAATACCTTTTTATTTTTTGCTTGTCAGAGAATTTTTCAGTTAAAAGAGACCCCCCAAATGCTGATAACCATTTTCCTTTTCCTTGTCAGAGAAGTTTGGATTAAAAAGACACCCCCTTTAAAAAAATCCTGTGTACGCCACTGACTGCAATGTACACATGCATGACCGTTTGTCACATCAGTGGAAGCATCCACTTCATCCATTTTCCAAAACTTGCCAAAAATGACATTCGCACCTGTCATCTTCAATAACAATGTACTCGGTCATTCGTGACATCGGTGATGAAAGTGTGGTATCAATAGAAAGGTGAAGAGTTCCTCTTTATTTGTAAGCTACATGTAAATTGTGAAAGTAAATAACCTTAGAATATTATCCATTTGAATTTCCATTACCTTTTTTGTTGATTGTGTTGATTATTGATTTTGAAATAATTGTTTCCTTGAAAAGTGGGGAGGGGGTGGGTCATATTTTAGTACAGGCCATCCCCCTCAATAAAAAGGGTGGGGATCCCGGGATTTACGTCAGTGGTGTGTCCACTCAATATAAATCACTTCCAAATTACTTTGCCATTTTCTGGTCAGTCAGATATATTCTTACCGGGGGGGGGGGGGGGGAGGGAGGGGGAGGGGTTTTCTATCAATACAATACACCTTGGTTAAGAGAGATAGACACTAATATCCAGGCGAAAAACAGGGATTCAAGAACACCAATACAACTGTAGAAAGGAAAACTTTGGACATTAGACAAGCTAGAAAATGACGATAAACAACGCGCGCGGATCGACTCACATGGAGCTCCAAACCGTGTAGGTCTACTGTCGTCGATGTTTCTTCGTGAGGCAATTCTTTGAAAACCGCTTCCATGTTTGTTTCCGGATCATTTTCTGAAAAAAAGAAGGGGGAAAAGCTGTATAAACAATGTATATCCTCAATAAAGGGTTATTTTTTCTATCACGCTTGCAAACAAATATCATGGCGCTTTAAGTCCAAACGTGTTTCCAATTTTATAATTACTAGATATTTTAAAGTAGGCTTGAAAGTTAAAGTACGTTTTTACCTGCCCAGCGTCCGTGTGCCATAAAATGTTTTGAGTCCTCAGAATCGCTCACGGACTTCCAAATTTTCCGCAGATGATCTTCTGCATGGGTTACGGGATGCTGCAAGCCTTTCCAACAGCGAATCATTGCCGTAGCGGCCTTTAGGTTTGGGGTAACCAACGCCCCTTCTGCAGGTAAGTCAGACTCCTTCTGTTGTCTGTTTCTGAACTGGATGCTGTCCAGAGTCTGGTAAGATAACCCTAACGCTATACCAAGATGGTAGTACTGATCTGTGGTCATCTCTTTTGTGATGATCTCTTCGCTCCCAATATCTCCATTGTTGCTAAACAAATATCCAGGTAGAAAGACCAAAGTCGTCATTTTATTATTTTATACAGCTAAATCATTCATAAGCAGTTCAAAATTTGAGATACTGCCATCTTCGTATTTCCCCCACCCCGATTTCTTTTTCAGAACTAGATCAGGGGCCTGTAACATATAGAGATACAATCAATCTTACGATCAATTGTAACTCTTCAGTACATGGTTTGCCATAGACTTACGATCGTAAGATGGATTTATCTCTTTATGTTACAGGCCCCAGTTCTTACTCTTACGAGTTAACTATCATATTTATTTCTTTTAGGCAGACTTTAATAATCTTTAGATACTTTTATTTCGTGTAGTTATGTTGATATCATGTTTTCTGATATAACAAGATCGAGATTGTAATTTTTTCCTATTATTAATGGTATATTTCAACAGTTCAAAGAGCAGTTGTGAAAAGAGTGTCATGCAAAGGAGGGAAAAGGGCATAAAGATTACAATCAACAGGTATGAGATATTAATCAGCAGATAGGTCTTCACTCATAACTTTGCTTTTATGAATTATTTTTCTCTGAGTAATTTTACCTGAGTTCAATATTTGATCCATGGTGTATCTCATCTAGGTTTGGGCGGATGTCGGTGGAAAATCCTTTGAGGAAAATGATATCATTAACAAGTTAAAGGAAAAGTCCACCCTTGTATTAAGTTGATTTGAATTAAAAAAAAAGAGTAACAGATTAGTAAAAGTTTGAGCAAAATCCGATAAGAAATAAGAAAGTAATGCATTTTAAAATTTTGTATTAATCAAACACAAATTGGCAACTCCGTGATGTATCTTGAGAGCTCCTTTCCCATTTGCTCAGTACAGAAAATCTCATAAATTATCATTTTCTTAATTTTTGATGAAGGAATATATTTGTTTCATCTTGGTTTTGTGTAAAAACATATCATAAATGATTATATCTGAGGTGCATGTATGATTGCATATTTTCTTTAGGGAAAATGGAAATTAATATATATACATATATATATATTTATATAACGTGAGAAATCAATTGAATGAAAGAAAGAATGTGCGTAGCTAAATCCATTGTTCCTCCTTACTGACTTCCTTTTTGTGGAAATAACTGCAGGGTTTGCAAAAACTGTCTCCGCCGGGAGTCGAACCCGGGTCTTTGGCACTGTACGCCAAACGCCTATATATATATATATATATATATATATATATATTTTTTTTTTTTTTTTTTTTTTTTTTTTTTTTTTGTACAGGGCAAATGGGAGAGGAGCTCGCAAGATACGTCACGTAGTTGCCATTTCGTGTTTGATTGATTACAACTTAAACAATTTATGAACTTCTTATTTCTTATCGTATTTTGCTCATACCTTCACTGATATGTTTCTTTAATTTTTTTTGCTTCTTTTAAAACCAACCTGTAATCAGGGTGGACTTCGCCTTTAACTCCAAACAATTTTATGTCATATCTTAGCCCGAAAATTCGCCGAAATAAACAATAAAGATTTTTTTTATCATCTGAATGAAATGAAAAATAGAAAAGAAAATAGTGTAGATCCACTTATCTCACTGGGAAAATAATATGTTTAGTTTCCACGTTTTGCAAAATCTTGAGGATGACAATTCTTTACGAATTTTGCTCAATAGCATAATATACACTTGCCTATTCTATTAATAGTTCTTCTTTGTTCTATGCAGTATGATTAGTGTTATTACTATCTCCTTTTCTTTTCATCTTTAAACCACACACAGATAAGTATTCTTCAGATTAAAACTATAAAATTAGTCGAAAAGAAATACAGTATACATGGTATATAACCTGGATTCCATGTTACAATGTACACATTTTAAAAAGATGAAGGGTGTTGTCCAAATTTTGTTTTGAGAAGAAGAAGAATAATCAGAAGAAATTAGAAGAAGAAGAAGAAGAAGAAGAAGAAGAAGAAGAAGAAGATGAAGAAGAAGAAGAAGAAAAAGAAGCAAAATAAGAAAAAGAAGAAAAAGGAGACCGAAAGAAAATGAGAAGAATAAAGAGAAGAAATTAGAAGGAGAAGGAGAAGGAGAAGAAGAAGTAGGAGAAGAAGAAGAAGAAGAAGAAGAAGGAGAAGAAGAAGAAGAAGAAGAAGAAGAAGAAGAAGCAAAATAAGAAAAGGAAGGAAAAGGAGACCGAAAGAAGAGAAGAAGAAGAAGGGGAAGAAGTAGCAGAAGAAAAAGGAAGAAGAAGAAAAGAAGAAGATGAAGAAGGAGGAGGAGGTGGAGGAGGAGGATGGGAACAACAAATATAGACAAACCAGTCCGTATTGCCATGAATGTCATGCTGGTTCGTGTTTGGTCGGTACTCGTGGCAATCGAGATGTTAATCATCTGCGCTCTGGCATTTGTTTCTGTATCGACCTTCATCAAAATAAATGCCATCTGCTGGCTGAATAATTCTTTCGCAGAGATGATCTGACAAAGTGAGAAAGTTGCATTGGACATTGTTTATCACTACTTAGAAAATATCTCATATTCTAAACGGTCTAAATATACTCTTTTCTATAGACTGTTGTCTAATTTGTTCGGCAGACTTCGGAAGCGTGTCTGGAAAAACATAAGTTTGAGGATAAATAATAAAATCAAGGATTACGATTCATTGGTGCTGTCCTGACTATTCTATGGTGCGAAGCAGTGGCGGATCCAGGGGGGGGGGCAATCCCGGCCCGTGCCCCCCCCTTTTGAGGGAAAACAATGCAATGTGCACACCCCCCCCCCCCCCTCTCATGACGTAGGTAAGGAGGGAGTGTGTTCCAGAGCTCAGGGCCAGAGCATGAGAATGATCGCCTTCCCCAGGAGTGCCGTGATCGTGGGATGCAAAGGAGTTGGGTGTCAGATGAGCGAAGTCTTCGTGGTGGTTCGTAGTGCTTCAGTAAGTGCTGTAAGTATGATGGTGCTGTGCCGTGAAGAACGTGATAGACAAGAAGGATGACTTTGAAGACGCTACGTTTGCGAACAGGAAGCCAGTGCAGTGCTTGGAGAATGGGTGAGATGTGAGTTGTGCCTTTGGTGAGGGTGACAAGTCTGGCAGCTGAGTTCTGGAGTAACTGAAGACGTTGCAACTGGTAGTCAGGGAGATGTATTAAGATAGAATTGCAGAAGTCCAACCGAGAAGTGATAAGGGAATGCACCATGTTTTCTGTAGCTTTACGAGTGAGGAATTTTCGGATGTGGGATAGATTACGAAGTTGAAATCTGATGCATTTACTCATATGAGATATATGGTTATTTAAGGTCATTTCAGAGTCGATCAAGACACCAAGGTTCCGGCATTTATTCGTGGAGGAGACCTGAACATCACAGACTGTGACGGAGCTATCCGGAATCTTCTTCAGCATGGCCTTTGAGCCAAGAACCATGAACTCGGTTTTACACCCGTTGAGCTTCAAATTATTATGAGTCATCCAAGAATTGATGTCTGCCACACATTCCTCCAAGCACTTGACGACATTCATCAAATTATCACAAGATGGTGGAAATGAGACAAAGAGTTGAATATCATCAGCGTAGAAGTGATAGTCTATGTTGCGACTCTTGATGAGTTGACCGAGTGGTTGGGTGTAAACAGAGAACAGGAGCGGGCCCCCAACAGATCCCTGAGGCACTCCGTGTATCAAAGGCGTTGCTTCAGACTTTACACCATCAATGGACACACGCTGGAACCGATCGCTGAGATGAGAGGTGAACCAACTGAGGGGATTTGATGTGACTCCAAACTCTTCCAACCGGTTGAACAGCATTGGGTGTAGTACAGTATCAAAAGCTGATGATACATCAAGTAGTACTAATGCCGTCAGGTTTCCGTCATCCATCTGCTTGAGAATATGGTCTGTTAGGCTAACAAGGACAGTTTCAACACTATGATGTGCTCTATATGCTGACTGATGACTGTCCAGAATCTCATTATCTAGCAGATGGTCTGTGAGGCGAGAAAAGGCAGCACGTTCCAGAACCTTAGATAGAAAAGGAAGGTTGGAGATAGGGCGGTAGTTGTGCATATCATTCTTGTCAAGCCCTTGCCTCTTCACGATTGGTCGAACATTGGCAACTTTGAGAGACTTAGGAACAGTCCCAGACCTGAAGGAAGAATTGATGATGCTAGTGATAGCAGGGACAACAGCAGGAAGACACTTCTTCAGTAGATGAGTCGGCAGTGGATCCAGATCACATGTCTTTGAAGGAGACTTGAGGATGATGGACATTACTTCATCATTTGTCACAGGTCGGAAAGAGTTGAAAGGATCAATGGCATCGGTGTTAGGCTCAACACCAGTAGGACATCTTGAACTGGTACGGGCCACTGATAGATTTGAGCACAGATCATCCACTTTCTTTCCGTAGAACAAACTGAAGTCATTAACAAGTTCCTGAGACGAATCGTGATCTGGTAGTGAGGAATCGTCTCTTCTGTTGAGCAGTTCATTCGTTAAACGGTGTAGTTGTCCAGAGTCACCGTGACATTCCTCCACGAGTCCACTGAAGTATTTCTGCTTGGCGGCTCTAATAAGAGACTGTACTTTCCCTCTCTGCGTAGTATAGAGTTGCCGGTGGATTTCCAACTTCGAGGTTCGCCACTGTCTCTCAAGTCGTCTCCGGATTCTTTTCTCTCTGGCTATTTCTTCATTATACCATTTCTTGTTTGGTCGAATCGTCTCAACTCTGGTTTTCAGGGGAGCGTGACTGTTTAGCACATCCTTGATTATTGTGTTGTAATTATCAACAGCTATACCAGGATCATCGGTGTTACATTGTTCAATAAGATTCCTCTCTCTAAGATCTTGAGTGAAACGGGCTAAGTCTATTGCTGCAATGTTTCTTGTAGATAAGGTTTTTCGGCCAGCTTCCGGTCGCTGGAGATGAAACTTGCAGAGTAGAGCATGGTGATCCGATATTCCTCCAGAAACTCTAAGGTCTGAAAAGCTACACTCATCGGACTGTCTCGAAATCAATAAGTCTAAGGTGTGTCCATGTATATGCGTTGGCTCAGAGATGTGTTGCTCAAGTCCATGAGATCTTAGGAGATCTTTAAATGATGTTGTCTGCGCCACAGACTTGTTCATATGTATGTTGAAATCTCCTGTGATGATGAATGATCCATTTGCAAAGAGATGGCCATCAAGGAATGAGGAAAATTCCTCTAAGAATTTGCTGAATGGACATTTGGAGCCTGGTGGTCGATATACTACAGCAAGAGTCACTGATTCCGAGCCAGAAATGAGGTTACCTTCAATAAATTCAAAGGATTGATAAGATGCCGTAGAGCTGATTATATTAACATGGAGATCACTTCTGAACAGTAAAGCCACACCCCCTCCCCTCCTGGAGAGTCTGGGGACATGCTCGAGGGAGAACCCAGAAGGAGTAAGCTCGCCGATAATAGCTTGGTCATCTTTATTGAGCCACGTTTCACAGATTCCGAGAATATCCAGGTTATTGTCCAACATGAAGTCAAGAACCTCGGTAGTCTTGTTCCGAACAGACCTGGCATTCAGAAAGCCATATGAGAGATTACATTTATCAACTGGCTCAATGACTTGTTGGTGCAAAGGAAGATGTATATAAGGGCGATGCTTTGTCCTTCTGGCCCAAGGTCCTCTTCTATTCTCTGGTTCTTTACTAATTCCTAAAGTCCTTAGATAACGTGACAATGAGGGGGAAATCCTATTGTCTCCTGGAATCCGGTCTCTAAGAGCAATCAGTTCTCCGACTGAATAGTGGTGAGTCATGCTTGAAGGCTTTGTCCTCTGTGTAGTCGCCAAATGTGTCATCACAAGTAGGGTTAGTAGAGCAAAAAAGATCACGTAGCTCACTCCACTGACCGAGAACAATGGCCTCTGCCTGAAGAACATGGTAGATGTTACCAAATAGATATCAAACTCCAAATATTTCATGGAAAATTATTCCATCTTGAAGTGCTTAGTCCAACAGAAATATGACCCAGTGCAATCTATAGACAAAGACAATTCATCTGGTACAAATTTCCAGTAATGGGAGAGAGCACAAGCAACTCGAAACAGAAGGAAAGACAGAGCCCAAATCAAGCTCTGCAGCAGGTTCAAACCTTAAAGTAAACTATTTATTTGCCTAAATGATACATGGATGTAATCATACGTATAGACAATGTGGAGACTTCGTTAAACTGATAAAATATACTATAATTGGTCCACTGTTATATTAGGTAACTTGCGGTCGACTGGCCATTTATGTAGCTTGAATTCCCACCGCCTATCAAACGTTGTCATGTTAGGTGAACAGACTACCGTAAAGGAGGAGTGCCACGAATGAGGTACAATGGAACACGCACCTTCCGTGGTGTACACCTCCGTTCATGGACAAGCTTTAATTTGCAACGGACAGGAATGCTTGAGGATAAACAGTTTTAAAAACCATCTCATTTCGGCTTACTGATTTAACCACCTTACCCTCCGGACGGTAAGCAGGAGATACTTAATGATTCTGCTGACGTGGGTGGCATGATGACTGAGGTTCGCAGATGGTTCAAATGTTACTCCCAAATTACGGACAGACATACATTGCATGGTTGGAAGTATTTCGCATTGAATGTCAGTCTGACATTAATCTTAACTAGACATTTTTGTTTCTTACATATACACGGGTAAAAAAAAAAAGCCAACAACAAACATACAACCCCCCCCCCCCCTCCCAACGCAAAAAATAAAAATAAATAAATGAATAAAATAAATAAATAATAAAAAAATAATAATGATAGTGGCGAAACCGATCTCCAGTTTTCAGGAAGTCAACTATATATTAGCAGGCCGTTTATCTTAACTCATGACTAAGGAAAAAAAAAAAAAACCTTTCCAGCTTACGATTTACATCACGTATGTTTCATTTTTTTTTTTTAAACGTACCGATATTCAGATCCTCATAATTATTAAGTATGATGCAATTTACCCTTTTTTCCCCATTGCATTCTATTACTAGATCACTTGACTCAGGTTCAAGAGTAAACCATCTGCCAGGATGAACCTGACGGTACAACCGATTGTCCTTTTGTTCCAGAATTTTCTGCATTGTGTATTTAAAAAAAAAGATAATACACATAAACTGTGAAGATATAATTAATACATGTGATAATAAAATACATTTATTAATAATATATATTAATTCATTTACTAAGGAACAATTTAATTTGACTAACATTTGCACTGAATTCAAAATAAATCTGTTAAACAGTTTTAATTTTTTCTTTTAATAAGCTAGTCAAGCTGAATTCACGATGAAAAACTGCAATAATCAGCATCATTGTTTACAAGTATATCTTTCGGTTCGTAGGTTTTTTAGTGATGTATCATACACATAATCAGAAAAAACACAAAACAAATTCAATATTTTCAAGGGCTATAAAACTATAAACAATTCTCGAACGATTTCAGATATATCTATCAAACAGTGTGCACATGTTCTTATTTATCATCGGCTGTCGTGTAATGGCAGGTGTAATATAGGTAGGGCGTTGATACATGTATATTTTCCCCACACATAAACAATATTTAAACGGTCTTGGAATTTAGAGGAGAGAAAGTCTTACAAAAATGTCAAAGCCTATTTGAAATAATGATGTTAAAAATTGACCTTAAGTTATTCAAAGAAAACGTAACAAGACTTGCATGACATGTTCAGTCTGGAAGAAGTTGGTGTAAGTATAATGTCATCATTGATCAAAACTAGTATTATTGTTCTTACCTGTACAAAGTAAGGTATGTCTTCATGGATGTACATCCGGAGAGTGATGTCTTCCCCACATGCCATGTCAATGGGAAGAAAAGGGGTACACATCATTCGTTTACCATCAGAGTGATGATGAAGCTCCATTGGTATCCAGAGCTGTACCTTGTCCCTGATCACAGATGTAGCATCTATGATGAGCTTGATTTCCCTTTCTTTGATGATACATTGCGTATCACTCCCTTGAAAGGACTTCCGTCGTTGAACTGTAAACAATTGCATATCGACAGGATGAAACAATGTAGAATAGAAATGTATTTCAAAATATTTTAGTGTTTGCTTTCTTTTGTGATATTCTAATTGATAAGAAACTGACTTTGACCATTATTCAGTTTTTTGCTAGATCCTTGGTTAAGTACATTCATGCTTGGCGCACATGTAATGCCTGTGATAAATTAAAAAGTTATGGTGAAATGAGATGGAAATTAGATGAAAAAGAAAACTATAATTGGATGGGAGAGAAAAACATATGACAAATAATCATTCATAAACATTACAGCGGATGCTTCTCTTCTTTATATCACTTATCCATTTCATTGTGCAAATTTATACAGCCACATAATTTAAATAAGGTAAATAGAAAGACGGATACGAATATCAATCTGAAAAGCATTAATTTTTTGCGTTTACAACTCCCTTCCGTCCTCCTCTTCACTACTAACTTGAAGTTGATCCAGTTTCCTTCCAGATAATATCAGCATGAATAGATGATGACTTTGTCACTGTTGCAGCATGAGGGATAGTCAACGTTACAGGTTGGTCCTTTGAATAACGCCATTGTACAGGGAAAACAATGTCAATACCATGACCTGTAAGAAACTCCCTCTCTCGAATAGGTGGAGGATCCGTAGCTAGACCAATAGAGACATCATGGAATGAACCTGCCTGCACTGTCCTTGGTGGAACAGATATTGTGACGTCACAACTACTCATGTATAGGATTCCTCCCTCACAGCCAATGTTGCGATGACTTTCAAGAGACATTGCCACTGGAAGGTCTATATTTTTTCACACGAAAAAGGACCAAGGTATTAAAAACAAATCATAAATAGAGGATGTCTACCTGAATACTCAATAACCAGAAATGAGAGCTTAAATGACATTTTCCATGATCTTATTAACGTTATAAGAAGGATTATGTAAGCGATTCGTCGAATGCTGAATCAATTAAGATGGAAAAAAACAAAAACAAAAAAATAAAAAACGCCGCGTTGTCTAATTTCTACCTCAACAGTAGTATTCAGTTTTAGTTCTTATTAAAAATAGTACAGAAACTAATGATAATAGTGTAAACGTTTACTATGATGAGAAAATGAGATTGCATTTTCTTTTACATATTCAAATTTAGTGAGTGACCGTCAAAAATCCGATGACATACGTACCGCGGAAGGCATGAACATCATCTTCGGTTAAGCTCCTAAAGAGAATTATTAAATAATTATGCTGTATAATTTATCATACACTTATGCTTCACATGATAGAAAACAATGCTTTACATTATTAAGTCTTGTGCCAACATTTCATCATGTGGACTTTAATACAATCATTCAATGCTCAGTTAGCATTCTGAAGAAAAAAAAAATGTTCAAAGACTAGTTTTACATAAAATAAAAATGGACAATCAACAAATCACATTCATACAAACACACACAAATAGTAGTAATAGTAATAATAATGATGATGATGATGATAATTAATATAAGGGAATAGAGAGATTGGGCCTTCTGACCTTTATCCTTGGTTACACGCATTTTATATTTTCAGAAAAAGCTGATAGAAATGATTTATTTCATTATATCCATATTTCTTGAATAAATGCATTCATTTGAGATTTTATTGTGGAATAATATTTCAAGAAGCCTGAAAAACAGATTTTTATCTCACCTCCGGAATAACATTTGCCTAATCCGCTCATCTCTGGCATACTGTACTGGTTTAAAACCGTCGTTATCCTTAATATCAACGTTGCATCCTTGATTTATAAGATATTGTATAAGAGCTTCCTCGGTGGATATATCGTCATCCCTTTCTTCTTGTACCTATGATGAAAAAGTTCATGTTTGTCTAATTTCTTAACCACAAGAAGAAAAATTATTTTGAATACAAAAAGCAAATGTTCAAATTAAATTTTTTACTACACCAGTTCACGTTTCCAAAATTCTCAATCACAAGCCATAGAGATATTTATATAGATATAGGATTTAGAAAGGTGTTTACGTGACATAGTTCACACATCACGTAAACATATTTTGGAAGCACTGTTGTATATCAGTATAATGGTGAAGGCTCTTGACTCTCATACGAGAGGTCCCGGGTTCTATTCTCCCCCGGTCGTTGCCTACATCCTTGGAAAGAGTGTTTTCCCCACATTTGACCCTCTCGACCCAGTTGTACTAAATGGATACCTGGCAATGCTGGCGTAAGAATAATTGCACAGCAGTATTACTGCTAATGTGGCTACACTGTGTAAACAAGTCCCTATCATTTTTATCATATCACATGAATGAAAGTAATAAACAAACCGTAATATCGCTAGTCGTAGCGCGCCAATGTAATACAGCTTTACTGCCGCAGTGACTGGTTTCAACTGCCCTAGTCTCTCCGGTCATGCCGGTGTGTAATGAATGGATGCGATTGGCTCGCAGATATAATAGCACAATAAGCAAGAACAAGTAGGCCTATGCAACGTTTCGCTCGCTGCCGATCGCGCAAAGACTGTGGCAGGGGAAGTTCGTTTCCGTAAATAATTATCCACGGCGCTTATTATGGTCTGCTAATTTTCTTTTGCAAAAAAAGAACTTTTTCTTTACTAGAGTAAAAAAAAAAATATATATATATCGGTGCCATACTTTCTCTTTATCGATGAAAAAGAACTTAAGTTCCATAGATGTTGGCTTTTTTTGTTGGATTTTTTTTTCTCATCAAAAACACTTTGGAAATAAGTTATCTTCGTTCAAAGTTGGCTGTCTTGCCGAGAATGTTATGTTCCAGTCGTGGCGCGCTATTATACAACACTCCGATCATGACGTAGGCAGACCGATGAGCGCATTACACATTGTGCATGCGCAATCTCGCAAAGTGAAAAATTTTACGACGGAGTAATTTATCTTTGATCATTCTTTCCTTTGCAATATTATTTGCGAAACAGTGCGTCACCACTGGTGCAATATGCGGCGACAGTGGAGCCGTAGAGACGCTGCAGTGCCGTTCGCGCCAGACATGCAAGATGCAATGTTTAAGTTAGATTTTATTCACAACCATTTTCGACAATAAATAATTGTGATTCGTCTACTTATATGGTATTTTCTGAAAAAAAAAATTAAATCCAAACAGTCACCTCCACATTACGATATGTGTATATAATATATACACCCAACACACACCAAAAAAAAAAAAAAATGTCCAGCGTTGGTTGTTGATAAAGCAAGAAGTATACAACAAAATAAAACAAACGATGAGCAAATGAATGTATACAAATGACCTTTTCAAGTACAACCTTACTTTGGGTTGTCTACAAAAGAAAAAAAATCTGGCTACAGAGCTTTTTATTCAAATAAATACAGTTTCGAAGTGTGACCAATAACAAGAAAGCCTTATTCTCCAAGAGTGTCTCTAGAACATTTTTTTTTTGGGGGGGGGGATAAATTCAGTATTTCCGTATATTAGGCATATAAGATATACTCTTATACTTTACCCTCTCATGTGGTAGGTAAAACAACAAATATGATGAAGGAAATTTTAACTCTTTCCTATAAAAGAATGTTAAAATCATGCTCGTCTAAGTTATCGTTCAATGACTTAAAAATAAGAAAAAGGAAAAATATAATAAGAAAAATGGATGACTAATGCTAACAATCTTGGACCTCGTTATCCTTTCTAGGATTATGACTGTCATAATCCGGAGGTTAAGTTTTCAGTTAGAATTTACCTTATGCTGTTGGTTTGCAAAGTTGCATATGCCAGCTATTCTTCATAGCTGCTCTTTATTTTTTTATTAAGAATAACCGGTCTTTTTTACAACAGAATATTCAGTTGGGAGATGTAAGAGGAGCTAAGATAAGAAACATATGACCTGTTTTAGAGCTGGCGTCCCTTCGACCTGTCTTTCCTTGCAGTGACACAATTCAATGGCTATGTGTAACGGTGTTTGACCGTTATTTGATTGCATGTTTAAATCAGCACCACGTGATACCAACTCCTCAATGATTGATGTTAGCCCACGTATAGTTGCAAGGTGAATGGGTTTTAGTCCAGCACTGTCGCAGCCGTTTATACTTGAGGTGTCCTGTGGAACAAAAAATATATATTTTTAAAAAATTGTCGCCTTCTTGTACAATCAAACAATAATTACATAATTTGCATGACATATCACTAGGTCAGTGCACGCATATTTTTAGAATACTCTACATCTACATTTGATGCGTTAATATGCATGTATTACTGACTGGTAATAATGATGATAATAATAATAATAATAATAATTTATGTAGCGCAGAAACTGTGTATATATATATATTCTACTGCACTTCAAGAGCACCTGATGTGCTTTTAACTACGATGATAGGCCAGGAGCCTGTCCCGAAATAGTCACCCCATTTTACACAATTTATATTGACCCCTTAAAGTTACTTAGACCATCCATGTCATTAAAAAAGGTTGTCAGCTCGAACGAAGCCGCCGGGTTTGGCCCCCAGAGGCCCCCCCCCCCAAAAAAAAGGGCCCCAAAGTCTGGTCGATTTCAACCCATCTAACATATGCACCCAACTTTTTCAGAAGGAAGGTTTATGACTATACATTACCAAAACACCAAAAACTGACAAAATTGTCCGTCGGGATGGGTTGTCAGACCGCCCCTAAAAATTGGGCCAAATGTCTCCCCTTAAAGGGGGTACCCAATGCTGAAACAATGTTAGTTCATTTAAAAGATCATGATTTTATTAGAAGAAAATCATCTGCCTTAAAATTTTTTTAAAATTCGTGTTGCCAGAAAATCCCCGAAATATGGTAAGATTTCAGGATATTTTGGCCCCTCAGCCAACCACAATGACGTCAAAGTGGTTACCTTGTCGCGCAATTATAGCAAAATGCGCGCAAGGTGTAATGCATTTTGTACAGTCTAGCGCGCAACACATCTGCATTACGCGAACCTGGGTAACCACTTTGACGTCATTGTGGTTACCTAGTTGAAATTGGGACACAGCTGAGGGGCCAAAATATCCTGAAGTCTTACCATATTTCGGGGATTTTTCTGGCAACACGAATTTTTGAAAAACTTAAGGCAGATGATTTTCTGCTAATAAAATCATGATCTTTTAAATGAACTAACATTGTTTCAGCATTGGGTACCCCCTTTAAGGCCCATGGACGAAATGTTGTCAGAAAGAAGAGGTATGGGTGTACATTACAAAAATATAAAAACTGACAAATATTTTCACCGGGAAGAGGGTGTAACACGCCCCTGAAAAAACACCAAAGTGCCCCTAATCCAAGCTTTGCTGCCAAAAATGCTCTGGATGTAGAGAAAAAACATTTTTTAGGCATTACAACCTTAATAACTCCAAAGTGTCTGATTCAATTCAGGTAAAATTGACATAATACAATTTTGAGTATTGTAACTTTCTTAGGGTACACTTTGGTGTCAAATGATCATTTCAATGATAGTTTAATAACTTGTGAAAATTGTATTGCTTTCTCAAAAGTAGTCAAATGATATTGTCAGGATTATGTAAACACACCCATTGTCCATCTGCGCCTGTTTGACAAGGCATGATAGAGAACTTGCAAGGTATTTGTGTAATTAACACATGAATGGTAGATTTCAGCATGGAAGCCACATAGCCCAAATACTATAGACGGTCGGGCAGACGTACGGGAACGCTATCACACCACTCACTAATCAGGAGCAATACTTTGTTTTATTATTGCGTTCATTGTAAATGTGAAATATCATTTAAAGAAGCAATACGAAAAATAAAGTCAATTCTTCAAATTTTATATTTCTCGTGTCATATGCCTTTTCTGTTGCGTCTTTTTTTCTCTTTTGCATTGGCTTAGACATGAATGCACGGATGACGTGACAGCACTCCTAGATTTCTAGCATTCATGGATGGTTGTATGATAGAACTTACAACAGATATCCCATCGAAATTAAGTTCGGATACCTGTTTGGATGTGTCGATGAGCAACAAGTCAATTTTACTGTCGTTTAGAAGTTTGTTTTGAAGCACCCTTTTACGTATATAACCGACATATGCTTCTATGAGCGAGACGCTTTGCTCTTGGGCAAATACATCGGGCCTAAATGACAAGTTAATCTATGTTTCATCTGCGTAGCAGTTGCATGGTATTCCAGGGAATATGGACCTTTGTAATAAGATTACCGGTGTAAAGAATAAATAACAGAGGGCCTAACCGAGCCCCTTGCGGGACCCCGAAGGGCACTGGAAACGAATCAGAGACAGCATCATCAATCTTGATCTTTTGATGTCTCTCTGTCAAATATGACTCAATCCATTTGACAGCAACATCATTAATGCCAAAACAGATCTTCAGCGTTTCCAATAAACAAGAAGGATCTATGGTATCAAATGCACTACTTAAGTTTGACCGGAGCAAGATAGTGACTTCTGATTATCCATGGCCATCAATAAGTGAATTACAACTTAGATGATTCAGATATTGCTGGTAATCAGCACCTTCGACGAGCTTAGATATGTATTTCAGATTACTCACAGGCCCAATATTACAAAGTTCTGTATCAAGACCAGGTTTTTCAAGAGTGGTTGCTCTAGAGCATTGTACTTTGTGGGTATTGGATCTAAAGGACAATGGACATGACTTCACCAAGGTGATGGCAGTGATGTATCAGACCGACTTTTGGGCACTTCATGCCCAACTTGGGCTATTTTTATTCATGTTTTTTATTGCCCAAACACGGTCAACTTTTACTCAAAATTGAGAGGAAAAACAGAAAAACATACTACAGTTGGGCATATATTGCCCAAATGTTGGTCGGACACATGGGCATATCAAATTGTCACGTTGGTCAAATATTTTTACCCCATATTTTTTTTTTTTTGTTAACAGTGTGAGTAATAATAAGATGAGGCGGAGGAGGAGGAGGAGGGGGTGGGAGGGGTAACTGAATGATATAATCGTGTTTACCTTATCAAGAAGGTACCTTGCAATATCAGAATTGCCTGAGCTGAGTGCAACATTAATTGGCGACTGGCCTCTTCTAGAAAGTCTCCTGATCATAATTGCCTTCCGATCGAGTAAATCCTTCACTATTGTTATATTCCCACTAAATTCAGAATCAAAGTGGTGCAATTTTAAATGTTATTCACATGAGAAAAGTACACATCTTCTTTAAATTAAACTTAGGATGCATGCTTATTTAGCTATTTATACTGAAAACATAAATGAACTTAATTTTTCTCTTAAATGCATTTAAATATCAAACAGTTAAAAACCGTTAAAGATTAGTTTTAAACAATCTGCCTCCGCTTTGAATATAAAGCATCAAATAAGTTTTACTCTTACTTTCGTGTGTTACGTCTTATTCGATTTCAAATCTTCATTTTCCATGGCATGAATTGTAAGAAGTCAATGACCATAAAAATATCAGTAATATTACGTCGTTATGAGTTATTTTGCTTTGATGATACCTTTAAAACGCATGCTTTTATTAAAGAAAAGAATTAAAGAAAAGATGAATCGAATAATAGTTCAATATATATTTGGCAGTTATTCACATCGTTGCAGCATAATGAAGGGCCGTCCATCCTTCTGAATCTTCTGTTTCAACGTCTGCGTTGTTATCCAGCAGCAGCCGTAGACAATCTACATGCCCTCCCCTTGCGGTAACCATAAGCGGCGTGACACCACTTAAGGTCTGAAGAAATGAATATATGTACGTTGTAGTATCATTATTTCAAATTAATTTCCGCAACAGAGGTGAGGATCAGGGAGAATGCGAGTTGCTTTGACACAGATGATCATTGTTTTTTATAGAGTTATAGCATCTTTTACTACCTCGGAACTTTATTCTTTTTCTTTGTAATATTGAGATTAGTGATTCGTGCAACTAACATTATTTAATTAGGGAACATGCACCCTAATATCCAAAGTATTTTGGAATTGCATAGAAATATTTTATCATGTTTTTATGCGGTCTATCAAAATGGAATTTCATTGTCATTATTCAGTGGACAAGTCGGCCAATGTGATGTTCTTTTTGTTGCACAATTAAAAAAACAACAACATCACTTTCAACGTATTGAACTGACAAGAGACATATTTATTATACACTAGTGGGCATGTTATAAGATGGTAAACTGAATATATATTTAAGCACAAGTATCATACAAACGATTGTTTAGATCAAAAATTAAATTGATAAAGGGACATCCCGTTAGCAAGGTCGCCGTTCCAGCTTTGTGCTCTACAGAATATTCACGACTTTCTACTATGCACGTTAACCTTATCATTTACTTTTGTTTAAGTTAACTAAGATTTATTCAAGGCATCCAAAAACCAGGCTGACGCTACTCTTTTGTTGAACAAAACATTATTGCTGTATACACTAACAAATATTTCATATGGAAATTTTTCGTTTTTGAGAACGATAAGACGTATGTTACATCGTAATGATGTGTTTGCATGTAGTTTCATGCCATGAATACTTGAAATGAAATAATGAGTACATCAAAGAATTTTCCATTAAATAAATGATTAGCATCGTACCTGAAGTCCTACTTCAAAAGCGCTGGGACTATTTCCCAATGCACTACTAGAGTTGTTCCTTAACAAATATTCCAAGCATGTCAAGTGACCATTATCTGATGCAAAGTGAAGAACTGTCCAGCCATAGTTATTTTTTGCTTCCGTATCTGCTCCTTTCGTAATGAGATATTTCAGAATGTCGAGATGGCCCTTACGAGATGCAGCATGGATGGGTGCATCTCCATCATTTGCTCCTTTGTTCACATCTGCTCCTGCTTTCACTAGGTAATCAACAACAATAGGATGACCTTCCTGTAAAGCGACATAAAGTGGTGTGTAGCCATATTTATCACCCATGTCAATATCTGCTTTTTTGCTGATAAGATACACGACAACATCAAGATTACCATAGAGCGATGCGACAAAAAAGGGAGTCTGACCGTTATAACCTCTTTTGTCCAGATTCGCTCCTTTGTTAATGAGATACTTCACTATGTCCAGATGTCGTTTCTGTGATGCAGCATAAAGTGGTGTCAAACCGTTATTTGCTGGTTTGTTCACATCAGCTCCTGCATTCACTAGGCACTGAACAACTCCAAGGTAACCCTCTTGTGAAGCGACATAAAGGGGTGTAAAACCCTCGTTATCAACTGTGTTAATATCTGATCTTTGGCTTATAAGAAATCTTACAACATCAATATGCCCTCCTTTTACAGCCGCATGTAATGGTATACCGCCATAAGTTGATGCTTTGTTTATATCTGCTCCTTTATTCACGAGGCATTCAGCGATGTCAAGTAGGCCTTCCTTTGAAGCGATATAAAGAGGTGTGTTACCATCTATATCACTCTTATCAAGGTCCTCAACTTTACCGATGAGATATTTCATTACATCAAAGTGACCATGAAGAAATGCATGACAAATCGCCGCAATACGGATTTCATCTCTGCTACCAATATCTGCTCCTCTAATGATAAGGTAATTCATAATATCCAGGCGTTTCTTAATCAATGCAGTATAAAGTGGGGCATGACCATTGTGTGACGCCTTGTTCGCATCGGCTCCTGCATTCACAAGACATTCGGCGACAGCAAGATATCCGTGTTTTGAAGCTGCATGAAGTGGTGTGAGGCCGTTCTCATCAACCTTATTGAGTTCTGCTCCTTTCGATATTTCACTACATCTATATGACCACGATGTGATGCCATATAAAGGGGTGTGCGACCATCATTTGCTGCTTTGTTAACATATGCTCTTTTTCTTAACAGATATTCCACGATGGCAAGATGGCCATTCAGGGAAGCGAGATGTAGAGGTGTGAAACCATTATTTTGGATCAAGTCAAAATCAGCTAGACAATCGACGACATTAAGATATCCTTGCATTGAAGCGAAATGAAGTGGAGTGCTGCCGTTCTCAGCACACATATTGAGTCCTGCTCCTTTTGATATGAGATATTTCATTACGTTTATATGACCACGATGTGATGCCATATGAAGGGGTGTGCCACCATCATTTGCTGCTTTGTTAACATCTGCTCTTGCATTCACTAAATATTCGACGACTGCAAGATGCCCGTGTCTTGAAGCAAAATGCAGTGGTGTGCTGCCGTTCTCGGCACACATATTGAGTCCTGCTCCTTTTGATATGAGATACTTCACTACATTTATATGACCATTACATGATGTAGCATGAAGGGGTGTGCTACCATCATTATCTGATTTGTTAATATCTGCTCCTGAATTTACAAGACA
Source organism: Heliocidaris tuberculata (assembly GCA_025618425.1). Classification (NCBI taxonomy): domain Eukaryota; kingdom Metazoa; phylum Echinodermata; class Echinoidea; order Camarodonta; family Echinometridae; genus Heliocidaris; species Heliocidaris tuberculata. Next base: position 32,823,000 of record CM046842.1, on the reverse strand, counting down.
TTCCACAACGTCAAGATGTCCCTCTAATGAAGCGAAATGAAGTGGTGTGTTGCCGTCCCCATCAAATTTATTGAGTTCTGCTCCTTTGGAGATGAGATATTTTACTATGTCTAAATGACCACCATTTGTGGGAGCATGAAGGGATGTCCTACCATCATTTTTTGATTTGTTAACATCTGCTCCTGAATTTACAAGACATTCCACGATGGCAAGAAGGCCCTCCAGTGAAGCGACATAAAGTGGTGTGTTGCCCTCCTCATCAAATCTATTGAGTTCTGCTCTTTTCGAGATGAGATATTTCACTATGTCTAAATGACCACCATATGCGGCATCATGAAGGGGTGTGCTACCATCATTTTTTGATTTGTTAACATCTGCTCCTGAATTTACAAGACATTCCACAACGTCAAGATGTCCCTTTAATGAAGCGACATGAAGTGGCGTGAAACCTTCCTCATCATATTTACTGAGTTCTGCTCTTTTCGAGATGAGATATTTCACTATGTCTAAATGACCACCATATGCGGCATCATGAAGGGGTGTGCTACCATCATTTTCGGATTTGTTAACATCTACTCCTGAATTTACAAGACATTCCACAACGTCAAGATGTCTCTTTAATGAAGCGACATGAAGTGGTGTGAAACCTTCCTCATCAAATTTACTGAGTTCTGCTCCTTTGGAGATGAGATATTTCACTACATTTATATGACCATTACATGATTAAGCATGAAGGGGTGTGCTACCATCCTTATCTGATTTGTTAATATCTGCTCCTGAATTTACAAGACATTCCACAACGTCAAGATGTCCCTTTTTTGAAGCGACATAAAGTGGTGTGCCGCCTTCCTCATCATATTTATTGAGTTCTGCTCTTTTCGAGAGGAGATATTTCACTATGTCTAAATGACCACCATATGCGGCATCATGAAGGGGTGTGCTACCATCATTTTTTGATTTGTTAACATCTGCTCCTGAATTTACAAGACATTCCACAACGTCAAGATGTCCCTTTTTTGAAGCGACATGAAGTGGTGTGTCGCCTTCCTCATCATATTTATTGAGTTCTGCTCCTTTCGAGATGAGATGTTTCACTATGTCTAAATGACCACCATATGCGGCATCATGAAGGGGTGTGCTACCATCATTTCTTGATGTGTTAACATCTGCTTCTGAATTTACAAGACGTTCCACGATGGCAAGAAGGCCCTTTAGTGAAGCGACATGAAGTGGTGTGTTGCCCTCCTCATCAAATCTATTGAGTTCTGCTCTTTTCGAGATGAGATATTTCACTATGTCTAAATGACAACCATATGCGGCATCATGAAGGGGTGTGCTACCATCATTTTTTGATTTGTTAACATCTGCTCCTGAATCTACAAGACATTCCACAACGTCAAGTTGTCCCTCTAATGAAGCGACATGAAGTGGTGTGTTGCCGTCCCCATCAAATTTATTGAGTTCTGCTTCTTCCGAGATGAGATATTTCACTATGTCTAAATGACCACCATATGCGGCATCATGAAGGGGTGTGCTACCATCATTTTTTGATTTGTTAACCTCTGCTCCTGAATTTACAAGATATTCCACAACGTCAAGATGTCCCTGTAATGAAACGACATGAAGTGGTGTTAAACCATCCTCATCAAATTTACTGAATTCTGCTCCTTTGGAGATGAGATATTTCACTACATTTATATGACCATTACATGATGTAGCATGAAGGGGTGTGCTACCATTATTATCTGATTTGTTAATATCTGCTCCTGAATCTACAAGACATTCCACAACGTCAAGATGTCCCTTTTTTGAAGCGACATAAAGTGGTGTGCCGCCTTCCTCATCATATTTATTGAGTTCTGCTCTTTTCGAGAGGAGATATTTCACTATGTCTAAATGACCACCATATGCGGCATCATGAAGGGGTGTGCTACCATCATTTTTTGATTTGTTAACATCTGCTCCTGAATTTACAAGACATTCCACAACGTCAAGATGTCCCTGTAATGAAGCGACATGAAGTGGTGTTAAACCTTCCTCATCAAATTTACTGAGTTCTGCTCTTTTCGAGATGAGATATTTCACTATGTCTAAATGACCACCATATGCGGCATCATGAAGGGGTGTGCTACCATCATTTTTTGATTTGTTAACATCTGCTCCTGAATTTACAAGACATTCCACAACGTCAATATGTCCCTCTAATGAAGCGACATGAAGTGGTGTGTGGCCTTCGTTATCTTTGAAATCAAGCTTCACTCCTACATCCTGATGACCGGACGATGATGGGTCCATTTCTGATTTCGGAGTGTCACTTGACAGACTTACGGCTCTACGCAAATTTGCTTCTCTACCAATGAGACATAGAACAATATCATGATGACCATTCCGAGCTGCGAAGTGAAGAGGTGTGCTGCCATTGTTGCTACGCTTTGTTACGTTTGCCCCTATATCAATCATATATGTCACAAGATCAATATGTCCTTCTTGTGAAGCGATATGAAGGGGTGTCTTTCCATGTTCATCTGATTGGTTTATCATCACTGTAGCATCACCTGTTTCACCTTCTAACACATACTTTAACTTTATGAGTTCACCTTGCTTTGCTGCCATGAAGAGCTCCATTCTCTCTTAATGTATCTTCTTTCCTGTAAGGATAATCTAGGTGTTGTATTTAATGGGAACATGCAAATGATAATGATTGAAACTTATTCTTGTAAGCAACTTCATTTGAAAGAAGGAGAAAAACAATCTGTAAATCATCAATATATTCGTGAAAGGAATTCCATTAAATATTAGTGATAAGGGGATACACTATGAAAGATACTGCTGAAGTCCTCGAGACATCCCAACATGGCTACGTCTGAACGTGGTCACCTTGAATTACTAGACATGCTAGACATCACCTGAATCCCGTTTGTAGTATTGCTAGTCTTACATACAATGGTCTTAAACTATGTGCAATCATAACACGTTAACTGCAGCCCACTAATCATCGCAATGTCTTTCTCCACTCCACTGCTTGTCGGTAAATCCCAAATTATTCACCTTTGTTTCAATGCTCCCACCAGTCGTCCAACATAACGCGTATGCCCTATATGGAATAATTTTGTGCAACCGCGACTCGAAATCAATACGTGATGTCGTATCTGACACAAAGAGCTGTGTATGATATTCAATCAGTGGCTGATTTGCTTTAACTGAAGAGTATAAATGCAAAGAATGCTCAGTCCCGCAAATGAGCACCCGAACACACTGTGGTGCGCTCGTATGGCTCTTACACCCTTATGACGTCATAAACGGGTGTACGTGTTATATGGCAGATAATGCTATGGGAATTAAACTCATTCCAAAATTGCTGTTTCTACAAGTTAACCTATAGATATTGAAAGGCCCAAATCATGCATAGTCCCTGGGATTTATGCGGGGTCTAGTCGACGAGTTGAGCCTTAATAATACCTTTCAGAGCTTGAAATTTCATGTAAGCCACATTTTTCATAAATTTGAATAAATTTAGGGGTAATTAAGATCATTAAACAATACCTGATTTTGCTTGATGAGCAATGGCAGCTGGAAGGTCAAAAGCGTGCATAGTCCCTGGGATTTATGCTGGGTCTCTTCCACTTTTAAAAACCTTCATTATAAAGCTTTATCAGAGTCTCAAAGTGCATGTCAGTCACATTTAAAATAATTTCAAGGTAATACTAGGGGAACTGTAATCATTTTAAAAGATCCCTGTTTTAGCGTGTTTACCCTATGACAGATGACTCTGTCAAAAAAGCAGCTAAAATCCAGGTGATTTATAGTAGAATTTATAGAATATTAATGTTCCAGAAACATTTTTTGAACTATCCATCTTTCCTCTCGTGCAAAAAAAAAAAAAAAATGACTAGAAAAAGATAAAATAAGATATGGTCTTGAAAGGGGGGGGGGGGAGGTAGAGGCATCGATTGGTTCGGTATACATAAAGCATTGGAGGGGCAATCATTGTGGACAATGCTCTGCCCCTCCGATGCTTTGTTTCCAACGTATCGACGCCTCGGGGGGGGGGGGGGAGGGGGCTGCCCCTCGCTTTTGGGACCACTAGTAGACAGGATTTGTTCAATCTTGAGATAAACTGCGCCTTTCTGCGTGTATATGTATGAGAGCGTAGCGACCATGTAAGAAGAAGGGTCCCTTGGGGGGGGGGGAATTGATTTTGCACCCTACTTGAATGATTGGGGGAGGGGCAACTGCCCCCTCTGCCCCCCCCCCCCCCACTTTCGGGGCCTATGGGTAGTAGTAGTAGGAGGAGGAGGAGGGGGAGGGGGAGGGGGAGGAGGAGCAGTACTCTCTTTAAAAAATCGAGTGAATATTTCACTTCGCCGATGGAGTGAATAAAATTTCACTCAGTAATGAGTGAATTTTCGCTATCCTGAAGTTATAACTGACTGAAAATTTTGTTCTGTACATTTTGCCGAGTGAAAAACAAGCAGAGTGAATTTTGAGTGAATGTATAATGATGACTCCTTGGCTGGACCAATAAGAATTGAGAAAATTTCCTTCACGTGTCTACTTTCACCCAATCACAAACCGAATTTGCCCGCGCTGTGCAGCGCAGAGATTCGATGCTGCATCATGCGCTGCGCTTCATGCGATATCTCGAGGCAAGGCGAAACGCATTGCTTGTATTGTACCATTGCAAACCGCTATACATACATACATACTTAAGCCCCTTTCACAATTGGTCTGCGACCAGTTTGCGACCGCCTGCAACAGATTTTTCGGGGTGTTGCACGACCGAATGCTTGGTGTCTTGCGACCACTCGCAGTCGTTGCAGGCGGTCGCACGAACCTGAGGCTGTCGTGACTGGTCGCATCTGAACTTTGAACATGCTCAAAATCCAGACACGACCAGATGCGATCGATTCACTTGCATTAGGTCGTACGACCAGTCGTGCGATTCTCGTATGAGTGTTGCACAACGTTGCACGATTAGATACGAGAGTTCGCACGACTCAATAGTCGCAGTGGGTGGGCTGGAGGTCGTGCAACACTCGCACGTGCGCTATCGACCTATAGCGACCAGTCTTGCGAATTGGTGCGATTCTGCTAAGACCATGAGACCGTTGCACGACCGATCGCAGCACATCTTACAACGTTGTACTACCGTTGCACGACTGTATGAGACTGTATGCGACTATTCCTCGGGGGTATATATAGGGGGACTATGGAGATGATCCTCTGCAACAGGGCCCTCCTCTAACAACTTTCTCTTCTTTGTAACTTTCTTCTTTGGCATCTTGACTATTAAGAAGGCCAACTTGAAACTGACTACCGGTCAACTGTCGAGGGGGTTTTTATACCCCACGCCACTCGCACGAATACTCTCACGACCACTTGCACCGGTCTCATTCAATCGCACGAGCGATCGCATGGTCTCACATCCACTCGCACGACCATGCAATCGATCGTGCGACTATTGTGATTGGCGTCAAGCCACTTGCAATCACTCGTGCAACACACACTCGTGAACGCAAGACCACTCGCACGAGCATATCCGAGCAAATGCGACTTACTCGTGCAACGGTCTCTTCTAGTCGCTTTTGTTTTACGACCGCTGTTGCATTTGTGAATGCCTTTCTGCGACCTGATGAGATCGATGGCGATTGAAGCCTGTTGCAGCCTGTCGTGCGACCAAATGGTCGCAAACGGTCGCAGACCAATTGTGAAAGGGGCTTATCGAGCCACGATGGATGTCGCTGCAACAAGTCTACGGAAGTTTCTTACTTCAAAAGGGGTGTCAGATGAAGTGATCAGAGTGTTTGAAGGTAAGCGAATAATAGTATTAATAATAGTAGTAATACAGAACAACCTCAGACTTTATCTCGAACTTTACTAGTCTTACTCTACCGTAGGCCTAAATGTTAACTGTTACTCCGTATTAAAGGAGTCGGACATTCTGTCGAGCGAGGCAAGCTATGGTTAGGCTTTGTCATGGGTTTTTGTCCCCGCCGAACGAAGTTCGCGAGGGGACTATGAAACGGGCTCCGTTCGTGTGTGCGTGTGTGTGTGTGTATGTGTGTATGTGTGTGTCCGTCCGTCCGTCCGTCCGTCCGTCCGTCCGTCCGTCCGTCCGTCTGTCCGTGTGTGCTCGAATGTTAGAAAATGCTACTTCTCCGTCATTTCTTGGCCAATTTTGATTCTGATTGATTTATCTGATAGGGCTGGGTGGGGGCTTCCAAACTTCTACACAGAATTTTGAAATTCATTAATTATGCAAATTTATGCAAATTTATTCAAAACTGACGAAAAATGCTACTTCTCCTCTATTTCACATCGGATTTTGATTCCGATTGTTTTATCTGATAGGGCTGGGTGGGGGCTATCAAACTTCTACACAGAATTTTGAAATTCATTAGTTATGCAAATTTATGCCAATTTATTCAAAATTGACGAAAAATGCTACTTCTCCTCTATTTCACATCGGATTTTGATTCCGATTGTTTTATCTGATAGGGCTGGGTGGGGCTATCAAACTTCTACACAGAATTCTGAAATTCATTAATTATGCAAATTTATGCAAATTTATTCAAAATTGACGAAAAATGCTACTTCTCCTCTATTTCACATCGGATTTTGATTCCGATTGTTTTATCTGATAGGGCTGGGAGGGGGCTTCCAAACTTCTACACAGAATTTTGAAATTCATTAATTATGCAAATTTATGCAAATTTATTCAAAATTGACGAAAAATGCTACTTCTCCTCTATTTCACATCGGATTTTGATTCCGATTGTTTTATCTGATAGGGCTGGGTGGGGGCTTCCATACTTCTACACAGAATTTTGAAATTCATTATTCATGCAAATTTATGCAAATTTAATAAAAATGGCTGAAGGTTCATAATGTTTTCATGTTTTATATTTCAGTTGTATACATGCATTGTTGGTATTCTCTTCTTTTGCATGCAGTAACATTATTATTTTATTCACTAAAGTTTTTCACCGAAGTTTTAAGGTTCAGGCTAGTTAATTTCCACAGATCTGCACTTCCGGCGGGGACATTTATTACGCATTGCGTAATTTACTCATTCACTTGTTGGTTTGGAGATGGCGGACGCTTTTTAAAAAGTTTTCTGTTTTGAAGGCCAAACTTTAGCACTCTGACATAGATCTAATCAAATTTGTGAAATTACCTTGACCTGTATTTCTTTAAAATCCTTCTTTACCACGTACTGCTGATAGATTTTTAAAAGCCATGTAAGTTGGACCTAACTAAGTTAGGCCTAACTACATTACACGGGCTGGCAAACCCGGAGAATAGGGGACCAGGCGAGCGTGCTGTATTCATTTGTGTGCAAGCAAATCTAGCCCAGCGGCAGCGGCAGTAGGACGATGTGCACAAGATTCAGCAGTGAAACATGTGTGATTTTGACGACATATCTGGCCAAAACCAAATTCGTTTTCATCAAATAATCGGAAATCTGAAAGCTGAAAGGACAATGTGATATGTAAGAACATGATTACCTGACAAAAACATATTTGAAAGTCATTTTGAACCCGATTATGGCCTTGTCCCATACCTCGGCCCAAGGTATGGGACAAGGCCATTATCGGGGGTTTTGGCTGTCTGTGCACTGTATAAATTGCCCCCGCGCACGTCCGGTTATTTACCATTTTCCAAGTTATAAAGTAGCCTAGGGTCTAACTTTGTTATAGATGAAAGCAAGTTGTTGCAAAGTCATTTTCGATTCTGTAACAGTTTAATAGTATTAGTAAAGTTACTAAGTTAGGTTCTAGGTTAGTAGGGTGGTCTAACTTGGACAGTGGCGGCACCAGGATTTTTAAAGTTGGGGGGGGGGGGGCAAGGGCGGACAAAAAAAATTGCGTGTATCGCAAAATCAAGCGCAAGTGGGCAGGGTCCAGGGAATCACCCCCTCCCTCCCCCCCCCCCACCTTGATGCCGCCACTGTTTTCCAATTTTCCGTTTTTCCGTTTTCTTTCTTTTTCCTTCTTTTCTCCATTCCTTTTTCACTTTTTTCTTTCCTTTTCTTTCTCATTTGGACCCTTTTATTTTTTTTTTCACTCTAAAAATTATGGGGGGGGGCAAATCTTCTGACTGGGGGGGGGGGGCAAATGCCCCCCATGCCCCCCCCCCCCCCCCATGGTGCCGCCACTGAACTTGGCCCAAAGATTATGGAGAGGGCCATGCGCCAGGCAGGGGAAGATCGGAAAGCTAGCCGATTTTGTACAGGGTTGGTTTTAACGCCTTGGGGGAAAAGCAACCAAAAAAAAAAGAAAAAGAAAAGGAAAATAAAGTAGATATTCAATGATTTTTAAAACTGACTTAATTTTCATTATTGCGTAGGTGAAGCTTAGACCGGACAAGTTTCTCAAAATTCGACGCTTGCAAACATTCGAAGTAATGATTATTATCAATTACAAATTGCTAAAATACAGCCCCGACATAGCACCTGAACAGCTCTCCGAAAGCCGCTGAAATGTGTGACGTCAAAGGGAGGACGTTAATTGCACAAGTAGACGATGTCCCATAACATCTCACATATTTTCAGTGCCTGTTTTGTCATCTTCTCTTCAGTTATTTCACTTCACTAGCATTAGTCTATTATGTTTAATCCATATATTGCCTCACTCGAACCCCGTGCATGGGTTTATTTGGATGGAAAATGAAGCGTTACAAGAATAAAGGAATCAGTTGCTTGTAAACAAAAAAGACGCCATTGCATTCACAGCTGCATACACCGCTGGACGTTCGGCGTTGAATGAGGGATTAATACCGTCCTTGCAATTATTCAGCGGGCTTTTCAATTTGAAAGTGTGGTTTCTTTGATTGTTCATTAGCCCTCATTCTATATATTTACAAACAAAAGATTTCAGTAATCAGAATCTGTTTCATTCCCATTTTAAAATGGTGTGAAATATGGGCACGTTTGAATACACTAAATTCGTTATAATTTGAGAAATAACTGCACTGCACTTATGTTCATTCTTTATTGGACGTCGTCTGCTTGGACAGGATTGTTCCTTTATTGACGTCATTGAAACATTGTTATTTTTTTTTGGGGGGGGGGGGCGAAGCGCTCATATATCGCAGATGCTGGGAGGTAGTTTTATTTGTATTATTGTTTAATTACCTGATATATAGTTAACTTTAAACTGATATAATTGCTATCTGTTAACTTGCTAGTTTCTAGTGATACATTATTTATCATATTTGTGATTTTCTTTGAATGTGTATTTTAAGATATTTCTTGGTAGTTACTGCTTGGTACTGAAAGTTCTGTTGGCTTTTTTTCTTGTTTACATTATGTTGTTTAGCATACAATTATTGTGCCCCTATAATGTGATCTGAGTAAAATAAGTTTAAAAAGCAACGTAAAACTTTTTGATTCTAAAACCTTTACAGTAATTTTTGTAAGGAAATTTCTAAAAAAGTCCTTGTGTGCCATGGCATTAGGTTCATTCGGGAGTGCATAGGTGCAAATTTTGTGTGAATGGAGGTAAAGCTTTTTCCATGCCTGGGCTGTATCTCAAATTGACTCTAAATTGACTAAAATTATACCAGGGGCGGGCAGCAATGAACGATTTAGAATTCCACATTTGGCCTTAGACTTCAGCCACATTGCCCAACTCTGCTAATTAATGTGTCATTCAAAATTGCAGGTAGAGTGGATGAAATATCATCACCCAACACCAGATAATGTAGCCATGATAAAGGCCAGCTTCAAAGAAACATTCCCACATCGCAGAGACGAAATTAAGAAAGATGGGCTGACCATAACAGATGTCCTGGCCAGATATCCAAGGTTCCAAGACATGCCAAGTTTGGTAAGTTGATCAAATAGTTTTTGTCGAGCCCCATCGAGGTGGAGCGAGACTAAGAGATCCACATGTCGTCCGTCCGTCCGTCACAGCAAATGGTTCGATATTGACCAAATTGGGTTGGTGGATTGAGCATGGGGACCGCCATTATATTTGGGGTCAAAGGTTACATAAGTAGGTCAAAGCTCAAGATGAGATCAAATATTAAAAAGATTACCTGCAAGTTTCTACTTAGAATGATTGTGTGCAAACAGGGCAAGACACATTATGGCTATCGCCTTGTTTAAACTATGTGTTAACAAAATCATGAGGGACATAGGGCTGATGAATGAGTGTGGGTATATGGGCAATTCCATATGGTAATGGCATTACATTTGAGTAAAAATTTTAAATTCTTCCTGCTCTAATAACTACTAAACAGCTTTCTTGACCAATACTTTGCAGCCATACCAGTACAAATTGGTAGGACCTCTGAGAGTATTTCCTTGGTTTGTTATTACTGTGCAATATGAAAATAAAGAGAGGTGTAACAGCATGACATCCACAGGACATTGCAATTTGCATTTAACTTTGAAATGCAAATGAATATCTGTGCCCCCACGGTTGTAAAGCTGAAGCTAATAGCACCACCTGTTACCCAGTCATGATTCAACTTTTACATATTAGCCGATTTAAAGATATACATATTTATAAACTCAGCTTGCAAATTATGCTGATGTAAACTTTGCTTATGGTTAGCAACAGCAAAAAAATCTCTGTTTTTTTTTTAAGAGCCTGAACCAATTGTAAAACTTATACTGAATATCTTTTCCAGGTCCTTATTAATGTCCTCTTTTTCCTTTCAGATTGATCTGGAATTTCAGCTCCAGTTTGGCGAGAAATGTGATAATTTGATCATATCGTGGAGAAACGAATACTTTCCACGCATCATGGCTGTGGGAAGAAACTGCTCTACTGCAGACACCATTTTCAGGAAATTTGAACATGAAAATGGTAAGGTTTGCTATTTAAAATACAATGTTTGTACATGATCTTTTTTGAAAATATATTTTATCAGTAGACATAAGTGTATTAAAGGCATTGTTTAACTCTCTGAGAACCATCCATTGTAAATCGTATTGATTTATTGACACATCCAAGTGCCTAGCATCATACATTGTGAAAGGAAAGATTATATGCATGATCACCAATTTTTGTATCTGTAGGAATCAATAAAAACTTCCATTTCATCATTGAAAGAAAAAACAAGACTTTATAGACACTTCTTAAATTTTGTCATCATGTGCTCCTAGCTAGTTTCATGCCCAGTTTTTTTCATGAAAATGTACGCTTGTTTTGCGGCATGCAGATAACATTTTTTTATATCTTGGTAATTAAATTCAAAACTCTGTTTTGGTGTACCTTTATCCTAAAAAAACACACACAAAAAAAGACATCAGTAATTATTGGACAGCTTATTGTTAAACATGTCAGTGCTTTCAAGAAGTTGTAGTATGCACTCTCTGACACTTGCTAGTATACCCTCCCATTATGACCTACTTGCATGTTTAAACTTAGTTAGAAATTGATTGTATGTTCTGCATTATACAGCCGACCTGTGTGCCTTCCACATACTGAGCTACTTGCTTCATTCCTCTAATGCGTTCACCGGTCGGAAAGGTGGGAGGAAGACGTGTGCAGAATCCGGGGCTGCTGCTGTTGGGTACCTGTTCCAACATGAACCAGTAAGCAAATGGCACATATTCTTTCAATTATCTAATTTCCCCGAAATGTTATACATACATGCTCTGAAGAAAACTTTACCCTCCTTTCATTTTACTCTGCTCCCCCCCCCCCCCCCCCCCAAAAAAAAAGGGATTTTCAAGCATAACTCAATACTTAGGAATCTTATTGGCCGGAATTCACAAAGGAGGTTTAAATTTAAACCATGGATTATTTAAATTTTGTGGTATAAGTACGCTTGATTTAGCGCATGCACTTAGAAAGGTCCAATGATCCCTGGTAATGAACGCGTGTGCTTGGCAAAATGCGCTAATTTTACACTTGTTGCCATGGTTTCGACCATGGACTAACGCAGGTTGAGGTAAATTAATTTGCTTAAACCTGTGTTAGTTCTTGGTCGAAACCATGGCAACAAAATTTAAATAATCCATGGTTTGAATTTAAACCTCCTTTGTGAATTCCGGCCATTGTGTTTGTTTTATATTTTTTTCTTTTCCGTAATTCCAAACTAGAAATATTCTGGTATTTTGGCAAATAAAAGTGTTGGCAATTGGAATGCTAATCGTATGTCAACAGTCCTCAGCCAGGGAATGAGCTGTGATATTAAATCTCCACTATTATTCATTTGATTATGTGATTATTTTGTCAATTTGTATGGGCCTCTAGGGTCAATAATTTGTGTATTTATGTACTTGTCACGGAACCATTTATTTATATATTGTGTTTTTTAATTTGTGAACAGAGCTACTTTCCCTTCGGGGACAAATAAAATGAACATGAACTTGAACTTGATTATACCCACTAATGTATTTCCTCTCATTGACAGGCTGGAACAGATGTTGCTGCATACACTGCAAGGAAACCAGCTAAACTCACCCAGCCATTCCTCCTGTGTCTTGGCCCAGAGGTTCAGCCAGAGCAGTTCTTCCTGGTCCTGGACAACAAGTGTGTGCCAGCTGGGGAGAATGTTGTGTTAGCGTTTGATCGGCTTTTCAAGGCCTTTTATGTCTTTGACGTCCACTACCCCCCCCCCCCCCCCTTGCCTACATACTTTTTTTCATTTTTTGCAAGTGTGGTGTATCAATGCTCGGGAGATGCTCTTACCCCACAACTGAGAGCATTCCACGTGCTTTATACAAGTACGCAGTTGTAAAGGAGAGGCATTATTCAATAGGCCATCAACCGCAACGGGTGTTTCCATTTGCTGGGATACTTTTTTCTGACACCGTGACACGCTTTTCCTGACACACTTTTTCCCATTCACTTATGTACAGGGTCGCATGTCATGAGGTGGTGTAATTTGGGTTACATGGTCAGAATGGTCAAAAAACGTTTTTTTTTAAAAATATAATGTAGGTACTATCACCCTCTTTTAATTCAAGCAAGTTTTAAACCAAATATCACCTCAGTTTTAGCATTATTAGCTAATTAGTGGTGAAGTACTCCACAGACAGCAATGCAAATGGCAATTTTCAAATACGTTTTTCCTCAATGTATATCGTGATACTTCTTGTTTTGCAATTTTTGAATTGTTTTTATAGAAGGCGGAAAAAAAGGCAGTAAATAATTTGAATGTAAGTTTATGAAGTACATAATTGATTAATGAAGTAGAGAAGTCATGGATAACTCATGTGTGAATTTCAAGGCAGTGAATTCTAATTATATATATATATATATATATATATATATATATATATATATATATAAGAGTAATTTCTCCATTTGATGTATGACATTTTCCATTTTTTGTGATATATGAAACAAGTGAATTTGAAGTGTCCATTATTTTTTTTTTTTTTTGGAGGGGGGGGGGGGTGAGTGTATAAAGCTTATAAAACCAAGAGCTCATAAAATGAAGTAACGAATCATTAAAGAAACTTCTTACATTTCACAAGTAAAACTGACACAAGGAAGGAAGCAAGGAATAGTTTGAGATTGCTATTGGCCTCTTCAAAATGGTTGTCAATGGTAGCTGATGATGGATTGAAGTCAGTTTAATGTTTATTTGATTGTATTGCAATTTTCAAACTGATTTTAATGGAATTAAAAATGTTGAATATTAAATATGAAAAAAAACACCAACAAACAGAACTGAAGGCTTTTCTTTAAAAGAAACAGCTTAACCCTTCGAGTAATTGCTTGATCCATCAATGTATTGTCATATTGTGCCAAGATCGAATGAGTTACATGTATATCCATGTGACAGAGGTGTGAGCTTATTCAGTTACAGCCCATTGGTTCTGTACAGTTCTGTATTTGCAAATATTTACCAAATGTTGTATATGATTTTAGTCTGTAATCCAGCTGTTTCAAAATTTTTAATGCAATGTTTTGATTGTCTCTGTTCAAATGGACATTGGACATTCACAGATATACATATCAAATAAAGGTATACATATTAGCCTGAATGGAGACTAACACATACAACAGCACTAAATATTTAGCAACCAGTGAATTGGTGGACCGAATAATTGGCTGTTCCTGCTTATTGAGAGTGAAAGTCTGATATTCAAGAGTGAAAATCTGCTGAAAGAGGAGTGAAATGCATTAAGAGTGAAAAAGGAGTGAAATTTGGGTGGAAAATATGTTCGTCTTTTTTCACTCTTTGGGGGTGAAATTTCTGTTCACTCTATATTCACTCCATAATGAGTGATCACTGACGTCACTACCCAGGGGAGTGAAAATCGAGTGAAAATTCACTCATTTTTGTTTAGAGAGTAGTGATATGATTTTTGCATCCCGTATTCGTGCATTCTGGTAAAAAACGACAAGCTATAATCTATGCCATACCGATGCAACCCTTGTTTAACAATAATATTACCTCACAAATCAGTTCTGTTTTGTGTGTTCGGTACGGTTCTTATGATACATGAATGACGTCATAAGGTCGAAAACACTATACTACAGAAGAAAGACCAAAATAACAACATCACACTACTGAGATTTTTTCTGCTTCTGTATGACAGCAAATGTTCCCAGCGCCGGTTTATTCAGTGTTGTGCGGTGTACTTTTTTTTCTTCAAACGGCTTTCTATTTTAGTCTATAGAAAGATTTTTTTCCTATTGATTCACTGAGGGTGGTAGGGTTATTAAGTTTTACTATTCAGTCACTTTCTTCTTAGTGGTTATGTGGAAGTAGTAGTAGTAGTAGTAATAGTTGCTGGGTTTTTTTTTTTTAAGTTTTAGTACAGTAGTAGTACAGGCAGAAGTAGTGGGGATAGTAGTAGACGTCGTTGTAGTAGTAGGATCAGTAAAAGAATTAATAACACTAGAAGGCCTAATGCTAATTATAAAAAGATAAATTATAGTTTTTGTTGTAGTGCTAATGTTATTATGGCTGTTATGCTTTAGGTGCAGACGTACAGTGGCGTACCCATGATTTTTTTAAAGGGGGTGTTTTTTACTCAAAAATTGTTCAGTATTCATATTATTCTTCGGAACTGAATCAGTTAGATTTTATTTGTTACAATGCCCATAATTAATGTCATTGCGATTTATTTCCAAAATCGGTTCGCCGTCGACCGTATAGTGTGCGGTGGCCTTAATATGACGCTTATATACACTAAGACACGTTTTTACGTACGGTAGCAATAATGGTAGCAAATTCAAAAGCTAACTCAGTAGCAGAATACCCAACGAAGATAATTTTAACGTACATAGAGCTTTATTATTGTCATTTGACGCATGTTCAGCAGACACATTGACTATCAAAATGTTCAGTGTCTTTGCAAAAACTGGTGTAGTGAACCATGTTATGCTAAATATAGTATGCTCAATCTCTTTTATAGACCAATAAACGAATATGCTTAAGATCGAGGGCATATATCAGTAAAGAAATCACGAGAAAAAAAACCACTAGTCTACTTCGGATATTTTAAATATGTTGTTGAGACAAATGCTAATTAAATGGTAAAATGAAAAAAAAGGGGGGGGGGGTTCGCAAGATGGTGCTGTTCTGAGATAAATGTGTTTATTCTGCACCGTGAAAAATTGACGTAAAATACATAAAAATGAATGCTAGGAAAAGAGCGTTGGACTAAGTAATAGATTCGCCTAAAATTTAACAGTATTTTCCTCACACTGGAATTGACTTAGCAGTAATGGAAGTCGAGGATGTCGAGAAAAACGTTACAGAAGACCTCAGAGAAACTGACGTTCAAAGCAGTGGAGACCAACACTCACTCACCGCGGAAGCTGCCGGGGTAGAAACAACAGGGCATAGCCCTGGACACGTCGACAAAAAAAAGGAGAACAAACGGCAACCAGAAGGCTAGTACTACTGATGAATTGCTTGTTACGCTAATCGACAAGTTTGAAGAAATGAACTCTAATCTTACTGAAAGATTAGACACTGCATTAAGCAAAATAGAGAGCAACAAATAAGAAATAGAAACATTGAAAGAGAAACAGGAGGGGTGTGAATTTGACAATGAGTTGTTGAGAAAGCAGATTCAAACCCAAGAGAAAGAGAATGGGAAACTGCATGAGCAGTAAGTAGACCTGGCAGCGAGGGGGATGAGGAACACAGTTGTGTTACATGGCTTTCCAGAAGGGGCAGAGAAAAAAGACTGTGAACAACTCGTTAAATCTTTCGCTGCATCACATCTGCAGATTAGGGAAGAAGGCTTGATAATCGAAAGAGCACATCGCTCTTGTGCAGTCCCTTCATCAAAATCAGGAACCCGTCGCCCCCGACCAATCATAGTGGCTTTCAGCAACGGAAAAAAGTTACTGCACAACAAGCGAAAGCTGAAAGAGGAAAACAGAAGCAGAATGGTGTACTTCAAATTCCCAGCGCGCATCTTCTACAAGGATCAACAGAATGGGAAGGAGGTTGAATATAAGATAAAGTGAATCCTCCCCACACAAGAAAGCAGAATAATAGTTGAGGAAAAGGAACCACAAGATGAAAATAATATAGTGCTGGCTATATATTGGAAAGGAGAAATGAAGAACAAACAGGAATGAAGTAAAGACCACAAATAACATGATGAGAAAAGGACAAACAGAAAGTTACAAATAACCTCATAAAAAGACTCTGAAAAAGTTAAAGTTGTATGATAAAAAAGCATTCATTGAAGTAAGAACAAATGAGACTCACGGAGCAGAGCGCCAAATGAACTCCACAATAGAGGCTTGAAGATCAACCTCTGAACTGCATTATTGTTTTTTGTATTGTTATGTAATTGCTTGTTTGTACACTCTGATTTGTGGGACCTTTAGAGAAACTAAACTCGAAATATGGACTTGAAATTAACGACACATAATGTTAATGGATTAGGGGATTTCAAAACAAGAAAACGATATTTCAGTTTTATGCTTAAGTTAAAAAAAGATATCATATTATTACAAGAGACACAATCAACAGAGAAAGATGAAATATTCTGGAAGAATCAGACAAGACTGAATATCATTTTTAGTCATGGAACATCTATGAGTAGAGGAGTATGCATTATTTTGAAAAAAAACTCCAGATATCACAGTATTGGACTCAGTGAAGGATACAATGGGAAGGTTTCTGTTAGTTAAAGTGGAAATTTATAAGAAGGTTTATGTTGTATGTAATATATATGCGCCAAACAATGAAAAAGATCATGTGGAATTCTTTAAGAATATCGAACTAACCCTTAAAGAGCACCTTGATGTGGGACAAGTTCTCTTGTTGGATGGAGATTTTAATTTTATTCAAAATTTAGAACTTGATAGAGAAGGGGGTTCAATGAAAACAATCTGGAAACACTCCTCTTTATTTGTTGAAAATGTTAAAAGACAGTTTGGATTGACTGATTTATGGAGGTCTAGAAACTTGAGAACAAAGAAATTTACATGGAGAAGATACAATCCTTATGTGCAATCAAGATTAGATTTTTGGTTAATCCATGAACCCTTGCAAAGTAAGACAGTGGAAAATGATATCTTACCAAGTGTGTTATCTGATCATGATTATGTCAGCTTGCATATACAGATTAAGAAACAGGTTACTGGCCCATCGTATTGGAAATTTGATAATAGCTTATTGAATGATAAAGATTATGTTGAAGCCCTCAGTAAGATTTACCCCATATGGGTAAATGGTTATGAAGACATGAGTGATAAAGGAATGTTGTGGGATTGGTTGAAGTTTAAAATAAGAGAATTCACTATTCCATTCTCAAAAAAGAAAAAAAAATGTGAGAAAGAAGAGAGACGAAAAGAATTGGAAAAAGAACTGAAGGAAATAAATGAGATAGATCAAGAAAGGAGAGATGATGTCGGGGAAAGAAAAAAGGAAATTGAGCAGGAATTACATAAAATATATGATTATTTTGCCGATGGGGCAATATTGAGGTCAATATGTACTTGGTATGAGAAAGGAGAGAAGAGTACAAAATATTTTTTGTCACTAGAGAAAGGTCAGGCAGAAAAAAAAAACAATACTGAGGTATTAAATACGAACAATGGAAACATTGAGAAGGCAAAAGAAATTCAAAATTTGGTAAAGGAATCCTTTCAAAAGTTATTTGAGAATAAAGATCAGGTGTCTGAAACAGTTTGTAAAGAGTACATTGAGCAAACCAAGGTTGAACAACTCACAGAAGATGAGCAAGCCTCTTGTAAAGGCAAGTTAACAAGTTCTGAAGTTAGAAACGAACTGTTAAAAATGGCAAAAAACAAAACTCCAGGAAACGATGGACTAACTGTTGAATTTTATGTGAATTTCTGGCCTTTGATCTCAAAACATTTGGTTGAAGCTTTTAATTTTGCGTATGAAAAGGAACTCATGTCTGTCTCACAAAGACAAGGAGTGATTAAATTAATCCCCAAACCAAACAAAGACAAGATAATTCTGAGCAATTGGCGTCCAATTATACTTTTAAATGTAGATGCAAAGATAGTATCAAAGTGCTTGGCCAAAAGAATATCAAGAGTTATAGGAAAATTGGTTGACAGTCAGCAAACTGCTTTTATTAAAGGAAGATACATTGGTGAGGGGATTAGGCTGATATCTGATCTAATGTACTATGCTGAAGAGGAAGATATACCAGGCATCATTGCAGCTTTAGATTTGACTAAACCGTTTGATTCTATTAGTCATGCATATCTGATCAGTTGTTTAGAAGCATATAATTTTGGGCCATCTTTAATAAAATGGGTAAAAACGCTACACAATGACATAAGCAGTTGTGTATTGATAAATGGATTTACTACAGGATATTTCAAAATCTCAAGAGGAGTACGTCAAGGTGATCCCCTGGCTCCCCTCCTATTCATATTAGGGTTGGAACCTTTTTAAGGAGAATAAGAAACAGTGAAAGTTTTAGAGGCTTTGAAGTAGGTGGTAAAAGAATAAAATATACAGCGTACGCTGATGATATAACATGTTTCTGTCGAGATACTGATTCACTTAAAGACCATCTCCAAACAGAAAAAAAAATAGACGAATTACACATCAATGGAAAGCCTATAAGCTACAAAATACAATACCCATTTCATGCGTTTTCATTGACTACAAGGAGAGTATTTCCACTCAAAACACTCGAACTTAAGAGCTTCGAAAATGGGCAACTATCGCCCTCCAAGCGGGCCTCAATAGGATGACGTCATATTATGTAGAGCCAGCTGGGTGAAAGTGTGTGCATGTGTGTGTTTACATGTGTTTGCACGTGAAAAGTCCGATTTGCCTACAATTCTTTCATTGTTAGAAAAGAAACGAATTCGTATTTCTTCGAACGATTTGCCCATAAAAATGTAACATTAAATTACGTGTTTCGTGCTTATTTGAGAGAGACCTGCACTTTTTACTACTGAAACAGGAGTTTTGTCGTCGACATCTCAGGCAGCTCTAACTTAACTTCTGAAGAGTGAAGGTGCGTACCGGGATTTACAGCTCGCTCCGGGCCGGGCTGGGCGCGGGCGGGCTCGTGCACATCGGGTCGATCGGTTACTTGCTCTTAATTTGTCATGTTTGTGTGCATTTGCAATAGTGAGTCTATAGATGATCAATTAGCGGCTTTTTACTTTCTTATAATTTTAGGTTAGAATGTGGCTTATATTCGTGCGTTTCACTTTCAGACAATAGTGGCAATGTAAGCTTTATAGATCTTACATCACGATCTACGCAGTTTATGTTTTGTTTTTGTTCTAAATCTATTCCTACTAACTTAGCATGGTTATTTGTTATTTAGATTTGACTAACTGGGTTGTAGCCTTTTGACAAGGCCCTCGTGACTTGGCTATTTTTCTCGGCAAGGAAGCTAGTAGTGGCTGCATAACAAGACTAGCCGCCCAGCCCGGTGAATGCGCGATCGAGCGACGTGAGTTGCGAGGGCCTTTTGGAACCTGGCCTGTATTTCTTATGGTATCCTTTGTTCCTAGCGAGGATCTGCTACCTTATAGGCAGGAGCCAATCAGCGAACGTATCTTCGCATGACGTCAGCATAAATTTGGTATGCAAATTCGCCTTCATCTCGGCACCCCATGCAAGCTACATCAATCATGGCGTCCGAAGAAGAATTGTTGCTGAAAAGCACGGAATTTGCCTCGCAAATGCTGAAAATTTCAGCTTTCAAGGACTTACAACTGAGGGCAATTCTTTCAGTCCTCAAAGGACAGGATGCATTTGTGAGCCTTCCCACGGGATATGGCAAAAGCGCTATTTACCAGGCGATCCCGTTGTGTAAGGACTATCTTCGATCGCAAGCTCAAGCTGAAGGACAAGCAATGAACGAATCACATGGAAAGCAAGCCCCGCAGATACCGTTGTGATTGGTCGATAATCCTCGGTAGGCGTGTTAGCATACGAATGTCAACTCGTGAATAATTCATATCGGACGATGGAAACCCAGGTTCCAAAAAGGCCTCGCGACTGAAGTCGCTCGATCGCGCGTTCAACCGGGCCGTGTTGATTCTTTTCGTCGCCGGCTAGTCTCATCTCAGGCACAGCATGTCACGAGGCCTTGTCAAAAGGCTATACTACCGTAGGCTGTACTTCTGCAGCAAACTTCTGACTCAATGTTGATGAAAAAATAAAAATTTATACTCTTACGGGCAAAATTCAATCAGAATGAGAGAACAATACAGACATGATTTAATGAGAGGCACATCCCCGCAGCGCTTTCCCGGTGCGGCCCGGCCTCGATCAGGGCTGAATAGGCAAAGTCAGAAAGTCGAGCAAAGCCGGCCGAAGAGAGCGATATGGGAGTTCACTACACATTTTGCCAATAATTATAATGATGTCGCGACTTGCGAGAATCAAAGGATCAGAATATATTAAATAAAACAACGCCGGCAACAGCATCAATCGCAGTAAGATACAATAAGAAATCTTACCAATCCTCGATATTTCTATGGACTCTGTTTTCACCGTTCGTACTCCCTTGGTACATTACGCTGCCTTGCACTTGCAGCAGCACCGTCTTTATCATCATCACTGCTGTCACTAGTCTCGGGATCACTATTGTCTTCTTCATTGGTTTCCTCTCTATTCTCATCTTCTTCACCTAATCGTCTTGGTTTTCTTCGAGAACTGGTGACGCCATCCCAAATAAACGATTTAAAACTTTCATAAACTTTCAGCAACTTTCTCAAACAATTACTCGCGCACAATTGTTATTTGCATGGCTGGCCGGTCGTGACGTATATCGAGCTTGGCTGCTCTACATTTGATGACGTCATCACGATAGCGGCTTATTTGTCATCTGTTGACCCCGAATTCAGAAGGGGCTGAAAATGAAGTCTTTATCTGCTTATTGTACAATAACGAAATGAAACATAAGTTGTATATGTATGTTTCGTATTCTACGTCCAATCAGCCTTCCATCGATATGTAGTTGTATTTTCATCGAAGGTTTTTAAATTATTGTTTCAAATTTTTGATGAATTTTCACTGATATCCGGTCTTTGTATCAATAAAACCAAGACGGAAGGAATGTGGATTGGAAAGGACAGACACCTTGGAGAAAAGGTGAACGACATTAAATGGCCCGAGAAGGGTATTCAAATCTTAGGAATATATTTTTCCTTTGATAAACTAGAAGCTATTAAGAGAAGAAATTTTGACAGTCGTTTGAACGAAATAAAAGGTATATTTATAAAGTGGAAGAATAGAGGCCTGACATTGATTGGAAAGATTCAAATTTTGAAAACTTTTGTCATGTCAAAAATAATATATCTATTGTCAAATATTGAAATGCCTGGAGAGTTTTTAAAGGAAGTTAAAAGGTTGATGTTTTCTTTTTTATGGGAAGGCCCAGACAAAATATAAAGGGAGAACATGTTTGCAGATTATTCTGAAGGTGGTCTTAAATTTCCTAATATACAGTGTATGGTAGATTCTCAGCTAGTTAAATGGATTCAAAGATATTTCATAAGAACAAACCACCACTGGATACTATTGTTTGAATATGGTTTAAAGAGATTTGGTGGAAAAACAATATTTATGAGCAATTATTCTATAAAATATCTGCAAACACACAGCATTCCTACATTCTATTGTGCTAAAAGCATGGTCGAAACTAGATGTACATCGGCTATTTCGAGGGGATGAAACAAACCACAAAAAAAAAAAAATCATTATACTGATAAATGTTACGCATGTTACTCGTTGATAATAGCTGAATAAATGGCAAGAATTATCCTTTCAGATTTATCCAACAAACAGGCTTAAAATTATGAGGAAAAATATAATTTTCCACCCATATCAAAATTAAGACATGAGTTTGTGGACGGAATTGGATTGAAATTCCATGCTTCGTTTGAGGATTTTACTCAGAGAAGAGTAAAGTTGGGATTCATAAAAGACTGGAAAGGACCCCACAGGATGTTGTTGAACCATCTAGTATTGTTATATAAAAGATACATATATAATCAAGAAAATCTTGAATGTTTGAAAAATGATATAACTACATCTATACGAATCTCAAATTTGGAGTTTGGTGAATTGATTGCGACGTCTTCAAGGTCAACTCTCCCATTTGTCGTACACCAAAATATCATTAAATTCCGATTTTCTCCTGAGCGCATTTTCCCTCGGGGGCAGTACTAAAAATCATAGATAGCACATTGTTATACGTCTTCCAAAAAGGAAAAGATCCTACAAATTTATACATTTTGAAAAAATGGAAATTTTATTAAGTTTGTGTGTTGGAGCGAATGTGAAAGTTGACCGCCGATACATCACAGTGACCATATCGATTCGACAAATTTGAAATTCCCATATGTTTCATGATTACAACTTTCAAAAAGTTACAAATTTTTTTATTGTTTGTCCGACTTTGTTCAAACTTTCACCAGTCTGCTTCTCTGATTGTTCTGTTTTCCCACAAATGAAATCATTGCAAAGGTTGGATTGCCCTTTAAACTCAAATCTTTAAGTTTCGTATGTATAAAGACACTTAGTGTGTAGAATATACCACCAAATATATACACAAAAAATGATGGAAAGTCATCATGACAATCAAAATATCATATTACACATGACACAGAGACAGTAATTGTTTCTTTAATGTGTACATAAATGGCAAGTGAAAATGACAAAAAAATGCAAATGCGTGCAACAGAGGTCCTACGCGTATTCGATTAAATGTGAAACGCATAACACTTGTGTAGTTACCTAAAAATAAATTAAAAATTAAAAATTAAAAAATAAAAATTTTATGTTACGAGCCTTTCGAATGCAGTTTTAAGCCAAATATGATTAACACATGCAAGATTATAACATTCAATAAAATAATACATTTATATAAATAATAAAATTGTGTCTGTTGTTGGAAAAATTTAAGATGCTTTATTGTTGTGTATTTAAAAAAAATTACATTTCCATTCTTATAATTTGGAGAAGTGGCTGTACCTTTACAGTAGCTGGTATTGTGTTTCCGTTAAACTATTGGATGAAGATAACACAGTGTCAAAGTGGTTACCCAGGTTCGCGTATTGCAGATGTGTTGCGCGCTAGACTGTACAAAATGCATTACACCTTGCGCGCATTTTGCTATAATTGCGCGACAAGGTAACCACTTTGACGTCATTGTGGTTACCTAGCTGAAATTGGGACACAGCTGAGGGGCCAAAATATCCTGAAATCTTACCATATTTCGGGGATTTTCTGGCAACACGAATTTTAAAAAAATTTAAGGCAGATGATTTTCTTCTAATAAAATCATGATCTTTTAAATGAACTAACATTGTTTCAGCATTGGGTACCCCCTTTAAACAAAATATTAGAAGGACACTTATGAATTTCAATTGCGACAAATGTGTAGCACTGTACTACATTTTCTTCTAGAATAATAATATTTAAAAAATCCGTTCATGTTGTTCCATACAAGCATTTTCAGGAGCATGTACCCACAGTGCTGTTGCTGGCTTTGCATTTACCCTCTTTGTGCACAAGGCTGGATACACAAAGCAGGGGGTGCATGGAAAGCCGAGAAACAATTATCAACTCAGTTTCCTGTTTACCATGTAGATCTATCCCCGCTTTGTGTACGCAAAGTTCTACTGACCAACATGCACAGGAATGCAATTCTAAGAGTCCTTATTTAGTATTGAATATATCAGGGGCGGAGGAGCGTCTTTCAGAGTGGAGGGGGGGGGCACCAACAAAAAGGGTGAAAACAAGGCGGGAAATACCACTTTGAAACATTATTATACCGCTTCATTCTGATTCTGATTCTGATTATTTGTGAGCGATCAACAGAAATTAATATTCTTTTCTATCGCTGAAGGCCACGGGTTCCTAATATAAGAAGATAATAATAAATGCGAGGGAGCGTAGCGAGCGAGCTTTGGAAAAAAATTTAAGGAGAAAAAGTTGTCCTCGTTCCTTTTATGATTTAGGGACACTGCTTATTTTTGTATAATTTAGGATCTTGTGCCCCTCCTACCCCCTGCTCCACTGCCTCTCGCTGTGCTGATATCAGTAGGAGAATCTATTATTATGAAGCCTCTCTGATTATTTAGAGCTAGATATATGGCTCTTTTGTGGACTTTAGGGCACTGTTTGTAAGCGACATCGGGATATATAGCTAAAAAGGGGCACTTATCAAAAAACACGATAAAAACTATTTTCGAAAAATCAAATGAAGGTAATTTCAATAGCCCTGTCTATCACCTTTAGAAATGTGTGACATTACAATGGCATATTACGTAATCAAAACCTGATTTCTATGGGCAGTACAATAGGCCTTGAAATTGCCTTTGAGTTTATTTTTCGAAAGTAGTTTTTATCGTGTTAAAAGTGAAAATAATACTATTAGAAAGAAAAAGGGGCACCTAAAAGGGGGCACTTATCAGTGGTGAAAAAGGGCACTTATCAGAAGGGCAAATTGCACTATTAGAACTGAAAAATGAGCCCTAATCAGACGAAAACAGGGCCGGGCACTTAACGGATTTCAATAGGGGCATTTATCTTAGCTTGAAAAGGGCACTTATCGGAAGGTGAAAAGGGCACTTATTAGAAAGAAGAAGGAGCAGTTATACGAAGACAAAGGGGTAATTATCAGAGGTGGAAAATGGCATTTAACAGAAGGGAAGATTGCATTATTAGAACAGACGATGGGCACTAATCAGACGAAAACAGGTGCACTTATGTTTGAGGTAAAAAGGGGCACTTATAAGAAGGTAAAAGGGGCTCTTTTTAGAAAGAAATTGGGGTACTATAAGAAGAAAGAGGGTTATTTATCAGCTATGAAAAGGGGCACTTTTAGGGTAAAAGTGTGGGGGGATGCATTTTACTACCCAGCCCCCCGGGAGCGCCGCCACTGGAATACATGAAACATACATACAAATGCAATACAAAAATTTGTATTTTGGTGTAGAATGCACGTGTATTAACACATCCACTTCACTTCAGTTCATCCATTTATTTCATTTCTAAAATGTATAGTTGCACATGACAACCATGCATTTATTAGTTACATTCAATAAAAAGCATTGTAGAGTTGATTGTGCAGATTTATGCTCTCTCTCTCTCTCTCGTGCAGTTCTATACTCATCTGTAGAATCAATGCAATGTAAGTTCAAATATAAACAAATGATGAAACTGTACAGAGCTGTGCAATCAAATGCAATTCCAACAGTTGGAAAGGATATAAAGGAAAATATAAAGGCTATAAGGTTGAAGCTCATCATGACATTGTGCAGCTGATGCACCCTCATGCAATTCTATTCCGATTTAGAATCAGTTAAATATAAGGAACAATATTTTTAAAAAAGAGATGAGCCTGTACAGAGCTATGTAATCATACGTAATTCCAACCATGGGATATGATATGAAGGAAAATATGTATAATATAATTTGTAAGTTTATAATGAAATTATGTACTATCATACACTTCCACTGCGTATGGAATCAATCAATCGTAAGGAACAATAGACACGAGCGAAACAAATTATGAAACTAGACAGGTCCAGCACTGGCATATACGGGGGGGGGGGGGGGCAAGGGGGCCATCCCCCTCCCCCCCCCCCCCCGCTATTCAGCCCCTAAAAAAGGGGGGAAAAGGCGAGAGCGAAAAAGCAGGGGAAGTGAGAGAAAAAAGCCTAAAAAGGCACTACGAGCCGTTCTCTTTCTCTCAAAATTTGCTTAAACGTCAAAGTTTTCGCGCTTCGCGCGGGAAGAGGGAAATAACTCCCCCTCCCTGCAGCCACCCGTTACATACAGTGCAATATTGCGTCCAAATAACTGAAAAGCAGTCATGGCGCCGAACTATAACTTCGCCTTAAAAAATTGTTTGCTACGAACACGGATATCTTTCTCTCAAATTTGCTAAAACGTCAAAGTTTTCGCGCTTCGCGAGGGAAAGGGGGAAACTCCCCCCTGCACCCACCCCTGTTACATACAGTACAGTATTCCGTCCAAATGACTAAAAAGCAGTCCAGTCGTCGAACTAACTTTCCGCATAAAAAAAGGTGCTACGAGCCGTTATCTTTCTCTCGAATTTGCTATAAAACGTCAGAGCTTTCGCGTTTCGCGCGGGAAGGGGGAAACTTTCCGCTTTCTGCACCTACCCCTGTTACATGCAGTGCAGTATTGCGTCCAAGTAATTGAAAAGCAGTCCGGTCGTCGAACTAACTTTCCGCCTAAAAGAAGGTGCTACGAGTTGTTATCGTTCTCTCAAATTTGCTATAAAACGTCAGAGCTTTCGCGCTTCGCGCGGTAGGGGGAAACTCCCCCCTCCCAGCACCCACCCCATGGGGTTATACGACGGAATTCAACTCAACTGTTTATTAATATGCACTCAAATAAAATATATTGACATTATATAATCCCCCTTAAAATGCGCAGATTCATGCATATGAACACAATGCCGAGAGTACTATTTTGATAGAGAATACATGTATATGAAAACATACAGTTGGAATGCATTAATATATCTTGGAGACTTATCAAAATGAAAGTTGGCATGAAACTGCTCAAAAACAGTCTCATATTGTTCGGCTTGCATAAAAAGATACATGAGTGAGAAAATCCGGTATTCTATTCATGATTTCCGGTGATTTTCAGTAAAATAATTCAAATGATCGAATATCAACGGTTACGTTATACCCTCGCTAAGGACCACCTACCCCGACGCTCCCGGCTCAACGGCGCACAGCGGTTCGCACACACTGTTTACACGTGTGTGAAATGTCAACGCGATACCGCGCTTGTAATTCGATGTTTATTTTGGGGGATATTTTAGCCATTTCTAAACCATTTTTCTTCAAACAAACGTCACCTACGTTCGAAATTAATCATTTCACAACAGTATATGTAGTAATTTCCATTCCAGCTGACAAAGTAGTTAAATATCCAAAGCGCCACCTTTCCCACTACTGTACGATACCTTTAATGCAATTCTCACAGGAGCAATTAATTCGGAACAAATTATATTTACATTGAAGTTTGGGCCTATGCATGTGTAGACCTATGCACTCTTACGAAAAAATAAATTTAAAAAATAGTGTAGCAAAATTTAAATTTACGATGAAAATTCAATATAAAATTATGCAGACTTATGCACTCAAATGCGATTTCAACAGATGATATACCATCAGGAAAATTACAACCACCGTATCCAGCACAGGAACGTGCTAAATAAGTTAAATTTAATGTATAATAGGAATTATTGCTGAAAATGTAAAGGTTATGCAGTCAAATGATATTCCAACAGTTGCATAAGATCTAATGTGAAATATATGTACAATGCAAATTCATTATTAATTGCTCAGAATTTGGTTCACTTGTACAATTCTGTTTTGAAATAGAATCAATCAAACATAAAGTACATGAAGTACAATAGCTATAAATGATGAAACTGTTCGTACCTATGCACTCAATGCGACTCCAGCAGTTGCAAAAGGTACAAGGGAAATGAATGTTAACAAGGCAAATTCATCATTAGAAATGTAGGAAATCTGCACGACGGAAATTCAAAATTTAACTGTGCAAACTTCTGTTCCTAAATGTAACCTCAACTGCTAGATATACAATATGAAACACATTTAACTCTTAATCTGCCCCATGTACCAACCCTGGAGTGCCAGAGTACTAATCCCTGTTGTGCCAGCCACTAATCCCCCTGTGCTGCGTTTAGTTTTGGGGTGCTTAAGCGCGAACAAACAACGCAGCTAAACGTGTACGTAGCACCGCTACGGAGGCTACTAAGTACTATACAAGGTTGTGGCACGTGAGCACAGGCTAGTGCAGATGTACGTGGCACCGCTACGCGGATCAGTACACATGGTACACATCGCATGGGTTAAATTAGAAGCATTGTTATATGAAAAGCTACAAATTCCAATATTTACATCCTCATATAGAATAACTAATGTATAATTAAAGTGCATAATGAAATTAAGGGAGTTGGATATAAAATGTAGGATATCGCACTTTAGAGAATGCATGCCTGCCGATGCACGATAAACACGATCAATATGAGCCATTTTTACATTTAACATATGAATAACTGTAATGTAATGGCAATTATATAGACAAACTTTGATACTGAAGATTATGAATAGCTAGTAGAATTCAGAATAATCGCAGCAAAGGAATAACGGGTAGTAGCTGTAGTTGTAAACTCAATGGAATGTTGAGTTTTTAACACAAATTCTAACACAACTAAACTTACACTAAAACAATAGCAAGAAGCAAAACATGAACTACTGGTATATTGACGTGAGAGTGATATGTATTCTGTATTCTGATAGGTAATATAAGAGCACAACAAGGCATAATCAATTATTAAGCCTCCACATAATACGTTTATAATATATTATTTTACAAGTTGGTAGCAGATTTATACAAGAGAATAATGAAATGCCTTTTGGCAAGACACTAAAAGTACCATGTATGAAAGGCCAGGAGTGCCATGTATGACGGACGCTATACAAGAACCCATTGTACTCCGTATTATGATTTTGCGTATCATTTTTTTCATGCACAAAATAGATATTAATCTTCAGGAAACAACGCGCTATTTCAGTATCCATATATACACGATATTATTTAGAATAACGTTACGATCTTATGTACATATGAACTAAATTAAATAATATCTGCATAAAAAATACTTTTCAAATAAGCTGACATTCTACTAGTTTTTACACAATCACCAGGTAACAATGGAAAGGTAAACCATTGAAAGTGCTATATTTCACGGATAGGTTCATACAGGCCCCTAAGCTCTGCTATCTTGTCGGGGTCCATTAGAAGGCCCGATAAGCACCTTTGCATAATTCATGAGCGTAAATGCATGATTCATTTTGTAAGATGCTCCCCGAGAGTAGCATTAGTTTGTACGCGGTATGAAACTCATTACGCGCATCAGCGTAGAGCATGCGCAGTAAGAAAGGTCAAATTCAGTAATATATGCATTTATGGTAATGTATTCATCGCTTCAACGTACAGATTCGGCGAATCAGCGTCGGTAATTTCTAATTGTGGCAGACGGTACTCGGTCAATGCACTTTAATTGTAATCGATCTCCGAATCAAAATATATCGCTTTGCAAATTTGTAAACAAGTAAATAAAGCTAAAAATGTAACCGGACAGACCGAATCAAATCATGGATACAGGTCATGTAAAAATAAATGTAAAGTACTTGACACGTCAGCAGTGGCATAAGTCTCTTTTGTTGTTGATATACTTAATACTGGTGAATATATTCATTTGATATGCATAAAGGATAATGATAAATAAATGAATAAATAAATGAAACATATATGTATAATGAAAAAAAAACCCTCTTGCAGTGTAGGATTTTTTTTTCAGGGACGGTTTTCATAACAGAAAGGATAATCTTCATTTGGGGGTGAGGGAATGGGGTCCTTTTAATTGAGTTTTTTCTTTAACTTTTTAGTTAGTCTTGATGTAAATGATTTTTTTTTAAGTGTATGTTTGTTCTTTGTTAGAAGGGATTTTTAATGTTATTAAAAGGAACAATCCACTAGCCCCCCCCCCCGACAACTTTTCCTCCTTTTTTTTTTTCTTGTTTGTCAGAGAATTATGGAGGAAAACATGTGATAACCCCCCCCCCCCCCCCCCCAAGCGTCTATTTTGAGGGCTGGGGAGTCTAGATGTAAAGGATTTTTTTATTTTTATTTTTTAAAAATAATATAAGTGTACATTTGTTCTTTTTTTTTGAAAGGGATTTTTTATTTTATTAAAAGGAACAATCCACTAGCGTAGCTGAGGGGGGGGGGGGGGGGGTAGGGGGCAGAGTGCCCCCCGACAAATTTTCCTCCCATTTTTTTTCTTGCTTGTCAGAGAATTATCCAGGAAAAGATGTGATAACGCCCCCCCCCCCCCCTGAGCATCTAATATGAGGGCTGGGGGAAAAAATTGCCCCCCCCCCCCCGAGCGAGTTTTGGAGAGCTGGCGAGAAGAAAAAAATACGGGTTTCCCTTCAAGCAGAGTTTTAGAATTTACAATTTTTTGTTTTTTGTTTTTGCTTGTCAGAGAATTATAATTATGGAGGAGCGCCACTGGAACAATCAAAATACCGGGAAGAATTATTTTCTAACTTTTACTTTGCATTTGTGAGTAAAATTTATATGTTGCCATTCACTAGCGTACCCAAGGGGGCCGGGGGCAAGGGGGGGCAGAGTGCCCCCTGACAAGTTTTGAAAAAAAAGGTTATCGGGTTCCTGAACAAGATTCTCGACACCCCCCACTGAGCGACTTTTGGAGGGCTGGCGAACAATTTTCGGAACTGATAACCTTTTTTTTTTTCTTTAATGCTTGTCAGAGAATTATGGAGGAAAACTGGACCCCATAAAATCTGATAACCCCCCCCCCCCGATCCACTAAGCGACTTTGGGAGGGATGGCGAAAAAAAATTCTCGACCCCCCCCCCCCCCCCCCGAGCGACTTTTGGAGGGCTGGGGGGGGGGGGAATTGTCGCCATTGATAACCCTTTTTTATTTACCCCTCTTGACGCCAAAGTCCAGACGCCACTGTTGCCTTTCCTATCCAGCTTTCATGCCTGTAAGTCACCACTCAATCACAAGTCTTATACAATACTATTCATTTCCATCAACTTATGATTGACCATTCCAGTCAAAGCTTATTGTCTTCACTCTTCCTTTCACATACGCAGGCATGGCAGCGGTGTCGCTAGAGAATTATGAATGGGGCAATAGTAAATGTGCCAAGCAAAAAAATTCCCACAAATTTCAAACAATGAAAAAGTAAAACTGAAGTTTATATTTATATATATTTTTTGACATGCCAAAATATTGACAGTTTGAAACATTACAAATATTAAGGTGTATTGCTATCCTGCCATCCCAGTTGTGCATCCAGGATTTTGTAAAAGATGGGGCACACATTGCAGAAAATTCTCTGATAAGTTGAAAAAGGTCATTTCAAAGGAGGCGGGGGGAGGGGGTACAATCTTGAAGTTGTATGCTGAAGTTATGTCACTCTGTATCAAGGGGGGGGGGGGCATGGGCCGGAATTGCCCCCTAAATCTGATACTGCCCCCTTCGACCCCCACCCCCTCGAGCGATACCACTGCTTTTTCTCTCATTTTTTAATCTTTCTCATTCCATTCTAACTCTGGCTTACCTTTCACACAAACTTTTCATTTAACATTTCTAGTTATGGAACCCCTGCCCCCCCCCCCCCTTTGAATACTCTATGTAAAAGTATATCACATGAACATTATCACTAAAATGAGAATTCAAGTTAGAATTAAAAGCTCTCAGAATATGTAAATGTTTTTGTTTTCTATTTAATAACAATAAATATCAATTCAAATAACAAGTTTATAATTTGAAGAAGAAAAAAAAAATCTTGAAATTGCACTTCCTTGCAGAAGTCTAGTGGTAAGTCAAATTTTCATATCACACTAGTATATCATTGAATGAATATTTGGTTTTTCTCACAAGTTCTCAAGCAATTTGCGTATCAACTTTTTCATTCTATTATACTGTTGAAATGGTCACTGTTGAAATGGTCACTGACATAAATGAAATCTAGGTTTTGTTAAATTTCATTCAGCTGAAGGCACTTATTTTTTAGAATTTTAGCAAATGCAATATTCAAACAAAAATCCTCCAAATCAGAAACCCTTGTTAGGGATATCTGTATTGTTTTATTCTGAATGAAATTCATTACATGTATCCACTCGTGAGACTGCTGATCTAGCTAACAGGAATCAAGAGCTGTAGTGGTAATCCGTATGTCTGTTGAATAAAAAGAGAAAATAGAACAAATTAAAAACTATTAAGGTCGTAAGCAATAAGAAAGGACTGCAATGTGCCAGATATGTATATATGCATGACTCAAACAGAGTGAATATTGCTTGATAAAAAGCTATTTTACCCACATTCATTAAAATTAAGTTCTTCTGTAAGCATGAAAATGGAAATGATGAATCCTTATAAAAATTAAATAAAATTCCCATATTTGACTAAAAATTCTTTTCAGGTGAGAGGGAAAGGAAATTACAATAGTTTCAAATAACTTGCTTCCTCTTCAAGTTGTGTACTAATGGTATAGGCCTATTATATATTTTTACATTGATATATTTTTCGAAAACTTTTTTTTTGTGGGGGGGGGGGGTATTGCCAAATTTAATTATGCATAAAGGCCTACCTCTCCAAGCTTGAGCATGCAGGTCAGTATATCTGCTCTTTGTTCATTTCTCCGGATTGTGTATCTCAATATTCTTTCACCATCCATTATAAAGAATCATGCTGAGTAAAAAGAGGAAAAATAAATAAATTTATAAGTGCATGTATAAATGAAAGTAATTCAGAGGTACACAATATATATTTCACAGAAATACTTGTACTCCACAAATTCTGGCTTTTTTTTTTTTTTTTTTTTTGGATCTTCTCAAACATCTAAATACATCTAAATCAGATCATAGATCAAAGCTCAAAAGAGACCGTTTTCACAGAATGTATTGTGAATAAATGTGAAGTGTAATCTTCTCTTTCTTTTCCATGCTTACACACAATGCTGGGCTTTGTTGGTAATGGTTTAAAATGTTTGCATTAAGGACAAGCTATTAAAAAATCAATGGCAACTAGTAAGGGCATCTGTAATATGCTTTTAACTAACACATTTAGGGACCCCTGGAAGCCCTAATTGCTTTTATAGTTCATTTCCTTGTTTCCTGTTAAATTACAATATCTATGATAATCATAAAATGATTCAAATTACACTATACATGTATAAGCATATAGATATTCAGGAAATGTTCTGTAAACTTACGTGTAATTTAGGAAGGCTAGATTTCTGGTTCATGATGTATGGTCAGTTTGCATTTGCGCAATGTTTGAATAACATTTCTTGGGTTCCTTTCCATTTTGATCTGTTAAAAAAAAAAATGAAAACAAGAGTTGTCATTTTTTTTTTGGGGGGGGGTCTTTCTTGTTACAGTCATAGCTACATTGATAATAATTGTTTTTGTCAGGCAAATAAATTCCAATCCATTATTTTTCAAAGGTCAAAATATAATCATCAGCTATCTTATGTTTATTAAGGTGCATTCAAGCTACATAAGTTTCTTGGAAAGAAAAAGAAACAGCCTCAGCAACAAAACTGATGTGTGTCTGAAATTTTAAACAGGGATCCTTAAACTGCATTTAACAACCAGACTGAATTTTCGCCCAAAATATATTTGCCTCCGACCCCCCCCCCCCCCGCAAAAAAAAAAAAAAAAAAAAAAAATCATAGTCTATCAGACTCCAGTTAAAATGCCCCCTCCAACTACCCCTTCAAAGGACAAAATATAAAAGAAATTATTTTGCATATGTGACCAGGCCAAACAAAAAGACGCACTGTGATTTTCAGTAAGAGCTCAATAAAGATGTTTTGGTTGTCATGGTCAAATTTGAGTTATGAGTATTTCCTGAAAGACTATACTTTCTAAGTAAAAATTAATGTTCGTTTTCAGCAAGATTACTAAGAATTACATTAATTATTAGGTTATAAAAGTTATAAACATGAATGCATGTCGCCGTGTGTGTGCCCGGCAGAAGGGCGCGAACGGAAAACACAGTTTCGAGAAAAACGCGATTAAAGATTATACTTCATTTTGCAGCCGCATTTTGAAGTAATTAATTATTCAAACATCTTCTAAATTTCACCAAATGACAAAATAACATTTCAAGAATCATCATCGTAAATTTTATTACCAATGGTGCTAAACTTTCAAAGATATGAACACATTTTTCCGTACACGATCTTCTGCTGGGAAGAAATTACCCGAAATCAGTGTTTTCTTCCCGGCAAAAGGGCGCGAACAATGTTCCGTTGTTCGCGCCCTTTTGCCGGGAAGAAAAACACTGATTTCGCGTAATTTGCTCCAAGCAGAAGGTCGTGAACGGAAAATGTATTCATATCTTTAAAAGTTCAGCACCATTGGTAACAATATACACTGATGATTCTTGAAGTGTTATTTTTGTATTTGGCTGCCCTTGCCATTTTCATCTTTTTTAATTACATAACAATTAAGGCATTATATTAGTTGAGAAGCATATCAATCGAAAGGCCTTTTAATTTTATATGATCATATGTTACCAAAATATGAAAATCGAAAATTTTGTCAATTTTTTTCAATTTTGGCGTTCGCGCCCTTCTGCCGGCACACGACGATGTATAAACATCATCATATTCAGAGGAGTACTTTCAGAGGGATTCCATAGCTTTGCCACCTTCAATACAATCATTCTTCCCATTAAAGGTTGGACCTTTTTTATATATGAATATTAGGAACAAATCTTCGATATCAGCCTTACTTACACAGCGTAGCCTTATCATGATATTATGATCTTCAGAAGGGCCGTGAAATTATCATTACCCTACTTATATATCGGCAGGTACAAAGGTATCCATTTAATGCCCCTGGGTCGAGAGAGACAAATGTGGCCTGCAAAAAACTTGTCCAAGGCTGTGATCACACAAATATGATCGAACCAAGGACCACTTCATAGCATGACAGTCAATAGTATTCATTGAAATACCCCAGTGCAGGTGAACTCCTGAAAATGGTAATTGCACGTGACTTTCTGGAAAGAGTAAGACCGATTCTTTTTATCCAAGATGATCTTTTAAATACATACTTAAATAGTTGTTAATGTGTCTAGTCTCTATTAATGTAAAAGAGTGAAAAAGCATTCAAAAGAGAGTGGAATTCCAATCTCACAAGGAGTTATATGAGGGACAACCCTTTTTCGAGTGAAAAACGAGTGGTCACTACTTCACTCAGGAAAGAGTGAAATACCAATCCTTAAAGAGTGAAAAAATATCACTCATGTGGACAGTGTCGAGATAATTCACTCCTTCTGAGTAAAATCATCAAACTCGGTCTCAAGAGTATTGTGACGGGCACGGTTTTTCACGCCGGCTGACACGGCTATCTTGTCAGGATGCCCCCGTGCCTGGCCTGGCTCCCCATCCATCAAAATGTATGACCGCTGCTGATGGCTGGAGTTACCGGCACTCGACCATCACCAACCGTCAGTTACTGCACACCACCAGGCCTACCAGCAATCACTCATCCGTCGATGGCAATCGATCAGCTCTGAAGATGTGCATGTTGCTGCGCGTAGAATATGTGTAGCATCTTTAATTATCATCTCTAAGCAACAAGGATTGCAGCACCTAATTATTGATCAGCATGGATAGACCGTAGGCTGCAGAGTAAATGCCAGATGAAACCTCGGTGATATCCATCGGGTCATGATGGGGGCGGATACAGTGTGGTGACTAGTCTGAAGCACACAATCCTATCACTGTCGGGATGTACCACACTATGTATCCATATAACAAATCATCAACCTAACAGTTAGTAAACTAACACTCGAGATTCTGGTCTTTTGTGGATTTGGATCGTAAGGGATTCCATTCTTGTTGTCTGCAACCAGGGATTCCCCGAATGAGTCGACGGGCTTCAGTCCATTTGAGCTGATCTATGGTCATGAGGTTAGGGGCCCCCTTAAGCTGATCAAAGAAAAGTTTATGGGTCAGAATGGTGAGGTAAACCTTCTTGACTATGTGTCAAAGTTTCGAGAAAGGCTCTCAAAGGCTTGTAAGGTAGCCAAGGAGCACTTGAAAGTGTCGCAAGCTAAAATGAAAACACAGGCAGAAAAAAGGGCAAAAGAGCGCAACTTCAAGTCTGGAGATAGGGTGTTAGTGTTGTAGCCTTTGCTAGGTGAGCCCTTGAAAGCTAGGTTTAGTGGTCCCTATACTGTCAAAAAGAAACTGAATGATGTCCATTATGTGATCAGTACTCCTGACAGAAGAAAGTGTCAAAGAGTATGTCATGTAAACATGCTAAAATAATACTCTGAACGTGAGGCTAATCAGCCATTGGCGTAAATATTCAAAATTGAATGAAGCGCCGTAAAAACTAAATTAACAACAACAACAACATAGTATATGTTGTGAAAGAAGAGAAACTAGAAGATGGAAATGAATGCAATGTAGAGACAGAGAGTGAATTGTCTCATACAGATGTGTCTAAAATGAACCATGTGGAGTGAAATGGTCTAACTCAGAAATGTTAGAAAATTTGGATGATGCATTGAAGCATCTCTCTGACGAACAGAGAATTGACATAATTTTTTGTTGACAGAATATGAGCATGTGTGTAAAGATAAACCAGGTCGTACTGCCTTGACTGTACATGATGCAGATGCAGGTGATGTTAAACCTATCAAAAAACATCCGTATTGGCTTAATCCAAGCAAGTTGGAAAAAGTGAATGAGGAAATCAGGTTCATGTGAGATAATGACGTAATCGAACCAAGTCAGAGTAGTTGGAGTTCTCCTATCCCAAAGCCGGATGGCTCTAAGGCTCTATTACCGCAAGGTAAATGCAGTCTTTAAGACCGACTCATATCCAGTTCCTAGGTTGGAAGATTTTATTGATAGGGTTGGGAACTCTGCCTATGTCACTAAGATAGACTTGCTGAAGGGATATTGGCAGGTGCCACTGACTGACCGAGCCAAAGAGATATCAACCTTTGTCACACCGGATGGCTTATTTCAATGCAAAGTCATGCCTTTTGGAATGAAAAGATGCACCAGCAACCTTTCAAAGATTGACAAATCAGGTGATTGCTGGCCTTGACAGTTGTGTTGTGTATATAGGTGACATCTCAGTGTACAGCGATACATGGAATGATCATCTCAAGCATTTGAGATTACTGTTCGACAGACTAGATGAAGCCAACTTAGTAGTGAATCTGATGAAGAGTGAATTTGGGAAGGCAAAGGTCACTTATCTTGATCATGTGGTTGGTCAGGGGCAAGTGCTACCAAGAGAAGCAAAGATTCAGGCAATCTTAGACTTCCCCATTCCCAAAACTAAGAAAGAGTTGCTCAGATTCCTAGGTATGAGTGGTTTCTACAGGAAGTTCCTTCCAAATTACAGTACTGTAGTGAGTCCACTGACAAACTTGCTGAAGGCAAAAGTGAAGTATATGGTCTGATGCATGTCAGAGATCATTTGAGAAGTTGAAGGCCATTTTGGTGAATGAGCCTGTTTTGCCAGCTCCAAACTTCACAAAGCCATTCAAGGTGGCTATTGATGCCAGTGATGTTGGAGTGGGAGCAGTGTTGCTCCAAGAGGATGCAGAAGGAATTGAAAAACCAATCTGTTATTTCTCAAAGAAACTCAACCAATATCAGAAGAAGTATTCCACTATCGAAAAAGAGGCTCTAAGTCTGGTGCTCGCTCTTCAGCAGTTTGAGGTATACGTAACCAACACTAATGGTGATATCATGGTCCACACAGACAATAACCCTCTTGTGTTCTTGGAGAAGTTCAAAACAAAGAACCAAAGACTGTACAGGTGAAGCCTTATGCACCAACCATTCCCCTTGAAAATTGTACATATACGTGGAAAGAATAATGTGATTGCTGATGCTCTTTCAAGAATGTAAAGAGAGAAATTACTCATTTTTGTGACATGGTTTATCATTTTATAATTGTGTTTTCCTTTTTTGCTGATCCATAAATACATGTTTGATATATAATGCCTTTGTACAGGATGAAAGGCTTATCTTGATAATTTGAAACAGATTGAATCTTAAAGAAATCTTTACTACGGTAAAGCTTTCTTTCTCCCGGTGGGGGAGGTGTTGTATAATTGAAGAATCTTCTGGAAGGAAGTTATTTTCCAGTTCTCTTTATGTATTTATGAACATAGAAATTTCTAGAAGAGAAATCATTATTCAGATGTAAAAAGTCAGTGTACTCTGTAACAGTGAAAGAATCATCAATTACATATTAAATAATGCACATCCAGTAGAGGAAGAACATTCTAGATCATTACATTATGTGTGATGTACTGTATGATAGAAACAATGTAATTGAATGTTGTAACCTGTTTAACTGACCATTGCATGAAATTCTTAGTAAGAGTGTAACATTGCAATGAGTCTATAAATAGATCATTGGAATCACCTTCTTTTGTTTGTTACAACTATAACTAGGTGGAACTTACAAGAGAGTTCCAAACCTTCATGAATTTTGTAGTAGAATGTAGAAAATTCTAATTATTGGTTGAGATTGTATATAAGCTGGGAGCTTGCACAGAAATTTTAGAATTTATACCCTGACTAACATCGTGGAGCATATATTGCATAAGTTCTCAGTTATCATTATTTGATATTGAGCTTATTGATATCAACCTGTGGAGATCGCCTTGGACTTCATCTCGGACTAAATTTTGGACATCATTCTTGACATCGTATTCGACATCGTATTCGACATCGTTATTGACATTGTGGTCGACATCATCATCGACATCGTCATCGACATCGATGACTTCCTGAATTTCCTTGGACAATCTTCTGCTAGATCTTCTGGAATCTTCTTTTACCAGTTGGACACCATACCATTTGGATGAACTATTGGGATTTATTATTGTGGATTAGCAGCCAACTTACTCTACACTTCCCATCTTAGAAATTATAAGTCTTTGCTAAGTACATGTACTAAATGTAGACTTAATATTTGTATTTTTTTATATTTCATGTCACAATATTTGTAAATATCAAAGAGAAACCATATTTCATCTAAAAGTATAACATATTTTGTTCGATTCTGGTCTTTTTGTGGATTTTGAATCGTAACACATTAAAACAACGTAATTTCTACCGAATTTTCAAATGTAACCACTGATTCACGTCAAGACATCTTTATCAAGAAATAATCTATCAAAATGAGTTATGACAAAATCCCTATATCATTTAAATATGCGAATTATGGTAAGTTTCCTGCCTGAAGCCCAACCAGTACCGATACGTTGTAATACCTAATGGTTTGCACGTTTTAACCGATGTGCTGTCATTTTAAAAATATTTAGATCTGGTTCGTTAGAGTATTATTAACCACTCTTTTTCAAGAGTGGTGCCTGTAGTTTTGTTCACGACAAAGAAATGACACTGCCAATTATTTTTAAGTGGCTTGTTTTTGGTTGTCTAGCGTCACTCGTTGCTCACGAGTGAAAATAATCCAGGCCTCATACGATATCGAGCGGAACACAGGCTCACTCTGTCAGTGAGTGAGACGGCTGATGAAGGAATATCGGCATGATCACTCAAAAGGGAGTGCTTTACCACCCGATTTGGATTGAAAGTTCCTTCACTCCTAATGTAGAGTGGCAAATTCACTCCTTTACATTTTGGCCAAATTGAGTTAAACATGAGAAATTGTTGATTA
Source organism: Heliocidaris tuberculata (assembly GCA_025618425.1). Lineage (NCBI taxonomy): Eukaryota > Metazoa > Echinodermata > Echinoidea > Camarodonta > Echinometridae > Heliocidaris > Heliocidaris tuberculata. Next base: position 32,783,302 of record CM046842.1, on the reverse strand, counting down.
AACATGAGCCCATCTTGTGTATAAATGATTAACCTGAATTCTACCCAGGAGTGCCTAAAATGAATGAGTGCAATCTAGTATGAATATAAGAATGACCAAAGTCCAGGACTTGGGTCATTTTTTTTTTTCATTCATATCACAGCGCCCTCTCTCATCACTCACTGTCACTCTCTTCAGTCAAAATTTGATCAGAACATCAGGAGTCCTGCTGCTGATTTGTAGAAGTTGATTAGTAATATGTGTTTGACTCAGGTATTTTTCTAAAAACTGTTAGTGACAAATGTTGTTGTTTTTTGGGGGGGCGGGATTGTGCTTTCGATTTTTTTTATATCGGGTGCTCTCTTGTGCTACAGTTTGAAATTTGTATATTTTCTAGTTCTTGATATGTTGCTGACATGGCTGGTGTATTCCAATTGATAATTTTCTAAATTATCCTAGAGGACCTAGACTGATTGAACATCCTATAGGGCTTACTGAATTTCCATACTGTGTTGTGGTTTTTTTTGTTTTGTTTTGTTTTGTTTTGTTTTGTTTTTTGTTTTTTCTTTCAAGTCAGTACTATTTTCTAAGCATTAATAGTAACGATGATGCTTCTGATTGAACCTTTTTTTGTTGTTGTTGTTGCATTAATCAAACTATTATGGCAGTATTAAGTGTAATGTAACTGTGCTTCATGCTTTTTTACCAACAAATATTAATAGATTATATCAACATAAAGAATGTCATATATAGTGTTATTGTCAGTGTCAAATACCACTGCACAGCTAAATCTGAGTTATACTGGATGCTTTCTTTCTTATTTATTCATGTGAAATCAATATTACCTCCATCGGAAATATTGTTCATTTTTATCTTGATAATGTTAAAGTATATGCGGCCAAATGCATTGTTTTAAATCAATGAAATATTAGTATTGATATAGCTTAAAGTACCAAATTTGTATTTTCATAGGTATTTTTTAATGTAATAATAATAATAATAATAATAGTTGGATTTATATAGCGCCTTTTCCAGAGGATACAAGGCGCTGTCACTTAAAGTCTATTCAAGTAAATTAAGAATTGTATAAGTAAGTTTTTAGATGTTTCTTGAAGATGTCAAGTGATGTGCTATTACGGAGAGATGCGGGGAGTCTGTTCCAAAGTTGTGGAGCAAGTGACTGAAAAGAATTGAAGCCAGCCTGTTTTCGGGATTTTGGAATGACATAGGAAGGAGCAGAGGTAGAACGAAGAGAATATGATGTCCTCTGTTGCTGAAAGAGTGAGGAGATGTATTGAGGAAGTGTGGTTGACAGTGATTTGTAAGTCTGAACCAGTATACGGTACTGTATTCTCTTAGAAACGGGAAGCCAGTGAAGTTCATTGAGTAGTGGAGTGACGTGGGACCATTTTGGTTTTTGACATATTAGACGAGCACACTTATTCTGAAGACGTAATGTAATGAGTAATAACCTATCACTTATTTTTGACTCTTAGTTTGCTTACTTGTAGAGGAATTTTCCAGGTGAATTTTCAAAACTTAATTACAACATGTACTCCACTTTTGTATTATCAGGCTAAACTTTAGTAGCTTTAAGGACGTTCCACAGTTAAAGTCAAATCCATGTCATTTTCACCAAATTTTGCTTACAGTTACTTTGGTCCATGAGAAGCCTAAATACGCATAGAAAATTATAGGTCCATGTGCTTACTTTTTTTCTATGGGACACTGAACTGTGCCATGATTGGGTGTAAGGTAGAATGACGTCATTGCAGGTTTTTGGCCATTGATAGGCCTCAGAATTCCCAAGTCATATACAAATCCCCATTATTCTGTCAAAATCCATGTCATATTCGCCAAACTTTCCAAATTTGTAGAGAAAAGTATACTGAAGGAGGGGAAAGTTTTAAAAATGGGGGTCAGTGCACTCGTTTTTATGCTAGCAGCGCCCTCAGGTGGCGGAAAAGGTCAAAGACTCGCAAAACTCGTAAGAACTGGCGGAGAACCTGTCTAGGAATGGGATGGGTTCGAAAAAACTCTACTGTATATTCAAAATCCATGCCAGATTCGTAATTTTTTCGATATTTGTAGAGAATTATATACTGCAGAAGGAGAAAGTTTAAAAAATGGGGGTCCATGAACTCGTTTTTGTGCCAGCAGCGCCCTTAGGTGGCGGAAAAAGTCAAAAACTCGCAAAACTCGCAAAAATTGCGCATGGCTAGCTGGGAACCTGTCTGGGAATGGGATGGGTGCAAAAAAATTCTACTGTACATTCAAAATCCATGTCAGATTCGTAAATTTTTCCATATTTGTAGAGAATTATATACTGCAAAAGGAGAAAGTTTTAAAAATGGGGGTCCATGCACTCGTTTTTGTGCTAGCAGGGCCCTCACGTGGCGGAAAAAGTCAAAAACTCGCAAATCTCGCAAAAACTGCGCATGGCTAGCTGGGAACCTGTCTGGGAATGGGATAGGTGCAAAAAAACTCAACTGTACATTCAAAATCCATGCCAGATTCGTAAATTTTTCCAGATTTGTAGAGAATTATATACTGCAGAAGGAGAAAGTTTAAAAAATGGGGTCCATGCACTCGTTTTTGTGCTAGCAGCGCCCTCAGGCGGCGGAAAAAGTAAAAAAAATCGCAAATCTCGCAAAAACTGTACATGGTTGGCTGGAAACATGTTTTGGAATGGGATGGGTTCGAAAAAACTATACTGTACATTCAAAATCCATGTCAGATTCGTAAATTTTTCCAAATTTGTAGAGAATTACATTCTGCAGAAGGAGAAAGTTTAAAAAATGGGGGTCCATGCATTCGTTTTTGTGCTAGCAGGGCCCCCACCTGGCGGAAAAAGTTAAAAACTCGCAAAACTCGCAAAAACTGCACATGGCTGCCTGGGAACCTGTCTGGGAATGATATGGGTTCGAAAAAACTCTACTGTACATTCAAAATCCATGCCATATTCGTAAATTTTTCCAGATTTGTAGAGAATTATATACTGCAGAAGGAGAAAGTTTTAAAAATGGGGGGTCCATGCACTCGTTTTTGTGCTATCAGGGCCCTCTTTCGGCAGAAGAAGTCAAAAACTCGCAAAACTCTCAGAAACTGCACATAATCTGGCTGGGAACCTGTCTAGGAATGGGATGGGTGCAAAATAACTCTCCTGTACATTCAAAATCCATGTCATTTACACCGAAGTTTCCAGATTTGTAGAGAAAATTATACCGAAAGAGGAGAGAGTTTGAAAAAAGGGGGTCCATGTACTGGTTTTTGTGCAAGCAGTGCCCCCCCCCCCCGCATTTTTATAATAAATCGGAATATAAAAGAAAAGGCGGTGCGGGGATGTGCTTGCATGGTCGGGGGGGGGGGGGTAGGGCTGTAAGCAGGTAGCAAGCGTGCGAAGTGGACCGATATTCTTGTGAGGTGGGGCACCTCAGAGTGTTTGCCCCCTCCCCCCTCCCCAGGAAAAAAAAAAGTAAGGCACCCTTACTTTTGCGGACCTGTTCGCGACTACTAGTATTTTAAACATAATAATCACGGTAACGACAATACATAAGCTTTAGTTGTCTATATTTTAAGCACACTTTCGAACCGTGTATAAAAAAGAAGGAAATTGTAAGTCGCTTTGAGTGACATTTCATTCATTATTCTATTTGCTTATATCTTTGACTGTAGGGATAATGATCATTAGACAATCATATGGCATAGACAAATGATTTTGGGGTATATATTTGACTTTCTTTCTCCAGCTCTCTTTTTGTGCTATAAGGAATTAAAAATGGGAGGTAGATGACCATGACTATGAATTACAAATTACATCTACCATGTCTACCTTTCATTTTTCTTATACGACTAACTTTGCCTACAGAAAGTTCATGAGGGGGCATCGAATGTTATCTTTCAGCTCAAGCTAGTTAATATTTGTTATATATATATATTTTTCACAGGTACAGAATTATTGATTTCATCCATTTTTACCGGGTTCTTGTTACTGCGCACACTTGCGAACCCATTATTAAGCATTCTGTTTAATGTGCGTATCCATTGTCTTAACTGCGCGCAATACTCTCCCGGTGTTGTGATGACGTAACACAACCAGCCAGGATGCGCAGCTGAGGTGCGCACAAACATAACTGATGAACGTCCTTAAGGACGTTCCACAGTTAAAGTCAAATCCATGTCATTTTCACCAAACTTTGCTTACAGTTACTTTGGTCCATGAGAAGCCCAAATACGCGTAGAAAATTATAGGTCCATGTCCTTACTTTTTTTCTATGGGACACTGAACTGTGCCATGATTGGGTGTCAGGTAGAATGACGTCATCGCAAGCTTTTGGCCATTGATAGGCCTCAGAATTCCCAATGTCATATACAAATCCCCATTATTCAGTCAAAATCCATGTCATATTCGTCAAACTTTCCAGATTTGTAGAGAAAAGTATACTGAAGGAGGAGATAGTTTTAAAAATAGGGATCAATGCACTCGTTTTTATGCTAGCAGCGCCCTCAGGTGGCGGAAAAAGTCAAAAACTCGCAAAACTAGTAAGAACTGGCTGAGAACCTGTCTAGGAATGGGATGGGTTCGAAAAAACTATACTGTACATTCAAAACCCATGTCAGATTCGTAATTTTTTCCCGATTTGTAGAGAATTATATACTGCAGAAGCAGAAAGTTTTAAAAATGGGGGTCCATGCATTCGTTTTTGTGCTAGCAGCGCCCTCATGTGGCGGAAACGGTCAAAAACTCGCAAAACTCGCAAAAACTGCGCATGGCTAGCTGGGAACCTGTCTAGGAATGGGTTAGGTGCAAAAAAACTCTACTGTACATTCAAAATCCATGCCAGATTCGTAAATTTTTCCAGATTTGTAGAGAATTATATACTGCAGAAGGAGAAAGTTTTAAAAATGGGGGTCCATGCACTCGTTTTTGTGCTAGCAGCGCCCTCAGGTGGCGGAAAAAGTCAAAAACTCGCAAAACTCGCAAAAACTGCGCATGGCTAGCTGGGAACCTTTCTAGGAATGGGTTAGGTGCAAAAAAACTCTACTGTACATTCAAAATCCATGCCAGATTCGTAATTTTTTCCCGATTTGTAGAGAATTATATACTGCAGAAGCAGAAAGTTTTAAAAATGGGGGTCCATGCACTCGTTTTTGTGCTAGCAGCGCCCTCATGTGGCGGAAACGGTCAAAAACTCGCAAAACTCGCAAAAACTGCGCATGGCTAGCTGGGAACCTGTCTAGGAATGGGTTAGGTGCAAAAAAAACTCTACTGTACATTCAAAATCCATGCCAGATTCGTAAATTTTTCCAGATTTGTAGAGAATTATATACTGCAGAAGGAGAAAGTTTTAAAAATGGGGGTCCATGGACTCGATTTTGTGCTAGCAGCGCCCTCAGGTGGCGGAAAAAGTCAAAAACTCGCAAAACTCGCAAAAACTGCGCATGGCTAGCTGGGAACCTTTCTAGGAATGGGTTAGGTGCAAAAAAACTCTACTGTACATTCAAAATCCATGCCAGATTCGTAAATTTTTCCAGATTTGTAGAGAATTATATACTGCAAAAGGAGAAAGTTTAAAAAATGGGGGTCCATGCACTCGATTTTGTGCTAGCAGCGCCCTCAGGTGGCGGAAAAAGTCAAAAACTCGCAAAACTCGCAAAAACTGCGCATGGCTAGCTGGGAACCTTTCTAGGAAGGGTTAGGTGCAAAAAAACTCTACTGTACATTCAAAATCCATGCCAGATTCGTAAATTTTTCCAGATTTGTAGAGAATTATATACTGCAGAAGGAGAAAGTTTTAAAAATGGGGGTCCATGCACTCGTTTTTGTGCTAGCAGCGCCCTCAGGTGGCGGAAAACGTCAAAAACTCGCAAAACTCGCAAAACTCGCAAAAACTGCGCATGGCTAGCTGGGAACCTTTCTAGGAATGGGTTAGGTGCAAAAAAACTCTACTGTACATTCAAAATCCATGCCAGATTCGTAAATTTTTCCAGATTTGTAGAGAATTATATACTGCAAAAGGAGAAAGTTTAAAAAATGGGGGTCCATGCACTCGATTTTGTGCTAGCAGCGCCCTCAGGTGGCGGAAAAAGTCAAAAACTCGCAAAACTCGCAAAAACTGCGCATGGCTGGCTGGGAACTTGTCTAGGAATGGGATGGGTGCAAAATAACTCTCCTGTACATTCAAAATCCATGTCATTTTCACCAAAGTTTCCAGATTTGTAGAGAAAATTATACCGAAGGAGGAGAGAGTTTGAAAAAAGGGGTCCATGTACTTTTTTTTATGCTAGCAGCGCCCCCCCCCCCCCCCATTTTTATAATAAATGATTTTGCAAGGTTCCCGAAAATCCTCATATTTTGGTAGCGAGTCGCCTGAATATCCTCATATTCGGGCAGCGAGGTGCCGGTATACCAAAAAGTGTTTAAAATTTTGTACACAAAATATAGAAACAAAATAACTCTATTTCAGGTGTAAGGAGGGATATTGAAAAACAATTGATGATTACAGTGCTTCAGTTATTCCATTTTTTTAAATGAAAAATTATAGACCTCGCACTTTGAAAATATATCGGAATATGGAAGAAAAGGAGGTGCGGGGATGTGCTTGCATGGTCGGGGGGGGGGGGGTTAGGGCTGTAAGCAGGTAGCAAGCGTGCGAAGTGGACCCATATTCTTGTGAGGTGGGGCACCTCAGAGTGTTTGCCCCCTCCCCCTCCCCAGGAAAAAAAAAAGTAAGGCACCCTTACTTTTGCGCACCTGTTCACGACTACCAGTATTTCAAACATAATAATCACGGTAACGACATAAGCTATAGTTGTCTATATTTTACTCACACTTTCGAACCAGTGTATAAAAAAGAGGGAAATTGTAAGTCGTTTTGAGTGAAATTTTATTCATTATTCTATTTGCTCATGTCTTTGACTGTAGGGATAATGATCATTAGACAATCATATGGCATAGACAAATGATTCTTGGGCATATATTTGACTTTCTTTCTCCAGCTCTCTTTTTGTGCTAAGGAATTGTACTAAAATGGGAGGTAGATGACCATGACTATGAATTCCAAATTACATCTACCTTTCATTTTTCCTATGCGACTAACTTTGCCTATAGAAAGTTCATGAGGGGGCATCGAATGTTATCTTTCAGCTCAAGCTAGTTAATATTCGGTATATGTATTTTTCACAGGTACAGAATTATTGATTTCATCTGTTTTCACCGGGTTCTTGTTACTGCGCACACTTGCGAACCCATTGCATTGTGTTAAATGTGTGTATCCATTGTCTTAACTGCGCGCAATACTCTGCCGGTGTTGTGATGACGTAACACAACCAGCCAGGATGCGCAGCTGAGGTGCGCACGAACATAACTGATGAACGTCCTTAAGAGCTTTAATATAGCGGTCTGTGTTCTTGCATTATTGTAACTCCTTGAAGTCAAGACATCATATGTTTTGATGCTCATGTAAATATGCTATGCTTGTGATGCATTGGCAGATCGGTAAGGGGGAGGGAGGACGAAGGGGTTACGCCCCCATTTCCTTTTGACTGAACTCTGTACATGTTCTAATCGAGGTAGCTGACAGCCTCCTTAAAGCAGATATTCATTGATTTTTAAAACTGACTTAATTTTCATTATTGCGTAGGTGAAGCTTAGACCGGACAAGTTTGTCAAAATTCGACGCTTGCGACGCTTCAAAGTAATGATTATTATCAATTACAAATTGCTGAAATACAGCCCCGACAGAGCACCTGAACAGCTCTCCGAAAGCCGCTGAAATGTGTGACGTCAAAGGGAGGACGTTAATTGCACAAGCAGACGATGTCCCATAACATCTTACATATTTTCAGTGCCTGTTTTGTCATCTTCTCTTCAGTTATTTCACTTCACTAGCGATAGTCTAAATGTTTAATCCATATATTGCCTCACTCTAAACCCCGTGCATGGGTTTATTTGGATGGAAAATGAAGCGTTACAAGAATAAAGCAATCAGTTGCTTGTAAACAAAATAGACGCCATTGCATTCACAGCTGCATGCACCGCTGGACGTTCGGCGTTGAATGAGGGATAAATACCGTCCTTGCAATCATTCAGCGGGCTTTTCAATTTGAAAGTTTGGTTTCTTTGATTGTTCATTAACCCTCATCCTATATATTTACAAACAAAAGATTTCAGTAATCAGAATCTGTTTCATTCCCATTTTAGAATGGCGTGAAATATGGGCACGTTTGAATGCACTAAATTCTTTATAATTTGAGAAATAACTGCACTGCACTTATGTTCATTCTTTATGGGACGTCGTCTGCTTGGACAGGATTGTTCCCTTTATTGACGTCATTGAAACATTGTTATTTTTCGGCGAAGCGCTCGTATATCGCAGATGCTGGGAGGTAGTTTTATTTGTATTATTGTTTAATTACCTGATATGTAGTTGACTTTAAACTGATACGATTGCTATCTGTTAACTTGCCAGTTTCTAGTGATACATTATCTATCATATTTGTGATTTTCTTTGAATGTGTACTTTACAATTTAAATCCCCCCCCCCCCCAACCGCTCAGTGAGTTTTGTTTGGGGCTTGAAGAGCTGCCAGGCCGGAAACTTTCTTTTTGGGCATGCCTCAAAATATTTCCAACATGACCTATGGCCATCCATCTCCAACCCCCTCCCCCTCCCCATCCTGGATCTGCTGCTGTGATGAATTATAAAACTATTATAACATGAACCTTATTAGACCTCATTCAATACCTATTAAGCACTCTTCAAATGCAACCTGTCTGAGCCATTCAGTAATACGTCTACATTATTTGTACATTCTACCTCTTGTCAAAACTGAAACTCTTTAAATTTTGATACAAATAACAAAACCTTTTTTGTATTGTTTTAACAGATGAATAAATTCAAACTTAATTTTAACTGAATTCAATCTTACAATGTTTTGTGAAAAATACAAAGTATTGGGGCCTGGGGGCATCATCATTGGGTATAGTACTTAATTTGCAAGTTTTTGAACTGTTGGCGTAACACATACATGTGCCATCATTTAACACGCGCACACACAAACACACACACAAACACACACACGCTATCCAATAAATTAACATTCTAGGTGATGAGGGACATTGTGCCGTAGTATGCAACCACAGATTTGTAAGCCGTACTGATTAAAACCTGAAAAAAATAACACAACCCTGTCAGTCTGTTATTTATTCTTTCTAGAAGGCATATTACTACAGTAGCCTACTCTGTATGATTCAAAGAATGACCCAAGTACATATGATTAAAAATAACGACCCAAGTCCATCAAACAAAAGGATCCCCCCCCCACACACACACACACAAGTAACGTGAATGTTAATTATGATAACAGTGTACATTTAAATTTGTATATACGATGTTGCCTTACAATCATAGTCAAGTATAATGTTACTAGACAAATACAAAATTATAATTTCCTTTTTTTTCACTTTACTCGTAGTGACCTGCCATGGACTTGGGTCGTTTTTTTTTTTTTGTTTTTTTTTATATTCAGATACTCAACTGTCTACAGAACATCTTTTAAACAAAGATATTAAATATACCACATGCTGGCTTTCTTGAATCTTGTTATCTTAACATCATGTCCTATAATCCAATTATTGTGTACAACAATCGGTTTTACGTCAGCATTTTTCTCTCGCCATTTTATGTTGAAATAATCTTGTCCGTTTGGGAACCGTCTTCGATCTAGAAAATGTATTTTGAGCGTATCCCGAACAGCCTTACTTATTATCAACTCATTCAGCAGCTCTTGGTCTGGTGTGTTTGGTTTAGCATTGAGCATATGAATCCATTTTGTCATTAACTCCAATGTGGCGTTGGTGGCCCTGTAGTATGCAAAGCCTGCACAAATCACGCCAGGTTTTGTCTCGTCAGCGGGGTAGGCGTCCCTTTCAAAGTGTACGTCGTAATCACCCACGAGGAACGGGAAGGGGTTCTGTAGCCATACGGTATCTACATCGGTAAACAAAACGTCGATGCCCTTTCTTAGGTACCCATAAATATAACTGGGTCTCTTGTTAACTAGCCGGATGTAGTCTCGAGTGTTGAAGCGAAGGGCGCCCTCGGGTAAATTTGTTTCATTCGTCAGCACTATTTCTAGATTGATATCCTTCCTCCTGGCTAGAATTTCACGCGTAGCAGTATCTTCGGCTATAACGGTCACTTTGTCCCTGATGTTACATCTCTTTAAGCTCTCAAGCCAGTTCTCTGTAAAGTCCAAGAAGCCTTTATTGGTGGTGGCCAATATGACCGAAGGCCTAGGCCTCACACTGGGGTGACCAGGTATCATCTCATTTGACTTCTCTCTGTCAGCAAGTACATAATACGAGAAACCTCTCTTTACGACAGATCCTTTGAGAAATTAAAAAAAAAAATCGTGAAACATTTTTGGGACATAAATTCTTAGAAAATGAAAAATATACTGAATTCGTGTTTAAAAAAAAAAAAAATATATATATAATGAAGAGTAAGAAAAGGATGAAGTGATAGAGATACAAAGAGGAAGATGAATAAACACCCCACCCCCCACACACCCACACCCACACACATACATGTATATAGATAGAGAGAGAGAGAGACGCACACACACTCACACACACAGAATAAATCACTCCGTTGGACACAAAATAGGCCTCTATATCATGGGCAGATCCAGGATTGTGTTTAAGAGGGCGCCGGAGCCAGAAAAGTAAGGAGGTTTTTTTTTTTTTTTGTTTTTGTGTGTGTGTGTGTGTACTTAAGGTATGCCAGTTGAGTTTCAAAGGGGGGGGGGGGCGGCCAATTCGACCCCCATCCCTGGATCCGCCCTGTATATAAATAAATATATATATATATATATATATATATATATATATATATATATATATATATATATACATGAATGTATGAAGAAGACGCCAGGGAACGTCGAAAATTTGAGAAAATAAAACATCTACTTACTGACTACAATGCATTATCTGTGTTGATACACTATCTTTGTCTTTGTATGTATATATATATATATATCATATATTTGTAGTTGGGAAATCCTGAATTTGGAGGTGAATATACGAGATATTGAAGGACGACATACATTCAGTTTTTGTTGTATAAAATTAAGGGTACGCCTATTTGCGATGTCATGCCTTTTTTTTTCTTTTTTCCCCCCTCCAGTTAACTATCTTGATTTGATTCAAGAAGCCTTTCCGTAAAATTCGAGACAATAAGTTACAGAGATACAGACAGGGAACACTGAGCAAAATAAGTCATCTCGCTAGGTCTGCATATTGCGTAAATTGAGCAGGGGGGGGGGGGGGGAGGGTTGGAGGCAAGAAAATAAAATCCTCAGGATCCAGGGGCCGTATTCAATAACTTCTTAGACTTTTTTTTTTCTTAAGTTTTAGAAAAGTTTCGAAAAATGATTTTAGTTTAAGAAATGTTCTTATTTATTTTTTTATTGAAATATATTTAATGATGATAAAAAGAATCAGATATAGGTACAAAATCTCTATTACATACATGTCCTAGTTCTGAAATATGTTCTAGCTGTATTCTGAAAGCATTAAGCACTTTTTCTTAGCTAAGCGACAGATTAAACAAATTTCTTACATACGATGACGAGAGGATAGATGGAAGGAAAAACAAAGAAAAACATAAGTTAAGGGGAGAGGATAGATGGAAGGGAAAAAAAGGAAATACAAAAGGATAGGGGAGAGGATAGCTGAAAGGAAAAACAAAGAAATATATAAGGAAAAGAGAGAAGATATAGAAGAGGAAAAACAAAGAAATACATAAGGAAAGAGAAGAGGATCGATGGAAGGAAAGAGAAGAGGATACATGGAATGAAAAGAAAGGAAAACATAAGGAAAGGGGAGAGGATAGATGGAAGGAAAAACAAAGAAATACAAAAGGACAGGGGAGAGGATAGATAAAAGGGGAAAAATACAAGGAAAGAGAAGAGTATAGATGGAAGGAAAGAGAAGAGAATAGATGGAAGGGAAAAAGGAAAATATAAAGAAAGGGGAGAGGATATAGAAGAGGAAAACAAAGAAATACATAAGGAAAGAGAAGAGGATAGATGGAAGGAAAAACGAAGAAATATATAAGAATTGAGAAGGGGATAGATGGAGGGAAAGAGAAGAAGATAGATGGAAGGAAAAACAAAGAAATCCACAAGTAAAGAGATGGTAGATGGAAGGAAAAGCAAAGAAATACAAAAGGATAGGGGAGAGGATAGATGAAAGGAAAAACAAAGAAATACATAAGGAAAAGAGAGAAGATATAGAAGAGGAAAAACAATGAAATACATAAGGAAAGAGAAGAGGATCGACGGAAGGAAAGAAAAGAGGATACATGGAATGAAAAACAAAGGAAAACATAAGGAAAGGGGAGAGGATAGATGAAAGGAAAAACAAAGAAATACATAAGGAAAAGAGAGAAGATATAGAAGAGGAAAAACAATGAAATACATAAGGAAAGAGAAGAGGATCGACGGAAGGAAAGAAAAGAGGATAGATGGAATGAAAAACAAAGGAAAACATAAGGAAAGGGGTGAGGATAGATGGAAGGAAAAACAAAAAAATACACAAGGAAAGTGAAGATGATGGGTGGAAGGAAAAAGAGAGAAATACATAAAGAAAGGGAAAAGGATGGATGAAAGAAAAAAATAAATATATAAGGAAAGAGAAAAGGATAGATGGAAGGAAAAACAAAGAAATACATAAATAAAGGGAATAGGATAGATGGAAGAAAAAACAACGAACTACATAATGAAAGAGAAGAGGATCAATGTATTTCTTTGCTTTTCCTTCAATGTATCCTTTTCTATTTCCTTATCTATTTCTTTGTTTTTTCCTTCCATCAGTCCTCTTCACTTTCCTTGTATTTCTTTCTTTTCCTTTTCATCTATCTTCTTTTCGTTCCTTATGTATTTCTTTGTTTTTCCTCTTCTATATCTTTCCACTTTCCTTATGTAGTTCTTTGTTTTTCCTTTCATCTATCCTCACCCCTATCCTTTTGTATTTCTTTGTTTTTCCTTTCATCTATGCTCTTCTCTTTCCTTATGTATTTCCCTTTTTCCCTCTTCTATGTCCTCTCCCCTTTGTTTATGTATTTCTTTGTTTTTCTTTCCATCTAACCAATTAACCAATTAACAAAAGGGAAACAATCCACTTCTTGATAGTCCCCAAATCACCTGTATGTAATGAATTTATACTAGATACTGTTGACTAAACCTGAAGTATACTGTGTTAGACTAGGCATCCACTAGGGCGCGGACAAGACGCGGAATGCAAGATTAGTCATTCCGCATTCATTCAGCAAGTTCTCCGCATATTCTTGAAAGGCTCCGTTCACTGTCTTCACCATTCCTGAACACTTCCCAGCGTTTCCGCAGCTTCAGGAGAGAGCAAAATTTCCGCGTCCAAATTTTGGTCTTGACCAAAATTTGGACGCGGAAATGAACTTCCTATCACCTTCGGCAACTTGTCCGCATTGTCGTCCGGACATCGTCAGGACATCTTGCCATTCTTTAACACTTGCGCATTCTCCGGAAACGCTCCTGAAAGCTTCCGCTGGGCCGGAAGCTTCGCGAAGGCAAGCGGAAGCCACGCAGAATGTTTCAGGATTGTCCTTGTCCGTAATTTTACCACTCCTGGTGTGATCCTAGATGTGTCCGCACTGTCCTGCCACGATCAGCATTTTCCGCGGCATTTCGGGACATTCCTGAATGATTCCTAGGACGCTCCTAGGACTGACTGCAGTCAATGTGTTGACATTCTTAATAATGTCTCAGGAAACAATAATTTGCATAATTTTTCCGCGTCTGACGCGGAACGAATGCCGAAATGACAAAATTTGCTTCCGCAACCCTTCCTAATGTTGTCGGCGCTCTAGTGGACGCCAGCCCTAACCGGCATGTTATTTGAGTGGCACATAAAGAGTGAAGTTATAGGTAAGTTAGTACCTAAGTTATGTCCATTCCTTCCAAGATAAAAGCTTAGCACGCAGAGAGTTAGTAACAGGATGGATTTTATCTGGAAGAGACCATCAAAATAATAATAATAATAAAATATACATATGTAGGATAAGGAGGACAATAAAAGCTACGACCGTCTCATAGTGACATTTCTTTCATTATACCTTCCACTAAAACAACTATGAGTGACCACCAGCGTTGTGTTTGAGGAACATTTCTTACAATATATATAGATATATGTATGTATATATATAAAAAGGATAACTTATAGACAGTGTTTCCAATATAGGGAATCTAAAAAAAAAAAAAAGCTCATCAGGGTCAACTGATATACCAATTTCATATAATTTACCTATAGAGATGGTGTGTTAGTGCCGAGATTTTTTTATGAATCAAAAAGGTATTGTAATTTTATTTTTGTATTATCATGCATACATTCATCTATTAATATTCATTTATTTATTTACTTGTTAATTTATTCATTCATTTTGCTCTCCTTTCTTTTCTACACCCCTGCATGGTAGTTGCAAATACAGAAATATTAGGGGACTTCAATTATGAAAACCCTATCAACTGATCACAAATAAACAATCAAAATATGGGGAAGATAATTCTGCATACTTTGATTTTTAAATAAACAAATATATAAAAATGTATCAAATATTTCATGAATTACCTTGAAACACGTCAGGGAGAACATACGTGTTCATTTATTTATTTATAAACATGACAGCTGATATTTGAGCAACAGGCGTCAGTCCCCCTCGCGAAAATGACTGATGATCTCCAACCCGAGTTATCGTCAGTCCGGTTTCTCATAGGCTTGATTTGAGTACTGGTCAAGGGATTTTATTGTGAACTGTCTGGGAACATCTGGTGAAGGTTTATTATGTTTTCAATAAGTACTGGTGTTTAGTGTAAAGTTTGGTTTAATCATCTAAATGACTGAAATTGTTTTAGTCTTGCAGAAAGTCACATGCACTGCACATACAAATGGTTATATGGGCCTACATCCACAATCATACGTGGCATGAAAGTTGGTTCCAAACGTTTTAGTGGATTCTCGTCATATATCGTATTTAAGGGCATTTGAAGAGCAATCCTTTTAAGCAACCATTTTCCTCTCTGATATCATTTCAAACTGACATAAACATGATAAAAAACTCAAAAATTATGTTTCATCTTTCACAGAACACAACATTCTTTTGAAGCCTACCATATACATCATAATACTTAGTACTCAGCGACACCATGCCTTCGAACGTGGCGACGCTTTTGAAGGTTATTGAGAATTAGACGATCTGTCTATAATTTCTATAAATATGTCGCTTTGAGGTACGGTGTCAAATGAAATGCAGAGGACAATGCAAGTTTTTTTTACGCATCGTTGTTCTTCACAACTTTATTGTGTTTTTCAAGCATAATTACCGTGCAGATGTTGTATGGCTTACAGATGTTGGGTTTGATAGATATTGGAAGGGGAGAGAGAGGGACAGGGGGAGACAGAGACAGAGACACGGACATAGAGACTTGCACTATGATGTTGTTGTTGTTGTTGTTGTTTTCTTCTTCTTCTTAGTTACACTTCATTCTATGAAAATAGCAATAGATAAGTGACATTTGAAAGAAATTGTAATAATGCAGGTAATACCATGAAAATGTCAACTTTTAAATCCTTTAGAACTCCAATCTCTTGGTCTTTAATCATTGTGTGTATGATATTTTGTGTACGATCTCAGTGTGTCCCAACATCACGTTTTTATTGTCCCATCTGCCAAGTTTACTTTTCGGGGAATTTTCTCCCCTAGCCAGATGAAATTTCAAATGTATACTAGAGGGTTCCAGAAAGGCACTGAGAATTATCCAATTAAGATCAGTGGCGGATTCAGGAGTTTGTGAGGGAGGGGACTCAATATTCACAAAATTTTCTGATAAGCAAAAAAAAAAAAAAAAAAAGAAAGAATAAAAATAGCATTTTCGTGGTGTCTTTCTTTGTCCAAGGGGAGGGGGTCCGGGCCTTTTGGGGTTGTTTCTTTTTTCCAAGAAGAGGGGGCCCGAGACCCCGGCATCCCCCCTCCCTGGATCTGCCCCTGGTCAAGATAGTTTATTTAAAATAGTACCAAACGAGAAATTGCTCAGCTAATTCATGTGTCATCTTTCCTCGAAGTTACTGACCTCTAATCATTTAAGGTTTTACTATATCTAATCCTTGCATCAAGTTTAAAGCCCTCATAGAGCGTGGATGAGAGAAAAACATGAAGGAAAACTATACTTTGGTTGTTAAGGATGCCAGAATACTATGTTTACGTATGGGTGTAGACTAGAGCCCTTATGTTTAGAGAGGTGTCGTAGTCGAGTACTTTAAACATTTGACTGGAGATGCGGGGATCGTGGGTTCGAACCCCGGTACGGCACTACTGTCCTTTGGCAAGATATTCGTCTACATTCGCCACTCGACATTCAAGGGTTAAATGGACAGGCTACCGGTATGAAGTAATTCCTTGAATGCTGTGAGCAACGAAATCCGGTAACTTAGAGCCGGGGTAATATTTTAACGCCTTTCGACACCTTGTTTGGTGAATATTACCGCTATGAATATATCCCTTTATTATTATGATTATTATTGTTACTATAAACATTAGATTAGTAGTATTATAATCGTTATTGTTAGTAGTAGTAGTAGTAGTAGTAGTAATAGTAGTAGTAGTAGTAGTGGTAGTAGTAGTAGTAGTAGTAGTAGTAGTAGTAGTAGTAGTAGTAGTAGTAGTAGTATCATTACTGATATAATCAGCATCACCATCATTATCATTATAATTATTATTGTGGGACACCGGATAACTAAAATGTTCGACACGCCTGGTTATAGGGCCCCCTAATCGTAATGTTTCTCTATCCCAATATGAGTGTCTGGGTGTAATGGGTCTCCACGTACGTGTAGTTTTGTGGTTTAGTCCCTTAATTGGGTTCGAGAACCGGCACAGCACCATCGTCCTAGGCCTAGGGGAAAGACATTTTACGCAAGCGGGGCTGACGCCTCTTCCCTGAATATCATTTCTTAATTTTGTAAGATTTTGAAATAACTTTCACAATCATGACCATACTTTATATCCCAACTCAGCTTTTAAATCATCTTCTTCACCTAAACAATCGATGTTGCTCACGCTTCTTTTTTTTTTTTTCGAAGGGGGTGGTAGGCCTATCGTCCAAAAGGGGGTCATGTTATGGAAAAGGGGGCACTGCAAAAAGTTTAGCAAAACATTGATACATTAGCTCAAATTTATATTCTTTTATAACCCATTTTAATTAATGCATTATTCTCTTTTTTATCACTTAGAGGAAAATAACCCTGGCGGGCTCATGTCTTTTGCCTGAATTTCAACCATCTAGATTTTAAATTTCCGCACTTTATTAGAAAAAAAAGTAATGTCGTCATTAAACTATATTTGGCATTAAATTACAAACACATATCCTTGCTGGCCAGTTATGGCTGCATCCCCCCCCCCCCTGTTTCTTATATATCATTTATTCTTTTTAAGTAATCATGAATATATAATTTTATTGTCATCTTCCTGGAAACGATTTATCATATTCTGATTACCTGTATATATATATTTTTTTCTTCTTTTTTTTAAATAAAAGGCTGTGTATACAGCAACACGCATGTGTCTTTTTTTTAGGAAGATAAACTTCACGAATTGAGGCAATTAGATAATACATAAAAATCCATAATTAATCTCTCACTATATTATATTTCATATAATGAAATGAGTCATAGCGGAAAGGGAAAGTACATCTTTTAAAAGTATGGTTATTATTTGCTGATACTGCCTTCAAAAACATACCCAAGCGCATGAAGGGTTCTTCGCCATCTTGTGATGATCAACAATATAACTCTGCTCCTGGTCCTGGTTCTTCGTATGCAATCGTGGTAGAGTACGTCTTTGCCAGTAAATGCTACAAATAAACCTCCACTGCCGTGTTCGTCGGTTAGACTGCATCGCTCGCAGAGCGGGGTTTTTTTTTTTTTTTTTTTTCACAGGTTAGATATATCCGATCTTGACGGATGTGGGTGGGGGGCACAACCATCCCCTGCCCCCCTTAAATCTATCCAAACTTGCCGTAAATTTAAAAAAAAAATGCACCTTTTACATTTTAGACAGAAAAAAGTACAAATTTCTAACGTATGTTTTGTTTGTCATAATTTTGCACACCCCCTTTTGTTTTACAGCAAGAACAAAAAAAGCCTGAATCCGCCCTTGTATGAGGTGCCAACTGTGCGCCAATCCTTTCGCTCTTTTATTGCGACGTGAGAAAAACAGGGCCCTGTTTCATAAAGCTTGTCATCAATGACAAGTTGCAATAACTGTTATAAGCTACTGAAATCCTTGCATCTGATTGGCTGAGAGCAAATTTGTGGGTAAAAATCACTGACAGGACACTGTGAAACCGCCCCCTCCCCCAGGTGTGTGTGATGTATAGCAGTTACGTGGCACCTGGTGCTTCAGCTTTTGATATTTCTGTTTTGAGCATTGCAATGAAACTATTTTAGTAAATAATAATAACGTTCGATTTATTTAGTGCATAATAATAATTCTCTATGTTCTCTACAAATAGAATAATCTTATATAAAAGTATCTGAAGTAGAAATTTACCACTATTGGAAGAAAAGGTAGGTCTTTAATGTTTTCTTTTTTGTTTAATCATGAAGGGAAGCTATATTCCTAATGGTTAAGAGTAGAGAATATCACAGATAGGGAGCAGATGCGAGGAAGGATTGGTGTACTGCTAGAAAGTGTTGTGATGATGATTCTGTAAACTCTTTGGGTATCTCTAGAGAATCATATGTACGCTTTATCAATATTGTCATTATTATTACTATTATTATCATGAAATGGAAAAGTGGCAAAAGCTCACAAGGAAAAGATAAGAAGATAAATGGAAGGAAAAACAAAGAAATAAATAAGGAAAGAGAAGAGGATAGATGCAAGGAAAAACAAAGAAATACATTAGGAAAGAGAAGAGGATAGATGCAAGGAAAGAGAATAGGATAGATGGATGGAAAAAACAAAGAAATACAAAAGGATAGGGGAGAGGATAGATGAAAGGAAAAACAAAGAAAAACATAAGGAAAGGGGAGAGGATATAGAAGAGGAAAAACAAAGAAATACATAAGGAGACTGAAGAGGATAGATGTAAGGAAAAACAAAGAAATGTAAGGAAAGAGAAGAAGAAAAAAGAGAAGGAGATGGATTAAGGAAAGAGAAGAGGATTGTTTCGTTGAAACAGCATTTTCTTTTCAGTGAATTTAAAAACACCTTAGATTTGTCTTCAAGGACACCATGATTTTCTCAAGAATCTTCGCAGCTATAAATTTCTGACTATAAGATAACATGTTGAAATTTGTTGGGATCAAAACTTCCCAAATTTGTCTGATGTTGCAACTTAATATCGCCCAAAGAGTAAGTAATATGACAATTGATTTTAAGATCAAAGTTTGATATCGAAAAGATTTATTACACATAGCCGTTATGAATGTACAATGTATTCGCTACACTACATGTGAAATAGCGATGAGTGTTAATTTCATAAACAAATACTTAAACTGTGTATTTGGTTAGAGATTATCATAATGAAAGTATAGAAATTTTAGTGCTATGAATATGAGTTTTACAAGATAATTTGGCACAAGGTGTATTAGAAAGTGAATCTATGTTGTGTCAGACTGTGGGTTATGAAACTGCGAGAAAGGTTCGATGTAACCAAAAGTTAGAGCCTTAAACTTCAGAGAGGTTTTTCAGATAAAAAGCAGTTTGGCTTTTCAGGCTGCATATATATATATAGAGAGAGAGAGAGAGAGAGAGAAAGAGAGAGAGTTTACTTTGCTCAGAATGTAGGTCAAAGTTCATATTATAGAGTATGTACCTGTTGAATTAGTGGTACATGTAATTTGTATGTTTTAGAGCTACAAAAATTGATGTAGCAATCAAGGCATTTTAATTTTGTGATTCAGAAAAGGAAAACAAACATTTTTTATAAGGTAAAGTAATAGTAAATTTGCAGACATTTAAAGGGATATCAGATCCAAGTTGTGCTTTAGGAAACATGTTGTATTGAATAATGGTATGGTTTATTGTGGCTTAAATAGCACAAAAGCAATAAAACACGTATTTGAGTTCAGTTATTAACTAGATGAAAATATTTAGGAAGGGCGGCGATTGCAATTATGTCATTGTGGGTCAGTCTGGGGTCTGTACCGGCCCGTCCCCCCTCCCCCCCCCCCCCAAAAGGAAAATAAAAGGGATGAAAAGGAATATTTTGCATTTTGCGGTATAAAAAACTTTCGGTTTTGGCAGATTCCTTAGGAAATAATGTTTATTTTGCGATTTTGGAACAGTTTTTTAGAGGACTTTGGCCAAACACAGGCAAATCCAAGCGAATCACCATTCACGAAAATCGGGTATTTCTGTGTTGTTGTTGTTTTTTTTTGTGTGTGTGTGTGTCTGTTTTGTTTGTTTGCTGTTGTAGTTGTTTTTTTGTTTGTTGTTTGTTTTGTTGTTTGTTCGTTTGTTTATTTTTTTTTTGGTTTTTTTGGTTTGTTTTTGTTTTGTTTTTGTTTTTTGTTTTTTGTTTTTTTGTGTGTGTTTTGTGATTTGTGTTTTTTGTTTGTTTTGTTTTGTTTTGTTTTGTTGTTGTTGTTTGTTTGTTTGTTGTTTTTTTTTTTAGGGGGGGTATAATTCCAGCCAGAGGCTTCCCGCGTTCCCCTAATTGTTGACCTTGCAATAAGTCTTAAAGGGATTTTACATTGTCTGTTGTCTAACACAGGGGAATCTTTGCCTAAGTAATACCTATGTTTTTGAGATCTTCTGCAATAGTTTACCGTTTAAAGTAATAGTATGCAAGGGAGCGTAGCGACCGAGCGAGATTATTTCCGTATAAGTGAGCGAAAGTTTGCAAATTAAAGCAAGTAAAAGCCTAAACAGGGTGTTTCAGCCTTCACTCATTTTTGCTATATATATATATATATATATATATATATATATATATTTTTTTTTTTTTTTTTTATATTCCTCTTAGGTTTAGCCACGACCCCCGCCCCCGCCAGCCACGCCTTGTACTTTATAAGCTTATGTTCATCGGGGTTTTCTCTGTAGCTTACCCACTTTATAAAGCGGATTCCTCTATTTTGAGCGTGGATTCCACTCCACACGAGGTGATCACCAAGAAGTTGATTGGGAAAGCACATAGCTCCCATTTTGTCGACAAATGGATTATATATAAACCACTTTTTGATTAGTCAACTAATATGGAGGTCCCCATTTACTTTTTGGCATGATAAATGATGTCGATATTTACTTAAATTTTCAATTAGCTTGCCTCCAAATAGATTCGAGGCTTGACATCTCACTAT
Organism: Heliocidaris tuberculata; assembly: GCA_025618425.1. Lineage (NCBI taxonomy): Eukaryota > Metazoa > Echinodermata > Echinoidea > Camarodonta > Echinometridae > Heliocidaris > Heliocidaris tuberculata. Next base: position 32,761,921 of record CM046842.1, on the reverse strand, counting down.
CTTCTAGAGCCAGTGTATTATTCGAGCCCCTTGAGCCCTTTGCGTGGTGGGTACGACCGCTTTAAGAATATCCAATACTGATATCATTATTACTCCTATTATCAGATTATCATTATCATTAGTACTAATATTGTTGTTGTTATTATTATTATTATTATCAGTATTGTTATTAATTATTATTATTATTATTATTATTATCATCATCATCATTCATTATTATTATTATTATCATCATCATCATCATCATTATTATTATTATTATTACTATTACTATCAATATTTAGCAATTTTGTAATAAGTACTTTGGAAATAGCTCATATACATATTTGTTATGTTTCGGTGCCTCAGAGCGAACACCAAACTATTAAAATATACTATCGAGAAGTGTAACAAAGACAGACTTCGTTGAAAAATATGCCTTGAACTGCAACACACAAATGGTGTCTTCTGTAGGTATATAATTTCCTTAATTAACCTCTAACACCATTTTAGCAGCCTCATATCAGTCTTTACATATTACCAACGTCAACAGATTAGCCATTAAACTGAATATCTGTCAACAAGTTATTTTTTGTCAATAAAAACTTAAAATATGGTTTGTTTGCTTCAGATAATTTGCACGAACATTGTGCAATATCGCCTTACGACAGCATGAACTTACCAGAGCGATTATACTCCATTCTGCAAACTCATCATGCTGTTCGATTAAAATGCCACTGAACAAATAACAGGAACAAATATATCATTATGGAAAAGAGTATCATTTAGGGTCTACTTATGACTTCATGCTGCATTTCATGCGCACTTACATTATGTACATAGTTGAATGCATTTATCCCATTTGTAACAGTTTCAGAGTATTTCGAGAAATTTTGTTTTATCTTCCTCTTGAACAGGGTAGTAAAATCACGCAAAACCGTTATAACGGTTTAGCGTTATATTTGCTGATTGTTACGTAAGCCCCGCACAGCGAGGTCGAACGGTCTAGCGATTTTCGTAGTCTCTTATTAGTCGTTCGCCCGTATTTGACCCAAGTGTTGTGCATACTGAAAAGGAAGACAGAGAGAAGACAAACAAAGAAATACGTAAGGAAAAAAAGGAAGAACAGAGAGAAAAAAACAGAGAAATACATAAGAAAAAGGAAGAGAGAGAGAGAAGAAAAACAAAGAAATACATAAAGAAATAAAAAGAAGATATAAAGAATAAAAACAAAGAAATACATAAGGAAAAAAGAAGATATAGAGAATAAAAACAAAGAAATACATAATGAAAAAGGAAGACAGAGAAGAAAAACAAAGAAATACATAAGGAAAAAAGAAGAGTGAAGAAAAACAAAGAAATACATAAAGAAATAAAAAGAAGATATGGAGAATAAAAACAAAGAAATACATAAGGAAAAAAGGAAGACAGGGAGAAGGAAAACAAAAGAATACATAAGAAAAAAAGAAGAGCGGAGAAAAACAAAGAAATACATAAGGAATAAAGAAGATAGAAGAAAAACAAAGAAATACATAAGGAAATGGAAGACACAGAGAAGAAAAACAAAGGGATACATAAGGAAAAAAGAAGAACGAAGAAAAACAAAGAAATACATAAAGAAAAAAAGGAAGATATGGATAATAAAAACAAAGAAATACATAAGGAAAAAAGACGATAGAAGAAAAACAAAGAAATACATAAGGAAAAAGAAGAGAGAAGAAAAACAAAGAAATACATAAGGAAAAAGAAGAGAGGAGAAAAACAAGGAAATACATAAGGAAAAAAGAAGATAGAAGAAAAACAAAGAAATACATAATGAAAGGAAGACGAAGAGAAGAAAAACAAAGGAATACATAAGGAAAAAAGAAGAGCGAAGAAAAACAAAGAAATACATAATGAAAGGAAGACGAAGAGAAGAAAAACAAAGGAATACATAAGGAAAAAAGAAGAGCGAAGAAAAACAAAGAACTACATAAGAAAAAAGGGAAGACAAAGAGAAGAAAAACAAAGAAATACATAAGGAAAGGAAGACGGAGAGAAGAAAAACAAAGAAATACATAAGGGAAAAAGAAGAGAGAAGAAAAACAAAGAAATACATAATGGAAGAAGAAGAGAGGAGAAAAACAAGGAAATACATAAGGAAAAAAAGAAGATAGAAGAGAAACAAAGAAATACATAAGGAAAAAAAGAAGATAGAAGAGAAACAAAGAAATACATTAAGAAATCAAAAGAAGACAGAGAGAAAAAAAAACAAAGAAATACATTAAGAAGAAAGACAGATAGAGGAAAAACAAAGGAATACATGAGAAAAAGAAGACAAGAGAGAAGAAAAACAAAGAAATTCATCAGAAAAGAATGAAGATACAAGAAAAACAAAGAAATACTATAGTACTGCTGCCACGCCATACACACATGGTCATCATACACACGTGGATATTTGACAAACAACGACTGTCATTGCATCTATCAGGCGTTCTTTTCAGCTGCTTGCAAAAGATGAATTATGATTATGATTATGATTATGTTCTATAAACGTTTGCAAAACGTCTCCAGCGTCCGACAGGTTTTCTGCAGCAGGTCCTTACACTTTATTTATATATTTTTTTTAAATTGGTTTTTCTAACGTTTAGAAAACGTTTGAAAAACGTCATGTTAAAACGTGCTAAAGACGTCAAAAACCTTCCACAAAAACACGTTCTAAAACGTGTTTACAAAACGTCCCAGTAACTAACTTGAAACTTTTTTAGAATGTTCAGAAAAAGTCCGATTGTTAGTTGGGTTTGTGTTAACTGCATACCGCGCTTTGTGCAACAACGGCTCACCCGTCCACTGGCTTCTCCCTCGTCAGCTAGTCAAATCGAGAACGCGTCCAGCATGGTACATGTATTGCCGTCTTCTCTAAAACGTGAATCTCTAAAACGTGAACCTCGCTTCACCTATTTTGTATGCAGTTAACACAAAGGCATTCCATTGTAGCTGGGAGGATCTAGGACGGCGTTCACGTTGACACATTCGAAAACCTTCTAATAGTAATAGTAGGAGTAGTTGTTGATGTTGTTCTTGTTCTTTTTCTTATTGTAATAGTTGAGGTAGCAAATATGTGATATTGACGTTTTGACCTACTCCGTTTATTTTGTCTTACTTTGGTTGTACTTCGTAATATTTGATATTGTTCGAACCGACATATAAGTCATGTAGCGGCAAGACTAGGTTTGATAATGCCCTTCTGCAGTGGCAAGGTAAAGAATAAACAAAGTTGTTTGCAAATGCAAGTTTGTGGCTATGTAACACAGAGCACTGCTCCTTGTGCTCCTTGTTTCCAAGAAGTTTAGTGGAAGATATGAGTCATAGGGGTGAGGCATCACCCAAAGAATGGAACAAAGGAAAGTAGATTCAAAGTTGCAGTATATTGGGAAGAAAGCAGTCAAGAAATAGTATTCCTTCCTGTAAATTGTGAAAATCCCCAGGATTGCAAACAGTTGGTAAGTTAAAATTGCATTATTATCAAAGTTTATATCTGTGCTGTCACTTATACCATAATACTTGGTTCAATAACTCATTCATATTTTTATATTTGAAGCTCAAAGTAGGGTGATGGAATTTGGCACTTTGCTCTCCATCAAGCATTATATTGCATATATACTTGTACACACCACACAAACTAATAGACAGTGAATGGTGTTAAGTCCGATTTAATTGACGTGTTACAAAGAGATATCCTCTCTATTCTCTATATCTTCCATATTATTGTGTGCTTTATATTCAGAAGAACTTCCTATTAATTGATTTGTATAAGAAATATCATCTTTGTATTCTTTATTTGAGACTGAGATATAATGGTCATTCTCATCATATATTCGTTGAAATTCAGTATAACACATCAGTGATATTGTGTTTGGTTGTTTGGAAGATCTCTGCGCCTACATGTATATAGGCATGAGATCATTAGTAGGTTATTATAACGTTAAGTTGTATTATGTTATCATTCACATTTGAGAGTTGTTTTTTGAAGTAGTTTAGGAATCACATATATGATTCATTATGGTTGATGATTTAGCAAGGTTCCAATTGTTGTTTGTGATATAATTTGCGTTAGCTTACACTGTAAAAAAATTGTTTAGTTTCTAAACACTTTTCTGTGACAGATTTAAAACACTGCGACGTGTTTATATATTGTACGGGTTTAAGAGCTAAACCCATGTGTTTAAGAGCTAAACGCATGTGCCTATTTTTTTCATCTTTCAGCACGCTTTAGGTGTTTACTAGATGAACATGTTTACCTTTTAAATGGTTCTAATGTATAGGCTAAACACCAAATGTTTACAAAATAATCATTTGGTGTTTACAGCTGTTTAAATACTAAACAGTGTGTGTGATTATGGTGTAAACATTTGGCGTTTAGCCTATACATTAGAACCATTTAAAAGGTAAGCATGTTTATCTAATAAACACCTAGGCGTGATGAAAATAAGCACAGAATGTGTTTAGCTCTTAAGCTACAATATATAAACACGTGGTGTTTACACCATAATCACACACACTGTTTAGTATTTAAACAGGTGTAAACACTAAATGATTAAGGTGTAAACATTTGGTGTTTATCCTATACATTGGAACCATTTAAAAGGTAAACATGTTTATCTAGTTAACACCTAAGGCGTGCTGAAAGATGAAAAAAATAGGCACATGTGTTTAGACCCGTACAATATATAAACACGTCGCAGTGTTTTAAATCTGTCACAGAAATAAACATGTCACATGTCGCATTTTTTTTACAGTGTATATATGTTATTTCAGTATTATAATTCGCTGTTCGATTTATATTACCACAAGACATTATTAAAGGATGATGTTCCATTTAATAATTACATGCACAATAGGTTAATAGGTTGATATTAGATATATTTAGATGCTTATTCTGATAATCAATACAGTCATTTAATCACCAATTTAATAAGGTAACAGTTTGTGGAATAACAATTATTCCACTCAATTTATGAACAATAGTACAGGTCCTTTATATAATATCCTTGTGTATATACATTCACATTAGTATAGTTGAAACTAATTCTCTGTGGGGATATATTGAAGTTATTAACTAGTTATTCAGTCATGTTTGATTCATGTTGTTGTTGGCAAATGAATATTAACTCTGTATTTATGTTTGTTTGTTTGTTCAGCGAACCGCTGGCCGATGGTTGTTGGGCCGTACTTCGGTGTCTGGTCGTTGATCTCTGGTCATCATTAGTACGGAAGAAGTTGGAAGAAAGGAATAAACAGACTAGAATTTAAAGCTGTTGTTTCATGACTCTTCAATCAGCGAGTTTGAACTTAAGCAATTTGAGAATTTCACTGTAGTCAGATAAGATACTACAAGTCATACGTGCTTTATATTGATATTGGCCGTGTATATTATGAGATATGATTTGTAATTATTGGCAAAACTTTTACGAATATGATCTTTTCCACCAGTACTCAACAATACTTGTTTCCATAATGAAATTCATTGGATGAATGGGTGATATTATTATCAATATTTTGTGTATAATAATGCAGCTACATTTACATGTATGAAAGTATGTTTCATAATCATCATCATAACTGTGTACAGAATTGCGATTAAAATACCGCTATTTTAGTGTACCGTAAATAGGCTTGTGTTCATTTTATGAAAAAAACAAATATCAGGGTTCATGGAATACATACAAACAGCGTTGTTGACTACTCATAGTTTTGTGTGATATAATTGAGTTTATAATCTGTGTAGCTTTTAATCTAATTGTGATAACATGTCGAGATGTAAAAAAGAGTGAATAAACGTTTATAATGGGGTTATTAAGTTCTTAATAAAGTTGATATGATATTAAGTTCTTAATAATGGATCAGTTATCCATCAGAGAGTAGAATATAATAATCAAGATATATGATGTAAATCATCAATAGTGATCAGTCAAATGACAGTGACCCGATAAATTTATATGAAAAATATCTCTCCAAGTGCTACGATCTTGAGCCATCCAATTTATATCTCCGTATTCTACTGCTCTAACTGTAAATAAACACAAAGAAATATTTGTGTAGGTCTACATGGATAAGATAGATGTTTTCCTTTTGATAAGATCATTGAAATTATCTATATTTTTTATGTTTTAAGCTGAAAACAAAGTCATTAGTAATGTACAAGATATGGGAATGGGGTATATATATATTATCGTATCTTTGGTCAGGACTGCAATTGTAAATAAACAAGAAGTAATGATTTTTGTTCATCATTATGTATTCAAAACTAGTCTTCATAAAAACATGCAGGTTTGATAAAATCATGAAGATAATACCGAAATCATTGGGCAGATGCCATTAATGTGTAATACTGGTAAATCAGTGAAAGTTTCGTTTAATTCTGTTTTTTTTTAAAAGTCTGTGTTATTATTATAATCGTTTGCAAACAAAAATTCGTTCCCATCTTTTGTAAACAGAGTTATTTAAGACTTGATCGGAAATGTCACATACCCCCTACCCCATGAACGTGATGGGTGAGGGGGTGGGGAGCAATTTGGAAAAAAAATAATATCTATCATATAATGGTTTTATCATTGTTATGTCCTTCAAGACAGAAAGGACGCCTTTTTCATTCAAATGAAGATTAAGACAGCGTGAACGAAATATAACAAACGATAATAATGTAAATAATGTAAAATGGTGGATGAAGAAAATCGAAAATACATCTTTTGTTTCTTATTGACTGGTTCATGGTCATCTACAGATTTCATTTCATCAATAAGCAATGATTCAAATAATCAATACATAATTATTTGTAAATGTTTATGATAAGAGATTATAATGTTTGCAAACTATACATTGTTTGCTTGATTTTCTTTGCATTTTATCTCCGTCGTTACTTTATGCCATAGCATGTTTCGTAGACCAGTGGGAAAAAAAAAGGAATACAAATTAAAAGAAACAAATGAAATAATGTGAAACTAAATGGAAATTTAGTTTTCTTTGCATTTTATCTCCGTCGTTACTTTATGCCATAGCATGTTTCGTAGACCAGTGGGAAAAAAAAAGGAATACAAATTAAAAGAAACAAATGAAATAATGTGAAACTAAATGGAAAATGACAGCCTTTTACACAGCACTCAATTTGAATCTACCGTGTTGCTATACGATAACGAAAGAGTTTTTTTTTTTTTTTTTTTTTAACTGCACAATGAACAATTCATATTTTTGTTTTCTTTTCCCCCCCCCCCCCCCCCCCCCCCCCCCCGCGGATTATCATACTTTTAGACAGGATGTGAGAAAACTACTGAATGAACTTTCGGTTCAAGTGGAGAGAGAGAGAGAGAGAGAAAGAGACGGACAATAGGAGTGGGGATATGATAGTAATGCAGATAGTTAGAGAGACTTGGGGGGGGGGGGGAGATAGGCGTATAATGAAAGAAAGATCAGAGAGACATATAAACCTCTTTCAAGATAGAGACGAGAGAATGATAATAATAATAATAATAATAAAACAACTGAAAGTGGAAATAGAAACAAAGAATACAGATAATGAAATTGAGAAAATAATACCTGAGAGAGAAAACTAAAGATTAAAAAAACCATTATAGACAGGGAGAGAGAGAGATTAAGACAGTGGGAGGGATAACAGAGACTCGGAGTTGGGAGAGAAGCAAATTAAGACAGAATTATAAAGAGATGGAGAAGTAATGGGAGAGAGAAAGAGAAAGAGAGCGAAGGGGAGGTAAGAAAGAGTAGTTAGTAGAGATAGAATTGGGCGAATTTTAGGCGAAGAGAGAGAGAGAGAGAGAGAGTGACGTAAACCCCCAAAGGACACTTTCTCTTTCTTTCATGCAGAATAATATAGGTAATGAAGGGTTGTTAAGATCCACCAAATGTGCCCCTTCCCCTCCCCCCCCCCCCCCCCCTCTCTCTGCAATAGGAATAATTTTGATACCCTAACCAGGGAAACCCGTCTAATATTTCTGATTTTTATACCCTTAACGGCGATTTTATATCTTGCGTGGTATTATATTTGAGGATTAAATCACCATCATAGACGTAAAAGAAATGTAGCCTTTGGGACACATTACCGAACTATATTTTCATCCCTGATTTTTCTTGATTACTGCTGTTTTTGATACCCTAAACGCGTATAACGAACCCGGGTTACCCGCCTAATTCTGAAAAAAATACCCTTTTTATCCGTTTTCGGATGATGTACAGCCCTCAATGAGACATGGTTGAATTAAATCAGGAAATGTTTCCATTTCAATTCATTGTCAACAGAAAAATTGATAAATCCGTTATAGCCTTCAAAATGTCCGGGGGATGTACCTCTCCCCCGGGATCGCCGCCCCTGATCACGATATCCTCATGTATACGCAATTGATTTTGAATATGCAACCATTTGCCTGGTTGTGATTGATAGCTCATCAATAGGCTTAATAGGAAACCAACAATATCAAGGTCGGCCCCAGAACTACTTTCACACATCGCGTGATAGCGCAGAAATTGCTTTCGGTTTTGCTGGGGGAATTCAATTTTATAGTTTGGGGTTCATTTTCTAATACCTTGTCATAAGTCAAGCTTTTGATTCATCCGTTGTCTTCCAAGGCTGCTCAAAATTGTGCTTCCTAATTTCTTTTATCAAATAATTCGCAGAGTAAAGTCATAAATTGTTTATTAGTGTTATTTTCTTCAACTCGTTGGTTGGCCTTTTTATAAGGTCTGTATCCATTGTGGACTTGCAGTGGCTTTGTATTTCAGAACTGTAAACCCGTTGACAAAGATTTACTGCTATTGTCTTCTGAAGGAACAGTCGCATAAGACTAAGGGAGACCAAGACAAAGTAAATATATATATATATATATATATATTTTCAAGATATACCTCCATGCATCTATATGAGCAAGTCCGGGGTAATTTGGTTATTTGGTGCCCCTTGCATCACCACGTATTGTGGAGTTCTGGACATAAATTCACATCAATCGTGTCGTATTATTTCATATTTCGTCCTATCAAAGCTCTAGTAGAGGTATCAGACTAATTCAGTTATGATACATCCTAAAATTTAAATTGTAGTGGTTAACGTATGGGACAAAACACCTTGGACTTGCCCATATCTTAATTATGCTTTTAAAAAATGCTGGTTGTTCCTTACGCTTACAACTATTGATCGATTTGATATTCATGACATTTAACAAAATATGGATATTTGTTTAGCATAACAATTAACCTTCATGCCACATAATGTGTTGGCCCGGCATCCCAGTGACTTTGATCAAACGAACGGGATACTAATATCTGAGTATTGGAACATATGGGGAGGAACCTTGTATATGCAAGTATAGATGCCTTCCGGAGCCCCTTTGCTGCACGTGGCCCCTGGGGCCCGTCAAAAAGGGTCCAAAAAAACATTTGATCTGCAGCGACACAGCAGTTGTTTTTTTAACCTTTAAAACTTATTTTTTTATTCTTTTTTATTGTGTAACCATATTTAGACTATTCAAGTACCTTTAATTATATTCTAGTTTATCACGTGTCCTATGTATATTCATTAGTCCTCATCGCATGGACGAATCACCTGTGTCACACACTGTTGTTAAGCAGACTTTCACTTACGCTGACCAATCACAGCGTTTCCTCAGTGGTCAAAAGTTGTTCAGTTTCTTCTTACATACTTCTATTCGACTCATGAAACTTGAAGAACTACCGCTCATCATTTCTACAGATTTTTTTTATATTTTTATATATTATCAGTAGACAAGCCTTACGCTAGGCCAGCGTTCCGGCGGAAGAGACTACGGACCATTCTACACAGGCAAATTGGTTAATGTTTGCCTTAGTTTTGGAATCAATTCACATTCAATCTGTTTTCAGGCAATTTTGTTCGTGCCTGTTTGTCATCAGCTACCAACTGTCTTTAACATTATTTCGCTAGAGAAGAGACTCCCTGTTTTGTAGCATCTTCAGCTCAACTTTACTTTTCATCGTCGTGAGTTTCGTCGATCTTCATTTCATTACTCTGCATTGTGACACGAACAATTGATCATCATCATCGACATCGTCGTCTTGAGCATCATCACTAATGTTAGTGTAGTGATCTCCTTTTACTCCTCATCGTGACTTCTACTTATCCAGACTGACTTATTTTCAGCATTTCATCTCGTATCACGAAGAGTCAACTGCAACTCGTCTTCCTGCTGCAGCGTTCCTTCGTTCGTGAGCGGCGTCCGGACAATTTTGTTACAGTAGAATAGTCTTCCTTCCGTCATCGACGTCGAACACTGGACCGCTCTGTGACTGGACTCAGTATAGACTAGACTCTGTTCTTTCTTTATTTTGAAGGCTTATTCGAACTGGTAAGCTATATATGGAATTTGTGTTTGTATTTCAGTCTATGCCGATTCTTTGATAATCCGTTTGTACCTCATGATATCTTGCACTTTATCGTTGTCATTGTCGGCCCTCGTTATTTTGTATGGATTTTATAAAGCATATTTGTAATGTGATTGGACATTCTAGTGTGTTCGAGTTTATATAAGACTAGACCTAGGCTAGGCTGAGAGCTGCGTTTAACCCTTTCAGGACAGGAATTATTTAAGGGTTAAATTGATCACATTTTGTTCTTCAAATTGGCAACAATATTTTCTTTTAGTGCTACATAGTTCGAATAACTTGTAATGTCTTTGAAAACAATATACATGGTTAGGAATTTGCCGTAGAGTTTTGAAAATTGCTAATTTTGATGGAAAAACAATTATTTTTAACCTCTCAATGTGTTGCCAATTTAAGGATCTCAAAGTTAATTCTCCTTTTTAAAATTCCTGGCATCAAACGCAATATGGTCATGCAATAAAAATGGACATAGTGTGTGTAGAAAATTTTGCTCTTTCACCTCATGCATCTGGTATATTTTTTAGAGCTCTCAATCAAACTTTATTGAGCCAAACCACACAATGTGGTCAATTGTCTTGAAAGGATTAACCAGATCACATATGTGATTGCTTCGAGGTCTAGGCTAGGCTTTGACTTATATTTTCTATTCGGTTATCCGGTTATCCGGTTAGTAATATTGTTTGTTACGGGCTACATCATAAGGCCATATTTAGTTTTCAGATTAGCTTGAATTTGCTTGTGTATTTTACTGAACCCATTTTGACTGTCTATATCACACAACTCTTGTCTACCTACATAGCACAACTCCGGACTTCTGGTTGTTAAGCAAAGCTAGCCTAAGTCTAGGCTCTATTTTTTCGACACCATTTCATTGACTGAAATTAATAGTAATAGACCAAGTAAGTCTTTACTCCATCCATCATTTATATTAGAGAAACATGTGGAATTATAGAATTGGATCAGGTTTGATCGTAATCCTTTTATTTCAGTGTGATCTTTTCTCAGTTCGGATCATTAATGTAAAAAAGGTGAAAGACCGGTTGAACGGAGTCGATTTGGGAGTTTCATTTGTGCTTGATTGTTGGAATTGTGTATTAATTCAGGTATTCCTAAATATTTCCAGAGTAGTATTTCCCTACACTTACCTGGCTCCCTCACCAAATATCGAACATTGCAGGTACTACGTGGAACTCATGGAAATTATATTGATTTATCACACAGTTTACAGAATGGGCCTTGCCAGACTAATCTTCAGCTGCTTAGGGTCCGCCAGAAGCTTTAAAAGGGCAACTAAATTTGGGCCCCAGTCAAACATCGGAGATACCACTTGAAACAAATTCTAAATAAATACATGAATACCACAAAGCGCAATATGGCCCTTGCCAGACTAATTTTCTGTTGCATGGAGCCTACCAGACATCCCGAAAAGTAGCCCAAAGGCTTATTATCGTAGCATTGACCCAGGTTTAATATTCAAGGTACCACATTTTTGTGATTTCTCATGTTAATCTTACAAACTACGGAAAACATCTGGACAGACAAATTTTCTGCTGCCCAGGGGCCGGCAAACACAAAAAGGGGCTACCTCCCCCCACCCCCCACCCCCCCCCCAAAAAAAGGGCCATGATATAGTACACAGCAGTCCTTTGAAGATAAATTTGAGTTCTTGATTACACTGTGGAAGAAACATTGCGCAATCCATTTGGAAATGTTTGTTATGTATTACATCAGAATTGATGTTTACTGTAAGGTTTTGGAGTTTTTTTTAAAATGGGAAGAAATTGTCCCCTTCTTGCTCTGGGCACAGCAATGTTTATATGGGACTACACACACTTTATGCGCTGAATATTTGGTCCAAAGTTTGCAGCTGTCTTTTGTCATATGTCGACAATTAGAACATTTGATGAGCAATCGTCTTCTTATGTGATATGTTTTCAATTTGACATAAAAAAGAACAAGAAAGCTCAAAAATTATATTCAGCTTCTTTTAAATCTTCTCTTAAACAAGGGCGTAGATTAATTGTTCTCTACTGTGGAGGGGGGGGGGGAGATTTTACTATGATGATGATCATTATTTTAATAATCATAATGTGTGTTGTAATAATTTTTATTATTATGATTGCAATATATTACCCAAGAGCCAGCGCAGTGAGAGAGATATTTTTTGTAGCAATTTAAAAAGTTGTTTATTTTAATTCGTTATCTTCCGTTCTCATTGCCAGTATGATAGGGATTGGCTTACTGGTAACATGGTATAATAATCTTGTTGCAAGGGAAGCAAGAAATTGAACATTGGCAATTTTCTTTAAAATTTGTCCCTTTTAGGTCAACTTGCGCTTCGCTTCTTCACAATTATATTATTGACATTTTTGGAAGTAGAATAATAACGCGAGGGCTTACAATTTTTCAGCGCGAATGAACTGGCTTTCCCTATGTTTTATAATCTTCATTAAAGCCTGATAATCATGATCGTACTGATATTCCAGTTTTTAGAAGTGTACGCCCCCTTTCCCATCTTGTTTCTTCACCCTGTTTATTACGATTTCCAACATGAACATGTTTTGAAAGCAATATGGTTTTCATAATGATAATGATAATGTTGAAGATGATTATGATGATCATCATGATAATTACACTAATGATAATAACAACAATAATAATGATAATAATAATAACAAAAAGAATGATAATAATAATGATACTGATTACGATTATAATCATAATAATGATATAATTATTGTATAATATATTTTGCTTCGAAATTGTTCCAAAAAGGGGTGGGGGTGGATGGTTGTACATGACACCCCTTCCTAAAAAAAAGTGTTCAAGTGCTGGGGGGGGGGGGGGTATATAGTGTATATCCCCTTCCTCCAGGGATCTACGCCAAATGCTCTGGGCTAACCTATCTGTCTATCTATGTCCCATAGCTTGGGGCCGTTTGGGGTGACATCGTGATGGATCTTGAGTCACGGGTTCTCCAAAACTTTCTGTCTTTATCTATTCTACTTAGCTGTTCAAAAGACATGCTTGTCCACGGCTTGATGCTATAAATGACAAGGATGTAAACATGACATGTAGCTATATACGATTCTTGTTATCCTGATTAAATATAAATAGAGTAAGAAAAATAGATAAAAATAAATAAATTTCTTACTCTTCTGCCCCTCTCTATTCTGGCATTGATTCCTCCTTGCAAGATGGTGTTTGCAAAGCTATTTTTCCACAATTGTGATAAGGTGATCTTGTTCCCTTATATAACTCCCCATCAACCCTCTCACTTCCTTGCTGTTATGAGAAATGTAGTGGAGATGCAATATGCTTCTCATACAATTCATTTGAAAACTAACCTAACAAACCTATAAACGTACACAACTTTTATGATATGAACTAGTGGAGACTCACGTGTGAATGGTGCTCACTACTGGTACATATTTTTTGCTGATTTATTTTCTTCTCTTTTTGAAATTTCTAATTTTCTTTTTTACACATGACCCTACTGAGAACTACCAGCCCGTTCGTACGACACATGCTCCGGCGACAATTGCTAAATGGTCAATACCATACACTAAGTTCAACCTTGGACCAAACACTAAGCCTAATCCTGGCCCTAACCTAAACTTAATCTAAACGCAATTTCCACCTTAACCCTAACCCTTTATCATTGAAGAAATTAACTCCGGAGCGGTGGTCGACGGTGTAATGTCGGGGCACCCCCGCCCCCCTTCCCCCTCCCCTCCCGAATGCGTTTAGGGTAAATACGCGGTGTGATACCTACATCAGTTTTTGTTAAATGAAATCAAGAATTGTTTCCATTTCAATTCATAATCAACAGAAAAATTAGCTATAGTATATGCAATTCTTCGAATGTTCCGATCAGGTTAATGACTTAAAAGAAAACATTATGTGAACTTTCAAGCTAGAAATGTACGTGCCCCTCATGGATCATGATGAGATCTGAGCATAGTCCCCCTAGAACGGAAATCAGACTAAATTTTAAGTAATGACTTACAGTACCTTTCAGTAGTTAAATCATAAAATGGTTAATTGTTAAAGTGATATGATCCATGTATTACAGAAAAAGCTTAAAGCTACGGTGAGAAATAAAAGTGAAAGTTTCTAGTTACCCCAGGATGAAAGGTTAGATTCATTATTGTGCCTGGACTGAATGGAGGAAACAAAGGCGACATCTTTGTGATATAAGAACAAACAGAACTGAAAGTCGTTTCTAGAGGTACTGGATGTGGCTAAAAGCCATCTGGTTAACATGTGATCTTACTTGGTTCGAATACCAAGCCAAATGAAATAACTAGCCCTAAGATATAAAACATAACTTAGTTACTCATATACTGAAAATAAACATTCACCCTGAGAAAAATCCCAAGCATAGAAGCGGAAAGACAAGCAGATCAAGTGACATAAGTGATTGAGTGAAATGAACATTGGCCCGAATACTGATAAAATTTAAACCCGACCCTGGATCTGAAGTCTGAAGAGTTTTAACAATGGAATCTAGACCGAGATCTTAGTTTTCCTTTCGTTAAACGTGTATGCTTTTACGCTGAGCGTCGGGTTAAGCTCAAGAAGGGTGCGTGTGAGTGCTGGTCTTCTAGAATTCAATTCGGCCATAGAGGGCAGTCTTCATAATTTATTCCTGGACCCGTCACCTAGTTCTCTTCCTCTCTCCCTCTCCTCGCATGTCTGGCCTTTCTTTAATTATATCTCATTTCCTGCTAATATCACTTTGTCCTCTCTTCTACTAGCTATTCATCTGTCCTTTATCTTTCTCATGCTCGTATTAATCATTCTATCATTCCAACATTCAACTTGACCGTCTAATACAAGCTCCGGTGGACTTCTGGAACCCTACTCCAACACACACATATGGGATCATAGGCGATGGATTTAGTTTCAACGCTCTTTATAATCAACTTTCCAAATCACTTGTCCTTACATGCCATCAACTGTGCATCAAATATCCTGAATTTGATCCAATGTTCCTTACATCCTAGTGTTTACAAAGATGCAATCCAATGTCCTGAAAGGGTGTTCAATTGTCTAAAGATAAGGCTGAAAAGGGTTGAAAAAAGAGGTTAAAAAACTGGTATTTTCCCATACCTTGTCTACATTTTTCCGAAGTCCCTGCCTTTTCCACCAGATGGCGCTCTTTCGATTAATTGGCAGTAACAGTGCGTTTAGAGCACTCTTTTTCAGGCCAGAGTCAGCGTTTTGATACGCGTTTAGCTCAAAACAGTTTTAAACTCACTCCGCGCGGTGTGCAAATCCAGCGGCAGAGCCCGAATTGCCTGGAGAAAAGAGCTATAAACACTATAAACAGGGTATAGTGAAACAGCGTTTTAAACTCATAACCGTGTTTCAAAACTCTAATTCAGGCTTCGCAATTGAGCAATAAACGCACCGTTAATAGTAGAATACCAACCTATGAGCTGAAACAACGGAACGCAGATACAAAACAGGGATGACAGCATGACAGAATTACGAACCCTATGTTCATTTTCGGAATTACGAACCTTCGGAGTAACGAACCTTCGGAGTAAACGAATATTCGGAAATACGAACCATCGGAATTATGAACATTCGGAAAAAGGACATGTAACCGAGTTGACTTCCCCCACGCATGGTTACTCCGCTCACTTCGTGAGAGAGATAATTTGGAAATGTAAATTAGAGAATGACTTGCATCTATAATTACCACCTCCCATGCGAAAATGAGCAAAAACATTCCTTAAAAATAGGATTCAACCAGTGAATGCACCGATAAATGTCGTAGACAAATGCATGTAATATATAAATGTATGAATCAAGCCCTTTCATTAAAAGCTAAACTTATGTCAAATGAATATGATCAGAATAACTTTAATTCTGATGAAAAAAAATGTTTTACAAATTTATTAATAATGACGAATTAATTGTGTTTCAATTCTAATCGGGTAAATATTTTTATTTTGTAAGTTTCTTAAAACTGAAATGATTTATATATTTTTCTACCGCGACATGTATTTCAGATAATTTCACCATTTTAAGCCGGGGTATAAGAAAGACATCGACGTAGGAGCACAAGTAAACAAGGTAAACTTCATCTCTGATGAGAGGTGTATGGCTTCAAGGTCGTACACAGGAATTTGTATATATATCTCTTCGGATCACCTTAAATATAGCGCGGGTTTTTCATTAATTTTCTTTGGTTTCATTACCAAGTATATCGGTAATAGTAGCACACCACATTTTATTGTAAGAAGCGCCCCTCCCCTTACTTCAAGATTTTAATCATGATAAAGCGCGAATTTTGATTGGTGCCGAGGCTAAAGGTTTTAGGAAAGTTGTTCAGGTCACGAAACCAAAACCAATTATCTTCGACTTATTTAGTATCTGGATTAGTCTTTGGCTTTAATACATTGAGTTTAGAGTCCTTTTCAGGTGCATCTTTCCACATGTATAATTTACGGGGAGGTTTAGGTATCTCCTTTATCTTGGAAGTTAAATTCGCGTCAAGAATGTAGCGGTCGCTGATACCAGGCTAGAGTGCAACGCTGCAGATCAGTGAAGAATAGGTATAGTAAGAAGCAAATCAAGAGTATTTTCAGTGCCATTTTTATCGTGTCTAGTAGGGAAATTGACCATTTGAGTGAAGCGGTTTTCTTGAATTAATTTGATAAGAGATTCCTGTAGTTCACCCTTAGGCCCAACAAGTTATTTTTCCAATTGAGCACAGGTACATTAAAAGTACCACCTAATATAACATGAGGTGATTTCATTGTTCTAATAGCAAACTTTACCCAAGCTTTTCGAACACAGGGGATTTTTCACTTGGTGGGCGATAAAAATTGGATACTCTTTATAACAGCGATAAAAACTCCGCCGCCACAAGAGATCCTGTCCTTCCTAAAAATATTCAAACTGCTGGGAAAGACCTCAGAAAAATTTACATCAGGATCTAGCCACCTCTCAATTCCCTATCACGAAGTCTTCTCGTATACCAACATCGATTCCAGAGTTGCAGACTTACCTCTAATAATTCTTCATTTCATGATGGTGATCTTTAGGTTACTTTGATCTCGTTTAGGTTTACTTTAATTGTGTTCTATGTTTGTTTGGTGCATAATGGGGAATCACACTTCCGTACGGTTTTGGAGACCGGGGTTGATCGCTATTGACAGACCCAGTATGTAGAGTTGTAGGGTTAGTAGTTGGTATACTTTTGACATTGAGTGTAAGCTTCTTTTTTCCTGCTAACCACTTCCCATAAACAGGAGATGGACGTACGTATTATATATGTTTACTGGTGTTACTGCCTGCAGAAATGGGTATATGGGACTACACACGCAAGTGGCATGAATGTTCGGCCCGAACATTTCAGCTATTTCTAGTCATATTTCGAGTATAAGAGCATTTGAAGAGCAAACATTTTCAGGGGATGTTTCTACTATGATGTTCTTCCAAACTGACATAAAAGGAATGAGTGAGCTCACAACTTATTTTTCACCTTTCCCAGAACTCAAGATTCCTTTTAAGTATATGCCACCTAACGATTTTGTTGTTGTTGTTGCTTTATTGCCGTAAAAATAAAACGAATGCAGATTTAAAAAAAAAAAAACAAGAAAACGGAACGCCCCAAAGTGGAAAAAAAAATGCCGATTAATTAATTTTGAAGTTCAAAAATTTATTTATCGGCAATTATGTTTCAGTTTAGGGCGTTCCATTGCCCAGATTCTAAATTTGAAAGACCGGTATCGATCGTAAGAAGATAATGCGAAAACCTACACTACAAATAATTCCCTATCATTGCATTGTTGTCAATTAAATATGTCAAGGGTAGGGAACAGAAAAAAAAACTTTGTTCCTTCATTTAAATGGGGGGGGGGGGGTAGTGATATCACCATAATCATGTTCATCCTTTTCAAGTAATTACCTTGATTACTTGAAAAGTATGAACATGATGGATGTGATATTAACACCCCCCCCCCCTCCCCAATTCGAATGAAGGAATAACGGGGGGGGGGTATCACATTCATCATGTTCATCCATTTCAAGCAATTAGCTTATAATAATTTAATGTAATAATTGAAATAATTTTTTCAAAAAGTATTCTTGGGTCGAGTAATTTTTCAAATGCTTTTTCTTCCCTTGTCGAACTTTTTAAAAAGAAATATTTAGGAGTCAAATTACGACAAGTACGCTCATCAGTGAGATTATTATGTTCATAAAAATTATAAAAACTGGTGGCCTATTTTTTTTTTTTTTTTATAGAAAGTTTGATGTGTATTTCCATGAAATGTTGATAAAAAAAAGAAACAAAGAATAACGCAACTATAAGCAAATCAGTAGAGGAATTGTATATCTTCACTGATTCAAAGGGTTTCTAGGACCAAAAAAGCCTACAATGCTGTTATGTAATGATAACAATAGCAAAATTCCGTAGGATGTATTGTCTTTATTTTGATTAATTTGACAGAACAATGGAGCCTTTGCAGGAAGTCGAGTTGATATCACTGGCTGAAGACATAATACCCGCTAAATACTCAAGACTGTGCAACGTTATGGGGTATTCCTATGCGAGAAGTCAATCAGTCCTCGCAAAACATCTCAATAACTTCAGTGAAGCTCTTGCTGAGGTCCTCATCAAGTGGAAGACCAATCAAACAGACACCAACCAATTACGATCCACCCTGGAGAGCAAGCTCCGTGAAGTGAGACTTGGTGATTTGGGAGATAAATTATCCAAAGGTAAGGCATTGCATTGATTAAATCCATTAAAAAAACTATTCATGGTGTCTGAAATTCATGAAAATTGTAAGTAAATTATCATTAAGCTGAATTTCAATTCATTGATTGTTCTCACTAATTTGGAAAAAGAGCATGCTGGAATACACCAAAGCTTAAATGCCACTAGAGTGTTCCGGCCCATGGGTGGATAGATAACTGAACAATTTGTAAATCTTTTGCAGGTGCATATCTACCAAACCATGAAGACCCAAGTGACCAAAGGACGACCCTATTGCAAAGTAGCTCAGGTATGACTGTGGTAAATATGAGAATATAATAGTCCTATGCCTATATAGGCTACTTATATCACATCGGGGTTATACCCCATCTGCACTTCTGCGCATTTTGGTCCCGCACTGCCCCGCCGCAGTATAGCGTCCCAATACGTGCCTTCTAGCTGGAATCTTCGACTTTCTAGTGAAGTCTGATATCGAATAGTCCACGAAAAGCATCACGCCATTTTTACGACAAAGTTAATCGTTGTTCATGTATCACTTTGTCATTCAATTTCGCGATTGTTTAGGATCGAGTGGATTAGTAAAGTGTCTCCTCTTATTAACGTTTCCGCATAATCCTTTAATCCACAGTGCTATGAATTACACGTTATACATAAGCAGAAGGATTTAAAAAAAAAAAAAATCCAGAAAAAGTTTAGTCTGTTTTCCAATGTAGTACGTTAGGCCATTAGAGACGATTAGAAACGATTTAATGATTACTATTTATTACCGTCTCTAAATTGGCAGCGCAGTGTAAAATATGTAGGCCTAAAATTTGGCAATTTTCTGTTAAGTTTCCAATTTTTATTCACACTAGTTCATTTAATGATCATTTTTAATTTTTTTCCAACTATGTAGGAGTGGAAAATACGAATAATCGTTGCCAATTTGAGGAGAGATAACTAATTAATCAAGACCTTAAAAGGCCTCTGAGGTAAAAAACGAATAATTTGTATACAGTTAGAATGTATAAAATTAACCCCAAATAACTTTACCCGGCATTCTAAAGGTTAGCGGTTAAGGAGTTTCAAGAAAATAAAGGACAGCGTGAACGAACGACGCGCGGAACTCAACTGGAGTTGAGTTCCGCGCGAGCAGTTTTCTATGCGTGTGCGTTTTTTTTTTTTTTTTTTTTTTGTTTTGGTTTTTTATGCGTGCACGTTCGGCGAACGCCAAGACGCGATAGTGGAATTATCGCGATCGCATTATCGCGTTGTCGTCTGCTATGTACAGCGCCGGGGCTGACAAACACTCGAAAATTGATTCGGGGCGGAACTTACGGATAATATTCAACCCTAATGAAACAACAAATGAATAAAGGATACAACGCAAAATGTTTTTATCCAATTGGAAATTGATTTGGCGCGTAACTTATGGATAATCTACAACCCCAATAAAACAACAAATGAATGAAGTCATACAACGGAGAATGTTTTTAAAGAATCAAAAATTGATTTGGGGCGTAACTTACGGGGATTCTATACCCCAAATTAAACAACAAATAAATTAGAACTAAGACGCAAAATACATTTATCGAATCGAAAATTGATTTGGCGCTTAACTTAGGGATAATATATACAACCCAAATAAAATATGAAATGAATGAAGTATACAACGCAAATTTTTGTTATCGAATAGAAAACTGGTTCGGCGCATAAATTACAAAGAATCTACAGACCAAATGAAACAACAAATAAATTAGAACTAAGACGCAAAATACATTTATCGAATCGAAAATTGATTTGGCGCTTAACTTAGGGATAATATATACAACCCAAATAAAATATGAAATGAATGAAGTATACAACGCAAATTTTTGTTATCGAATAGAAAATTGGTTCGGCGCATAAATTACAAAGAATCTACAGACCAAATGAAACAACAAATAATTAGAACTAAGACGCAAAATATATTTATCGAATCGAAAATTGATTTGGCGCTTAACTTAGGGATAATATATACAACCCAAATAAAATATGAAATGAATGAAGTATACAACGCAAATTTTTGTTATCGAATAGAAAACTGGTTCGGCGCATAAATTACAAAGAATCTACAGACCAAATGAAACAACAAATAAATTAGAACTAAGACGCAAAATACATTTATCGAATCGAAAATTGATTTGGCGCTTAACTTAGGGATAATATATACAACCCAAATAAAATATGAAATGAATGAAGTATACAACGCAAATTTTTGTTATCGAATAGAAAATTGGTTCGGCGCATAAATTACAAAGAATCTACAGACCAAATGAAACAACAAATAATTAGAACTAAGACGCAAAATATATTTATAGAATCGAAAATTGATTTGGCGCTTAACTTAGGAATAATATACAACCCAAATAAAATATGAAA
The DNA here is from genome assembly GCA_025618425.1 of Heliocidaris tuberculata. Lineage (NCBI taxonomy): Eukaryota > Metazoa > Echinodermata > Echinoidea > Camarodonta > Echinometridae > Heliocidaris > Heliocidaris tuberculata. Next base: position 32,740,401 of record CM046842.1, on the reverse strand, counting down.
TGAATGAAGTATACAACGCAAAATGTTTTTTTATCGATGGAAATTGATTTGACACGTAACTAATGAATAAAATATAATCCTTATAAAACATCATATGGATGAAGTATACAACGCAAAATATTTTTATCGAATAGAAAATTTGGTTCGGCGCATAAATTACAAAGACTCTACAGACCAAATGAAACAACAAATAAATTAGAACTAAGACGCAAAATACATTTATCGAATCGAAAATTGATTTGGCGCTTAACTTAGGGATAATATACAACCCAAATAAAATATGAAATGAATGAAGAATACAACGCAATTTTTTTTTTTTTTTAATCGATTGGAAATTGATTTGGCGCGTAACTAATAGAAAATATACCACCCTAATAAAACATCAAATGGATGAAGTATACAACGCAAAATGTTTATATCGAATAGAAAATGTTCGGCGCATAAATTGCAAAATACATATATTGAATCGAAAACTGATTTGGCGCTTAACTTAGGAATAATATAAAACCCAAATAAAATATGAAATGAATGAAGTATACAAAGCAAAATGTTTTGTTTTTGTTGTTTTTATTTATCGATTGGAAATTGATTTGGCGCGTAACTAATGGAAAATATACAACCCAAATATAATATGAAATGGATGAAGTATACAATGCAAAATGTTTATATTCATTCATTCATTCATTCATTCATTCATTCATTTATTCAGTTCTGAATAGAAGTACAAGTACATAGTATACAGTTTACATGTATGATCACAGAAACTTATTTCTAACAGAATCGAATAGAAAATTGGTTCGGCGCATAAATTACAAAGAATCTACAGACCAAGTGAAACCAAAAACCAAAAATATTAGAACTAAGACGCCAAATATATTTATCGAATCGAAAACTGATTTGGCGCTTAACTTAGGGATACAACTCAAAACAAAATGAATGAAGTATACGACGCAAAATTTTTTTATCGAAATGAAAATTATAAGTTGGCGCGTAATTTATTAAGAATCTACAACCCAAATAAAAGAGGAAATGGATGAAGTATACAACGCAAAATGTTTATATCGAATATTAAATTGGTTCGGCGCATAAATTACAAAGAATCTACTGACCAATTGTAACAACAAATAAATTAAAAATAAGACGCAAAATACATATATCAAATCGAAAATTGAATTAGCGCTTAATTAAGGGATAATATACAACCCAAATTATATATGAAAGGAATGAAGTATACAACGCAAAATGTTTTTTCATCGATTGGAAATTGATTTTTGCGCGTAACTAATGGATAATATACAACCCAAATAAAACATGAAATAGATGAAGTATACAACGCACAATTTTTATATCGAATAGAAAATTGGTTCGGCGCATAAATTACAAAGAATCTACATACCAAAAGAAACAACAAATAAATTAGAAATACGTAAAATACATATATCGAATCGAAAATTGATTTGGCGCTTAACTTGGAGATAATATACAACCCAAATAAAATATGAAATAAATGAAGTATACAACGCAAAATGTTTTTATCGAAATGGAAAATATAAGTCGGTGCGTAATTTATAGAGAATCTACCGTATCCGGACACCTACCCCCTGGACAACCATCTCCGGGTAACCACCCCTAGCATAACCACCCTCTATAGGACAACTACCCCCTAGGACAACTACCCCCTAGAGCAACCACCCCTTAGGACGACTACCCCCGGGACAATTACCCTCTAGGATGATTACCCCCCGACTAACTATCCCCTAGGGCAACCAGCCTCCAGGACAACTAACTACCCCCGCACAACTACCCCCAGGACAACCACCCTCTAGGAAAAGTACCTCATATTGGACTTAACATCACATTGAACAAAATTGTGCTCGTTCGCTACGCTTGCTCGCCAAAATAGAATTGATATAGCCTTTAGCAAAATATCTGCCCCGACCTGCAACAATAAAACCCGGATAATATATAAAATTTTATTAAAAGAGAAGTGTTTGTTTTCGCTCATGCTTACTCGCTTAATTGTTCCAACTTCCAACAATAAAACCTAGTTTATCACATTCAAAAAAAAAACACAACTAGTTTATGTATACTAACTATCATTAAAAAAAACAACAACAACATTTTTTTTGTTTTTGTTTTTGTTGGGGGGGGGGGGGGGTTGCTCGCTCGCTACGCTCGCTGGCCGAAATGGAAGTACCAATAAAAGCACATTGAATACGACTGAATACTCATACTCTAAATTGTAAAATATTGCCTTAGATTTCTTCAATGCATGAAGGCAGGTATTCCCATGTGCAATATCAACTCTCTATTTGACGTTTTGCATGGTCAACAATTAAGGGAGGGGATCGGGAAGAAAAAAAAAATCCATCCGTTTGTCACCCCCCCCCCCCCCCCCTCTCCCTCACGCACTCTACAATTATGCAACTCGTTACAAAGCTGCCACCAAATCAAGTATTAAAGGAAACTAGCATTGTGGTTTAAAAATAGTATGTTCTATGTGGTATACAATCATGTTAAGATGGATGAGAAAGCAACCTAGATCACAATGTTCGGAAATTTATGCCTTTTATCCATCAAGAAATTTTTGAATACTAGCATAATGACTTTTGAAACATTTATTCCATCAAACACGCTATCATAACCATGGAGAGAATAATCAGATATTCACACTTTTGAGACATTTAAGATTATCATGAAACAACACAATTTTGACACGCTCATTTCATTGGCATTTGGGGCAGGGGGCACTGTGCCCCCTATTTTTGGAAGAAAACAAATTGGGGCAAAGTTCTGGCAAATTTCGGCAAAAAATTCAATAAATTTGGGCAAAATTCAACAAAATCCTGTATTAAAATACCTGACACTAAGAAAAAATTGGGAAAATTAATTGAAAAAAAAAGAAAATCTTGTTTACACACGACATGATTTCCCGGAATTAATGCTGTTTTGTATGTTTCACTTTCTGTGTATTATTTCAGTAACTATTATTATTAAGAGGAATCAAAAGACATATTTCTTGATATTGTAATAATCTTGTATAGCTATAAAGCGCATACAGCAGTTTTAATTGATTATGCGCTATACAAGTGACAGTTATAATTATCATTTGGGGCCATAGATTCTGTCTGAATTTTACTCGCAGACCGTTGTAGGTTGTTATTTTAAGTTCGCCTTTTTAGTAGGAAACACGGCAAGATATTGGATTTATTATTCGTGAAAATACATTGGCCTACTTATACTCACTCAAACCCTTGGTTGTAACCCCCAAATTTCCAGAAGATCATACTGTGGGAGAGCAACCTTTTATACCCTTCCCAGTTGGTATTTAATATTGAATGTACCATAGAAATTCTCAGAAAGTTACCTTTGAAAAAAAAAAAAATCACAGAATTTTCCGCCCAAATTTGATGGAAAAATTCAACAGTACAATGCACCATCAAACACCGACTTTAAACACCGAACTTTTAAAACAAAAATGTAATACCAGGGGAAATCTCCCCCCCCCCCCCCCCCCCCCCCCCGTGCTCATGGGTATAGACACATTTAACTCACGTGGTGAGGTGAATTTTAACATTACACAGGGTTCTCCACTAGCGGTTTTACCCGGGGGCTCCACCCGGGTAAAATTTGAAAAACCAGTTTAGCGCCCGGACAAAATTTCCCCGCCCGGACAAAAACTTGACGCGCTCGGATATGAAAATTGACATATTTTCACGCACTGACAAGACAGCATCAAGACCGCGCGGCATTGCGCAATCAAGCATCGACTTAAAATAAAAACTTTACTCGCATGATCTGATCATGTCGGAAACCCGCACGAACGCATTATCTCTTTGCATGAACCACATCGAATTCTCATTGCGATCACGGCCACCTTCTCTGGATCGATCGCAACGAGTTCTGTCTGTGGGACTCGATTTTAAGGCGCGCGAGAGCGATCGCGCGCTGCTGCGCGCCTTAATTCAATTTAGGTAGCGCGATTTATCGTAGTAGGTCCCACATGTGTTAATTGGTGTTTGCAGAGCAATGAAAGTGTAGCGGTTTTCCGAGCTGAATCCTGTTTTTTTTAGGTTAATATTGATTTTGAGTATTTTTATTTACGGTATACAATGATACAAATTATTTATGTGGGGTTTATTTGCCTGAATTTCCCCTGTATTTAATGTAAAACATCGTTATTTTTACGTTAGTGCAAGGCATTGTGTGAGTGTGACTGTGATGATCATTGATGATCAAGCTGCTGTGACTCTATCTTGAGGGTTAGGGTAGAGAAACAAGTGTTGATGTACTTATGGTATATGATAACTGATTTATAATATATCGCTTTGAATGGCATAGCGTACAAATTTAGTCCTGATTATTTATTATTTTTATGGTAGATGTTTTTAAACAAACTGCACTGTAGGCTATTCCTATTTTTTATTGCATTTATCTAAGTTGATTTAGGCATTTTTGTTCTGATATCAAAACACCCCCCTCAAAAAACGAACAAGAACAACAACAAACAAAGAAACGAAAACACATGCTCAAACCCACACTCATACACTCTGTTAAAAGCAATCACTGAGCCAACAGAGCCCTCTGAAAAAAAAGAAAATTAAAGGCCCTTTTTAAATCATTTTAATTTATTTTGATTTTATTTAAATATTCAAGTAATATTTTCTTTTACTCCTAAAAACATTTCCCTGGAATAAAAAAAAGCTTGGGGGGGGGGGGGTAAAGTTTGTTTCCTTTGGTTGTTGGTTGTAACTTAGTATGTGTATTTCCTCCATGAATTTTGCTAATCGGACAAAAAGCTCCCCTTGTATGTCGAAGAAGAGCTTTTTGCAGTGCTCCCCTACCGCTCTCCTTAAAAGTTCTAGGAGAGCTTTTTATTACTCCCCTCATAATTATAAAACTGAGTCCCTGTATAAAAAAATAAATGCACGTGCGTCGCCCACTCATTTGATGAATCAAAAATGTCGTCTCGATCCCTGTCGATATTGAATTTCTTCTCAAAAGTTTGTCATGCTAACGAAGCAGAAGCTGCTGCGGCAGGCGATGAAGCCACTGAGGAATCTCGACGCAGTGCACTATAATACGTATGCCGTCACGAAACCGCAAATTTGACGCCGTCGCGAAACCGCAAATTTGACTTCGGAGGCCGACGAACACAAGAGCCCCCGGACAAAATACAGACCAGTGGAGAACCCTGATTACAGTGCACCAAAATCCTTCTATTTATAACCAGATTTCCAAAAGGTTCTTACCGTGGGAGGTAGATACCCCCTCCTCTGGATACTCATTATATCCTTACTGATTGTTGGTCATCCCCCCCCCCCCCCCCTCCACGTCCTCCCTTGGCCGAAATCAGTTTAAATGCCATCGAGTACCTGAGAGTTGTAACTGTTTGGGAGGGGGGGGGGGGGGATAGTTGACTTACATGCCATGGGTGAGAGTATGTTGGTTGTTGTCCGACTAATAATTACCCTAAGTCGTTAATGTCGGGGGGTAGTTATTTGGGTGGTATAAACCAAAGACTTTTAATAGTATCAAGACAGATTACTCTCACCTACTTCCGTAGTGCATTTGGCAGGCGTAAATTGCTATGTTAAAAAGACTCGGGGGGAAATACGTTCGCCATAGGTATAACACGTGAAAAGATGTCACATTTTTTTCTTGATATTTCATACCTTACTCTATCTTTTTTAAGTCTGATTGTTGCACGAGAGAAAGGATGGATAGTTAAAAAAACATTTCGTGAACCTTTATTGTCAATAAATGCCACTATGAATCCCCGGGATCATGCCTGCTTTTTGACAGAGTCATCTGCCATAGGGTTAACACGTGAAAACAGGGAATTAAAGAATGATTATAGCTCCCCTAGTATTACCTTGAATTTATTGTAAATTTGGCTTACATGTAATTTGAGACTCTGAAAAAGCTTAATGAAGGCTCAAAAAGTGGAAGAGACCCCGCATGAATAAACGGGAATATGCATGCTTTTGGCCTTCCAGCTGCCATAGGTTAACACGCAAAAACAAGGATTTTGAAATGATTTAAATTCCCATAATATTTATTTGAAATTATGAAAAATGTGATTTACATGAAATTTAAATCTCTGAAAAGGTATAATTAAGGCTCGATGATTCCAATAGACCCCGCATAAATAAACGGGAATATGCATGCTTTTGACCAAAAAAAAGTCTCGCCTGCCCTAGGTTTACACGCGAAAACAAGGAATTTTAGGATGATTATAATTCCTATAGTTTTTATTTGAAAATACAAAAAAATGTGATTTACATAAAATTTAAAGCTCTGGAAAGATATAATTATGGTTCGATGAGTCCTATAGACCCCGCATATATAAACGGGAATATGCATGCTTTTGACAAAAACAATCTCGGCTGCCATAGGTTTACACGCGAAAACAAGGAATATTAGGATGATTATAAATCCCTTTGTTTATATTTGAAAATATAAGAAATGTGGTTTACATGAAATTTAAAGCTCTGAAAAGGTATAGTTAAGGCTCCAAAAGTGGAAGAGACCCCCGCATGAATAAACGGAAATATGCATGCTTTTGGCCTTCCAGCTGCCATAGGTTAACACATGAAAACAGGGATTTTGAAATGATTTTAATTCATCTAGTATATATTTGAAATTATGAAAATGTGATTTACATGAAATTTAAAGCTCTGAAAAGGTATATTTAAGGCTCGATGAGTCCAGTAGACCCCGCATGAATAAACGGGAATATGCATGCTTTTGGCCTTCCAGCTGCCATAGGTTAACACGTGAAAACAGGGATTTTGAAATGATTTTAATTCATCTAGTATATGTATGAAATTATGAAAAATGTGATTTACATGAAATTTAAAGCTCTGAAAAGGTATATTTAAGGCTCGATAAGTCCAATAGACTACGCATAAATAAACGGGAATATGCATGCTTTTGACCAAAAAAAAAAAGTTGTCGTATTACACACGTTCAACTGTATGTTGTTATTGATGACGTAAGGTGGGCGTGTACATAGGCGTGTAGTCCATCACGTGAGATCCACATCCAATGAAATCTTGCGCTAGCAGACGATGTATGTCCGCCCGAAGGCAAGCGCAGCCCAGCCGATAAGAAGAAACTCTATTTCATTGAGTCCACTATTATATTTCTAACGGTCCAGAGGAAAAATTCATTGTGTAAAATTCATAAATTCATATAATCAATGTTCTATCACCGAATTACGCCTAGCCAAATGACAGATGTTAGATTATGCAAGCAGAATAGCAGAGCTGAATAGTGACCGAGAAGGTGTCTATATATAGCCCTAGCTGCATGGCTAGGGTCTACCCCTCTGCGATCCCGATCGAGGTAGTGGCGTTGCCGATGGAACTCTGTCTGCTTGCCTCAAACTTGGCTCATCAACGTTTTTTGTTTGCTGATCGCCGTTTAGTTTGGCTTCAGCCAACGAGACCGACAGCCCCGAGAGACCGACAATGTAGTTGGAGGGGGCTTCTGAACCAAATGAGCCTGGCACTGACAGTCCATGACAGGGGCGAATACAGGATGTAGTAAAACAAAAAAAGGGGGGATGGGGGCACACAAATGCAGGGCTGTCAACTTCGGGGGAACTGCTTGGAGGGTGATTCGTATTTTTATCTTCTCGCAAGCCCTCCAAAAGCCGCTCAGTGGGTGGTTATCAGATTTTATGGAATCCAGTATTCCTCCATAATTCTCTGACAAGCAAAAAATAATTAAAAAAAAAAAATAATAAGTTATCAGTTCTAAAAGGGGGCAAAATGATGTATAAGTTTCTTTCAAAAGATGGGGGCACGGGCCAGGATTGCGCCCCCCCCCCCCTAAATCCACCAACGGTCCATGAGACTGTCACGTCAGTCTTGCGGGGTGGACCTTTTTACAAGTTTTCTCGGAGGGTTAATAGACCGACATTGTTAGCCTCAAGGGCTCCCAAACTAATGGTGCTCGTTCCGGTTTTATTTACGTTTTAGGCAAGAGCCCGCGTATGCCTATAGTTTATAGTTCAAGAGAATGTAATTCCTATTCCAGGGGTGGATCCAGGATTTTGTAAAAGAGGGGGTACAGAGCCGGAAAAGTACACAATGAAGGAGGCTATTATATTTTTATTGTGTACTTAAGGTATACCAGTTGGGTATCAAAAAGGGAGCCGCGGCCGATTCACCCCCCCCCCCCCCCCCCGGATCCACCCCTACTATTATGTCATGGATGTGAAAAATGGGATTGCATAGTGTTGGTGGTCGATCTCATTAAATGTGGAGACTGAAAAGAGAGAGAGAGAGAGATCATTATTTTGTCCTCATTTCTATTTGAATCATTTTTACAGATTGGTTTAAGAGAGAATAAGAGAGTATGAGAAAATGAAAGCCTGTGAGAGGGGGGGGGGGGGGAGAGACAAAATAGAGCTAGGGGCGGGTAAGACAGAATAGGACTTGTAATAAATGAATTATATCGTCAGCTGCTATTGTTGGTTACTAGTTAATTCAATTCAAAATACGGAGGCCGTTTTTCCCCTTTTCATCATACAAATAGTAGCCATTAGGCCCTAGCTATTGCGCTGGTGAGGGCTTCGGAGCAAGCCCCTATACTGTTTTCTTCGCCTGCCGTCTCAAACTGCTACAGCAGAATATAAAAAATAACTCAACGTCAGTTATTTATATTGGTGGTGTATCCAGGAATGCAGGGGGAGGGGAGGGGGCTCACGCCTGACGAACAAAATATCATCAGATGCCTTAATTCTATTCTGAATTTTCGGACCGTGAGGAAGGAAAAAAAGACTTGTCACATGTTCATGTTCCTTCTGTGGGGTGGGGGAGGGGGGCACAGATTTCCTTTCATTCGATGTGTAACTAAGAAATGTCAGATTTGGTTTTGGCTTGCACGTAGTAGGGGCACGTGCATTCATGGACACACCACCAATAACAATAGGAGAATCTTGGATATGCCACTCTTAATTAATCTTTATATTTATATAAGTCTTTTCTGTCTTGACTTTTAAAAGAATAAGGCCAATAAATTTACATTATAGGTCTATTATAATCCCTTTAATTCAAAATAATCATGATATGAAATGAAATATTCTGATTTAGAAAAATAAAGATAGCCTTTTATTATTATTACTTTTTAAAATTACTTTTCTCGACATTCCCGTCAGATATCGCAGTGTTTGCTCATACAGAGCTTAACATTAGGGAACATGTTTGGACCACCCGCCGCCCCCCCCCCCCCCCAACACATAAATATCAATAGAAATTTCAAAGCACATTAAAAAAATATATACAAAAATACAAACATCTCTCCAGTTCCCTCTCCTCCCTGGTTGATAGAGTTGATTCCTATCTGTTTTGGGACATAAGTTTGTATTTGAAGGGACAATATCAATTATTATGCCTATACGGCTTTACCAAAAGCGATGTACCAAAACAAAATTTAAAAAAAATAAAGAAAATAAAAAATACAAAACATCTTGATAAAGACTATAACCTTTCCCTCTGGGCCGATCGACATTGTACCACAATATATAGGCGTGCTTTATTTCGGGACTGAGCACTCTTCGTATTTATATTCTTTGGTATAAACCTTAGGTGGTATTTGTCAAGAAGATGTCCTAAAGAGTGGTTGCCCTAAGGGTTAGTTGTCTGGGGGTAGTTGTCCTAGAGGGTGGTTGTTCTAGGGAATACTTGTCTGGGGGTAGTTGTCCGGGGGGTACTTGTCCTCGAGGGTGGTTGTCCTAGGGGGTAGTTGTCTGGGGGTAGTTGTCCGGGGGTAGTTGTCCGGGGGTAGTTGTCCCAGGGGGGTAGTTGTTCTAGAGGGTGGTTGTCCTAGAGGGTAGTTGTCCGGAGGTAGTTGTCCGGGGGTAGCTGTCCGGGGGATAGTTGTCCGGGGGTAGTTGTCCGGGGGTAGTTGTCCTAGGGGTTTTTGTCCGGGGGGAAGTTGTCCAGGGGGTAGTTGTCCTAAAGGGTGGTTGTCCTAGGGGGTAGTTGTCTGGGGGTAGTTGTCCGGGTAGTCGTTTTTCTAGAGGGTGGTTGTCCTAGGGGGTAGTTGTCTGGGGGTAGTTTTCCGGGGGATAGTTGTTCTAGAGGGTGGTTTCCTAGGGGGTCGGGGGGGGGGGTAGTTGTCCGGGGGTAGTTGTCTTGGAGGGTGGTTGTCCTAGGGGGTAGTTAGTCGGGGGGCAATCATCCTAGAGGGTAATTGTCCCGGGGGCTAGTCGTCCTAGAGGGTGGTTGCCCTAGGGGGTAGTTGTCCTAGGGGGTAGTTGTCCTAGAGGGTGGTTATCCTAGGGGTGGTTATCCGGGGGTGGTTGTCCAGGGGGTAGGTGTCCTAGAACCGAATCTACAAACCAAATAAACAACAAATGAATCAAGTATTCAACACAAAACGTTTATGTCGAATATAACATTGGCTTGGCGCATAAATTACAAAGAATTTACAGACCAAATGAAACAACAAACAAATTAGAACTATGACGCAAGATACATTTATCGAATCAAAAATTGATTTGGCGCTTAACTTAGGAATAATATACAACCAAATAAAATATGAAATGAATGAAGTATACAACACAATTTTTTTTTTCTGTCGAATTGGAAATTGAACTGGAAATTGATTTGGCGCGTAACTTACGAATAATATACAACCCAAATAAAACATTAAATGGATGAAGTATACAACGCAAACTGTTTACATCGAACTGAAAATTCAGTTGCCGCGTAATTTATGGAGAATCTACAACCCAAACAAAACAACGGATGAATCAAGTATTCAACGCAAAACGTTTAAATCGAATAGAAAATTGGTTTGGCGCATAAATTACAAAGAATCTACAGACCAAATTAAACAACCAATAAATTAGAACTAAGTCGCAAAATTCATTTATCGAATCGAAAATTGAAAGTTAAAAAAATAACTTTTTTTTTTAAAATAACGTTAAGACGTTCCTGAATCGATATATCGTTAGGTGAGCTATCGTGATCGATCGACTAGTCTTTGCTCAAGTCTTATTTATATTAGTTTCTGGGGTTGATTTTGTGTAAGCTAACTATACACAAATTATTTTTTCAGGCCTCAGGTACCCTTTAAGAAGACTCTGAACTGCTCTGGGTTAAACGTGAAAATACCACGTGTTTTGATCACATGTTCCACATGAGTATACCATGCGCGTGATATGCGAAAAATGTGCGGGGAATATGCGTAAAGAGTGCGTAGATTGGAGCAACTTATTCGTCAACTAGTCTTGAGCTAGTCCGGAACATGCGTGTTTACGGAGTGTTTACGAATGTTGTCAAACAAATTTGTCGTGCCAAAAATCAAACATGCTTGAAATTTTGTCACGCATTTCAAGAATTGCCCCTATCCTCCAGCATCCTCCCGCATGCAGTCACGAATACTTTCCACAGGATGCGGAAACCATGCGGAAACCAAAATGCGTGCAAGTGTAAATAGGACATTATGGCCCATTTACACTTTCTTATGCTGCATTTACACTTTCCCGAATTATGTTTCCGCATAGTTTGCGCATCGTTCGTGTCACTGCGGGAATTATTCGTGGCAGTGTGCGGGAGGATGCTGGAGGATGCGGGCTAGTGCTTGAAAAGCGTGACAGAAAATCAAACATGTTTAATTTTTTGGCACGATAAATTTTTTGGGCAACATTCGTTAACACCCCATGAACTTTACGCAACCTAGCGGTGTCAGTGCATGCCACTGCGTGCCATCGGCAAAGTGGCACGCATGTTCCGGACTAGCTCACGACTAGTTCACGAATAAGTTGCTCAAATCTGTGCACTCCTTACGCATACTCCCCGCACAGTTTTCGCATTACATGCGCATAGTCTACGCATGTAGAATATGTGATCAAAACACGTGGTCTTTTCGACTAATCTCTGCGGAAGAAATCTTAATCAGCTTTCCCTCCTTAAATTGGCAGCAGTTACTCTTATTTCTCTCCTACATAGTTTGAAAAAAAAAAATGTTTATCAAATGGACCAGTGTGAATGAAAATTGCCAAATTTAACAGAAAAATGCCAATTTGTACATTAGAATTATAATAATTTGGCCTATATATCTTACACTGCGTTGCCATTTCCAAGACTGTCGATGATTGGTGTCAATTAAATAGATCCGATCATGAATGACACAATGTACCGCATTGAACATGTTGAAAATAAACTCAAGATTTTCTGGGATTTGCTATCCTTCTGTTCATGTATAATTTGTAATTCTTAGCGGTCTCTATCAAGAGATTTCCAAAAACCTCACGAAAAGGAGACACTGTACGGCACTGTACTAATCCAGTCGCTCCCGAACAATCGTGGAAATGAATGACGAATTGATGCGTGAACAATGATTAACTTTGGCGTAAACATGGCGTAAATTGTTCTTGAATCAGACTTGACCCCCCAATTCGGCGATGACCACTCAATGGCACGCACTCGTACGCAATAATGCGGGCCTGTGCTGGACCAAAATGCGGGCAAGTGTAAATGGGTATTACATTTTCTTTTCATGTTTATGCAGTCGATCCCGAATATCTTCAGCTTGGTCCATACTAAATTACGAGCAGTCGTGACAATGAGTGACAATGCATGAACAGTGATTCTTGGGCATAAACATTGCATTAACTATTCGTAAATCAGACTTGACCCCAAAATTCGGCGATGACCACTCAATGGCAAGCATTGGTACGCAATAATGCGGGGCAGTGAGGGAACAAAATGCGGGATAGTGTAAATGGGGCATTAATTTCCCCTTTTTTTTCATCCCATCGGACTATTCTTTTCTCCACCTAGGTCTTGACAAAATCGAACTTTGTGATATAAAGATATTCAGTGCATCGTCTAAGGAGTTACAAAATGATCTGAAACACAGGAACTGATATTACGTTTTAAATAAACATTGTAAATAATGTAATGTTACCACGTATCCAGGGTAAGTAATTCATGGAAACTTTATTGGTTCGAATTTAACCAACTCTATCACCAATGATAGTCCGATACAACATAAACTGAGATAAAATGCGAATCGTTTGTCTTCTATGCTTGGATCTTTTCAGATATCTACAGTATGAATATCTCAGAATCCTTGACTGTCCTGCGATGTCGTGAAAAATTGGTGAACACATACCTCAATTCGTTATGCAAAATCCAGATGGCTCCTTGGGATCCAAATAATTTTGCTGAGTTCGAAGACATGCACACAGTTGTCACTATGGTGAAGAAGGACGCATATGGAAAAGACACTGGGAAGAAGGAGATACTCAAGGGGTCTGTTGATGAAGTATTTTCAACGGAAGTAAACGGCAGGCTACCAGTTCGAATTCTCATTTCGGCCCCCGCTGGACGAGGGAAGACTACGGCTGTTGCTAAAATGGCTTATGACTGGGCTACCAGAGTGCGCGGATCATCTCTTGAAAACTTACCTCTTCTGTTTGTTGTTAAGCTACGGAACACAGGCAAGCAGACATCAATCGCAGAAGCAATCAAGTCTCAGCTACTGAGTGACGTTCCTGATCTAACCCAAGAAGGATTACATAGATTTATCAGAGAAAATCAGGACATTTGTCACATCATACTAGACGGGCTAGATGAGTATGCCGGTATTGGCTCAAACCAAGGTTTAGGAAGCAGCATTGTCGATGTGATGCTGTGGAAGGAATTTCAAGAGTGCAGAGTCCTTGTAACAACACGCCCTCACCTCGAGAACTTCTTCAACCCAGGAGAACTTCCAAGGATATACACAAAAATGTGGATAGAAGGATTCTCGCGAGAGAGCTCAAGAGAGTACATCGACAAGTTTTTTGTTTCGATTTCGAATTCCTCTGACGGAGAAGGTCTGAAGGATTACCTTGATCTCCACCTAATAATCAACGAACTTATTATAACACCGCTATTTTGTCTCATGGTGTGTCATTTGTGGAGCAAAGGGCTACTAGAAAACGATACTTCAACTCAGACGGAATTAATGGACAGCGTGAATGTATTTTTGATGCATCATGCAAATTCCCGATCAAAGTCTAGAGACGAGATTACGGCAAACAAACTAGAGAAAATAATTTGTAAATTAGGTAAGGTTGCCCTCGCTGGTCTACTCGACGATGCTAAAAGGCTTGTCTTTACACCTCATGATTTCCGGAAAGTTCCTGCTGTCCTTGATCGGGCATGTGAACTAGGGATACTATCCAAGACAAGTGTCCAATCAACAGACCTTCCAAAATCCCATAAAACCATCTTTACCACCATTGAGTTTTATCACAAACTCGCACAGGAGCACTCGGCTGGTAAACATCTTGCTGATCAAACTAACAAGTATTTGTTGCGATGGAAGATTTCTAAGTTGGACAGAGTGCTCTGCAAGATCAAACAAAACATCGGAGACTATGAAAATCTCATCCGATTCGCTGCTGGTACGGAAAACGGTCTCTGCATAAGGATTATGGAGGCACTCCTTGACAACAGCTACTTGGATGAGAGCGAACGATATCGCATTTTGCTTGACTGCTCATCAGAGACCACGAGTAATGAAGGAAATGTGTCTTCGTTGGTTCAAAGATGCGTAACTGCACAGCGTATTGTTCTTAAGTCACCGACTGTCTACACCGTTGCTGGAATGCAGAATCTTCCACAGCAACTTAAACATCAGGTATGTATACTTCCAGCTAAGCGTCAGTTGGGCAAATTTTAGAGATGTTTTAAATCTAAATTGCGTCTCATGATTATGGAAATCCTTTTTTAATCGTTCATTTACTGCAGGATTGCGTTTGGCCTTACGAATTAAATGAATAAATTGTGTTTAATAAATGGTAAATGGTATAAAAGGTATAGTACGCCTAAATCATACGGCACAGATTCCGTGCAATATAGGCCTTCAATATATATATATATATATATATATATATATATATTTCATATGACTTTATGGAGGGATTCGCATGATATTCTCATCATTAGTTTCAACGGAGTCCCTTTTTTGACATCCCCGCTTGTCAAATTGACATGTTCAATTTGAAAATTATATCCAAAGCAGGACAGGTGGAGATAGAGAGAGGAAGGAAATCATATTTTTAACCATATAAAGTTTTTTCTTTCTTTTTTTTTTCATTTGATTTATCTATTTCTCCTTTCTTGTTTCTTTTCCCTCCCCCCCCCCCAACATAATTTACAAACTGATTACAACATAAACAAATATTTAAATCAATATTATAAACAAGTAAAGTACACACAGAAAACGCTGTTTACAAATTTAAAGTTGTTTTCAATATGAACTGAACAACCCGTGGTACAGTTCATATTGTAAACAATTTGTTTAAATATTAAACATGTTGTATAAGTCTTAACCGTTTAAACAGCGTTTTTACTATGTATAATTACACTGTAGGGCCTATAGTTAACGTAAATGAAGCATAAAGATGGATTGTCACATGTGCCCCAAAGTTTTCACCCTGGATATCACTACGCTTCGTCGCATTATACCCCTTGCGAATAAGACGTCATACGCCTAATACCATTTGAGGCCCGTTCACACATGCCGCAGTAAAACGCGGCGGTTTTGTTTCCTGTACTTAACAAATGATTGGCAGATCGGGTCTACAAAATGTAGCTGGCGCAAGAAAAGGCCCTTCCTAATTTACCTTTTAGTATGGCAGCCTGTCCCGAAATAGTCGCCCCATTTTCCCCATAAGTTTTGCCCCTTAAATTTACTTAGACCATCTAAGTCATTCACAGAAAGGCTGTCAGCCTGATCACAGCCGTAGGGTTTAACCCCCAGAGCCCTCGAAAGAGAGACCGAAGTCGGGGCTATCTCACCCCATCTCCTCCATGCACCAAACTTTGTCAGAAGGAAGAAGTATGACAGGACACTACAAAACACACACACACAGACACACACAAATACTGACAAAAGTTTCGGTCGGATTGGGTGTCAGACAGCCCCTAAAAACTAGAGTCAATTTTCCCCTTGAAGCACAGGGAACAAATTTTGTCTGAAGAAAATGCTTCAAATCCATATTTTGTATATATGTATATTAATTTATTTCTTTGTTTCTAATTTCTACAAGGGATTATATTCTTTTTTTTCTGTATGTCAATCTTGAAAATTATTTTCATGTACATATTAAAATGCTGACAGGGCCGTTGTGGAAGGCAGTTCTGAAACTGACAATGTTACCCTGTATAAATAAAACTGCAAATAAATAAATAAATAAATAAATAAATTGATGTACATTACCACAAAAAAAAGTACATCGGGAAGGGGATGTCAGAACCCTTAAAAACAAAAACACCAAAATGCCTCTAGACAAAGCTTTCCCCTCTAAAATGTAAGTGAAGAAAAAGCCTTTTTAAACCCTCTGACTATGATAATTCAAAAGTGTTTCATTCCTTTATCGTCAAATTTACATAACAAAATTTTGAGTATTATAATTATCTTGAGGTGCAAATTGGTGTCAATTGATCATTTCATTGATAATAAAAAGTGTAATGGATTTTAAAAAGTAGCCAACGAATACTGTCAGATTATGTTGACACAACCATTGTTCATGTTCACCTGTAATTATGAATAGAAGAAATTGTCAAGTTAATTACACAGAAACCAACCAGCTCCTCTATTATGCCTTGTCAAATGGTCAGTAGGTGTGTTGATATTATCCTATATTATAAAACATTTTGTGTTCCTGACAATATTTTGGGGGGCTACTTATTAGAAAAACAATACATTTTTCATAATTTAATAACTTATTAATGAAATAATTAATTGACGCCAGATTGCACCTCAAGAAAATTATAATACGGAAAATTATGTTATGTAAATTTGAAGTGAGCTAAATAAAATTCTTCTGAGTTATCATATAGTCAGAAGGTAAAAAATGGGAATTCTCTACATTTAGAGCACTTTGGGGCTGCAAAGCTTAGTCAAAGGGTTATTCGGTGTTTTTGCTTCAGGGGTTCTGACACCCTTTTCCAGATGGAAAATTTGGTCCCTGGGCTTCAAGATCATAATTTTATTCCAAATTTTAGGGGCTGTCTGACATCCAATCCCGACTGAGATTTTTGTCAGTTTATCTATGTTTTGTAATGTCTATTCGTACTTCTTCCCGCTGACAATGTTTGGTGCATGGCGGAGGTGGGGTGAAATAGACCCGACTTTGGGGACTCTTTCGGGGGCTCTGGGGGCTAAACCCGACGGTCACAGTCGGGCTGACAACCTTTCTGTTAATGACTATGATGGTCTAAGTAACTTTAAGGGGTCAAATTTTATCGGTAAAATGGGGTGACTATTTCGGGATAGGCTAATGTCCTATGTGTTTTGAAAGATATACACGGTTGTGAAACCCCCGCCTTAAACTGCATTTGTTTATCGCGGAATGTGTCAACAAGCCTTTTAATAGCTGTAACCTAGAGTAAAAGTCCACGCTGATATCAAGAAGGTTTTGAAATTAACAGATTAAGAGAAAAGGCAAAGAAACAGATTCATGAAAAAGTTTGAGAAAAGTCCGGTAAGAAATAAAAAAAATTATGAACTTTTGAAGTTGTAATCAATCAAACACGGCAACTCCGTGACGCATCTTGTGAGGTCCTCTCATATTTGCTCTATACTGGAAAATCATAAGTGTCCGCTTTTTCTAAAGAAAATATATAATCATAAATGCAACGTAGATATAATTATTGCACATGTTTTTTACACGAAACCTATATAAAACAAATGTATTCCTCGGTCAAAAACTAAGGAAATGGAAATTTATGACGTTTTCTGTCCAGATTAATGAGAGAGGAGCTCGCATGATACGTCACCGAGTTGTCAATCTGTGTTTGATTGATTACAACTTCTAAATTGCATGAGTTTCTTATTTCTAGTCGGATTTTTCTTCAAACATTTACCATGTTTACTAATCTGTTTCCCTACTTTTACTTCGTTTATTCAAATCAACTAAATACCAGGGCTTGCTTACTTTCCCTTTAGCGCATACTCAATACTTGAAGTTTGAAGTTTATTTGTCCCACTTTTACATAAAAAATAATTCAGATTTTGTAAGTATAAGTGTCAGTTTCAAAACGTACGGGGAAAGAAACTCAAATCAAGTACAATGTACGGAAAATAGGCAAAAAGTTTCGAGAGGTATATGAACGACTGGCAAAAAAAAAGGAAAATGTAAAAGGTAAGAAGCCTTTATAAAAAAAGCATTGCATGCTTGTAAATGATTAGGCTTCCGTACAGAGTAACATTGCAGGTTTAATCTGATTAGAATGCAATAGAAAGCGAAATGGATTAGAAGTATCAGATTTACTTAACGAAAAAGGGTAGCAAAGCTCTAGGTGTGCATGGAGTAAAGGAACGAAAAGGACGAAAGAGAAGAAGAAAAAAAAAATAAAAGGAAAACAAAAGAAAGAAGTAAGGAAAAATGGAAGAAGAATGAAGAAGAAGGAGAAGAAGAAGAAAGAAGAATAAGAAGAAGGAGGAGAAGAAGAATAAGGAGAAGAAGAATAACAAAAGAAGGAGAAGAAATAATGTAAAGGAAGGGTAGTGTAACACCAACGAAGTCTATATGACCGCCCATATGATCCAGCATGATATGAATATTCATACATACATGTACTTAAAAGATAACACCTTAGAATTGTTGGAGGGGCTAGCGTTATTCAGGCTGTTCCAGAATTCGGATACTATTGATGATAACTAAAATTAGAAATAGGCTGTATAGAAAGAAAAAAAAAATGAACGGCATAAAAGATGAACAATCAACACGATTAAAACTACTTTCGAAAAATAAACTCAAAGGCAATTTCAAAAGCCTATTGTACTACCCATAGAAATCAGGTTCGGATTACGAATTGTAATGTTCGCACATTTCTAAAGGTGACAGACAGGGCTATTGAAATTGCCTTGAGTTGATTTTTCGAAAATTGTTTTTATCGTGTTAATCATTATCTTGAATTCTTTGAAGGTATTGTTTCCTTAATGTTAGGAAATATTACGGAGGGCTGAACTTGATTTAACATTTGCCCTTTTTTTTTTTTACTTTACCAAAATGTGCATATATTTGTCGTACCTATATATTACAGAAAATTGAAATAAGTGAGCATATCTAAATCAAACTTAATGATTTGGCTTTGCAGCCCCCCCCCCCCAACTCACACACACTCTCTCTCTTTCACATCATTACTACAACAGGTTAGAGAAGTTAAACTGGAAGGGTCTTCTATTACTATCGACGTAACGAATGGGTTATGGTCCTGCCTCGAATCATTTCCAATGCTACATACTCTCATCATCTCAGACTCCTCTCTCAGTTTCCCTCCATCTCCTCCTAAGCTTCCATCCGTCACAAAGCTCATAGCCAAGGGAGTGACGCCACAGAGCTCCGAAAGTCTGCTCTCATCGCTCCCAGGCTTGAAAGAGATCGATATCACTATCGATGATGAAGAGAGGGACATATCTCAGATCACGGCCTCAAGGCCTATGCGTCAGGCCGGGGATCACGCCTCGTCATTACTTTCAATAGAAGAGAAGACTGGCTCGAGAGAGACGACTGCAGGGCTTGGTCTTATGATCAGCACACAAACCCCGAACCAACAATGGCGACGAGTGTCCGGGCTGAAGGACAGAGATGAGGAGGCCTTGGTTGACCTCTTTGCCAAGTCAACAAACCTAAACTCATTGGATTTAGAGTGAGTAGAATTGAATTTATGCTCTCTAATTATTAGCATATGTGTCCAGATATACGGATTAAATATAATCATAACAGGCCTTGTGTTTATATAAGATTTATATCCCTCGAATATCAGGATCAAGGATATGCAGAGCCTAATATGAAGTAGGAGAATTTTTTTCCCCTTCTCATTTAGGTCTGGATTTTGTAAAATAAAGTCTTGTTCGTGAAGCGTTTTCCTGCGTTTGCAATTAATTTGGGATGTTCATTAACTTGTTTAGGAACAATTTCTTTCTTACCTTTTTCTAATCTTTCATTTTAGTCTGATAACTTGTCCCGAAGAAAGCATCCCACTTCACAAAGAAGAATTGACCCATCAAGTTACTGAGACCATCTAGGTCATTGACTAAAACTTTGTCAGTCTGCCCGTAGCCGTCGGGTTGAGCCCCCAGAGCCCCTGAAACAGACCCCAAAGTCAGGTCAATTTCACCCCATCTTCTCCATGCACCAACCTTTGTCATTAGGAAGTATCATGACTGGACATTACAAAACAAATGAAACTGACCAAAAATTTCGGTCAAGATGGGACCAGCAAAATTTAGGGTCTATATTTCCCCTTATAGCCCATAAACCAAGTTGTTGTCAGAAGTAAGAAGTTTGGGTGTACATCAAAACAATACATTTTAAAAAAATGACATTTTTTTAAAATCCGGAAAGTGGTGTTAGACCCCTTAAAAACACAAACAGTGTCCATTGGCGAAGCTACCCGGCTCCCCCCCCCCCCCCCCCACATGCTCTGGATGTAAATTTAAAAAAGCATATGTTACCTTCCGACTTAATAATCTCAAAATTATATAATTCAATTCAGTTCAAAATTGCATAATATGATTCAACGATTATTTCATTAAAACAAAAAAATAGAGTTACTTTTGAGACACAATTCACTTTTCAAAATTTAATAACTCAATATTGAAATGATCATTTGACGCCAAATACATACACTTATTGAGAATTACAATACACACAATAAATCATGTATTATTTGAAGTGAATTGAATAAAACAATTTTGATTTGTTGAAGTCGAAAGGCAACAAATGCTCTCTCTTTTTTTTTTGGCCAAATTGCCCTGTTTTAGAGGGACTGACACCCTTTCCTGATGGCAAATTTTCTGTAATAAAGTTCTGTAATATACAGCCATACCTCTTCCTTCTCACAAAATTTGGTCCTTGGGCCTTAAGGGGTAAACTTTACCCCTATTTCAGACCACCCATCCCGACATAAAAATTTGTCAGTTTGTTTGTGTATTGGTGATTAACATGTAGAGTCATACAACTTCCTTCTGACAAAGTTTGGTGCATATGTTAGATGGATTGAAATCGGCCCGACTAGGGAACCCCTTTAGGGGCCCTGGGCCAAACCCGGCGGCTATGTTTAGGCAGATAAACTTTTTGTGAATGACATGGATGGTCTAAGAAACTTCAAGAGGTCAAATTTCATTTGTAAAATGGGATGACTCTTTCGGGATATGCAGGTTCCCAGACTGTTTGTGTGGGTATTTGTTCATGTGGTGTTGCTTCATACATTTCACATGAAATGGGCATCAGAATTACATCCTTGGTTGTGTTAATGTGTTGAACTTTTAATTACAAAAATATCCACTTGAAATCCATTTAACTTTGACATACGAGCCAGTGATTTTCAAATATGATACTGTATATAATTATGACAAAGGCCTAGTAAGGTACAAAATATCCTAAAAACGCTCTCAGGAAAAAAAAAAAAGAAAGAACAATTTTTGCAGAAATTAAGCTTAGAGATGAATTGGTAGCTCAGATTTCCGTTATAATTACAAATCAATGTGAAATTACGAAATATATTGTAGAGCCTTATTTTGAACATTATGGGTCAGAGAACTTTCATGTTTATTCCCATGTTTATTTCATACTTCTTCATTACATTTTTCACCTGCCAATCATCCTCTCAACCTTCTCCATCCAAACCACCTGTTTGTTGTGTATTTTATCCCATTGTCATGTGCATTGTATACACACTAAGTGTCATGCTCATTGTCATGTGCATTGTATACACACTAAGTGTCATGCTCATTGTCAAAAACATTACATAATGTTGTCACTCCCTCACATACATACACACTTACCTGCATCCCTCTCATGACTTTTATTGCTGGTTGGACAATCATCTAGTTAAGACATATATGATTGTTCAAATGATACTGAATATTTATGTTTGTAGAGGAGCTATTGAAGAATGAAATGGAACATGAGTTTCTATGCCAGTTGTTACTATTGAGAGTGATGTCAATTCATTTTAGTTACACCTGTGTAGTTGAAGCCTAAATCGCATAATCAAGTCACCCTAGTTCTATAGTAGCCACCCTACAGTATCATCGAAATATCGATTTTTAAATATTTTTTTTTAGAATTACAGAATGATATTGGTATTGTATAATATTCACTACAAACCTATTTTATGTCAGAATGACAATTAGCCATCAATAGAATCACAAAGGAGACTAGATTTTTCATCATATTGAGACATTGCATTCACATTGATCGTAATAATTATACTTGAAAAGTTTAAAACCAGGATACAGTGGGTACATTTTAATTTGTATGCCTGAATATACCCCTATATGGCACGCCATTAGGGAATTAAATATAATTGTTCAACATCAATACAAAATATATTTCACTTTAACAAATATATATTTCTCTTTTACAAAACTATTTCACTCCAGTCATTATATATTTCACTTTTCACAAAATTTCATTTCACTTTTTCACAAATATTCATGTCACGTTTTCACAAAAATCCTTTTCACTTTTAACAAAAATTCATTTCACATTTTACAAAATTACATTTCACTTTTAACAAAATTTTATTTCACTTTTTCACAAAAATCCTTTTCACTTTTAACAAAATTTCATTTCACTTTTCCCCAAAATACATTTCACTTTACACAAAATTTCATTTCACTTTTCATAAAAAATTCATTTCACTTTTCGCAAAAATTCATTTCACTTTTCACAAAAAAATTCATTTCACTTTTCACAAAAATTCATTTCACTTTCAAGAGGAAATAAAATCCACTTTAAAAAGAAAACTGCATTCCATTTACAGGCCTATTGTCTCGAAACAACTTTGCTTGTCATGCATCTAGACCCCGATCTGGACCTGCGTGTACATTCCTCTCGTATAAGATACATGTGCGTACTGTGCGTAGAAATCATTCCTCTTTCACCAAAACCATTTCACTCTGATAAAAACCATTTCACTCTGAAAAAAAATATGTTCCTCTTTTTTTTCGGCCTAAAGGTGGCGCTATAGCCAGCTAGCTCGAGCTACCACACGTGCCCGGCGCAGCGCAATCGAATCCCATCCAATTTCTGAACGCGACGTCGACGTTACTCCCCATCCTCAGGGGTATCGTTAGAACATTTTGAATGGGGGGGGGGTGACACCCAAATTTGCTGACAAAAATGCTGCACCTTAATCTCTTCCCCCCCCCCTCCCCACACACAAATAACAATAAAAGAAAATCGCAGATGTAGACAGGGGGTTGCTAGGGAGGAGGTGGGGGGGGGGGGGCAGGGGTGTGGGGGTGTCATACCCCCCCCCCCCCAACTCAAAGTTTCTGTCGGCAAATGCGCCACCTCTGTCGGCAAAAAAAAAAAAAAAAGGAGGGGAAAAAAGGGAAAGGGAAGAGGAAAGATAAAAGGAAAAGGAGAAAAGAGAAAGGAGGGAAAAAAGATAAGAAAAAAGAAAAGGGAAAGGAAAGAAGAAAAAAAAGAAAAGGGGGGAAAAAAGAAGGAAAAGAAAAGGGAAGGAAAGAAAAAGAAGGGAAAAAATGGCATTATTTTTGCTCACTCGCAAGAACACTGGAATTCCAATACTTTAATATTAAAGTCGTCCCCCTTCAGCAATGGGCTGCAGCCCCCCCCCCCCCCCCCCCCCCACCTTCCCGCGAGGATTTTCAAAAGTTCCGATATTCATATTCGGGCAGCGAGGTGCTGGAATATCCAATTTTTGTGAAGCATTGCAAGGTTCCCAGATAATAATTTTATGTAACTTGTGTATGCACAGGGGTAGCCAGTATTTTTCAATGGGGGGGGGGGGGGGGCAGACGTGAAGGATCCAACCGCGTAGCCAGGATTTCTTTTTAGAGGGGCGGTTGTGAGCACGCGAAGCGTGCGAAATTGGTGAAGACTAGGGGTGGGTGCAGGGAGGGAGGGGGGAAGTGTTTCCCCTCCCGCGCGAAGCGCAAAAGCTCTGACGTTTTAGCAAATTTTAGAGAAAGATAACGGCTAGCACCTTTTTTTTAGGCGGAAAGTTAGTTCCCTCCCTGCACCCACCCCTAGTCATCACCAATTTCGCACGCTTCGCGTGCTCACAACCGCCCCTCTATGCTTTTCAATTATTTGGACGCAATACTGTACTGTATGTAACAGGGGTGGGTGCAGGGAGGGGGAATTTCCTTCCTCCCGCGCGAAGCGCGAAAGCTCTTATTTTTTATAGCAAATTTGAGAGAAAGATAACGGCTCGTAGCAAACAATTTCTTTTAGGTGAAAAGTTATAGTTCGACGCCGGACTGCTTTTCAATTATTTGGACGCAACATTGCACTGTATGCATCAGGGATGGGTGCAGGGAGGGGAGTTATTTCCCCCTTCCCGGGAGGAAAACTTTGGCGTTCTAGCAAATTTTGAGAGAAAGATAACGGCTTGTAGCGCCTTTTTAGACTTTTTTCTCTCACTTCCACCGCTTTTTCGCTCTCGTTTTATTATTTAATGGGCCCCCTGGCTACGCCTATGTGTGTATGTAACTTCTGTGCATTTTCACTACGAAAAGTTTTTTTTTAAATTTTGCTCGCTCACTCGCAAACATTTAGAAATTGAACAGTTGATATTCGGGCAAAAGGCTTCCCCTACGGCAATGGGATCTTTCTCTCAAATTTGCTTAAACGTCACAGCTTTCGCGCTTCGCGCGGGAGGGGGGAAACTTCCCCCTACCTCCCTACACCCACCCCTCATCACCAATTTTGCACGCTTCGCGTGCTCACAACCGCTCCCTAAAATGAAATCCTGGCTACGCGGTTGGATCCTTCACGTCTGCCCCCCCCCCCCTCCCCATTGAAAAATCCTGGCTACGCCTGTGAATACACAAGTTACATGATATTAGTTTCAGTTTCAGTTTAAACACATTTATTTCCAACTTTTCAATATACAAAGTAATAAATGAGCAAAAATAATGTACATGTATTTTTAACAAAAAATATGACAAAATATACATTAATGTATATACATACATAGTTGGAGGACACACCTCTAAAAGCAAAAGCTTGGGGAACCTTGCAATGCTTCACAAAAATTGGATATTCCAGCACCTTGCTGCCCGAATATGAATATCAGAGCTTTTGAAAATCATCGGGGGAAGGGGGGGGGGGGGGGTCTGCCCCATTGCCGAAGGGGGACGCTTTTTGCCCGAATATTAAAATTCCAGTGTTCTTGCGGGCGAGCAAAATTTTGTTTAAAGTAGAATTTCATTGATTTTGAATATTGATTTAATTTTTATTATTGCATAGGTGAAGCTTAGATTGAACAAGGTTCATCAAAATTCAACGCTTGGAAACATTTGAAGTAATGATTATTATCAATTGTAAAATGATATAACACAGCCCCGCTATAGCACCTATAGAGCTCTTTGAACGCTGCTGAGATATGTGACGTCATACCGGGAAGCAATCCTTCCTAAGCAGACGATGCCCCATAACATCTTACACATTTTCAGTGCCTGTTTTGTCATCTCATCTTCACTTATTTCTCTTACTTCGCTAGCGTCAGTATAAATGTTTATTTGTTGCCTCACTCTAAATTTCCTGCATGGTATTATTTTGATGAAAAATGCAGCGTTAAAAAAATAAAGGAATCAATCGCTTATAAACAAAATAAGATGCCATTGTATTTTCAGCTGCATGCACCGCGGCATGTCGGCGTTTCAAGAGGGAACGAATACCATCCTTGCTATAATTCAGCGGGCTTTACAATTCGAAAGTGTGATTTCTTTGATTGATCATTGACCCTTATCATGACTTTTTACAAACAAAAGATTTTAGTTACTAGAAACGGTTTCACTTCCCTTTTAGAATGATGTGAAATACGGTCATGGTGAAACACACCAAACTCATTATAATTTAAAAATAATTGCATTGCAGTTACGTTCACTTGATATAGGACGTCGTCTGCTTAGGTAGGATTGGTACCTGATGTGACGTCATGAAAACATGGGTATATTTCTGGCGAATCGCTCGGATATCCCAGATGCTGAGAAGCGTTTTTATTTGTGCCATTTTTTAATCATCAAACACGCAGTTAACGTAAAACTTATACGATTACCATCTGCAAGCTTTCTAGTTTCTAGAGATACATTATTGAGCATATTTGTGATTTGCTTTGAATATCTACAGTAACTTTAACTTTTCGTAGTGAAAATGTACAGAAGTTACAAACAAAAGTTACATAATATTATTATCTGGGAAACTTGCTTCACAAATATATAGATATTCTAGCACCTTGCTACCCGAATATGAATATCGGAACTTTGAAAATCCGGGGGGGGGGGGGGCTGCAGCCCACTGCTGAAGGGGACGCCTTTAATATTAAAGTATTGAAATTCCAGTGAACGTGCGAGCGACCAAAAAATAATGCCATTTTTCCTTCTTTTTCTTTCCTGCCCTTTTCTTTTCCTTATTTCCCTTTTCTTTTTTTTCTCTTCTCCTTTCTCTTTTCTTCTTTTCCTTTTATCTTTCCTCTTCCCTTTCCCTTTTCCCCCTCCTTTTTTTGCCGACAGAGGTGGCGCATTTGCCGACAAAAACTTTGAGTGGGGGTGTGACACCCCCACACCCCACCCCTGTCTACATCTGCGATTTTCTTTTATTGCTATTTGTGTGTGTGTGGGGGGGGGGGGGGGGGGGGGGGGAAGAGATTAAGGTGCAGCATTTTTGTCGGCAAATTTGGGTGTCACCCCCCCCCCCCCCCATATAAAATTTTCTAGCGACACCCCTGAGGATGGGGAGTAACGTCGACGTCGCGTTCAGAAATTGGATGGGATTCGATTGCGCCGCGCCGGGCACGTGTGGTAGCGCGAGCTAGCGCTGGCTATAGCGCCACCTTTAGGCCGAGAAAAAAGAGGAACGTATTTTTTTTCAGAGTGAAATGGTTTTTATCAGAGTGAAATGGTTTTGGTGAAAGAGGAATGATTTCTACACACAGTACGCACATGTATATCATACGAGAGGAATGTACACGCATGTCCAGATCGGGGTCTAGATGCATGACAAGCAAAGTTGTTTCGAGACAATAGGCCTATAAATGGAATGCAGTTTTCTTTTAAAGTGGAATTTATTTCCTCTTGAACGTGAAATGAATTTTTGTGAAAAGTGAAATGATTTTTTTGTGAAAAATGAAATGAATTTTTGCGAAAAGTGAAATGAATTTTTTTGTGAAAAGTGAAATGAATTTTTGCGAAAAGTGAAATGAATTTTTTATGAAAAGTGAAATGAAATTTTGTGTAAAGTGAAATGTATTTTGGGGAAAAGTGAAATGAAATTTTGTTAAAAGTGAAAAGGATTTTTGTGAAAAAGTGAAATAAAATTTTGTTAAAAGTGAAATGTAATTTTGTAAAATGTGAAATGAATTTTTGTTAAAAGTGAAAAGGATTTTTGTGAAAACGTGACATGAATATTTGTGAAAAAGTGAAATGAAATTTTGTGAAAAGTGAAATATATAATGACTGGAGTGAAATAGTTTTGTAAAAGAGAAATATATATTTGTTAAAGTGAAATATATTTTGTATTGATGTTGAACAATTATATTTAATTCCCTAATGGCGTGCCATACCCCTAATTAGATTTCAAGCTGTTGATCTCGCTTTCATGCATCTAGGGAAAATGGCGCCTGGGGCAAAAAACAATGTGCGACTCTCACTTCCCACCCCCTCCTGCCGAATTCATTCGCTAAAAAATAAAATTTCTATTTTGTTGATATTATCATTATAATCATCATCATCATTATTTTCATTAGTATTATATAATTGTAATTTTCTCTTATCGATTACATTATTAGTAGTATTATCATCAGCAACGTCATTAATATGATTGTTACTATAATTATTACGGTCAGTACTTTCACTCTAGAAGCCGAAATAATTACCGATTGTCATGTTTTCCCTCATCTCTCTTTTAAATGCTATATATTTTTTGGATCGCTGAACTCCAACAGACGTGTATCAAATGTAAGTAGGCTTCATTGTTTAGAAATGTTCAAGAATGGAATTTACTCTAATGGAAGTAACAGCAAAATAAATGATATATTCTCCATTTTTATTGCATTGTGCAAATGACCTATTCTATATTATGATATTTCCCGAAAGATGTTTGGTAGAAAATTGTAAATGGCAAAAAAAGTTATAGTCATATTTTAAAAAACGGAACTAGTCGTTCGAGCGCAAGTTGCGCAATATTACACGTTATTTTATGTGATTTCTTATACAGTGTAAGTTTTCGTCAGTTTGGGTACCTGTTGCTTCTCCAAGTCACCGATATACTGCAATTTAAGTCTTTTGAAATACGTTTTTCTCTCAACATGAAGATTCATCAAAAGAACTCAAAACTCGTAAAGCGTATACTTTGTCCATGATAACGAGTAGTCGACAGTTTATGATCCTTGAAAAGTTCTTTCCGTTGAAGTTTTTTTTTTTTTTTTTTTTTCTTGAATTGTGATCCAATGTGGTCTCCGAACAATTTCAGCTTTGGTGCCGAAATATTGACTGAGGGCAATTTGCATAATTTGCATAGATCTAAATGGCTCCTTCTAGACAATATTTAGCAGCGAAAGACAGTTTACGCAGAATGTGTCAACTGATCTACGTACTATTTTATATGCCCGATGATATGTGAGTGAAATTGTGTTGTTCATCTTGTACATGTAGCCTGTGAGACATCGAAAGGAGGTTACGCAGTAATGTCGGATAATAATGTTTGATACCCCTATTAAGTTGTTTTGTGGGTCGTAGAATCTAATTTAATGTTATTTTTTTCAATTAAATATCACCTAAATTCCATACAAATACCAGCTCAGTTATATTTAAATAACTGAAAGTGTATTTATTCAGTTGGACCTACAATTCACTGGTTATAATTATGAAAGTACGCCTATTAGTAGGCTTACTTTCATTGTAAATGTAAAAAAACAAAAACAAAACAAAACAAAACAAAACAAGAAAAAAAAAAATGCACTTTCCGTTGCTCACGTATAATTAAGTTGGTATTGAGCCTATTTACATGGACTTTACGTGATATGTAATTGTCAAAAAATAACATGAAAACTAAATTCTACACCCCACAAAAGGCCTAAATAGAGATATCATTATCGGACATTACTGTGTAAACTCCTTTCGATGTCTCACAGGTTGCATGTACAATGACGGACAACACAATTGCAGTCACGTATCAACGCGCATATAGAATAGTACGTAGATCAGTCGATACAATCTGCGTAAGCTGTCTTTCGCTACTAAATATTGCCTCGAAGTGGCCATTTAGATTCATGCAAATTATGCAAATTGCAAAAAGTAGATTTTTCGGCAACAAAGCTGAAATTGTTCGGGGACCACATGGGATCAGAAATCCGAAAAAAAAAATCAACTGCAAGAACTTTCCTAGGTTTAATACAGACTAAATAGGACTGTCAACTGGACTAGAGAGCAGGAGATTGTATGTAACTCGCTAAACTGAATGATGCAAAATTGACGCATTCGTTACAGATCCCTGTGTTAACGATTGAGGACTGCCATCTATCTGCTGAGATGACAGTCAAGTTGTGGTCCTACATCAGATCCCTCACCCCAATGACCCAACTCAAGATCTCAGACTCCTCTCTCAGTTTCCCTCCATCTCCTCCTGAGCTTCCGTCTGTCACAAAGCTGATAGCCGAGAGAGTGACGTCAAAAAGCTACGAAGGTCTGCTCTCATCGCTACCTGGCTTGAGAGAGATCGATATCACTATCGATGATGCAGAGAGGGGCATATCTCAGATCACGGCTTGTCTTCGTCGGACCGGGGGACAGCAGCTCACACACATCAGCCTTCAAGCACCGCCATCACTCCCATTAGAGAAGAATAGTGTGTCGAGAGAGACGATGAGAGGACTGGGTCTTCTGATTAGAGAACAGACTGAGAACCTGCAGTGGCTAGCTTTGTCAGGAGTAAAGTGCAGGAATGAGGAAGACTTGGTTGAATTTGCAGAGTGCTGCAGACATATGAAGACGATGAATTATCTAGCGTGAGTTTATTTTATACATGTTGAGTGAGTTGAAGCATTTTCGATGATTTTCATTATTTGTTGGTAAGATTAACGCGGGGTTACTAAAAAGGTGACCACACGAGGTTAGAAATGACCACTATGATATTACCTTTAATCCCTGCATGCATTGTTGAGATGTTAGAATACAAATATCTAACGTAACTTTACACGTGTAATATCTTGTCAACACGGTGCAGGATTCTTGACTGTGGATCTGAAGAAGGCGCTAAACTGGATTCTCACACCAATCTTCTTCTGAACTCAAATGAATCACTAAGGGTGATTGCTTTGCATGTAAGATACATATTCAGTATTCATTACTGTTAGCACGACGAGTATAGGCCCTATATGCAATTATCATTTGAGAGTCTATCACTGATTTGTTAAAAATTATATATCACTACACTTGTTATGACTTAGTTCCATTTAACCACTATCATGACTATGGGATGGAATATAGCGTTTGATCTAATTATTACCTGTACTTACGGGTTTCTGTTTTGACGATGATGAAATTATTCAAAGGTCAAAAGAACTCACTGTAACTCTTCTCGGTTTTCCAATCATTTAACGTTAGCATGCATACAGTCACACGAGGCTTTAGAACCAAGTTAAAATAAATCTACTATAATCTTACAATTTCTATTTCTATTTTCTATTATTATTCGACTTGTTTAAACTCTATTTTTCTTTATAATTCAGGTGCTACAATTTTCCCCATTTCTTACTTATTCCAGGACAATGGTAAACTCTTTATAAGGAAATGTCAGCTATCTGCTGAGATGACTACCAGGTTGTGGTCCTGCTTAAGATCCTTCACATCATTAGCCAAGCTCATCATCTTAGACTCCTCTCTCAGTTTCCCTCCATCTCCTCCAGAGCTTCCATCCGTCACTGAGCTACAAGCCGAGGGAGTGACGTCACAAAGCTACGAAGGTCTGCTCTCATCGATACCAGGCGTGAAAGTTATCGGTATCACTATCGATGATGCAGAGAGGGACATACCTCAGATCACGGCTGGTCTTCGTCGGACCGGGCGACAGCAGCTCACACGCATCAGCCTTCGTGCACAGCCACCACTCCCATCAGAGAAGAAGAAAGTATCAAGAGAGGTGATGAGAGGACTGGGTCTTCTGATCAGAGAACAAACCAAGAACCTATGGCGGCTAGATGTGTCCGATGTGAAGTGCAAAGATGAGGAAGACTTGATTTACCTCGTCGAGTGCTGCAGACATGTAAAGACAATGGAATACGTAAAGTAAGTTCTTGTTCAACTCTTGAACAAAATGTATTTTACGAAATGATTCTATTCCGCTTATCTGTAGTACTGACGCGTACTAGTGTGAATGCATAAAGGGATGAAAGAGTTACGGTCCTTAAGTTAAAAAAGGGAGGCTATATCCATGGATATAGCCTCCCTTTTTTAACTTAAGGATCGTAATCGTTTTGTTTTGTTTTTCATTATCCCTTATTGTTATTTTGATAGTACTAATTGCATTAGTATTATGACATCCGTATATGAATTGCGCAATAAAAGAATTAAATCACTTCACTATCATTATTACCCACGCCGATAAAATCGGCAGGGTTATGTAAAGGGTTCCGTATGTTTGTATGTTTGTTTGTTTGTTTGTTTTTTGTTTTGTTTGTTTGTTTGTTTGTTTGTTTGTGTACAAGATAACTAGAGAACGGGTGAACGGATTTGCACCAAATTTTCAGGGATTGTTTGGATAGTGACAGGAAAGAATCGATTAGATTTTGATGATGATTGGTTGATCCCTGCAAATTCTGTGAGACCTTCTAGTTTTGACTCTATAGTATAGTATATGTAAAGATCACCGTTTCGCACGTATCAGATTTAAGGAGCCGATACCGATATCCCAACAAAGCGCATCGATAGCTTAACACTGGTAATGGCGTCAGCACCATTCTCAACGAAGAAGAAAAAATGTTTTTAACTACTGATTTATTAGTCTAGAATATCGTAAAATTGCCCGAGTAGTCCGGTGATTCTAAAAGCAATCCTTATTTGATCTAGAGACCGGTAAGAAACTTCACAGAAATGGATAGTATTGACAGGAACAGTAAGTTTAGATTTAATTTCTCTCCAGTTTCTCACTTGCAGCAGAAAATGCTGCGGTAGCTAATGCAGCTAGACGCCGGATCGGACGGCCCAGCGCGTACATGGCAAACGGCCAAATTTCGGGCATCGGCTCAGATTAGCCGTGAAGTTTCATTACTTTTGCATTGTGATTGTTGATTTAGAACTCATCCTAGTTAATAATGTGGATTCTCTGGGTCTTTTACTACGGAATATCGAACATCACATTTATCAAATCTATCTGGAAAAAAAACTAGGTAGGATTTTTTATTCACTCATTCCGCCCCTTTAAAAAGCAAAGGTAGATCTAGTTCCTTTCCGTGTGCTCTAGATCGAACGTTGGACTAAATGTTGGCCTAGATTTAATTTCAGACCTATATGAACATACTACCTCATAACGGCCTGTAAAATTACACTTCGAATGATGCCTACTGACTTTATTTCTCACGGCTAATCCCCCAAATTTCCCGTATCTAGCATACGAGTAGCAACACCAGCACCAACACCGAACGTGAAATGAAAATTTCTTAATCCCTAGGGTATAGTGTTAGTAAACGGAATTTTGTACATGAAATTAAACACCGGCTGCCGAGCTCGGTTCAACAGACAACATCTGACAAAAATTAAACACTGGCAACCGGAACTACGTCAGAAAATCAGAGGTCAACACCTAACACCGACTGATTTTTTTCTCATTTCATAGTCCGTGTTAGATCATGATTTCGCGGCAAAATAAACACTAACCACAAACACCAACACCGAGCGTGAAATCACCCAATGTAGATTTCAGTTTTGACCCCATAGTATAGTATTGCAACTACTCTGTAGCACCGCCAAGGCGTGGGTCTGCCGCCTTTGACGGCCCCTCTAGTTGTTATTATTGTCATTTTTGATACTGTCATTATTTTCATTATTACTATTATTATCATTATCATTATTATTATCATCACTATTATTTCGTTTGCCATGATTTCTTTTGTAAGCCCAATGTCTACCTATGAAAATCCAACTTTAGCCTATAATCCCCGAATACAATGCAGTATTTGAGCTACTTTTAACATAGGGCTTCAGTGAAATTGTAGATCCACTCTAAAAGATGATTCACCTGACACTTTAACGTTAAGGTTTGTAAGATATATTCAAATTTAAGCGGTCGAACTATAACATTGGAAATTCAATTTTTCATTGCCGAAATTAAGAACATGTATTAAAAAGAAAAGTTCAAGTTATTTCGATGCTAAATGCTGGACCTCAATCATGCAAGAACCTCAAACGTAACCTGAATAAGTACATGGAAACAAGTGATATCAATGAGTGAAGTTATATATATCTTTAATCTTGAATATATGTTTTGTTATTATTCCCTCTTTTTATTTTAAATAATCTATTCATTATTATTGTTTTGTATATAATAAAAATATTATTTTGTATTGTGTATATATAATGTTGTATGTGTTTAATGCATGCACGGACCTACGGAAGAACTGTTTTCGGGCTGAGGTAGGCCCCCTTGCTTTATTCTAACAAAAAAAAAAAAAATAATAATATCATACACAAAACCTTGTAACAGAGATTCATACTGATTTCATTACAACATTATAGTATTGGTCATTTATACCTACATACATATTATTCACCCTTCATGTAGAGGGCGGGGTGAGTTGGACGGGGGTTCGGTTGGGGGTGGCAGAGAAACGCAACAATGTTTTAAACAGAATTGTGTAAAATTGTTGGAAATAAACTTATTAATAATTGTTTTTTAAATTAGTATAAATTTATCAGTTAATAATTGCCGTGCTTCATAACTGATACGCTATTGAAGTTTGGCCTGACAAACAGAGCCATCATCATTCCCCGGTTTCGTGTACCCTACCCCACCGGACATTCTCTCTTTTTTTTTAAGGGAAATCCAACATTAATGACAAGTATTCTGTTGTTCTGAAAGAAAGAGGACAAATCAGAGAAGCAGATTGGTCAAAGGTTGCACGAAATCGGACAATTAAGCAATAATAAAGTTATGAAATTGTGAAAGTTGTAATCACTATACAATTACACAACAGTGTCTATGGATGGCTCAAAAAGTGGTTTTGAAAGATTTAAAGGGGGCTGGGCTAATCTCTGTTCTGAATTTAAACGATTCCATTAAAAAAAAAAATCCAAATTACTGAAAACTGCGTTTTTCACTCTCGGTAAGAATAGTACCCGTTTCTTGGAGAGACGCAGTGGTTTTTGATCGTGTTTCAAAAGTGCACTGAGCTTTGATAAAACGTTGGCATAAGTACTGGGCGACCATTTCATTGACATAATTACTTCACTCAACCAATGGAGTTGCCACCTTGAGTTTAGGTTTTTGCATGTTAACTCTTACTGTGCCAAGGGCTTTAGCTCTCTTAAAATGTTTACCAAAATGTGATCAAAACTTACTTTTCAAATGTCTGCACTTCATTAACCATCTATTATTTCACAAAATATTGTGTACAAAACTTGTAGGAAATGTATTACCATTTCTTATGATACCAAACATTATTACTTTATCCAATTTTATGCATAAGAATGATTGAAAATGACATTTAAGTTTTTTGGTTTTTTTTGTCCATTATTTGTTGGTTTCTCATTTGTTTACTATTGTTTAATATTGAAATAAGGTAATATCTTTTTTTAAAATCTGCAATTTTCTCTGAAAATTTCCATGGTAGCATTTAATTATAATCATATATTTATAATGCTTGATTTATGCTCAAATTTCGATATACACTGACAACCATATGCATTTTCTTTGGTCGAGCAATCGGTGAATGAAAATGACAAGTCTATCTGTTACATAAATGTGACATCGGCACTGAAAGAGTTAATGCTTGAAATAAATCATGTACATGTGTAATTTGG
This sequence comes from Heliocidaris tuberculata, assembly GCA_025618425.1. Taxonomy (NCBI): domain Eukaryota; kingdom Metazoa; phylum Echinodermata; class Echinoidea; order Camarodonta; family Echinometridae; genus Heliocidaris; species Heliocidaris tuberculata. The sequence continues at coordinate 32,705,382 of CM046842.1, read as the reverse complement.
TGTGCTCCTAAAATTATACGAGCTGATCTGATATGAAGTTTCACTAATTGGTCTAAAAGACTCCCCGAACAATTTTGACTAGGCAACATCACAGTAGTCGAATAATGACATTATGAGGGAGGTTCATAGTAATTTAAACAAGTCATTTGGAATTCATGGCTTTGCAGACCTTCTGAGGAAACCGGTTCTCTTTGATATTTTCTTGGCAATGAACTCGACGTGGTACTTTTATGACAAATTTTCGTGCCGAAAGATTTAAATTCTAACAATTCTTTGACCCTTTTAATTTATTATGTACAATTCATGCATGAATTATTGATTTGATTTATATGTTTGAAGACATATGAAGACATGATTTGATTTAGGAGAGGTGTTTCAAATTAGCTCTGTTTGGCTCTACACGTACCCAAATATTAGCTCTGCTAACCTTTTTGACGATTGGTTTCAAAACATGTACTTAACAATACCATGAGTCATGTTATGCGAGGTCGCTTTTTATAAAATTTCTCCTTAACCGTTGACTACATTCCGTAGGCAATGGGTTAACTTATTTATTTTTATAAGGAATTTGGGTACAATTTGATTAGAAAAAAAAGAAAGAAAAAAAAAAAAAGATTCATAATGATTGGAAGAGTCACCTTTTTTTTTATTGTTGAAACCTGTCGGGAAGGGGGAGGGGTGGGATTCACGCTAGTGCTGGCAGCTGCCGAATGTGAGGTGCTTGTTGCCCCGAATATCCGAAATTTCAGTAGAGGGGAATGCGCTTTGACTTTCTATTTTTGTTCTTCAGGTGGATCCTTTAATTAACGTAATTTAAATAGCTGCGTTACAAGGACGTTGGAGACACCCCCCCCCCCCCTCTTGTACAGCTGTTGCCGTACGATATTCTATACATTTTTGTTTACCTACCCGGAAGGGCGTGTTTTGAAATCCTAGCGAAATTCCCCCCCCCCCCCCCCCACTTTGTAACTTATGTCGATATAGAAAATGTATGCATTCACTGTGTATTGTCTCTCTCTCTCTTTCTCTATTTCTCTCTCCCTTTCTATCTCTCTCTTTCTCTCTCTCTCTCTCTTTCTCTCTTTCTCTGATTATTTTCCTTTACTCTGACACCCAGCGCACCTGACCTCCATCTCTCGATTTTTTTTTTTTTTTTTCTGAACATATGGCTTGACGAGTGCGGGACTAAAGAGGGCGGCAGATTGGAATATCATCTCGAGTGTCTAAGCGGCAGACTCCCAGTGTTGGTTTGGCATGTAAGTTCATTCTTCCTCGTTGTGTGCACTGTTAGAATACACTTTGTTCATTTCATGTGTGTAATTGCCATGACGACGCTATTAACTTCCTTATGTTATGGTTTTCAGTATTTTGCTTGTATTTCATTTTTATTCTCTTAGTCTATTTTCGTTGTCAATGTTTGTTTTATCTTTTTTTCTTTGTTAAATCATCTTCAGTTTTGCCATTTTAAAATCTGTTTCATTTTTTTCCACTTTCAATTCATTTTGTCTGCCTCCTCTGTTTTCACTTTTGAATTTTATTGCCTACACGCCTGATGCAGAACAGAATTTATTATTTTTTTTATATAATTATGTTCTACTGATTACTATTTTTCTCTTCATGTTTTCTTTTTAAATTTTGTTTCCCCTGACTGGATTTATGTTCTTATTTTCATCCTATCGAATACGCTTGCTCTCGTAATCATTGTTATTTTTTGTTGGTTTTTCATTCTTTGCTTTGATTTTCAGTATGTCATTATTACCCCGATGCATTCTACAACATTTATTTTTCTCAACTCATTGTTTGACTCGCCGTTGTATGTCAGTGTTCGTTTCGTTATAAAATGTACTCATTCCCTTGACTTTCCTTTTCTCTTTTGTTACGTCCCCTTTTTCCAGTTTTACTTCTAATGTTTTATAATCTGTATTGCTAATAGCCTTTTGGGTGTTTTCCCCCAAGCACTCTTTGACCTGGTTCATTCATGGAGGATGGTTCATAGTCCTACGTTTACTCGCCTTTCTATCCCTCTCTCTTTCTCTGTCCGGAATGTTCTTTAGTTTTTTTCTCGTTAACTTTACATTGTCTATAATTATGTTTTATAATTGTATTGCTGTATTCTAGTTTATCATAATCTTCTTATGTTCGTCTCCTGCCTCTTCTGTTTATCACTTATCAGTTGTGACGGTAACCCCAATTCATATTAAGAACTTACTAAATTGTAAATTGATTATTTCAGAGAAAAATAATTTGCAGGTACTGACTAAAAAGAAAGAAAAACGATAATGTGCTCACTTTTGCTATACAGCAGAACAACCGACAATCTAGAATCGAAGAAAATTAAGTATTTAGGTCCTTGTAGGATGCTTTTGTTTCTGACCGTTCAGGAAAGCAGTGGCGTAGCTATGGAGAACACGGGGCATGTTCCCCGATGACGTGGTGAAACAAAAAGAGAAAAGGGAGAGTCAAATAAAGATGGGAAAGGACAATAATAATAATAATAATAATAAAAACTTCGACGAAAAGACCCCTCAGCTAATATATTTCCTATTGGATGGCCTTGTAGGTTCGGTGTCCCAATAATGCCATTGTCCTCTCAACATGCTCAAGTATTAAGGGCCCCAACGTTTTCATGTAATGTAAGCTCATAAAGGAAACATAGATCTGTCTTAAAAAGTATTAACGGTCACCATAATTAAAGAATGATGCAAAGATATTACTGGGTCTAATTTGTGATGTGAGAAAAGATGTCCAAGAGTATTAGTGCTACTACGCTGTATGCGTATTAGTATTACATTACCATGCTGCATGTTATTTTATTTATTTATTTTTAATCGTGTTGTGTGTTTTTTCCCCGTAGATGTCATTTTCTACTTTCTAAGAAGAGGCTCTTAACATGCATTGGGCATTCAGGATTCATATAACAAATTAAGTCATCATAAACTGTTAAATGTATAACCCAGTAGATTGTTGCTTTATTCAAGATCCCGGTAGAACAGTGTTGTTTGATTTGATGCACTTGGCCAAGGTTATTTTTTCCCCATAAACAATGAATCATTTCTCCGAGCTCTAAAATGTTCATTTCATCATGTACATGGAAAAGCAGAGGGATATGTAAATGAGACCTTTTTATGTCTTTGAAGACAAACAAATATCATGTAATATAATTTGTCTTATTTTTCAGGATAATGACTCGAAGGGTGAGTTGTACTTCATTTCTCACATTGGCTGAGCTGAACTACCCGGCCAATCTGACATGGTGCGTTGCCCTCTTACCATACATGATATACATCACTTTGGTGTTAACTACCCGGATGAATTAAATTGAGAGTATTTTACCCACGTGTTTGTAGAATGAAGTACTACTCAGAATATACATTGCTAATAATATCAAATTTAGCACAAATCATCTTCTTTATTATATGTATTGTAAGTGTTTCAATCCTTATTATTTATGTCATTATAATCACTTTTCGTGAGTATTACCATTCATTATGATCATTATCATTATCATTATCATAGAAAACAGAAGTAGTAACACGGTAGCAGCAGTAGTAGTACAGTAGTAATAATCGGTGTAGTAATATTAGTAATAGTAGTAGCAGTGGCGTATCCAGGTTTTTTTTTAAGGGGGGTGTCTTTTTACTCCAAAATTATCTGACAAGCGAACAAAAAACAACCCCCCCCCAAAAAAAAAAACAAAACAAAACAAAACAAAACAAAACAAAAAAAAAAAAAACAAGAACAAAGGTTATCAGCATTTTGGAGGTGTATTTTTACTCAAAAATTCTCTGACAAGCAAAGAAAAAATGATTATCAGCATTTTGGCGTCAAAAAAAGCTTTTGCTTCATCAGAGCTGCCAAGTCTCCCTGATTGTCAGGGAGACTCCCTGAAAATTAGCTGATTTTAGAGTGAAAAACGCCAGATTTTCAACAATCTCCCTGATTCATACATTGATTTCTTCCATTGAATTGTGTGTAATAGAGAAAGATCTCCCTGATTTCTCTGTAAATTCTTCCTGAAAGGTGGATATTTAAGTTGGCAGCTCTGCTTCATTTCTAAAGGGGGAGTTTTAACATCTGAGGGGGGGGGGGGTCAAACACTCAAACCTTGATGCACAAGGTTACTTTGACGCGCATAAACATGCATAGATTGAAATAAATTAGTAAACAGGCCTATTGTTTGCACGGATAGTCAAATTGAACGACCGAATTACAAATACGATTCGCCCAGCTGAGTGCGGCTTGAATTGAACGCTCCTAATATGAATTTCAGTGATCAAGTGATGAAATTGACCGGCAAAACCTATACTAAATATGTCTGAATTTATCGGAGGATCGTTCTTTTCGTGCGATAGTTTAGTGGTTTTGTTCATTTCGTTTGGTCTCATTTGTTACGTCTGTGTCAAGCAGGATAATTTATAATGTTTGTGTATGTGTGTGTGTGCCTTACAATGGCCTTGTATTACATTTGCAAATTATTTTCAAAATATTTCGATAACATTATGCAATTTACTGCCAATACTCAAAACAACATTAAACTAAGAAGATTCTGCAATGCCTGTTGCCGTAATGAGACCTATCACATGAATGGTTGTTATTTATATGAATGATGTTATGTAAATAATAATAATAATAATAATATATATATATATATATATATATATATATATATATGTGTGTGTGTGTGTGTGTGTGTGTATATATATATATATATATATATATATATATATTCATATGAATATATTAATGTATTATTATGTATTATGATAATTCAAAACAATGTTGTGTGGTAAATAGGTTTGCACTTGTTTTGGTTGCCAAAGTAATAACGAAATTTATGTGAAAGTATACATGTACAAAGAAGTGGAAGACCACATGATTGTGTGTGATGCTAATTGATTTTGTTAATTTGAATCCCAATGGGATGATATTTGCAGCTGCACAAAAAAAATGAGTAAAATAGTAGCATTCTTTCGATTTTTCGATATATCATTCATATGCATTTTATAACAAATATATTGATGATAAGTTAATAGGAATGTAACTACGGTAGTTCTAGTTGTAAATAAGGATTTATGTTCTCTTCAATAAATCGTCGTGTGCCCGGAAGAAGGGGGGGAAAAAAGGAAAATGGCGCGGCAGCCAAATACCAAAATCCTTCCCGGCAGAAGGACGCGCACGCCTGCGCGCACGGAAAACACAGTTTCGAGAGAAACGTGATTGAAGATTATGCTTCATTTTGCAGCCGCATTCTGAAGTAATTAATAATCCAAACATCTTCTAAATTTCACCAAATGACAAAATAACACTTCAAGAATAATCATTGTACATTTTATTACCAATGGTGCTAAACTTTCAAAGATATGAACACATTTTCTGTTCACGACCTTCTGCTGGGAAGAAATTACGCGAAATCATTTTTTTCTTCCCGGCAAAAGGGCGCGAACAACGTTCGCGTCACATACACGGCTATGCGCAGGAGGCTTCACGCCTTTCTTCCGGGCAAAATTGGCCTACGTCGCGCAGATTTTCTTCCCGGCAAAAGGGCGAGAACAATGTTCCGTTGATCGCGCCCTTTTGCCGGAAAGAAAAACACTGATTTCGCGTAATTTGTTCCCAGCATAAGGTCGTGAACGGAAAATGTATTCATATCTTTAAAAGTTTAGCACCATCGGTAACAATATTTACACTGATGATTCTTGAAGTATTATTTCATCATTTGGTGAATTTTAGAAGATGTTTGGATTATTAATTAGTTCAGAATGCGGCTGCAAAATGAAGCATAATCGTCAATCGCGTTTTTCTCGAAACTGTGTTTTCCGCGCGCACATTCGTGCGCGCCCTTCTGCCGGGAAGGATTTTGGTATTTGGCTGCCCGCGCCATTTTCCTTTTTTTTTTGTTTTACGGTATAATTAAGGCATTATATGAGTTAAGAAGCATATCAATCGAAAGGCCTTTTAATTCTCTATCATATGTTACCAAAAACTGAAAATCGAAAATTTTGTCAATTTTTGCGTTCGCGCCCTTCTTCCGGGCACACGACGAAATAGAACATGTACATGTCAATAATCAAATACATATACGATATAATATGACGTTATGCAATTAATGATCTTATTTCTCACTTTGTATTGTGTAGGTTTTCTAATTGGTTTGGGTAACGAGAGATTTTGTAAACAAGAAAGAATAATTGCTTTTGCGTCATCTTTTAAACAAACAAAAAATCAATGATGTCATTACCAAATGTCAAATATTTCTACCCATGTAGGTAATAATGGGAATGTGATTTGAAAATGTCATATGAATGGAGATACGTATTGTACAAAATGTATTTATCATTTTCATCATCCCCTTAAAGAATGGATGTGTATTACATAGCCTCTTGAGTTTTTAAGACATCAAACATTCGCATCAATTTTCGTCAAATTTACACTTACGAGTTGAATCCAAATAATTGTGGAATCAACTCCAAAGTAGTGGTTTGAATTACTCATTTAAAGCTCATGTACAGTATTGGTAGTAAAAAGAAAATTGGAAAGAAACATGTTAGATATAGTCTCATGTTGTTCTGCTTGTATCAAAAGATGTCTGTAAGAGATCATTTGGTATTCCATCTGTGATTGCTGGTGAATTTCAGTGTAAATATCTGTAAGGAATGATTGATCACTGCCATTATGCTAGGACCCTTCCACCCCGACGGCTCCCCGCACAGCAATCTTGGGGCTTCGCATAGAGACAGCGTGTGTGCACTGTGTGCATCATTGGTTTTACATGTGGGTGTACAGTGTATAGCACATGCTGCCTTTGCTGGGATTTTACGTGCCTGTCCCGGCACATAAATTAGTTTTTGCCTCTTATTTGTTTAATATTAAACTTTAGGAGGCGAAATCTTCAGTGTCTTAGTATTGCTACTATCTTGCTATTTATCAACAAAAATTGAAGAAATCTGACGAACAATTTTTGAGGGCTTACCAAAACTTTACATGACCTTTAAGCGTGGATTTGAACTCCAACACGAAGTGATGATTAATATGACTCCTAAAAGAGTGAATTTCCCCTCCTATACATTGAGAGAGTACCTATTGTTAAAATCTTAGAACGCTCAAACATGAAGCATTCGGATAAGGTTTCCTCAATTTATATATTGTAAATAGTCGATAATAATGTACATTATGTCTTGTAGTGGATGAATATATCGAACGTGCATCTATGGTTTCTTATTGATGAATTCATGCCATCTGCATATTTCATTTCTTCAGTATATAATGACTCCATACATTGTTAAACAGTCAAATTCTATTAGGTATAACATTTTATCTGTAAATGTTTCAATAAGTGATTAGGCTATTTGCAAACTCTAAATTATTTGTTTGATCATGTTGATTGACTGGATTTGTCGATCATGTATGCCATAACATGCCTCGAAAGCCAGTCAAGCGCCATCTATCGGCAAAGGTGTTACAGACGTGTTCTGTCACAGTGAGAAGACGACTAAATGAACTCTTGGAGAGATAAAGTGGAGAGATAACAGACAATCGGAGTGGGGAGTGTTTTAGAGAGATTGTGGAAAATAGTGGAGAGAGTCGAAGTTATACGGAGAGAAAAAGTAGGGAGACATTGTGGACAAAGAGAGAGAGAGAGAGAGAGGGAGAAAGAGGGAGATACAGATAAGAGGCAGAGAGAGAAAGAGAGAGAGAGAACGAGATGGATACGTACAGAATTGAGAAAAGAAACATTTGACAGGTCAAATAATATTCAGATAGGAACATGCTAACATGGACCTAGAAAGACAACTAAAGATGACCCAGCAATAGCATAACTAACAGTATTAGGCCTCTACCTTTGCTATTGTAATGTATAATCCTTAATGGCATTCATACATGGTAGCATCATAGATTTAATGTAAGCACTTTCGTGTAGCGCAACTGACATTCATAGAGTTTCACTGTAAACATGCGTTCTAAATAATCTGGAATGAGATTAAAGTTATGGGACCATGTTCCTGTAACAGAAAAAGTTACGATTAATTCTTTATTCTCACATTTAATCGTATCTTCCCAAGCAAATTCGTAACTCTACAATAAATAGGCTAGTATCTTTTTGTGAATTAAATGAATGGCAATTAGGGATGTATGACGCAACAACTCTCTTACCTGCATGTTATAAAATACAAGAAATGTGAAGCGCAGTACGCTTAAAAATCCTTTGGGGGGGCGTTTACGGAGGCTTATTTGATTAATTGTATTTCCTCGCAATTTATGGTTTCTCCCTAAAATGAATTGTATCTTCTTAAACCAATCGTAACTTTACAATAAAGAGTAAATTACGTTTTATTTTATGTTACAGATAGATACAATGCATGGGAAGATACAATTGAAGACCTGAATATAAAAACGGCCCAAGTCCAATTTTTGGCCAAATGGAGTTAAACATGGGAAATTGTTGTTTAAACATGAGCCCATCTTGTGTATAAATGATAAACCTGAATCCCCCCCCCCCCGGAAGTTCTTAATCTGTTTCTTCAGATTTTTTGTTTTTCATTTTCGACTCAGTTTGTCTGCCTTCTTTGTTTTCATTTGTTAATTTCATTGCCTACACACCTGATGCACATCAGAAAAACGAAATGTTGCTACAAAACTACTGATTCATATTTCTCATCTACTTATTTTCTTATTCCATTTTCACATTTAATTTCATTTTTGTTTCCGCTAACTAGATAAACGGTATATTCTTAATTTCATCCTATCGAATAAGCTTGCTTTCGTTATCCTTGTTATTTTGGGGGTTTCGTTGCTTTGAATTTCAATTTTTCTCAACTCATTCTTTGACTCGGTGTTCATGGTGTTATTTGTTTGTGTTCGTTTCGCTATCACATCTACTCACTCTCTTGATTTTCCTTTTCTCTCACCCGCGTAGCCAGGATTTTATTTTGCGAGGGACGGTCGGATTCTATTTTCTATGTTCTTCACTCCTATAGTCAAAGAAGATATCATTGATATTGTATCTAGTTTGAACAACAAAAAGAGTCCCGGCTACGATGATATTAATAATTTCATTTTAAAAGGTGTAATATCTTCAATTGTTAATCCCTTAGTACATGTTCTTAATATATCGTTACTGAGACTAGGCGTCCACTAGGGCGCGGACAAGACGCGGAATGCAAGATTAGTCATTCCGCATTCATTCAGCAAGCTCTCCGCATATTCTTGAAAGGCTCCGTTCACTGTCTTCACCATTCCTGAACACTTCCCAGCGTTTCCGCACCTTCAGGAGAGAGCAAAATTTCCGCGTCCAAATTTTGGTCTCGACCAAAATTTGGACGCGGAAATGAACTTCCTGACACCTTCGGCAACTTGTCCGCATTGTCGTCCGGACTTCGTCAGGACATCCTGCCTTTCTTTAACACTTCCGCATTCTCCGGAAACGCTCCTGAAAGCTTCCGCAGTGCCGGAAGCTTCGCGAAGGCAAGCGGAAGCCACGCAGAATGTTTCAGGATTGTCCTTGTCCGTAATTTTACCACTCCTGGTGTGATCCTAGATGTGTCCGCACTGTCCAGCCACGATCAGCATTTTCCGCGGCATTTCGGGACATTCCTGAATGATTCCTAGGACGCTCCTAGGACTGACTGCAGTCAATGTGTTGACATTCTTAATAATGTCTCAGGAAACAATAATTTGCATAATTTTTCCGCGTCTGACGCGGAACGAATGCCGAAATGACAAAATTTGCTTCCGCAACCCTTCCTAATGTTGTCGGCGCTCTAGTGGATGCCAGCCCTTAATGGACAAGTCCCAGATAACATGTAAATTGCAAAGGTCATACCCCTGTACAAAAAAAGTGATAAGTGGAATGTTAGTAATTACCGGCCTATTTGTTTATTATGCTCCTTGTCGAAAATTTTAGAAAAAGAACTGTTAACTTTTTACAAGCTCATCATATTTTTTCCAACTTTCAATTTGGATTTAGAGAAAAACATAATACAGAAAATGCCCTTTTGAATTTTGTTGACAAAGTAGCGCATGCTTTAGACAAATGTTCTCATCTGGTTGGTATCTTCCTGGACTTCTCCAAGGCCTTCGACACCATCAGTCACGACATTTTATTATTTAAACTTTCTCATTATGTGGTGCGTGGGTAGGCCTTGGAATGGTTCAGGAGCTACTTATCCAATAGACGACAATACGTATTTTTGAATGATCATACACCCAATATGCAAAACATAAATTGTGGAGTCCCCCAGGGCACTTTGTTGGGCCCCTTACTGTTTATTATTCATATAAATGACTTTTGTAAATCATCCGATGTCCTTTCGTTTATACTGTTTGCAGACGATTCTAATCTATTTTATTCCCATAAGAATCCAAATACTTTTAATTAGTCAATGTTGTAAACTCTGAGCTTGAAAAAGTCCGGAAAAAGTCACCCAATGGATAAGAGCCAATATCCTTCAACCTCCAAAATAGCAAAATGGCAAATATATGATATTTAGTAATTCTATAGACACATTGCCCATGGATATTGTGTTTGACGATACCCCTTTAGAAGTTGTTTCATTCATTAAATTTTTAGGCATAACTGTTGACAATAAACTTTCGTTTATTGTCAATTATTTCACGGAATATTGACATAATAAACAAACTTAAATTTCATTTCCCGACATCATCCCTATTGATGCTTTATTCATCTTTAATTTTACCTTATCTGAATTATGGGATACTTGCTTGGGGCAATACCCAGCAAACTCTATTAGATAGACTACTTTTATTACAAAAGAAGTCCCTCCGTATCATCTGCAATTCTGCTATACTCTCACACACAGACCTGTTATTTGTTGATAGCAGACTAATAAAAATAAATGACCTGAATCTATTTCATTTGGGACAATTTATGTATAACTACAGTAGAAAGACCCTTCCACATATATCTGATGCCATGTTCCCCCAAAATCGGTTATTTCATGATTACCCAACTAGACGGTCTAACCAGTTTCACCTACCACTCTTTAGAACTTTATTAGCGAAGAAGACATTTTTATATGGTGGTCCTAGATTTTGGAATTTTTTAAGTGAAGATATTAAAAGTAGTCCATCCCTAAATTCTTTTAAGAACAAAATAAAAAATGTTTTTGCTCAAATCTTATTGTAATATACAATATTACTTGATAACAGCTGATATCTCTCTTATTTTTTTCATTTAGGTCTTCATCATCTGCTCAATTAATTGAATATATATTTGGTCTTATGATCTTAACTTGCCAGAATGTCCAATATAACTACCTCCTTTTTCGGTCATGATTTGTCCTTCCCCCCCCCCCCTTTCCCCCCCCCCCCCCTTCCCCCCCCCCCCCCCTTTTTTCCTTTTTTCCTTTTCTTTTATCTGTTTTCCTTTTCCTTGTCGTTTCGCGTTTGTTTGTTGTTCTGTAATACTGGTTTGTGCTTTCCAAGTCTTTGTAGGCACAATTTGAAACAATTTTATTTTCCCTGGGGGATCCACAAATTACAAGCACGGCTTTTTAGTGGATCCCCCACATTTCCTCAGAAAATTATGAATTTCTTTTAATAATTCATTATAATAATTTATTTATATGTTCAGTGTACTTGTACACTTATTAAGAAAAAATGAATTTGTACATAATGTTTTTCATATTTTCTGTTATAATATCTGTAAAGCCATTGTCTTTTCTTTCTGTTGGAAATGAAATAAATATGAATTTGAATTTGAAAATTTGATGGCGCAAGCGAAGCGTTCGCCCTTGGGGGGGGGGGGGCTTCGAAGCGCGAAATCTGTATCATCTGCTCTAATCGAGAGTGATAATTTCCACTCGTCGATACATATTATTGTTGTTTTGATACCCCATTTGATTAAGCATGGATACGAGTTCAGTAAGTACTACTGGAACTCATTAGAAAGTTTTTAGTTCACACTCGCATAATTACAAATAAATAAGAAATTGCATTTTTTTAAAATCCAATTCTATCTTTCGCACTGAGCATAATTTTGGGGGGACGTTATGAAGATAATTTGACTATAACCTCATACATTAGAACAACATAAAAACGTATTGGAGGACACAGTGCTACGGTTTAAGTTAGAAACATCTAGAATGACTGAATATTTATCAAAAAGGTGCAAGCAATCTTACTGATTTTTTTTTTCAATGATAAGGTATAAAGCAAGTTTCCCAAAGTTACTCCGTTATAGGCCGTGAGAAAATGATAACTAGGCCGTTTTCATGAAGAACATTCAAATTTTGCTATCCAAGATTTAAAAAAAAAATCTAAAGGGTTATGTGTGTGTGTGATTGAGTTTTAACAGACGTGTATCAATCAAAATATGATTATTTACGTCTGGACCGTCCTTTAACGTCGCCATCAGAAAAAAAAATGAAACGTACATTTGTCTTTGTAAGTGGTCACAGCAATAAATGAAAGATTAAAACAATAATCTTGTGATTCGTTGATGAGAAGATGTCAGAAATTATTTGTTTCTGAATAATGTTCAAAATAATGCTTGGATGTTATTTTTTTTCTTTCTGGGAAGCGACTTCTTACCATCGCCCCATTTATGGCTCATATAGCAAATGAAAAAACCTGAAAAACTGGAAAGAAAATAGCCCGTACAATGCTTCTTAATTCATAAATAGTCAATAGACCTGGGTAGGGCGAGATTATTTGAATTCTATAGGATGCGTCTAGGGAAAGACTTGTCATAAACAATATGCATTTACCATAAGCTTTAAGATGTCCTTTTCGTCATTTAAAGGGAAAATCCATTGGATATCTAAATAAGACACTTTTCGATGTTGTTGAAGACATGTCTATCGTATTGTAAAATCACCCATCTTCTTTTGCAGGAAAATGAATATTTGTAGGCGTACTACATTTCTCACGTTCACTGAGCTACAGTGATTACTACGCACTACTCTGGAAGCTGACAGGGACGTACTTTGCCGACAAACCATACATGAGATACATCACTGTGAATGTTAACTAAAAGGATGCTTGTTACTACTATTATTATTTTAGCCACATATTTTTTATAATGATGTACTAAACATGAATATGCATTACTAATAATTTTGAATTTAATAGCATAAATCATCCAATATAATGTATTCATCATCATAATAATAGTAGTAGTAGAAAAAGAAGAAGAAGAAGCAGAAAAGAGAAGAAACAGAAAAAGAAGAAGCAGAAGAAGAAGAAGAAGAAGAAGAAGAAGAAGTATATCTTGTTCAAATAAGTACAAGATATACACTATGAGTGTTCAGCTCATATAGTATCTTTGGTCAGGAGTGCAATTGTAAATGAGCAAGAAGAATTGAGTAATGATTTTTGTTCATCAACATGTATTCGAAATTAGTCTTCATACAAACATGCAGGGTTGATAGCATATGAAGATAATATCGAAATCGTTTGACAAATACCATTATTGGCAACGCAGTGAAAGTTAGAATAGTCTGTGTCATAATCATATGGAAACGGGAATTCGTTTCATCTGTTGTAAACAGTTATTTAAGACTTAAAGGGAATATTGATTTCTGGAAAAGGTGACAAATAATTTAGGAGCTTTCTCATTCCTTTTATGTCACTTTGGAAGGACATCATAGTAGAAACATCCCATGAAAAGGCTTGCTCTTCAAAATAATGCTCTTATATTCGAAATATTACTAGAAATGGCTGAAATGTTCGGGCCGAACATTAATGCCGCTTGTGTGTGAAGTCCCATATACCCACCTCTGTTTGCAGTACATGTGCTTTTCAGCGAGATTTCGTCAATTTCTTTATTATTTATTTTGATGATTCCAAAACAACACAGTATAAATCAATTATTATGTAGACATGGTCAACCTTTCCCAATTGTTTTAAGATAGTTTCTTTCACAATATAATTGCATGACCAGAACTCTACTTCGTCAAATACCCCATACCCCATAAACGTAATATTGGGGGCGATTTGAAAATATTATATGAATATCTATCATATTATGGTTTTGCCGTAGCATGCCTCGGACACAAATGGAAAACAGAAATAGATAATTACAAGAAATGACATAAAGACTGTGAAACTAAAATAATGTTAAATGGCAGCCTTTTGCACAACAATCGATTTGGAACTGCCGTGCTACTGTATAATAACGATTCGAAATCTTTGGAAGATTGTTTCATACTGCGCAATGCATGATGCATATTTTTGTTTGGCCAACTCGGTTCCATTTGGGCACAAAATGGCGTATTTCCTTTGTTTCTTGCTTGCCTTACAAAGCAACATGTGTCATATTGTTACCTACTGGAGCCGTGCTGGCCAACTCCGAGTATAGACATGATAGATGGCTCTGAATTTTCCGACAGTCGAGCGCCATCTAAAGGCAAAGGCGTTACAAACACGTGAACTCTCCGGAAAAGTAATAAGAAAGTGGAGAGAGAGAGTTGGAATCGGAGTAGGGAAATAAATGCAGATTGTTAGAGAGACTGAGGAAAGGAGAATAGATGGGAAGGTGTAGAGGGATAAATAGCAAAGAGACATTACAGAGAGAGAGAGAGAGAGAGAGAGAGAGATTTATAGATGATAGCTCTCTCTCTTCTCCTCTCCTCTCACTCCCCGTCACCCCCTCGCTATCTCTCACTCTCTGTCGCATGCTCACTTTACACACCACACTGTCAAGGCACACACTTTACACACCACACTGTCAAGGCACACATGAGTAATTCGGGCCTCCATAGAACTACATGCTATTTTTTGAAGAGTATCAAAATTCATATTTGAATTATCTCTCTACAACAATTTTTTTAATTCACAAAGTAGCAATAACGCTGATCAATAGTACTACAAAGTGAGGTACTTCATTTGGGCACTCAATTGGCTCAAACAAACACTGGGACGGCTGAAACGAGGCTAATCACGAACTACGCTGTGAAATCTGTTCGATGTAGAGAACCGGGCTCGCCAGAAAATACATGAAAAAAAAAAAAAAAACCCAAAACGGGCAACGGTTTGTGTCGGCAGCTTGTCATGAGTCTCCACTAAATCACGAGAAATATAATACAGTGCAGCATAATGCGAACAGATATATACTGGCGTGAATATTCAAAATTTAATGACAAGCGCCATTAAAACTAATCCAACAACAACAACAACTTCTCGCTGCTGGGAACAGTGGAAATGCACTGCGGATCAAGTAATTCTTCTAAAATACACCGAGGCGTTCAAGCTTCAGCATAGGGGTGAAATATGAAAGAATGTGTCTTCCAAACACAATTTCTATTAAATATATTTTCAGCCGACAAGTATTCAGTTTTATATGAATATTTTTGATCAGTTACATAACATCATCGCGAGTGGATGAATTACTCGTTTGTGCCTTGCCAGGGAACTCTTTGAAAATACAGGCTACTGCGGCAATGTAATGGTGTAATTGTAAGGAAATTGTCACTAGATGGCGCTCAACCTGACTTAACACTCCGTTTCTGCATCCGGCTCTCCCTGGGGAAATTTCCGTCGGGTCATATAAGTGCACACACTATAGTGGCAATAGTAGTAGTAGCATGGGGGCTCGAGTTTTTCTTTTAGAGCAATATTTTATATGTTTTGTCTCAATTTCTTTGGTCTCATTTGCGTATGTATTTATGTGCCTCATAACATTATTGGACATGTATTACAATTGTTATTTTTATATATAACAATTATTCTCAGAATATTTCTAAATATGCAACTTACTATAAGAACTTAAAATCACCACAAAACTTTGAAGATTATGCAATACTTTTTGCCGTGAAATATGAGGCCCATTATTGTATTTATGTATTTTTTGTTATATATTATATATTTCATAATATGTATTATTCTGGTAACTGTATCTTAGAGTGCAATTGAAACATAAATATTAACAGTACGGTAAATAGGCTTGTATTTTGGTTGACAATAGAAATAGTGAATATTTTGTATACGCACAATAACTGCGGACGTATACACAAAATAGCTGCGGACAATGACTGCGGACCTATCGATTTCCTGTATACTTGTAATTTCTTGTATACACATGCTACATATAATTTCTTGTATATACACACAATAACTGCGGACATATCGATAATTCAAAACTTCTATCAAAGAAGAAAAATATCTTTAAAAATCTTACTGATAGAAACATAAGACAAAACATCTGCAAACTTCGCATAAGCTAACCTTCCAATTAAAAAAGGAAGATATCATCGCCCTCACAAAATACCAGCGAATATACGTTTTTGTGATGAATGTAGTATGCAGACAGAAGGAGACGATTTCCACTATGTCATGCAATGTGATTAATTTAGAATAAGAAGAGAACTGTTTCTCGATGATCTTAAAGCACTCAATGATAACTTTGAAAACATAAACAGTTTGGAGAGATTCATATTTATAATGACACTCAAAGAAGACGCTCTCATAAAAGAATTTGCCAATTGTTTGCGATATACTATTGATCAGCGTGGTAACCTGTAAAGTGTTTATTATTAGGCATAATTATAGTGTATAAATATATGTATATAATTCTTTTAGTGGCTTTTTGTCTCATTACCTTACACTACTTGTACATAATCTGATAATTTATATTTCATGAAAGAGCATGTCTAATTTATCATTTACGAGTATTTTGTTTGTGTTTTGTTTTTGTTTTGAATGCTATACACACGATACATTGTTCTGTTTTTGTCATGACTGCGTTACTCTTATTATTGTTATCATTCTGAATATTGATGTTATATTTGAATAAAATATTGATAATGTATATGTCATGAAGTTCAATGAATAAATAAATGCATACATACACAATGATGGAATATAGCCCATCATAATACGTCTAATTGCTTTTGTAAGTAGAAATTATTTAATGACAATCTTTGCAACTGTACAAAAAAATTAAGTGAAACTAATTCCTTTATTATTATCATTATTATTATTATTATCATTATTATTATTATTATTATTATTATCATTATTATTATTTGATACAATATTGATTCATGTTTTTAAAAAATATGTAATTTACAGTTAGAAGGAATGTTTTAACTTAATTAATCATATTTGATGACGGCATTGTATATAAGTATTTGCATTTTATGAAAATAAAGGGGCCTGTATGTATACAAGTCATTGCAAGTCATGTAAATCATCAAATACGTGCAACTAATGGTCTTTTTTTCTCTCAATTTGTCCCATTTTTTACCCTCTTTCTTTATATGGTTTGGGTGACAACTGCTGTTGTAAGCAATTAAGCATTATTGTTTTTGTTTCATCGATTTATAGCTGAAATCATCACAAAGGGTGACTAACAAGAAAAAAAATTAATAGGCAAATTTACTCTCTATTTACAGGAGTGGAAATCCATACTAAGATTCGAATTGTGAAATTCCACTCTCAAAAAAGTAATCAAAACTACTACTACCACGAGGGATGGAGTAACCACAAACATCCCTGAGCAAGGAGTATAACAGTACTCTCTCTCTCTCTCTCTCTATCCTGTTTCCACTGCCAAGCTATATACATGTACATCTTTAAACTGACATCGTATAGCCTGTGCCTGCATGCTTTCAGTGCAGCAAGATTTTGTAATTCTTCTCAGCTTTTCATTGCATTTCCAATGGAAATGTAAACACCAGGTTAGATAGTTCTAAACTTTAAAAAAAGTACATATCACTCTTGCTGTAAACAAGGTTAGAAAGTATTATTTCTTACCTGAAAAATACCAAAGAAGAGAAGACATTCAATGTGGTTACTGTGTGTGTGACATCACCAAAAGTGTAATGATGTCTTAGACACATAACCCAGTTGATGCCCTCTTCTTGGAAAAGTGGGCTCTTCTATTTCCTCAGGAGGGGTGTGGGTTAGCTTTGTGTGGCACTTGTTTTATATAATTAGTTTTGATAATCCTGAATATATGATATAAGTGCACGAGATTAAATTACAAAAATTATTATGCAAAATTGTCTCTATGTAGTTAAATTAAAGGGGGTGCCTTTTTCTGCTCAGTTCCACATATGCAGTTATATATAATCATTTCATGAAGTAATTGCCGAAAGAAATACGATGCATGTTTCAGATAACGAATTAAACTGCTTACAAAATTGTCATTATTTGTTTGTTCTCTTTGCTTTTTGTCTATGTTTTGTATATGCATTCGTCCATTTATGCCATACAAATAAAAAAAAAGGAAAAAGAAAATAAATAAATAGAAACATGAAACTAGGAACTTTCGCAAACCAAGTGAAAAATTATAACACACATTTCTAATGACCGCCATTTTCATTGTAAGAAAGTTTCGCGGATTGGGGAAAAAATAATTAAGTAAAATTGACGGCATAACACTTTCTCGAGTCTGAACCAGACTTTTTGACCTTTTCTTGAAGGCGAAAGTTTCAAGTTCTATATGTGTAGCATTGGCAGATTTAAGGGGGAGGGGGCACTTCAGGCCCATGCCCCCCCCCGAAACCAAAGTTACATACCTTCAGTACACAACTTCAAGATTGCACCCTCCCCCCCCCCTTTAGACATAATGAAGAAGAGCCCCCCCCAAAAAAAAAATAAATAAATAATAATAATAAAATAATAATAAATAATAAAATAAAATAATAAATAAAATTAATAAATAATTAACAGTAATAATAAAAAAAATAAAAAATGAATAAATAAATGAACAAATTTTTCAAAATGAAAAATGATGACCTTTTTTTTCTTCTTCTAAGATTTGTGCCCCCTATTTTACAAGATCGTGGATCCGCCCCTGGTTACTTTTTAATTTTTTAAATTTATTTTTTGCTTTGCTTTTTGCCTTTTATCCCGTCAAATTTGTCACAGGTTAAGTCAAAAGGTTTAGAGTATAAAGAGAGAGAGAGAGCGTGGGGGATTTGAAAATGGAGGAAAAGCAAAAACAACAATGAAGATTAGTATAGTCAAATCAAGTATATGTTCTATCTCTCTCTCTCTCTCTCTCTCTCTCTCTCACACACACACACACACACACACATGGATGTTAAACCTTGACAAGATGCTTCTATGATGAGAGACAGACAGCCCACAGCGGTGTGTCGCACGGACGTTGGTCCCATGAGGCCTCATGACAACTTTACGTCGGTCTAATCAGCTGTCAGTCTCATGCTCTCTAGCCTTTATGGCACAGCATATACAAACCAAACAAGACCACATTAAGAGCAACTGTTACCATTTAAGAAGAAAGCGCATTTTATTTATTCATTCACCAGGCTTTAAAAATAACAGACATAACATAATTTTTAATGCAAACAAATGCATGAAATATAATTCTATTAATTCAAGTATACAGTAAACTAGTAAAGTATACAGTAAATTCAAGAATACAGTAAAATCGTTACAATGGTGTATTTTTTTGGACTTGCGAAGTTAAATTTCTACATATACTGTATCACAACCCTTTCTTATTTGTAGAAGAAAAAAAAATGGTTTGCATCACAAGATATCATCATATATGTACCAGGAAAGAAAACAAGGAATCTACATAATAGCTAAAATATGTGACATGACATTAAAAGAGAAACAAGTTAAAATTGGTAGAAAAGAAAACGATTGAATCAAAGGAAAGACGACTTGATCATCTCGTCGGGATTTACAAGTTTGCTCACAGTTCATATATTGGGGTATTTATGTTGTAGAAAGATGTAAAAATGGGCAGTATGGCATTTTACAATTTCAGTGCATTACCTGTGATATATATCTAACCGGGGGACTTGTAGAAATCAAATCACGATATGCCATACATCAACTTCTTCATGTAGGACTGAGTCCCTAGTACCGTAAAACGGGGGTGAATAGGAACAAGTGGAATAGCTTTTTCTTGGTAATTTCATTTTCATTGTAATAATGCAAACTCATCTTATTTATTCTAATTATGTAATACATACTTCTAGCTGTCCAATCTTGACTTACACGATGGGAATCAATTAATATTTACCCCAGTGTGGAATATAATTATGATGTCCTGAAATATGTTTACAACTGAGATGTGGTCAAAACTTTATATCTTCCATGTATTCAGACCTACTGAAGTAAATCATCAGATTTTGCATCAAGACCTCACAAATATGGTCTCGCATATTATTATAATTCCCTTGAAAGAGATTTGATTGCAATTGGGTTTATGCATTTTTTTTCTCTCAATTTTTCTTATTTCTAAAACTATATTAAAACAAATTCCAGTTTCACCAACACATGGTACCGTTTTGATACCTGTAATGATTTCAAAGATAGGCCTTTGTCATTTAAATCTATCATAATGCGTTCCGATGCTTCTGAAAGCACTGTCTTTTCAAATACCCATTTAATACACACCCCTTCCCCAATAGATTTAAGGGTATTGCTATGCAAGTAACCTTTTAAAGAACATATATTTCATAATTTTCCATTCTGTTCCAATTCATCCATATAAAAATTAAATCTGATATTAATGGAATTCATGGCACCAAAACATTTGCCACTGGCAATATTATGAAAATGTTGTAAGGCAAAATGTGTCAGAACTGTTCCTATTCACCCCGTTTTATGGTATTTAACTACATTTCAATTTTAGTGACAGACTCATATTTTGAAGTTCTTTCCCAGTATTATTTGGATGAATCTTCTTTCTGAAATTTAAGATATGTGATTCTTTCTTCTTTTCTTTTTAGTACTGGCAAAAGCAAGTATGAGATAAAAAAAGTGCAATGAAATAATGTGCATACATATAGAGTAAATCTACAATGCTAGCGTTTCTAATTATCTCTTTTAAGCGAAATTGTAATCAAATTCAAGCCATTAACCTAAATAAATTTCATTTGCAGTGTAGTGATAGTAAAATGGAGTATACCTCGGGGTCTAAACCAGATTTCAGCTTGTGTCACTGCTTTCCCAAATTATACACCTCTACAATGAGAGAATTTCAACAGGTCTAGAAACTTTACCCCAAAACTATGAGAACACCATAATATCGTTCTTTGATATTACACAGTTAGCTTTCAGGCGATCTCATTCGATCTCTCAACTGACTTTAAACATCCACTAAACACAATTATCCTTTCCTTAATCTTATTATGCATGTTACTAAATTAGATTTTAAAAAGGCTCTCATTTTGGCGTTCAACTCAATCTGACACTAATACCAATAAACTACTTCTTTCCTTTGCATTTTAAATGTACCTTTGCACTTTAAATATAAGTTTTCAAACTTTCAAGGCCTCAGCACAAAGCTTGACAATAAATGTTTGACACCCAAAATGAAAGCATAGATCCAATTAGTTTTAAATCAATCAAGCATCACAACCTAACATAGAAATGAATATATGGGACAATGATCTGGGGTAATGATATTCACCATTACAAGCTAACATCAAAGTGACTACATGGGACCCTGACATAAATCAAGCATTACAACCTAACATGGAAATGAAAATATGGGGCTACAGCTTGACACTTTTATCATGTATGGTGATTTTCCCTTAAAGTGGATTGGAATGCTTCATTTGTTATTCACACAAATACAAAATAATTGCAACAGATGTATGTAGTAACAATGAAACAATGCACAGCTCTACCTTATATATGTATGTCTTGTACAGGTCTGTTATGTCTTAATCATATCAGACTTAAAACATGCCATTGTGCTAAAAATTTTCCTGTAGAAAGATAAATAACATATTGATATTTTATAATTTGTTGTTTTGTTTTTCTGGTTTATAAGACTTGAGCTTAAGAAAAGCTTGTAAACCTCCACAATGAGCCTGCCAAATATGTCAGACTTCCCAAAATTGCTGTATATGAGCATTGTGTAACATACATGCATAAAAGGTGTAATGATAAAAATAAGATATCTAAATGTATCATTAAAGTTACATCATTGGATAATTAAAAAAGTCAAACATGTATGTAGAGCACAAGCCATCAGCAAACACAAGTCTCATTCAATCCATGGTTTTCTTTGCATTTGAAAAATAAGTAAAGAAACATGACATTTACATTCTCCAATAATTCCTGTTTACAGTTGCTACAACTCCCCATTATACCCTAAATACATACTTGATTCATAAATCTTTAAATACAAATTAATAAATAGTTGTAAAAGATTCCTGTCAAATATATGACCAGACTTTGATCCAATGTTTATAAAACCATAAAATACACTTTTTTCTTCAAACAAAAGGGAAATATCTCTCATTAATCCATTATCTAACATAGGCCCCATAGCTATACAATCTAATACATGTTTTACATGTCTATAACAAAGGGCAATGGTGAAATGTAGAGTTAAAATGACATTAAATCAATACATAAATATATATATTTAAGTACAAAGATGTTTTACACACACATACCATAGAAAGTGAAACTAAAATCGAACAAAATGGGTAACTTTACAACATAACAGGAACCCAAACATCCTTTTGAAAACATACAGAAATGAGAGACTCTAACAGGCTGTGTCTGGGTATTTACTAACTAGCTGCATGAATATATTACGCAACTGAGCGAATGAATGTACTCATGGTTCTAGGACAACTGCAGCTGGACTACCAGCCGCATACAGGACGAAAGTAAGGTTTGGAGATACAATCTCGGCATGAGCAGGCAAGGGTTGTTTGTATCAAATCGTAAAACAAACTAAAAAAACTACTGGATAAGTGCTCATGATGATTATGTAATCACTAGTCGTTTATGCACCAACACTGCCCTTGTTACATCAGGGCTAAAAAAAAAACCCAATAAAATACAAAGGAGTGGGAACAGGAAAATTACCTTGTTATAACAAGAGTTTGTTTTAACAGTGTTCTTTATAATGAGGTTCCACCATATTGCCACTTCTGTACGAAGAGAAAACATGACATCAAGATTGAGGCAATCACTGTAAGAGAGCAAGGCAGACAGAAAGAAATGAAAATGAGATGAAAAGATAAGAGAGAGAGAGAGAGAGAGAGAAACAAAGAAACAGATAGAGGGGGGATATGAACAGTTTATTAAGGGATGGACTTATTATCATAAACTGACTGTATATATCTTCTACTTTTCCCTAACCCAGCTCTCACTTCCGATTACTGCAAAATATTACATGAAGCTTAAAATTGTACAGCAGACATTTAAAAAAAGTACAGTTGAAAGAATGGCTGCTTGAGTGATTAAATTATGGTACACCTATGTCCAAACATGTACATGTATAACATACATATCACAGATAGATTAAAGAAGTGACTGTTTGCACTTTTGAAAATATAAAAAAGAGAGAAACAGGTTAAAAATGTGCATAATCTGAATTTTACAAATTTCTGGATTGATGTTATAAAGGGTGGTATCTGCTTAGTAAAAATGTAATAAAAACCTTTGTTTGCCCAACATGAAAGCCCATTCTTCCTTTCTCTATCTACATGTATGCATACTTATAAAATCTAGTATTACTTTTTGAGCAATTATTCATCAAACATGCTAAATAACATTAATTTTTTTCTTGAAAAAAATATTGAATCGATATATAAATGTACATTAATTATCATAATAATTATCATTATGAATATCATAGCACTGTTATATTTTCAGCAAATTTTTGTTTATATTATACAGGAGTTCATGAATCACTTCATGGTGATTGATTGATTTGCATTCTGGAAGCCTCTGATTGGTCATTCGTCTTCTATTTCTGCCATAGCTGCTGCCCTCGCTGCCTTGATCTCCCACGAAGCATCCTAGGAAAATAAGCAAAACAAATATTGAAAGAATATACGAAGAGGTGTTGTGGTCTAGTGGTTAAGTCACCAGGCTACAAATCACAAGGTACAGGGTTCAATTCCCTACCACATCACTGGCGTCTTCTGGCAAGACACTGATCTACACTCAACCCAGGTGAAGAACTTAGTTATTGAATGCACTGAGCGCTATGGATGCCGTGGTAAAAGCTGGGGTAATGATAAAACAGGGTCCCTTGGGAAGAATATTATTTAGTAAACAAGACATATCATCATCATTATTATTATTATTATTATCATTATCATTATTATTATCATTATTATTATTATTATTATTATTATCATTATTATTATTATTATCATTATTATTATCATTATTATTATCATTATCATTATTATTATTATCATTATTATTATTATTATTATTATCATTATTATCATTATTATTATTATCCTTATTATTATTATTATTATTATTATCATTATCATTATCATTATCATTATTATTATTATCATTATCATTATCATTATCATTATCATTATCATTATCATTATTATTATTATTATTATTATTATTATTATTATTATTGTTATCATTATTATTATTAATTATCATTATCATTATCATTATCATTATCATTATCATTATTATCATTATCATTATCATTATTATTATCATTATCATTATCATTATCATTATTATTATTATCATTATCATTATCATTATGATTATTATTACTACATTATTATCATTAACAGTTTTCTTTTTTATTATTATTATTATTACATTATTTCCTACGTTAGGGCGAATCCTATCAATGCGGTTTATTCCGTCACAATAGAAATTCAATATTACGGCGAAAGCGACCGTGCGTTAAACCGAATGATAACAACAGGCTGAGATGAAAGGATTCGCCTTAACGTTGCAATAAGGGTTATTATTATTATTATCGTTTTTTTCCCCCCATCATCATCATTATTATGATTATGAATTTCTAGAAAATCCCAAACTGGCAATTGCATGAAACCACAGACCGTATACAAACTGGGAGTGAGAAAACATTAAATAATATTATGTTCTATTTTATTGAAACTTAAACAAAATAGTCAACAGCTAAAGGTTTCATCCTTAGTATACAAAGCATTGAATACTATCAATACCCAGGCTTTAGCCAAGCTACCCTGATAAGGACACTCAAACACTAAAGAAATTTCTATCGACCGGGTACAAGTTCCATTTACTTCACCCAGGTGGAGAATGGCAAATGTAGAATGATGTCTTGCCAAAGACCATTAGTGCCATGTAATGTGTTTGAGCCCTGTATACCTACAATTTTAACTTTCATTCAGAAAAATGAGAGGAAAAAAACACCACACGTCCAGTGATTATGTCTGGGTGCATCTACATTTAAATAATATCTTTAGAGAAAATAGAATTTGTCCAATTCTTCAGTACAGAGAAAATGAGAGAGGGCCTCCAAAGATACATCACAAAGTTGCCAATTTGTTACGACAATTCATAATTTTATTTTTATGCGATTTTCATTCACTCTTTAATCGCCATGAATCAAAACCCTGGACCGCCACACTGTTTGGAGTATGTTCTACATGTACATGTACACTGTACATGTGCCAAAAGCTGACTGTGGCAGTCCCTCGTTTGTTCCAATTTTCGACCAAAGCCAGAAAAGAGTTAATCTATCACTGATCTGTTTCTCTCCTTATCTGCATTTATCACAAGCAAGTTTAGACTTCCCTTTTAATACCTTAAATAGTTCTTCAGACAGACAGACAGACAGCCAGCCAGCCCAAATCTTTGGCCCATATGCTCGAGAGCGGACTTAGACCCCATTCACACTCCCTGCTAGACCGCTCTAACGAAGTGAGTGTGAATCGGGTCTTGGTTAACCCTGGCTTAACTCCATCCCCTGATTTATGGAATGCAACGTGCTCATGTCTCCATTCTATACCAAGTAGTGTGATATTGAATGAATGAATAAATTTATTGCCATTTCTGAAACAATATATGAAACATATTCACAAGGTATTTACAAATGTGAATGGTAATAGGAGACCACGAAATAGCTGAAATGGCTAATGACTATGTGGTTCCCTGACAAATTATGTAAATGTGATATAAGTTAAAGATTACTTAAAACATGTAATGAATGGAAAGGAGAGGACATACATGTACTTGGTGCTCCATACATCAAGGGGCAATATTACGTCAGGCTAAACTTTCGCGAATATGGGACAATGTTTTGGGAATGGGTGCTTTCCAGGGCAATAATATCAACAGTGCTAGTATCCAGTGTGCTGGACTCTCAAGGAAGAAAATAGAATATGTCAAGGGCAAATTCTTCCTGACAAGGATATTCAAAAGTGTCATAAATATGTCAATGCATACTTTTAACCGCAAGATTTTCTTGGCGTGTCCGAAACCATTCTCTGGGATGTTGCAAGGCCATATTTCACTCAGATAAATTTTTGCCACAAAGAGCCTGACTGTATGTTTTGTCTGTTCCCCTATCTCCAAACACAAAGAATATCTCCTACAAACCCCCCCCCCCCCCAAATGGACAACTTACAATGCTGCTCTCCTCCTCCTCCTCCTCCTCCTCCTCCTCCTCCTCCTCCTCCTCCTCATCTCTCTCTTCCATGATTCCATTCTCGTGTTTGACCACGCCGTTGGTTTGTTCGTCGCCCTCATAGTAGGCTGAAAAACGCTTGGGTTTGTTCTCTGTCTTCTCCGTTGTCAGATCTGCATTGTGGACCTCACCCGTCTCCCATTTTGCTTTCAATGAAGTCGCACTGCCACCTGTCATGGAGGTAGCACAGGATGAAAAATTAAGCTAATTTTGCCAAACCTGACAGAAGAATATGAGAGAGGTGACACAGGATAAAAAAGGAAGATGATATTGTGCACTCTAAAAGAAAACAAACTGACTGATCAGTGAAGCAAAACAATAAAGGGAAGAGGTAGATTTGGAAAGCTCCAGAAGAGTTACAGGCAAGTATCTGTGGTAAAATAAATGAAATACATAATTACTGCAAAGGAAAGCTCATTCTTAGAATGGTAAATTACCTTACCTCCCCCCCCCCCCCTGAAAAAAAGAGAACTCTAATGAAAAAAAGGAAGATTTTTTTACACTTCCTCTACAACATAGGATCAGAAATGTAGATGGTATTGCACAATCTGACCAGTCAGCACTGATACTGATGGTCCACTATCATAAAAATGGGACATAGGAACATTTGGCTAGTGGACTAATGTAAAATTGGACCAATTGGGTTGCTTGACTAATGGCATATAGGACCAATTTAGTTCCTTTACTAATGAGCTATTGGACCACTTTGGTTTCTGGACACATGGGACATAGGACAAAAAAATATTGGTTGCTGGAGAAACAGGACATACATGTAGGACCAACTGGGTTGCTGAACTGGTGGGTCATATGACTAATAATGGTGCTGGACTAATAGGACATAAGAACGAATGGGTTACTGGACTTATGGGATACAGGACCATTGGGGTGCTGGACTAATGGGACATAAGTACAATTGAACCATTTTACTAACGGTACGAAGGACAAGGGAGAGCACACTAGATGATAAGCTACATGTAAGTCACCTCTTGATGTAAGGTAGTCATCACTGCTGGCTGAGGACTTGACGATATCAGATCTCTCTTCAGGAGTATTCTCAGAAACAACCATCTATCAAGAAAAACAAGAAATGAAAGATACAGAAGGGGGTCGCATTTTGTATCTTACAGGGATATCATTATCAATACTTTTATAATGCAATTATTTATTTGTTTCAAACATTAATGTAAATTCAATATGTAATCTAAACAAATAACAAATTCATCTTCTAGTACTTAGTAAGGAAATTAACAATAACATCATCTACCATTGATATTGTAATGATTATCTCATATACAAGACACTTGAAATTTTCAATAATCCCCTGCTATCAATCCTCTGTGAGCATGATGACTTACTGATAATTTGAATATCTTGTTTAATCTAGAGTCTGATTGTAAATATTCACTGTAAATATTCACAATGTATTTCTATTTTGTGTTTATGAGATCAACTTGTAACCCATGTACAATTCAACTTCTGGTTGTGATGCATGAGATTTTCTAATAAAGACCATTTTATCTAACTATCTATCTAATGGACCAGTTCATAAATGACCCCAAGATTTCCACAGAACTTTTAAACATGGAGGGGTTCCTTTTTCTGTACTTGAGAATAATCACTCCCAAAGTGATAGAGGTTGTTCATGAGTAGCCTTTCATTTCACCTTTTGCAAAGACTACTTCCACCTGGGTATCATGGAATGTACCACTGGTGCATAAATAAAAAAATGACTATATGACATTCATGATAACATATCAAGTAATCGTGTCAGTTGGTTTTGCAATTTGGTACAGATGACCTTTATCTGCTCATGCTCAGATTGTATTTAGGAACTGGCTCATAAAAATGAAAGCGGTTGATTTGTGAATACACTATATGTTCAACTGCTTGAAATTACATATCTGAAATTTGACCACTTATAGTGAGTAATACAAAAGATTTGAATCTTTTGCAGTTCTTTGTTTATAGTGCACTTTATCAATGCCAATTTGGGGGAAAAAACAGCCATTTATCTAAAACTTCTATATGTGAGAAAACTATTGTATCCCGGAATTTTTCAAGTTGTTTTATGGAACCTGAATATAAAGAAAGACTGATTTTGTAATGCCCCCCCCCCCCATTTAAAAAAAACCTCTCCAGACTTCCATGAATTGTTAGCAATGGCAATTTTCGCCAAAGAAACCTTTGCAGCCAATCTTTAATGAGGTAATTTCCTTTAAATATCCTTAAAGTAGCTTATCCTGGAATCAACTTGGATTTGATAACAGCAGGAAAGTTCCTTAATCGACCCTGTAGATGGAAAGCTCAAGATACCGACAGCCTGCAAAACTGACAGAGTGCGGTCTCAGGAAGCCTCCGATTATTTTTCAGAAGGCCTATGAGACTCGACCAACACTGTCCGTTTCATAAAACCTCTCTCTTAAGTTGAAAGATAACTTTTCAGAAGGAACATAAGATCCACACTGTCACCTTCATGGGCTGTCACTCTTATGCCAGGCAACACCAGCCCTCTACACTAAACCATGATTGTGAATGCTTGCTAGCTTCCTTCCTTCCAAGATTTTTATCTCTTATGTTGTACATAAAACCTCTTAAATATTCAAAGATAATTATGATTATATGATGAAACCAAGAGTGCCTTTCATTTATATTGCACATTACTTCTGTAGCTTACCGTCATACTATAGTTATCTAGTGACTGAGGAGTCCTCTCCAGAGATGGTTTAGGCTTCTCCGGAACCCTCTCCACCTGACCTGACTCCCACCTCTGCTTCAGCGACCTTGTGCTCTCCGCCGACCTCATAGGTTCATCCACTGTCGTCGCCGAGCTGATGACGTCTTCCTTCCTCACCGGTGTGCTCTCGGAGACCTGGTCCTGCAAATTGTAGTCTTCTAAGGAGCGGGGACTACGTTCTAGAGAAACCCGGGGTTTCTCCTCCACGTTGCTGACATTGCCCTTCTCAAAGAGGCTGCGCAGCGACCGTGCCTGTCCTACTTGATGAATAAGCCAAAATAAAGATTGTAAAGATTGTCCTGCTATAAAAGACACATCCACATTCATTGATGGATTCTGTGGGGTGCTCCAACATTTGCTACTGCAACAAGGACTTCAGACTTTATTTGTCTAAGGTAATAGGTTAGGATAGGGTTGCAATTTTATATCAACTCTATCCTCTTTCTTTCTCTCTCTATCTCTCTAGCTTAGGTTTAGGGTCCATTTGTTGGTGGGAGCTCTTTCAACTCTGGCCGTTGCAAACAGACTTTTTTCCAACAATTTTTATGTATTCCTCTTGGGCTTCCTTTAGTAGAGCTAGTTGGGAATTTTCCACAGCTCTTTTAGACCTTTCGAGGGCTAATTCGCTCATTACTCCCATGTACTTTTATCACTGGTGTTAAGTATAGTGCATGGTCAAAGGAGGAAGTTAAAAGGAAGGGTGAGTTGTGGGAGAGGCGAAAAAATAATTTGTGAGCTTTCTCATTTCTCTTATGTCAGTTTGAAAATCATAGTAGAAATGTCCCCTGAATTTAAGGATTTCTCTTCAAATGCCCTCATATTAGAAATATGACAAAAAATAGCTGAAGTGTTTGGGCCGAACATTCATGCCACATCTGTGTGCAGTCCCATATATCCATTTCTGTGTGCGAGTCTGGGTTGATTTCTTATCATTTTGATGATTCCAAAACCTCAGAGTATACACCAGTCCTTATTTTGACATGATTAACCTTTCCCAATTGCTTCAGACAGTTTCTTTCAAAATGCAAACGCATGACCAGAACTCAACTTTATCTTTAAGAATTCGGTTAGTGTAGAATAGTGACCCAGAGTAGTAGCTGTACAGTATGTGTCATACAACCCTCTGTAAAGAGCAAATTACTGGTTTTGAAAATGCCCTCCCGATTAAAGATTATATGTATACAAGTAAGAATTAATGTACAGATTAAAAACTATAATATATATTAATAAATATCTGCTAAGTACTGTCACTAGTCTTGATGAGTTTTACAGTTACCCAGTATTCATATGAAGCTCTAATACATTATAATTGCTTTAAAACACAACTGGTCAACCAGGAGGGGAAAAAATACAAAAGTTCTGTCAGCAATTTAGTTCTGGAAAGCTTCAATGTGACCTCCAGGAATTAAAGCAAACACCAATAGTAAAATGTGAACAAATTTAGAAATGTCAGTCTGACAGAAAACTCACTCTAGCAGAACTACTCAGTAGTTACTTTGTAATAGTAGCTTGGTGAATAAATTTTTGAACAATGATGTAGTTTTCTGCAGAACAATCTATACGTCATGGACATACTACAAGAAGTTTGGTGGATTTTGTCATCGTTTCACACATTCATACTGGTACCAATACAAACTATCCCTCTCAATGTTTACCATCACCACTGTCATAACATTTATGAAAGCAATTTTAGCCAA
The DNA here is from genome assembly GCA_025618425.1 of Heliocidaris tuberculata. NCBI lineage: Eukaryota > Metazoa > Echinodermata > Echinoidea > Camarodonta > Echinometridae > Heliocidaris > Heliocidaris tuberculata. The sequence continues at coordinate 32,674,592 of CM046842.1, read as the reverse complement.
AGAAAGTCCTTAACCCTTTCATGACAGGAATTATTCAAGGTCTAAATTGATCTCATTTTGTTCTTCAAATTGGCAACAATAATATTTTTCTTTTAGTGCTACATGGTTCTAATAAGTTGTAATGTCTTTGAAAACAATATGCATGGTTGAAAATATGTCTAAAAATTGAAAAAATTACCAATTTTAATGTAAAAACAATGATTTTGTACCTCTCAATATGTTGCCAATTTAAGGATTTCAAAGCTTATTCTTGTTTTTAAAATGCCTGGCATCAAACGCAATACGGTCAAGCAACAAAAATGGACATAGTGTGTGCAGAAATTGTTGCTCTTTCTACTCATGCATCTGGTATATTTGTTAGAGCTCTGAATCAAAAGTTATTGAGTCAAACCACAAAATGTGGCCAATTGTCTCGAAAGGGTTAAAGCAAAGGTTAAGTTCTGGGAAAGGTCAAAAATAATTTGTGAGCTTTATCATTCTCTTTATGTCAGTATGGAAGATTATCATAGCAGAAAAGTCCTGTGACAAGGATGGCTCTTCAAATGCACTCACATTAAAAAAAAAACAGCTGAAATGTTCAGGCCGAACATGTGTGTGTGTGTTTCCATATACACATTTCTGTGTGCAGTGCATGTGACTCTCAGCAAGATTGAGTCAATTTCTTCTTATTTTTGTGATTCAAAAACCTTACAGCATACACCAATTCTTATGTACTATATGTACTATATGTATAATCAACCTTTCCCAATTATTTTGAGACAGTTTCTTGCGCATTGTAATTCCATGACCAAAACTCAATTTCATCTTTAAAAACAAACAAGAAAACATCCAGAGAGATCAGGATGCCCATCGCTTACTTTTACATTGATGACAATAAAACAATTTTATATGACTAAATCTTCAATACCCTTTCTGGGTGATTCCATGTAATGTGTCCCGTTCAACATATGTCTTTTTTAAACATAATTCATCCCAAAATGAAAAATCTTATGATATGACCATTGAAGGATGAAGCTTTCTGGTATTTCCACCTACAGTCATATAGACATATAGTCAAGAGATTTTTCATTTATGGATGAAAAATATGGATAAAATGTCATATGTCATACGGGACACTCTGCACGGAATTGCCCTTCTACAAAATGCTTTCCATCAGACTCTTTGTTTGCATACAGCTAAATTTATACCTGATTTGATTCCAGGATCTTCTGAATAACTTTCTGAATTGACGATGTCCTCACGTCTTGGCTTTTCAGGTGGTTGGTAAACCCTCTTCTCTTCTGATGAAAGGATCTCAATCTTTTCCTTTGGCTTCTCCTCAATGTTTGAAATCCTTTCTGTCTCAAATCGATTCTTGAGTGACTTGGAGAGACCTCTTTTGATCCCTGGGTCAGCCGACGTATCTGAACTCCTGATGACATCATCCCTGATAACTGGCGTGCTTTCTGCTACATGGCCCTGGTTGGTGTTTTCATATTCACTCAAAGATCCAACACTGACAGGCTCACGACTTGACTTGACCACTACATTAGTAACGCCACCAACCTCAAACATATTCTTGAATTTACCGATCCCGCCTGATGTTGCCTTCACCTCTTCCTGTGCTTCGTTCGAGTGGAAAATGTCCTCCCTGCGGACAGGGTTGCTTTCGGCGACACCCTTCTCCTGGGGCGCATCGTAGATATTGATGGATTTGTCAGTGGTGGCAGCGGTGGGATTCTGGAAGTCTCCGCTTTCAAACCTGGACTTGACTGAACCTGTGCCTCCTTCCACCTGCATGGCTTCTTCTGGTCTATCTGATGACCGGACTATACTGGGTGGAGCGCTCTCCTCGGACTGGTTGAGTGAGGCTGAGATGGGAGCTTCTACCAGTCTTGGTGACTCTAGAGTACTCCCTTCCATACTGAAACAGATCAAGATTTGAAAAAAAAATTGTGTTACATCAGATACAATACTGAAATGTTGCACTAAAGATAGAATCTTCAACCTGGTGTTTCTAAAACACTTGCTTATATACTTCACCAAATTTCAAGATATGAAAAGCTTCTTGCCTCAGTTAAACAAAAATATTGGAACCCAGGTTTGCTCAATGACTGCAATTCTTTTGTATTAAGAGCAGTAAAATATGCAGTGATATGCCACCAAAGAGGCCAATGTTAGAAGCTTTAATGGAAGTCTTAAGAATAAGAATTATTCACTCCTTTGAAAACTGAGCTGCTGAGGGAAATAAGCTGCTATTATATGCTTTGGAGTTCAAACTAACTCAGTCTCTGGAGTAAAAACAACTCTGCGGTTCTACAAGACATTCAGCTGCATTTATAAGCAAAGGGGTATGACTGCAATTCAAAAAGGGAGAGGCCTTTGGCTAGCATAATACAGACCTAATACTCACACCCAGTTTATAAGGCATAGACCTACATAATGATATTTGACATTTCAATCCCATTATGCAGTGTTTTGATAGCACGCATCAGTTCAGTCTAGATGATGATATATTAATATTTTCTGATAATCATCACTTGAGCCACTGAGCCTTTCTTTCACCCGATGAGCTAGATCAGTCGAACTGAAGTGAAATTTGTTTTGACAGAACTATTTGATTGAATATGATTCCATAATTACTGCCAATGAAGCTGAACGTGCTTTATTCAGGAATTTAAGGAATGATATCCCCACACAGTTATATATAGTAAAGGAAGAGTATGGATTTTTTTTTCTTCGGACAACAGCAGCTTGTCAGCTCCTTTGTAAATGGTTTGACAAATATTTCAAACTTTTGAGACAAACATGATTGCAGTAGATTTAAATTAGAGTCCCAACGATTCCTAAATTTGCCATGTGGTTTATATTTTAATATCTAAAAGAAGGAATAAAGTAAGATTTTAGAGTAAATGGGCAAATTTAAGAAATAATCTATGACAAACATTTCCCCTAGCCCAAAAAATGTTCGGGGGGGGGGGGGTCACTTTAAAAAGGAAATCAGGAAAAAACATGTTAAATATACAGCCTCCTTGAATGAAAAGATGTTTGTAAGATTTCATTTGGTATTCCATCTATGATTTCTGGTGAATTACAGTGTACATTTAAATATCTGTAAGGAATGGCAGATATATATCACTGCCATAACCTTTCCACCTGGACTGCTCCCCGCACAACAAGCTTGGGGCTTTGCATGTTCCTGTGTGTCACTGTGTGTAGTCTACTCATTGGTTTTACACATGTGTGTATGGTGTATAGTGCATGCTGGCATTATTTGGAGTTAACATACCTGGCCCAGTATATAAATTATTGTCTGCCTCTCATTTGTTTTAATACCAAACTTTAGGAGGCGAAATCTTCACAGTATCTAAGACCCCGTTCTCACTCACTTTGAAAGTGGACTTTTGGAGCGGTCTATCTAAGACCCATTCCTCAGGAACGGTTCTTAGGTGAGTGTGAACGGTCAAAGTGGTCCAGGAAGTGGTCTTCTGGACCACTCCAGAAGACCACCTCGGGGAGGTGGTCTTGAGGAACGGGTCTTATTAAGAGCGGTATGGACCGCTCTAAACGTGCAATGTGAACGAAAGCGTACTTCAACCGGAAGTGAGCCAGTGACGTTCCGCGCGGAAAAAAAAGCAAAAGCAATCGATCGGGCAGCCGGCAGGCACGCTACGGTACATCAGTTTGTATTCCGCGCGAAAAATTTGACCCGCTGACCTGAGCTGCCATAGCAACAAGGCCACTTTGAATCGTGGAGCGGTTTGAGCGAGAAAAACTGCTCGGAGTGTGAACGCTAGCAAACCGTTCCTCAAGACCCGTTCCTCTGAAGCGGTCTAACTAAGACCACTTTCAAAAGTGAGTGAGAACGGGGTCTTAGTGTTGCTAGTATCTTGCTATTTAAAAAAAAAAAATCCAAGAAATCTGACAAAAAGTTTTTGAGGGCTTACCAAATGCTACAATACCTTCAATGACAATTAAATTTCTCCAATGGGTATAAGTTAAAACTTTGATAGAACATGGATGTACAATAGCATATTAATGGTAGTACAACGAATGCTCCAGCAAAATTGCTTTGTGGTCAGTATCCTACATTTACCAAATTCTCAACTTCAACCCTGGACCAAACACGATGCCCAAGCTTAACCCTTTCAGGACAGGAATTATTTAAGGGTTAAATTGATCACATTTTGTTCTTCAAATTGGCAACAATAATATTTTTCTTTTAATGCTACATGGTTCTAATAATGTGTAATGTCTTTGAAAAAAATATACATGGTTAGGAATTTTGTTGAAAAGTTTTAAAAATTGCCAATTTTGATAAAAAACAATGATTTTGAACCTCTCAATGCATTGCCAATTTAAGGATTTCAAAGCTTATTCTCATTTTTAAAATTCCTGGCATCAAACGCAATATGGTCATGCAACAGAAATGGACAGAGCGAGTGCAGAAGTTTTTGCTCTTTCTACTCCTGCATCTGCTATGTATATTATTTAGAGCTCTGAATCAAAAGTTATTGAGCCAAACCACAAAATGTGGTCAATTGTCTCGAAAGGGTTAAGCCTAACCCTAAAACCCAACCTGAACTCCCAAGCACAACCCTAACCTAGTCTGCAATCACAGACCCTAATTTGACACTTTATCAGAAAATCAGTGTGTCTTGAGAGAAGCCTAACCCAGCTACCTACTGGTCATGTCACGAGCAGCTAGAGTACAGGGCCTATGGTAGTCTTACAGTGCAGACGGTTTGTGCCTGCAAACTAACCCTAACCCTCACCCTACATCTCTGATAAAATAATAGGTGGAGCAATTGCTGCAGAAGCATATATTGGAGCATAAAATCCTTAGTCAAGGTAGTTTTAGCAAAACACAGGTGCCATTAAAGATGCCCCCAGATTGCAGGAGGCACAATTGCTGGTGATTTTGGTGCATTGTAAAGTGGACACTCACCCATCAGGATAAAAGTGTGGGTATTTTTGTTTTAGCCTTACTGAGTAGCAGCGAAAAAAAAAATACACGGGAGCAGTGAGCAATTTAGCTTTGGAAAGCTGCAAAAGAGCTCTGGAAAAGTGAAAATTGGCTCTGTTAAAAAACCCCAATAAAGAACATAAAAGTTGCTGTGAGAAAATCACACTAAATCCAAAAGAGTAGTTGGTGATATAACAGCCATAGATTCAATTAAATAAGTTTCAGGAGACTTCTGTGATGCATGAAAATGACGATTTTAAACAATTACACCTTTGGAGTTCCAGGTGCATTCTTAATTGCCACTACGTTTTGCTATTGCTATACTGAAGTACTTTCGATCATGTACATACCTTCTGTCTGTGTTGATTGAATCTGTGTTATCACTCAGATCTGTGGAATACAAAAAAAGAAACAGCATAGTTCATTCAAACTGATCAATCAAAAACTTCCTATTATCCTCTGAAAATATTCGTTGCAAACACATTCTTTATATAACTCATAAGAGAAAAGATCAGATGAGGGCATGTCATATGTGTGAGGAAAGCGAGTGATTTGATAGAGATTGTGACCCAAGATGAAAAATGTCACCCCAGCAATCCCCATACATCATAGCATGTATTAGAAATCCCTACATAACCTTTGCGTTTGCTTTCTCAGCGCATGCAGCCTTCCTTCCCCGTTGAAATGAACGAGAGAATAATGCAAGATTAAATGTAAAAACTGAGACAAATATAATGTCCAGTTTTCCTCAGACATCTCAGACATATAAAACAGTTGGCTACAGAACCGGGTGGTTACTGTATTAAACAGAAGGAAATGACAGGATTCAGTTAGTCATAAGATGCTAAGGTTTAAAGACTACGTATGTTGACAGGCAATATGGAAAATATCGTCAGCACTTACGATTGCTTCCTATTCATAGGTACATGTACCTGTAGGATAACAATAATGTCTTTAATGAAAGCTGACACCTCCTTGGAAATAACAACAACAACAAAAAACAACCAAAAACTAGCCACTGACAAATACAAGACAGAACAAAAAATTGAACGTTACACCGTGAAGACAAAATCTCAGATTCTACCGCTACAATATTCTTTTAGCGACTTGGTGGTGAAGACAGGCAAAATGATAAGCCAGATGCACATGAACGCTTATATACAATGTGCTGGCAGAGATACATGTAGCGCTTAGTGGATGCTAGAGAGAGAGAGAGAGAGAGAGAGAGAGAGATGCACACTGATGTTGTTGACTACAGCTTCCATTAGAAGGTGGATACTTAGCTGGTGTCTCTTTGGGTGCGTTTATGCTCCCATTTTTTCAGGCCAGATTGAGCCTTTGTTACGCGTTGAGTTCAAAACACAGTTGCATCCGTCATTTCCATATAATCACCTATTAAAAAAACGGTGATGTAAAAGTTACAAAAAGGTGCGTAGTGAATCAGCATTTCTCAAAAAATATGGTTTCTGGGGAAGCACAAACGCACAATCATTTGTGAAACGTATTTACACGACGTCATATAAACTAGTAACATGCGCAGAGAGGTTCGCGAAACCAGCTGCAGAGCCCGAATTTGCCTTGAGAAAAGAAGTATAAACAGTAACCCGTGAAACTGCGATTTAGATGAGCATTTCAAAACGCTCATTCTGCCTTCGTAAAGTAAGTATAAACGCACCCTTTGTTAGGTTGAGCACAATAGCTCTGAGTAGAAAATGGCTTTGATGCTCTTCGATGACTCTATGTGTAGGTTGAGCACAAAAGTATGGAGTACATGTATGAAGATGATGGCTTTGATGCTGTTTGATGACTTCTGACTAGAGTAGCGAAAGACCAGATCAGGCTCCGGCGATGTCTTTGTGTCTGGCAGCGACTGATTAATGAATCAGACAATGTGTTGCATAAGGCCACGTGTTAGGGGTGGGTGTGAGTAGTATGGTAGTCTCACTGCTGCTGCACACGCCAGGTACATGTACATGTATCTTGAGCATGAAATCTGAAAATGCAGTGTGGTGCGCTTGCATGCATAAGGACAGTGGATTGATAAAAAGATGGATAAGCACCTGATTGAAAATCCTTACTCAAATTATGAGTCATACACAGATCTGGATGCCTTTCTCTGAAATGCTCTTGTATCTCTTCTCGTCTGTGTTCTCTATTCCCATCACTCTCTCTCTCTCTCTCTCTCTCTCTCTCTCATTCCCCTCTCTACTCTCTATTCCAATGTCTACTCTCTATTACCCTCTCACGCTTCTATTTCTCTCTCTTCTCTATTCCCTTTTCTCTTCTCTACATCCCCCTCTCTCCTTTATATATTACCCTCTCTCCTCACTATTCCCCTTCTCCTCTCTTTTCCTCTCTCTCCTCTATGTTCCCCTCTCTTCTTTCTATCCATCTTCTCCACTCGATCGCTCTCTCACCTCTCTGTTCATCTCTCTCTCCTTCCTATCCCTCTCACTCCCCATCTTCATTCTTTCCTCCTTTCTCCCCCTTCCTCTCTCTCTCACCCCCTCCCCCATTCTCTGTTCTCATCCGCACCCTCTTTTGTTCATCATGTTCTGTGAAATCTACTTGCGTTCCTTGTTCCATATGCTTTCTGTCAGTAGGCATCATCTCTATTGTTGCCAGGAGTGAGTCACTGGTGAACGAAAATCCTGTTTCTCTCTCATCAACGCACACCCCCCCCCCCCTAGTTTGCAGGCACAAACCCTGGTCTGTCGTACAAGAGAGTCTGCGCTGTAAGACTACCATAGGCCATGTACTGTAGCTGCTCCTGACCTATATTGACACGACCAGTAGGTAGCTGTATTAGGCTCTTCTCAAGACACAATGATTTTCTGATAAAGTGTCAAATTAGGGTCTGTGCTTGCAGACTACCCCCCCCCCCCCCCCCCCAATCTGTTTCTCCTCTTCCAATCAAAATCAGAATTTGGTTGCAGTCACGCAGCAAAATTGAACAAGAACAGCTATTGTTATATAAACTGTCTTGGGTAGGTTTGCAGACTTAGGTTTCCAATTAGGCTACACCAAAACTAAACCTATCTGAGGGTGCCCCAGCAACCTGCATGAGTACAAATTTTTTAAAAATCTAATACTGCAGTCATAACGATGAGAACTAGCCCCACATCAGACTGACGATAGAACCCCCCCCCCCCCCCCCCGCAAAAAAGAAAAAAGAACAAAAATTACCCCCTAATGGACAAGATCTTATTGGTCATCGGTCAGATATATGGCTTGACAGGTATACAAAAGCCAAGTTGACACCAGATGGATGGCAGTATGAAGGGGATATTATTAGAACATGGAATAGACTTCCTGGTTTACGTAAAAGTGCATCACCTGCTATGAGGTGTGAAAGGACCCTCGGAAGATGAGGATTACATCATAATCTCATTCATGTTGAAATTACATCATCGTTAGGCCCCATCAGACCAAATGGCCTCATAAGAGCTACATGTACATCATACCCAAAAATATAATTAATCAAATAAATTCAATAAATGGTCCATACCCAGGGTAGCCTCATCAGTAATTAGGGGAAGTCCACCATGATAATGAATTGGTTTGAATACAGAAGCAGAAAAATTAAAGAAAGGATCAGTGAAAGTTTGGGCAAAATCTGGTAAAAAACAACATACATGTAGTTAATATATTTTAAATTTGCAATCGAGCAAACACAAATTGGCAACTCTGTGACGTATCTTTAGAGGTCCTCTCCCATTTGCTCATTCCTATTTTCTCTCAAGAAAACATTTACTTATGTATGCACCCTGGATATAGTTATTGTAAATACATTTTCACATAACCCCTATAAAAATAGATCAATTCCTTCATCAATAACCAAGAAAATGGACATTTATTATATTTTCTGTACAAAGCAAATGGCCGGGGAAGGTGCTCGAAAGTTACGTCAAAGAGTTGCCAATTTGCATTTGATCGATTACATAAAAACATCCACGATCTGCGCTTGAATTTCCCTTTAAGAGCTTACACCAATACGAATGAATATACCATAGTACTTTTACATGAATGAAGTTTTGGGTCAGCTTCATTTCCAACAACAAGGTATCCCTATGGTGTGCACTTCAACAGAGTATCAGAGAGCTCTGTGATAACTTAGTATTTCTATATTATGATAATACATTTACATTGTACATGATGGGAGAGGGAAAGAGAGGGGGAGAGGGAGGAGGGGCGGAAGGTTCTCAAGCAAGCATAAATTTAGTTTTTGTCAGCACTTTTTTCCTTTCTTACCTTTCACCCTTTAAAAAAAGACAGCAACATTTACAGGGGGGAAGGAGGGGAGGGGGGGGGGGGTCATTCCCTGTCTACCCCAGTGATTTGCTTCCTTATCATCCAAACTGTACTCTGGAATGTCTGGTCGGCCATCCAACGGTCATTAACAAATTGCCTCTGGGCTATTTCAATCCGTCTAAGAATTCCTACCATTTACAGAGTGGGCGTGTCATTCGGGCTTGAAGGAGAAACGAATTAGGTTCTAAGAAATAATATGACATTCTTCCTGGTAGAGGAGCCAAGTGCATCTTACAGGACACTCCACCTCCTCCTCCTCAGCATCATCATTACAGTGATCACCATCATCATCATCATCATCATCATCACAATCATCACTATCACCATCACCCTCATCATTACCACTGATATCCTCCATCTTTCTCCCCTCTACCTCATTTTCATTACCATCAAGTTCCATTGTTAAATCATCAAAGTGTTGATTAGAATCACCCCAGACCATACTTTTCAACATCCAATTTACAATACTCATGCTTGTATCCATAGCAACACAGCCTCCATGGATGCTTGGTAGATCACCACTAGTATCCACACAAGTGATGATTTATATTTTGCCTCCTCCTCAATGTGACAACATCACTCCACATTTATCCTCCTAAAACAATTTATCTCTCATCACCTTCCCATTCTCCTCTCTTGCACTGTCTCTCTCCTCTCCCTTCTCTCTCTCTCTCTCTCTCTCTCTCTCTCTCTCTCTCTCTCTCTCTCTCTCTCTCTCTCTCTCTCTCTCTCTCTCTACCTCTAATTCCCTCTCATCCTATTGTTTATCAAGACATCATTTCCCAGCCCATCTCATCATCTCTCTAATCCTTGGAGTGATGCGATCCATATCACCTGAAGCCCATTCATCAACACTGGTATGTGGTATTACCAACATCCACTTCCCACCATTGAAATACTTTACATGGATAGATACTTGACGGCAGTGGGGGAAAGAAATGGGGGCGGTCAAGATTTAGCTCTGGAAATATCAATGAAATAAAGAGCTCTGGAAAAAATAATAATGAAATGCATAAAAAATTTTGTGCAGAAATCTCACTGTTACAACCCCCCCCCCCCCAAAAAAAAAAAACAACAACAAACAAACAAAACAACAATAATAATTATTAAAAAAACACACATTAAAAAAAAAAACAGCTTCAGAGAACCAAAAGGTATTTTTTACTGTGTATTGTGTGTCCCCAAATTTTGGCATTTGGAGATTTAAAACAGATCTAGTCATCTCAAATCTTGATTATTATTTTGTCTGAGGAAACACAAGCAAGCAAGCAAATAAAAAAACATTCAAATGAAACATCTTACAGGAAAAATAGCACTCAATGCTCCCTACAGCAAATTGCGAATGTAAAATTATTGGCTTTCAAATATTCTCATAGTTTTTATTAGATCTAATAAATCATATCTACAAATCAGTTTCACTGAATTGTTCTGTGTGAGCTCATTGACATACATTTAAAACTAATTTTACTTCAGCTGAATACCAGCGTAAAAATACATTTCCGTTCAAAAGAGCTCCTGTCAGATTTGGTATTGAAAATAGCAATTGTTTATGTATTTTATGATTCTTTTTCCTCTTTATCAGAGCTCTGCTTTGGTGTATGATAGCTCTTTTGGGGCTTCCCATAGCTACATATGAACAGCTCACGGCTCCATGATATCTTTTGTCGCTGCTAAATACACACAGAAGTCACCAATACGAGGGCAGAATATGGTTCTTTGTGCAGCTTACTTGAGCATGGCTTGAGATGGTGCCACTGCCCAGCTACGAATACCTGAACAGACCTTTGACACCTTACAGAGTCAATCAAATACAACAGAAAAGCAGAAGAGAGAGAGAGAGAGAGAGAGAGAGAGGGAGAGAGAGAGAGGGGGTGGGAGAGAAGAGGGAGAGAGAGGGAGAGAGAGAGAGGGGGTGGCAGAGGAGAGGGAGAAAGAGAGAGAAAGAGAGAGAGAGAGAGAGAGAGAGAGAGGGGGTGGAAGAGGAGAGGGAGAAAGAGAGAGGGAGAGAGAGGGGGAGAGAGAGAAAGAGAGAGAGGTAGAAAAAGTAATTATGATGAAGAAAGAGGAGAACAACAACAACAAAAAGACCAAAAAGAAGAGGAAGAACAAGAACAAGAACAAGAACAAGAAAAAGAAGAAGACACCTTACAGAGTAAATCATACACAACAAAAGAGCGAAAGAGAGAGGGAGGAAGGCTGGTGGAACGAGAGGGGAAGAAAGAGGAAGAGGGGAAGAAAGAGGAAGAGGGGAAAAGAAAGAGAGAGAAAGATGAAGGAAAAGAAAAGGAAGAGAAGAGGGAGGAAGAGACAGAAAGAGACAGAGAGAGAGAACACTGAGTTGACAGAGCCTCACCACACTCACTTATTCTGCTTGAAAATTTATTTCAATGCAATCTTACCAGATTTCAACGATTTTACTGAGTTGTTCCAAGTGTCAATTATTCTCACTGATAAACCTCACTTGTTCTCCTTAAGTTCAACAATGAATTCTAATTTCAATCTGTCCAACTTCAAAGAGATAAAAAACTCACTGCCCGTGGCAGCATCTCTTCAATGACACTTGCTCCCAACGATATCGACAGAGCTACACACCCAAGATGGTGAGAGAAACTTCAGAGTTGTCTAAATGCCTACCCTAAGTCTTCACAAAGATTTATTCCAAGAGCCACAGACAGTTGGACGAAGAAGTCCTGAACAGGTCTTCAGGTAAAATTGGATATCTCCAACCACAAACTGGTGCTTGATTACTACTGACACCATAAATTATACTCATATAAAAACTCCTTGTTGTCCAAACTAAGATGTCACATGACTTTTACACAGAGACCAACGCTTAACCTGCCTGCTTTGTCGCGGAGGCCTAATAACCTTGCTTCAAAAAAGAAATGTGAATTTGAGATATTCCAAATGTGAGCTCAAATTACAGTTAATCCGCAGGAACAGGCTGAAATGTTGTTAGGTTCCAGCCAGTCAGTCGCAAGAGACCCATCGCAAATGGCTGTGTGTAAGTGTGTATGGCTTGCCTAGTACCTCCTTAGCTGCATCAGTGGAACTAATCTGATAGCCTAGTTCGCAGGCACAAACCCTAGCTCAGTTAGTCACAACGCGGAACAGAGTGTCTGAACCGAGACTACAATAGGCCCCGTCTATAGCTCCTCCTGACCAATTATTTTGACACACCCAGAGACTGGTGAACTTAGCCTCTGTAAATGCTTTATGGAATTGTATTAAAGTGTCAAAATAGAGTCTCTACCTGCAGATTATCGTTAGACTACCTTCAATGGTGTAATGAGCTTTCCTCACCTAGAAAACGCACCATTTTCATATTTGCAATCAAATATTGCAGTATGGCTGCAGAGTTTTAAAAGTGAATTTTGATGTGAAAGTTTCTACGCAACAGAATATGACCTAAACTGAATTCTATTGGTCGCTCTCCCAAAATGTGTTCAAACAACTCTAACCCTGCACAGATTAAAGGGACCAATCCTTTAAAAAAAAGAAAAGAAATGCGTGCTGCTAGTTTGTAGTATATCCCACTGACTAAAGGAACCAGGTGGTCCCTGTATTAAACCAATGGGAAGTAAAGAATTCAATAGTCAACAGGTTAAATCACCCCCCCCCCCCCCGAAAAAAAGTGAATCCTACACAATAACATATAAAAGTCTCTCTTCCAAAGTGTGTTCAAACAGCTCTATGGTAGCTTAGCGAAACATGATGCCACGTAAAAAAACGCGGGAAAGACGCATATGACAAAATTATTCAAAATCATCATTTTATTCTATACAGGCAGAACCAATATTTGAGTGTGTGTAAATCAGTATTTAACTCTATTGACACTTTTGAATATAATAACAAACACTTTTATTCAGATAAGTCTGATGGTAATCTTAGATGAACAGACAAAACTAGAAATTTAGCTCTTTGCATCTTTCCCTCGTCTTTATGCGCCATTACGTTTTGCTAAGGTACCCTATCAGATTTTGCTCAAACTTTCATTGATCTGTTTCTTCAATTTTTCTGCTTCTCTTAAAACCAGCTTGATATCCGGGTGGACTTCCCCTTTGACTTCACTGCACGTACATGTAAGGGAGGCTGCACGTCTGTGCATGGCTGTACGAGCGCAGTCACACGAGGGCCTACCAAATTGACAGACGATGGAGAAGGCATCCCAAAACCAGCTGTGTGAATGATCATGCAACACAGATGAGAATAACACACCAGAGATCTACCACACTCCCATATAAACCAAGCATCAGACATATACGGGCTTAAATTCACGCAGTTTGAATTCAAACCAAACGGGGTCAAAACCATGGTTTAACCTTCATCGTGGACTAAAGATAAGTGTATAGATAACGGTTATCTTGCCTGTTTATTTGACTTGAAAACATATACATCTGCTCATTTTTATATATTTTGCACAGAGACCAATTTCATCACTATCGTTGACTAGCATTTCAGAAATTCCTTTGGACCAGCCCCCCCCCCCCTCATGACACTGGTAAAATTACACAAGAAAAGGAACAGTTTAGCTCTGGAAACCTCTGAAAGAACTCGGGGGCGGGGGGAGTATCACCATTGATGTGAGAAAATCATACTTTTACAGAGGCGATGCAAAATGGACCTCTTGTGAACATAGAAATAATATCTAAACCAACTAATATTATGTAGGCCCTAGACCTGTCAACAAGATAATTTTTTTACTCAAGTCAAGCATAATACGTCCGAATGCTATGCTAAGTGAATGATGAAAACAATCTAGAATTTTCAGCTGATAAATTTCAGCAATAAATGTTCACTGTCTCTCCAACTTCACACACACTTTTCTGGATATCTATAATATTTTTGGGGGGGGTATAAACTTTACCCCTTATACTGGGTTTTTCAACAAAAAAAAAAAAGGAAACCAAACTTTGAAAAATTCCTGTAAACTGATTACAAGTATTTAACTGTAATGAATTTCATATCATATGAAAGAGTAATTCATTTGCTTTCCAGTGGTAACTTGTTTATATTTCCAGGGTCATGCATCACTGAACGCCATTGGATTCTGCACAAAAATTTTGAAAACAATGGTGTTCAGTGGCCCTAGAAACCTAACCAGTACCATAACGAAGCAAATGAATTACTCTTCTGTATGACATGAAATTCAAAACCGGTAAATACATAATCCATTTACAGGATTTTCTCAAAGTTGGGTTTCCTTTTTATGGAAACACCCAGTACATTTTTTCAACATATTATACATACTCTCTCTCTCTCTCTGTTTTCTTCATCATAACACGTATTTCACCTCTTTGGGAAAATTTCTTAGTTGACAACTCGAAAGAGAGGCAAGAGAGAAAATCTGAGCTGCCTGGCCTTACATGCTATAAGTGTATGTAATATGGTGTAAAAATGAAGCCCAGGAAAAAAAAACACTTCAAAATCGTCATGTGCTTCACAAAAGTAAACATATGCAAGTGACCGGAAATGCCAGACCCATTTTCCCCCCATAGACCCACTGTTAGACTAAAGCGTATGGCCATACGCTTTCGTAAATGGGAGTATTCAGTCATAGATATCTTAATAATAGCATTAATATCTTAATAATAGCATTATATATTTGTAAACCTTTCTATGCCTGGCTATTTATTTATCCTCCTGAACATCATTATACAAGACAGATATCAAAATTCAACAATTGATTAAATCAAGCCTCCACAAAGTTACCGAATCCCTTTAAAAGTTGCCACATCTGCACCTACTAGCAGTCATTGAATGCACTGGTGGAAAGCACATCTCACTCCTTAGATTCCCTGTGCTGTTGATGTTAATAGTTTGGTTTTATCTAGATGTGCAGTACTCACACACAAACAAACATCTGCTCAGCTAATGGATCATAATTGGGCAAACCATACGACCACCCAAAGCCTAACAATGGTTTCTGCATCAGACTTATATATGATTGCACATTAGATGTTTAAAGAGAAGGTTGAGTTCTGGAGAAACACGAAAAATAATTTGTGAGCTTTCTCATTCTTTTGATGTCAGTTTGGAAGGACAGCACAGTAGATATGACCCCTGAAAAGGATTGCTCTTCAAATGCTCTCATATTCGAAATACGAAGAGAAATAGCTGAAGTGTTCGAGCGGAAAATGAGTCTGGAATTTCCAGTCACTTGCATATCGTCTGTTTGGAGCCAGAAGGGCGTTAACTCTATGTTAAAGTATAGAATTAACGCCCTTCTGGCTCTGAGCAGACGATATGTTTACCTTTGTGAAGCACATGATGATTATGAAGTGCTTTTTTTTTCCTGGGCTTCATTTTTACACCATATCGCATACACTGATAGCATGTGAGGCTAGGCAGCTCAGATTTTATCAAGCCTCTACAAAGTTACCAAATCACTTTAATATACAGATACACAGGTAGGTTCTCAATCATAATCCTATTCCAGATTACAAAATAATGGACAATGGAAACATACTTCCTCACCTAAGCAACCCAGTAGATCCATGGATCGATTGTGGCCTATGAAAACCAGACTGTGACCCCCTCCTCCCCTTCCAATGGCCAACTGTAAAGCCCCATTAAAAAAAGGAAAAAAAAAAAGAACTTAAACCATAAACCTCTTCTGGGTTAAATACAGAAAATGTGAACACACCTCCTGACCTAAGCAGACTCAGCAGGGAACAGCCATGACCTATTCATACCAGGCTATTAATACCACACTATTAATCACAACACTAGATCACGCATATACCTTCTAGTTCTAAAGGATGATTAATAAGCACTGTCCTGGCTTAAAGGTAGTTTAACGCTGTTGCAGCTGCATATCAAGATTCTAGCCCTCTTGTTTGGTCAAAACTGCAGGCATGAAATTCACTACTGACTGCAGGGAAGTATAGTATACAAATGTTGACTGCTTTGAGGGGCATGGTTAAAACTATGGCCCGAGGTGTGCTCGCAACTGTGCTATGCCCCGAGACGACAGCCAAGGAGCATAGCACAGTTGCAAGATCACCAAGGGCCATGGTTTTTTAACTGTGACACGAAACAGAAGTAGTCAACATTTGTTTCATATACCACATCCTTCGTTAGCTCAGAAGTTTATTTCAAAGACAGATGAAATATGGTACCATAACATAATTCTCATCGATCGTTCTTTCAAAATTTTGTTCGGTGTACATGTATGGGGCCAGCCACGCACCCACGTATCTAAATTGCCATAGCTATGCACGCATTGCATTGCATTGCACGTGCATTGTAGTGCATTGTACGTGCGAGCAGAACTATGCCCGGTCAATATTTTTCACCATACCGCCCGGCAGTCCGTAGTGATTTTCATGACCGCAAATTTGACCAATCAGAGGCCTAGAATCTAGACATGCCGTATATAACAAAAAATATTGACTGGGCATAATTCTACTAGAGCATATAATGCATGTGGATACATGCACTGAGACATGGGCACTGATCTTTGATTGGTGAATTTCCCTGCTAATACCTGTACATACATTAGCCAAAAGATTTCTTTTTTGAGAATTCATATGCGGGATGGGGTATATAAAACAAATATTGACTGCTTATGTTTGTTTTTGGGGGGGGGGGTCACGGTTAAAACTATAGCTCCTGAGTGATCTCAAGACAGCGCTATAGTCAGGTTCACACGAAGGGAGCTGAACTTTGAGTTTCGCCTGTAGTTTCAAATTTATCTTGTAGTTTGAGACCGTATGGACTGACTCTTAGTTTCGAAAGTTTAAGTTCACTTGTAGTTCTAAAACCACAAGCGAGCTTGTGGTTAACACTGTAATTACATGTGACAATTCTTTTCTCTCTGATCATTTTTATTCTTACTTTCCTTCTCGGTAGCAAGCAGGCTTTTAGCTTTTCAGGGGGGGGGGGGTGGTCTGGATCTTTTTTTAATGGTCTGTATGCATGTGCCCCCTGTTTAAAATTTTGAATTTTGAGGATGTGGAGTTAAAGTTTAAAGTTGGAAGTTCCACACGCACTGGACTCGTGTCAGTGCCAAGTCATTGGGTAGACTACATAGATCCTGTACAAAAACACAGCTTAAAGCCTGGGGAATAAGACTATGAGACAGAGACTGTGTCACCTCAGGATGAAAACCATGAGAGTGCCTGTCCTTGTGAGACTAGCACAATGATGGTAATTACATCATAATTGACAGAAGAATGTAAGTTATGTAGTTTATGATCACAGTATATTTTCCATGAGCATGACCTTAGTAGCATGCAGGAGAGGGTACAGATAAGAGAGGTGGGGCAGACAGGAGTCAAATGGACATCTTTATATTAAAAAGACAATGGAAAAATTTCCCCCGTACAGTCATTGCATTTTAATTACCAGTAATTGAATCCTCTAATGCATCATACAGGCATTTTGTTTAGACCTTGACTTTGGCATTATTTTAAAGATAAAGTTGAGTTCTGCTCATGCGATTACATGCGTGAAAGAAACTCTCTCAAAGAAATTGGGAAGGTTGATCATGTCTACATATGACTGGAGTATGCTGTAAGGTTTTGGAATCATTTAAATGTTTTAAAAATGACCCAATCTCACTGAAAAGCACATGTACTGCACACATAAATGGGTATATGGGATGACACACACATATGGCATTAATGTTTGGCCCAAAGATTTCAGCTGCTTCTTGTCATATTTCGAATATAAGGGCATTCGAGGAGCAATCCTTTTCAGGGGATACTTCTGTTATGATGTTCTTCCAAACTAGCATAAAAGGAATGAGAAAGCTCACAAATTATCTTTCAGCTTTCCCAGAACTCAACCTTCTCTTTTAAAAGAGCTAGAGCCCAGAGAATAGCATTCACTAAAAGTCCTAAAAAGTTGTGGAAAATAAAGAGAAAAAAACTTTTAGCAACTCCCTCCCTGAAAAAAAAGTGGAGAATATTTTGGAGAGGGATGAGTTCTACTACTCTATGAAAAATATTAATCAAGTGTAAGTTTGAAGATAGCAGAGTACATGTAGAAAAGGGAGAGCCAAGTTAATTTCATATGTACTTGCTGGGTGATGTGCGCCCTCTATTTTCAGAAAGCAGACATATCTGGAAAAATGAAAGTGACTGAGGGAAGCCTTGCATTCAAATTACTAGTAGTTCTTGTGAAAGCACATAATGTCTTTTTAGCAGAAAAAAGAGGTCTCGCAGGAACAGATTGCTAAAACACAAGAGGGCAGGCCATGTGTGTACATGCAGAGTCATCCATACACAGAGTTTGACCAGCTCCATTTCAGTTGTACACAACATGGCATATATGTATTGTATATTCTTTTGTTGCAAGCTTGCCTAACAAAGCAACATGCATCATATTGTTACCTACTGGAGCCAAGTTGGCAAAGCTCTGTGTATAGATGGCTCTGTATGCATGTATATAAGACGCCACACAGAGCGGAAGAGCTGATATTCAGTGGAAAAGGTAAAGAAATGAGAAAAAAAGTAGATAAATCATTTTTTGAAGAAGAAAAAAAAAATGTTCACATTGAGTTAATGTGCTCTTTGTTCGCAGCATACAATATTCTGAAGAAAAAAACAATGACTGGAATTTGTACTTTTTCCTGATTCTTGCTGCAAGCAGTCCTCTTATCCAGAGTTGAGAAGGATGTGTTGTAGCTTTGAAACCACTGGATGAGTTGCTTAGCAACAAAGGATGCAGCTTGGATGATGCAACAATGAATGCAGGAGATAGAAGAAAGAGGAGCTGGTTTCTAAGGCATGTTTTCATCGCAGAATTCAATGAATTTGGCCCTGCCACATCATTCGTTCTTGGACACATGTATATGTGCTGTATATGTTGAACCATATAGTTCTTTGATTCAGCTTGCTTAAAGATAAAATAAGTCAAGTTCTTCAAATTGGCAACAAAAATATTTTTCTTTCATTGCTACATAGTTCTAATAAAATGTAATGTCTTTGAAAACAACATACTTGGCTAAGAATTTTGTCGAAAAGTTGAAAAAATTGCCAATTTTGACAAAAAACAATGATTTTGAACCTCTCAATATGTTGCCAATTTAAGGATTTTAAAGCTTATTCTCATTTTAAAGATTCCTAGCATCAAATGCAATATGGTCATGCCACAAAAATGGACACAGTGTTTGCAGAAATTTTTGCTCAATTTCTACTCATGCATCTGGTAGAATTTTTAGTCAGAGCTCTTAATCAAAACTTATTGAGCCAAACCACAAAATGTGGTGAATCGTCCCGAAAGGATTAATAAATTTGTTTATCTACCATTTATTTTCAGCCTAGAGAATTCAGTCCATGTTTGGTTGAAATATGTGGAACTTCATTTTCGGTCTTTTCCAGAACTCAAGATTACTTTTAGTTTTGGTTTGACGTTAATTCCAGTCGTCTAAACCTTCAGACACAAAACGGCAAGCATCAGCCTCTTTTGACCAACCCTTTCACGAAAAACTTGTCAATGATTCAGTGCAATGTGTCCTATACGACATATGTCTTTTATACATATATTTCATCCAAACATGAGAAATCTTGATGTGAGCACTGGATAATGGTCCATTCTGGTATACTGTTGTACACTGACATATCAAGAGATTTTTTATTTATGGATAAAATATATAAACGTCATATGATGTGCGGGGCACATTGCACTGAATGCCCCATTGGAGTGACAGTAAACTGAAGCTCCTAAATAGCGCCATCTTTCTACAGGATTTGAAAAGTGTCTGTGCCTCTCATTTTCCCATCATGACCCATTCTAGTTTGTAGAAGCTTGGAGGCAATTTTCCACATTGCAAGTCAAAAATCACAGTTTTAAAATTTAAAAAAAATGTGCCTATTATCCAAACAAGCTGTTTGTCAAAATTCAAATAAAATGCAATTAATTTTCAAATTATAATCTTAGATTAGCAATCACTGTAAGATGGCGCTGTTCAAGTTCTAACAGTGTAATGCCACTTTAACAGTTATCAAAAAAGAGGGTAATCCTAACTTGCTCGCAAACAGGAAAGCAGAGGAATTGAAGAAACAGATTAAAGGAAGTTTGATCAAAATTGGATAAACTGTAAGAATGATATATGTTTGAAAATTTTGATAACTTCATATATGTAAATTCCTGATTCGTTGATTAGTCGTTCAACTGACATAACTGGGTACAGCTCCATTTGCTGTAAACTAAAACATCACAAATTCCATATCCTTTCTTAAAGGCCTTTCGATGGGGGCGTTCAAAAAGATTGCTAACACGTTGCCATTATATGTACAATGATAAAGAAAATATTATATGCAGTAACATAATGTTTTTGTGTGTGTTGGAACTAATAGGAGTTATCTGAATGTATATCACAGTGACATTAGCCATTTGCCAATTTGACATTGTAATACCCGTTGTGATCGGAAATCTCGAAATCGTCAAAAATTGAAGACCAAAAAAATGTTTATCTGATTTCCTTCCAACTTTCAACAATCTGCTTCTCTCATTCATCTGCTTTCCTTCAGAGCAAATTGGATTTTCCTTCAATCATTTTATTCATCCATCCATCCATCCATCCATCAATCAGTCAATCACAGATTAATACAATTGCTCAAGCAATTCAATCTATCATTCTATTCATCCATCCATTCATTTGTGCTGTTGCAATATTGACTTGTTCTTTTTTTTTTTTCATACTGGAATTACTAATGGCCCTCACACCAGTATATCAACTAATAATGATCCATCTATATCTCATTTCCTTCAAATTAGTTTTTATCAGGCGAGAATTATTTCTCATCATTATCACAACCAAAATTATTTCTTAATAGCCTGTTCTGACTATGTGGAAGTTATATGAAACTTGTATTAAGGAAAGTCGGATAAAGAATTATCGTATGGTGAAAGGGCCATATACTGTATACGTGAACAAAAAAAATTAGTGTATAAATATTGCTGAAGAAAACTACTTTTGGGGGAGGTTAGCTAAAACAGTATGTGTAGTATAATGGATAGCTCTGGAGCATAAAAAATTACAGCCGAGTGGTTTGTTCAGAGTGCACACGATAAGCCCCACCCAGTTATGGGAGCCTGATTCTTTATGGAGTTTCATGTCAAAAATCCATTTCGCTACACGACATTTCATTATCGATGTTTCATATAATACATTCAGACTACAAAAATTAATTCCGTAACGTAAAGCTATACAGTATTCGTATAGCTTTACCATGAATTTTGGTAGTCTGAAAGTGGGATAAGTTAACCCATCGACCACAGAATTCCCTTATGACCATAGACTTGATACAGGAGCAGCTAATGGGTTAACTGCTTACTAATTGCAGAAGAAAGGGACAGACAAAAATGTTAGTGTACACATATACAGAGAGGAAGTGAAATAAATCATTGAAATAAAGAAAGCATGCATGGCTGAAGAACTTTGAAGAACTTGATTAACAGAGGTTGATTTTTAGAGAGCAGCATAATGATATCAACTAAATAATTTCTTTTCTAAAAAAATGAGTCAACATTGCTTTCTAGAAACAAGCTGCTAAGAACCAAGCAAATAAGTGCTCTATAAATATGACTCGCCAATTATTTGGGGGAAATATTAATTACAATATCCAGAAAAATCTAAAATATGGTCATCTAATTTTGAGGGGGATGGCATGAATATGATTAAATTTTGTTTTGCGTATACTGTATGTACCCTTCTTGGTGACTGATAATTTTCCCTGTCTATTTATACAAGAGGAGTTACCTTAAAAAAAAATGAAAGAAAAAAGATTAAATTGTGGAACTACACCGAGTATTCAAGCATTTTCTTTCACTTCCTTTCCATTTGAAAGAACAAACACTGCCACAAGGAGAATAATGAAAAACTCAAATGATCATTTTATTAAACAGTAAAACCCCTTATATTAAAAGATTACATACAATGGACATTGAGTGTCAATGAGAAACATTATAACAATACAAATACAAATATTCCGTGTGCTATAAGCCTCCATGGTGAAAATTTGTGCCTCTACTTTTTAAAAATGTTTTAAAATGCTCATAAAAAGAACCAGTTTAAACAGAGTTTTACTGCACTACAAACATACCATTTAAAACAATTACCCAGCAGTGCTAATAGGGTGTCTGTACTATTTGCTAAAATCTGAACAAATTTGAATTTGTTAGTCATTCAGACAAGTGGAGATTTATTCTGCTTGCCAATTTCAATCTATTTTGGTTGCCCTAATCTAGCAATCTACAAATGTCCAACAGGTTTTTTTTTTCTTCTTTTCTTTTTTTCTTTCATGTCATCTTCATATCATGACACCAATCATATATTTTTTTGGTCAAAAAGTCAAAGAATCGAGATTATGATATTTGTTATAGTCCTGCACTAGGTGAAACTAAAACACCTTTGAAAAACTGAAAATATACAACACGTGAGTAGAAGAAAAAAAAAAAATGCAAAAGACTGACATCGGTTACTAATAATATCAATCCCTGCACATACATAATTTTCTGGAGGGCAGGAAAACAAAAAGAAACTGATATTCAACCAAACTTGTGAGACAATTTGGAAAGTTTTCTTTTTTTTCATTTGCAAAGGCTATAATTCATATTTGAGACAACAGCTTGATTAGTGATTTTAGCAGAACCATTTCCATCACAGAGAGCGTTTGATAGTGACTCTGAATGCAGATATAAATGATTGAAAAAAAGAACCAGATTGATTACAGTATAAATATGGAAGATATCTTATTGCTCTTAGGTTACAAAGTGACTTTGTGCTTGACCTTCAGCATGTTGAATGTCAAACAAATACAAGACAATGTGAATTAGATTGAAAATAAGACCAACTGATTACAAATGTAGCCTAAATTAAGATTAGTTTACAACAAATAATGCAACTGTTACCTGCTTTACAGTTCTCAATTTGAATTCTACTGCATTAGTAATGTCAATACCAAATAGAAATTGTTAATCCATTATCTTGAAAAAAATCTTGATAAAATCTTTTATTTGGCATAATATATATCGTCTGTTGAGAGTCACATGGGTGATAGCTCATATAGATGCACATAAAACAGAGTGCCTTTTAGCTCTCAACACACCATAATACTTTTTTTATCATTTAATGTTGCCGACAGCCCTTTGGAGATGTAAAAATGCATAGAAATATTGAGGCAAGATAACAGAGTAATGCTGACTCTTTATTCGAATCCTCTTCTCAGTAACAGAAGGGCATTAACTCACTTCATTTTAACACAGGATTAATGCCCTTCTAGCTCCAAACAGACATTTTACACCTCTCATATTATGGTGTTTTTAAAATGTCAGATAAATGGCAAGGATGAAACAAGTTTCTTATGACTGAACCAAAGTATTATTTACATTTTTGAGAAATGGCTTCTAAAATTTAATATTTTTAATACCAATGATTAAATTTATTTAAAAATTATTCTTAAGTTGCTTATCCCCATCTCTTAACAGACGACTTTGAAAACTTGTGAGCAATTACATTATTCATGTACCAATAAGCAACTCTTTGACATCTAAAAAAGAGACACAATCTCTGAGAGGGCTGTGTAGGCAAAAAAAAAAAAATACTGCTCCTAAAATGTTTTAATGTAACTAGCTGTACAGAGATATGGATGAAAAATATGAATTAAATACTGCAATTATGATAAAACTACAAACAAAAACAACTGAACTGCCTTTATGTCTATTTTTGGACCCTGTTTCTATATAATGCTACGGGACAAACCCAAAATAAATAATACAAAACACTTTAACATATTTGCACAAAAATGAAATGAACATGATATAGAATCTACAAAAAACGAAAGGTCATATGTTATTGCATATAGCCTGTGGAATATATTCCAGGACTGACCCCCCCCTCCTCCCCCCCCTCCCCCCTTAAAGTAAAAACAAATAGCCTCTGAATGAAACAAAATCATATTCTGCAATCAATTAACTGATGCCACTGATACATGTTTCCGTCTTACTGTATAATATGTACCGTCTGTTTGGAGCTAGTAGGGCGTTAACTTATATATACTTCAAGACAGAGTTAATGCCCTTCTACCTCTAAATAGGCGATTTGCAGTTTTGGGTGAAATATATTCAAATCTGTACAGGCCTAAATCCTTACAGGCCTGCAATAAAAATTTCTTCAAAGTAGATTTCTAAGTAGTCTGTAAGTTTTTTTAGCTTACAATGCAGGGAGATATGAACGCTAAAGAAGTTCTGGAGCCTACAGCGTAGCTGGATTTTTACCTAGGCCTCATTACGGCCTGCGGATTCACGTGCAGAATAGCATATATGACGGTGAAGCACAATAATAATAATACATTATGCAATGCTGTGCAATCTCTTTTTTAAAATCAAGCTTCTTCACCCTAAAGCCCCTGATTACCATGAACTACAACAAATGTCTGCATAATACGTTTCCCACCACTTAACCCGCTGACAAATGAATTATGTTATTCCCATAGGTTTAATACAGGAGCCAGCCGGTTCCCGCAGCCAATGGGTTAAGAAAGAAAAAAAAGAGCTCTGCCACCAAACTTTCCTCATAGTATAAGACATACAATTCCATTCCTTATTTGTTCAATGCATGTGTATTACACAGAAGACTGCACCAACACCGTTTATTATGCATGGGACAATGTCGGAAGACGGACATACAGATAGAAAAAGAATTAATATAGACAATGATTAAGAAAGAAATACAGCTTACACACAATTAGTGATGACGTTAGACAAAAATTGTACAAAATGCTGATTTTAAGACTCAAAGAAAAGAAAACGAAGTTACAGAGTACATTCTAAATTTGCATCTCTACTTTCAGTCTTTTTTGCTTATTGCATTTACTTCAACTTACGCTAAATCAACTGTTTTCTCTTCCTTATCACCTCTCTCTCTCTCTATCTCTCTCTCTCTGTCTTTCCCTTAACTTACACAAATGCTTATTCTTACTTTGATAGCCTTCACTCACCTCTTTCCCAATTCTACTGATTTCTTTCTCTCCCTCTCTTTCACATTGTTCACTTAGTATAATATCCTCCAAATAATTCATAATTCATAATTTGGAATCCATAATTCAGAATAATTATCACACATATCATTCACATTTTCTCTCTTACATACAAACTTACAAAATAATCATTATAATCACCATCACCACCATCAGCAGATAACACTCTCCAATATTAGGCAAAGCAAAAGAAAACCTTTCCAAGCTTCTTGTCCAATCTTTGTTTTTTTCTTCCAAAAATGAGGAGCAGTTCTAGATGAAGATGGTATGGACCAAGTTCCAACCAGCTCCACAAACTGCCTTCATATAATGACATTTGCCCAAGGACTACAGTCTCCTTATAGACGTGTTTTATTGTTACTAGCTCCTCTGCATATCTAATTTCATCTTAAAATCAAAACAGATATAGAGTACTTACAGCCAAACGGGCATAACTCCTACCATTACAGGCATAGCTAACATTAATGCCCTTTTGGCTCTAAACCAATGATTTGATAACGAAGAGGCAGACAAGAAACTCGGATATCATTTTCACTTTAGCCGTACATGTAGTTATTCCAAGGCAAGATAACCTCCTTAACGCATTCCCTCCCGAATCCCTTCTATCAAAAGTACCCCCGGGAAGTAAAGACTTAATAGAGAAGCCCTGTTGTAAGCTGATGAAACAAGGCAATCTTCAGATAACGCAATGTCCGATTTACTGATCTGTAATTAAAAGACACATAGTTTACAAATTATTCTAGCGAGATGGAGTAAGTTTGTCATGGATTTTACATAACATGTACAGTAAAAAGGGAACTGAGCTAGGGGAGTGAAAACAGAGTGAAAAAAGAGTGGAAAAGAGTCGAAATAGAGTCGAAATTGAGCACGACTTTGCTCTTTTCTTTTTAGGGTGCACTCGTTATTCACTCCTAAACAAGTGATCACTGACATAACTCTCAGGGGAGTGGAAATAGAGTAAAATCAGAGAAAAAAAATCACTCTTTTCTTTTTTTAGGGAGCATTCAATAGTCACTCCTAAACAATCGATCACTGACTTGACTCCCAAGGGAGTGAACAAAGAGTGAAAAAAAGAGTTAAAAAAAAAAACACTGGTTATTCTATTTAACTCATAGCCCGCTATTGTCGACCACTGTCACGTCCGGGTTCTTGCTTCTGTCGACGATCGTCGACAGAAATAACGGACAAAAGATATAGCACTTGAAATAATCCAGCGGCCATGGGTTTCATAATGCACAGGCCAAAGAGTTAAAGATTAAAGAGAATTGAGACATGTTGGAGCAATGTATAATATGGGGCCTGATAAGGCTGTTAAAGAAAATTTGAAACAGATGTGTCAGGGCATGCCTGTTAAATGTTATGGGTGATTCACAACAGGATCGTTTTAGCCCCATACTATTCAACATTTGAATTTGTTTTTACAATGCATAAAAAAGCCCTTTAGCTAATATTCAATATGTCAAGAGAAGGTCGAGAAATATAAGCAATATTTAAATGGGATTTAAATTACTTCCATTACTTAACCCTTTCGCGAAATTGACCACATTTTGTGGTTTGGCTCAATAACTTTTGATTCAGAGCTCTAAAAAATATACCAGATGCACGAGTAGAAAGAGCAAAATTTTCTGCACACACCATGTCCATTTTTATTGCATGACCATATTGCGTTTGATGCCAGGAATTTTAAAAACAAGAATAAGCTTTGAGATCCTTAAATTGGCAACACATTGAGAGGTTTGAAATCATTGTTTTTCATCAAAATTGGCAATTTCTTTCAACTATTCAACAAATTTCTAACCATGTATATTGTTTTCAAAGACATTGCACCTTATTTGAACCATGTAGCCCTAAAAGAAAAATATTATTGTTGCCAATTTGAAGAACAAAATGTGATCAATTTAGCCCTTAAATAATTCTTGTCCTGAAAGGGTTAATACTGATTTTTCAACAAGATTCAAGGTTAGATTTTTTGTGGTATTAAAATCAATTCTGTGATCTTATTTCTAAATCACTGAGAAATTTGTATTTTGTTTTCATGCATATCTAATCCATATCATAATGTTGATGTAATTGTATTTACTGTGTTTATTACATACAATATATTGTAAGCACTTCACTTCAGTTTCCAGGCTTGCATAGATGTAAATTGTTCAGTAATAATATCAATCGTTATTTCATTCTGATAATATGATTATCATAGTCAATAATTATTTTTAGTATGAGCTAAGAGTGATAAAACTAAATAATATGAAAATCATTAAAAAAAAAGCTTTAAAATGCATTAATTCATACTGTGCCTAGGAACTTAACTTAACAAATGCATGAAGTGTGAACACTGCTAATAGGTTAAGTTACTGCTTATGTTATGTTTAAAAGAAATTATATCAAATTATATTGAAGAATCAAAACTGTGTTCATATAATGAATTGAAAGCGTCTTGTGGAAAAAAGGGACAAGTTGAAAATAATTTATTGTATAGTGTTAAAGAATAATGCTGTCTTCATTGAAAATAGGTAATAAAATGTGTTCAAAAATGATTGTGAAGTGCCTATGTATTAACAAAAAATATGATAATAATAAAAATAAAATAATGATTACTGTAATTCAAAAGAGAATTAAAGTGAACCTAGATGTAGGGGGAAAAGAACCTCTCGTTCCCAAAGTGGCAACTTATCATGCATCTTGCAATCTCACACCATTCCAATGTCACCTCTCAAAGATTTAGGGGGAGAATTTCCCCCAAAGCACATGCATGTCCATGTGTGTCCCCCATAAAGAATCATGTCGTCTGTTTGGAGCCAGAAGGGCATTAATCCAGTGTTAAAGAAACAGAGTTAACGCCCTTCTGGCTCTCAACAGACGATGTACAGGCATGGAAATCCAGTTTTTTGTTGGAGTCACATGGATCACTTCGGTAGGAATGGAATCCGCGATTGAAATAGTCGAATCCACTCTCAAAAGAGTGATTCAACCACTACCTTGCAGTGGATTCCACTATGATTTGGAGAGGACGCAACTCCAAAGGACATGATCCCAAATTGACTCATATCAACTAACTGGATTTCCACTCCTCAGCATTGCATTAAGAGAATGGCAGAATGAGACTCGGAGATGGGTTACTCCCTTCTAGCAGTCACATGAATACTAGAACTACACCTCATAGGTAGAAGGGTTTAGCTCCACAGAAGGGAAATCATAAATCAAAGCATCCTTAGGAAAGGGGATCGCAGCCTCGGCATGCAAAACACACTACCAACACCAAAACTAGAGCTGGGATGCAAAAGATCCTTGAGCACATTCAACCACAGAATCTAACCATACTACATTGTACATGTACATAGCGACTTTCCTGCTCTCAAACAGAGTGGAATACACTACTGATAGGGAATGCGGCCACAAAAACGGATCCCCGGCAAGTCAGATACAGGACCGTGTTAGGATATCTTTCAAATCATAACAGCTAAAAGGACGTAAATGAACCAAAATCAAACAATATGATAATGAGAAATGAGAAATATATATAAATACAAATGGCTGGATTGTTACATGACAGGTTATATTTAATATACATGTAAAAGAGAGGCATATATATGAATGTTTTAAGTGGTTGCTAAAGCTAGGATACATTGCTCATAAACACAAAGTTAGAAGGGTACAGTGAATGGATTATAATACAGGTATGGCATGATATATATGATTTTTTTTTTTTAATGGATGCTTGCAATATTTTTCTTTCAATGAAAGCAATTTACTACAATTGAAGTGACTTAAAAAAAGATATATATCAGAACAACATTTCAGAATTTATTTTATTTTCACCACCACCATAGAAAATATTGATGGGGTAAAATATAAACATTGGGGTGGCCTCAAAGTCATGCTTCTGGTTAAAGAACAAACAATGTTACTATCTTGAGCATGCTGCACTATTTCTATAAACAGGGGCTTGGATATGTTTAGCATTGGCATAAAGGCAAGAAATGCATGGTATTTTCACTCCCACAAAAAGCAAAGGTTCATTCCATTACATTCAATATTTTTTTAAAATCTAAAATATATAATTTTGCTCAGTTTTAACATCATACCACACCAACTATTTCAGACACAACAATGCAATACATTTTCCACAAGCCTTTGACTGAAGCAAATGACACCTTTTTATGAAAAAAAAACAACTAAAAAAAACAAAAACAAAATAAAAATATACCAAACCCATCTCAGAGATTTAAGGGGACCAAGCACATTTCCCCCTACCTGATATGCTAGAATCCCAAGATATTCAAAATACTGACCTAATACAAATTTCTTACTTATAGTTCTATGGAATGCATTATGAAATTAATTGGGAGTAATCCTGTACTCTTGACTTGACAGTATATATCTTTCTTTTTTTTTGGGGGGGGGGTGTGTTTGGTCCCCTTTTCATAAGGGTGGAATGCAAGAAAAAAATCTAGTATATACACATACACCCATGCATGCAAGAAAATAATTATTTTGAGTCTCCAGATGACTTCAAAAATATATGTATATATATATATATTGATTTGATTTCCTTACTGAAATACAGAAAACTAATAATACACCCCAGCCTTACCAGAACATGCTTGATAGAATATTAACAGTGTTTTATAGTGAGAATTTACCTGAAATTCATGGAAATAACATTTTACATAATGTATCCTAATATGATATCTTCGATCTGCTTCCGGTCATTTACCCTAGATAAGCTATAAATACCTGATGAATATTACTAGGTAAATGTTATTTTGTTTCGGGAGTTGGCAGCTAGAATGACATTAACCAGTCACTTGTAACATACGTAAATGTTCCCTTTGCTCTCTAAAGACAAATGTCTTTTTTATCCATACTGCAACTATGCAAATGTGTCTATTCAGCAGTGAGTGTTGTATTTGGTGAGAGATGCAATACATGCAAGTAACATCTGAATGCATAATTGTTAAAAGCCTGCAAGTACAGTGAGATATGACCTAGTCCACCGTTTCCAATAGTTCTTGGACCATCTTTCTCCTACCATCCCTTATTATCCGTCTATGCTATCAAGGCAAGCACTGAAGGGGACTCCAAACAGACAATTCTACTGGCTTCATTTATTTGCAACAAAGCATTTTAATAATTTTTCCTTTCAAGAAAATGAAACAAACTTTGGCAATTAATGAATGGGATGGTTTCCTGTTGTTACTCTGATTTTTTTTTCATGAATATCAAATTCCACTTTTCATTTTCTGTTTTGATTTTAATCTGCTTTGAGCTCCATGGTCAATAACTCTCAACAAAAAAAAATGTATTCATCTTTCATTTGGTCACTAGCTTCAAGAACCAGCAGATTATGCTTAAGCCATGAAGGTACGCTGCCTAATGAAATCAGCGATGATGATTGAATAGAGCGTGTCAAGAAGGTTTGGAAACGATGAGCTAATATTTGCATGAATTGAGGTTGTTGTTAGAAGGATGTTTCCAAGAGGAGTGGAAACAGTAACCTAGAATTTGCGTGAAGTGATGTTGGTATTAGAAGGCCGTATACCTGATACGCCGTTGGTTTGTCTGGGAGAGGCCGGCTGGTTGGTGAAGTCGTAGTTGCCCTTGAGCTTGAAGTTCTGCTTGAAGTGGGGCAGGCAGAAGACGTTGCCCTTGCATGCTGCATACTTGCCCAGGCTGTGAGGCGAGAGAGGGATGGAGAGAGAAAGAGAGGGGGGGGCGGGGGAGGAAGGAGGAAGATACACAGATGGAGCATGGGGAAGAGAGAACAGTGGATGGGAGAAAAAAAGAGAAATAGAGGAAGAAAGAGAAAGAGAGAGAGGGTGAAAAAGGGTGACAGGAGAGGGGAGGGGATTGGATATTGAGAAAAAAGAAATGGGGAGGAGCGGGAGAGAGAGAGAGAAATAAAAAAGGAAGGTGGAGAAGGACACAGAGAGAGAAGTGGATGGATATATGGACAATAAGATTGAGATGGATAAGAGAGAACAAAGGAAAGAAGGAAAGGAGAGAGAGAGGCGGGGGGGGGGGGGCACCAAGCGAGAGAGAGAACAACAAAAGAAGAGACCGGAGAAGAATAGGGTGGGGCCAACAGAAATAGGAAGAGTGAGGAAAAGAGGCAGGTAGGCAGAAAAGAGAGAAGGATGACATGAGGAGATGGCAAAGAGAGGAGAGAATGAAAGAGAAAGAGAGGAGAGATTGAAAGAGAAAGAGAGGAGAGAATGAAAGAGAAAGAGGGAAAGAGAAATGTAGTAACACAAACATTAAAGATAGAGATAGATGTGTGAGAGAGAGAGAGAGAGAGAGAGAGAACAAAGCAAAGAGAATAGCAAGAGAGAACGAAGGGGAAGGTGGACCAGAATAAGGTAAATAATTGAGGAAAAGAGAGGGAACAGTACACAAAAAGAGTAGCATGAAAAGGGGAACAAAAGAAAGAACGAAAATACAACACAAAGGTAGTGGTTTGGGGAAAAGAATAGCAAAGACAATAAAATAAAAGGAGTCAATAATGACAGATATATTTGAAGTAACAAATAATTATCTAGACAATAGAATTTAATAAATATTTTATTGTTTTGTCTTCAATCAAAACAAAAAGTAAATCATACAAACAATTTAACTTAAGAGAGAGATGAATACAAAGATGAAAATCTTAGACAAATGATTTGGCACCAAGTTCTTAAAGATAAAGTTGAGTTCTGGTCATGAGATTGAATTGTGAAAGAAACTGTCTCAAAGCAATTGGGAAAGGTTGATTGTATAGCACATAAGAATTGGTGTACGCTGCAAGGTTTTGGAATCACCGAAATGATAAGAAATGGACTCAATCCTGCTGAAAGTCATATGCACGGCACTCAGAAATGTGTATATGGGACTACACACAAATGTTCGGCCCGAACATTTTAGCTGTTTCTTGTCATATTTTAAATGCGAGAGCATTTGAATAGCAATCCTTTTCAGGGGACATTTGTACTATGATAATCTTCCAAACTAACATAAAAAGAATGAGAAAGCTCACAAATTATTTTTTTTACCTTTCCCAGAACTCAACTTTCCCTTTTAAAAGGGATATCTGGAAGAAGAGTCTTCTTTCATAGAAGAGGTGTTGACACTGGTAACTTAATGTAACCTAACCCAATATCAGATAGTTGCTGGTCCTACATTTAACAACTATGCAATTTCTTTTATTTATAAGGGAGTCGTCCCCCCCCCCCAAAAAAAAAGCCCCTTTCCTCAGTTTCAATACAAATTAACTAGTGAGTGAGTGTTGCAAATCAATATACTCCTCTCCCTCCAAAATCAAATCCCTAAAGATCTTGTTCCAGAAATATTCACTGAACTCAACCTCACAAGTGCTGTGGACAAGAATATTTTCAGGACAAAAATGAAAAAATGAAATTATTTCTGGAAATATGATGTATAAACAGATTTTGGACAGGCCACCTTTTAGAATGGGGATGGTGCTGGGGGGGGGGGGGGGGGGGGTTAACAGAGGTGTGAGAGCATCTGTGAGAAAAAGTCTGAAATAATCTGAAATGTCTGAAAAGATGTGCCTTTCAATGCGTTCAAACTGCAGAATAAGTCCGAAAATGGGTTTTTTGCGAAGTTAA
Organism: Heliocidaris tuberculata; assembly: GCA_025618425.1. Taxonomy (NCBI): domain Eukaryota; kingdom Metazoa; phylum Echinodermata; class Echinoidea; order Camarodonta; family Echinometridae; genus Heliocidaris; species Heliocidaris tuberculata. Next base: position 32,641,743 of record CM046842.1, on the reverse strand, counting down.
GTGCAAGAAAGTCTTGAGATTGGATTAAAAAATCTGAACTCCCACATCCCTGGGTTAAGCAGCATCTCCAGTTACTATCATCCTATTTCTCTCCTCTTTCTGCCATCATAGTCTTCTCATCCCTTCCCTCATTTTCCATCTTCCCTGACCGTTCCTAATAAACCCATCACTCTTCTCCCTTACCGCCGTTTCACAATCTCCATCCCCGTTCTCACCCAACGCCTCTAAATTTAGCCCAAAGTGAGAGGGCGACGTGACGTTCCATACATCAGCCCGGGCGAGCGTCGTCCAGGCGTGAAACACGCTTCACGCTCCCCAATAATTACCACACATGGGGGTCATGGCATGCACCTTGGTGGAAAAAAAGGAGCATTTGCCCTTCTTACACCAATCAAATAAGAGTATATGGTCTGTTCAAAGCCAGATGCAGAAGGGCATTAACTCTGTGTTCAGGTACAGGAGACAATGCTCTTCTGGCACCAGAGGATGTAATCTGGTATTCCACCCTCTTGGAGCGATTGAAAAGGGGTTTCTAATCTTGTGTAATTGCATTTACCAAAAGCAATTTGCTCTCTCAAAACACTTTCTACTAATACACAACCTTTCTCAGACCAAGGAGATAACTCTTTGCCCAGACCACCGAGGACCATACTTGTGCATGTATGTTTGTTTCATATATTCAGGCTTATATCCTGTAAATCTAAAAAGGAAAATCTTTCTTCTTCCTTGTTCGTACCCACCATCAAATTGTATATCATTACTATGTCACTTGGAAGTTGGAAGGGATGTTGTCGTTGAACTTTGCAATAATTTAACATTTCCTAGCATGGATTAACTTTACTTTCTTTTAATAATATAATATAACACTTTTTTCTTCTCTGAAGCATGATTTGTCTGCTAGAGAACTTGACAGAAAAGTTTATTTTCTTTTAATAATAACTTTTTTCATCTGCTTAAAGGTAGAAGATAGTTTTGGGAAGCTCTCAAAAACTTTTCGTGAGATTTCTTTGATTTTACTTAATAAATAGCAGGGTACTAACATAACTAAGATGCTGTGAAGTTTTTTCCTCCTCAAGTGAAATATTTATCGAATGAGAGGTGAAAAGTAATAAAAATCCCTGGCCCAAAAAAGAGGGGATGTAAATTCAAACAACGGCCACACACATTACGCACATGGGGATTGCTGTGTGTTATAGAATACGCTACACACAGTGCGAAGCGCTGGGTTTATTGTGCGGGGAACCTTCGGGTGGATATGGTCTTAGCATGAGGCAGTGAAAAGCCGTTACCAAGCGTTTCTTACAGACATTTACACTAAAATTTGTTGGAAATCGTGAATGGAATGTTAAATAATCTCGGACATGTGTCTTATGATAAAAGGAGAATAGTATGTGACTATGTTAAATAAGTTTCTTGCCAGCCTTGTTTTTGCTACCGAAACTGTCTGTGAGCTTTAAGAGCTTGATATAATCTAAATGTTTACACTATTTCGCTATGACTAAGCACCATACATAGCATTCACTATACGTTATAAATAAACACCTAACAGCTAACACCTAACACCTACCTTAGGCACTTCTTGCACTCAGCGCATCTGAAGCACGTCTTATGGTAGATGATATTGTCAGCGGTGATCTTCTCCATGGGGTAGACTCGTTTCTGGCATACATGGCACAGTTCTGAGGTAACAGTCTACAGAGGGCGACAGAGACAAAAAATACAGAATAGAATATCCTTGTTAAAATGGTTGAAATTTTCGAGGAGATTGACTCGCTTCTGACATACATAGCATACAAAGAGTCTGCAGTGGGCAGGAGAGACAAATCCACAATAGAATATTTTCATTGAAATTGTTGAAAATATCCAAAAGGATTCATTCTTAAGAGCCATCTAAAGAGGGCAGGAGTGAAAAATAAAGAACAGAACATCCTTGTTCGGCTCATTTGAATTGTAATGATATGTCTGAACAGTGCAGACATCGATGTTGGTCATCTTAAGAAAAGAAATTGAAAGTTTGGGCCGAAATGACATTTTCATTGTGCTAAATAATAATGTTATCTGAAAGCCAAAAACATTCTTACGTTTTTAAAGAGACATAATTATCTCACTTGGTGTTTGTTTTATCTTCATGTCCAAAACAGGCCATGTGGATCATTTTCATTGTCATATCGCATTTTAGAAAGAAATTATATGTACATGTACAGTGTACTAATACTTTGATGGATGATATTCCTATATTAAAGCATTCTTCCTCATTCCTTAACGCTATTAATACATTTTCAAGTATTATGTATTATGTCATGAATCAGGAAAAAACACTTTCCTTTTTGTAAATATCTATGTGTCAATCATGTATAATTTTCTTTTTGATTCCTCTCTTCTGTCTTAAGGAGAGCTCACCTTTTCTGAAGTGGAGTGGATTTTGTTGGCAGTAAAATAATTGGGGCAAAAAATGAGACTGGGTCTTGTATGTCAAATCCATTTTGTTGGGCAGATATCATATCAGCTGATTGAGAGCCAGAAGGCAGCTAACTCTGTGTTAAAGCATATGACTTAACGCCCTTCTGGTTCCAAACAGACAATACATAAATATAGTATTACACGGACAGTGTGAGTTTGTTTCGAATCTGTGCAATGTTATTTATCCTTGGGGCAAGAAACAATGCTTTCAGTTTTTCACAAGTATGAACGCAGCTCTACAATTGGGGCAAAAAGGAGACTGGGCCATGCAGGTCTTTACCATATTGTAAGGCAGATACTGTATATCGAATGATAGTATTAAAGTCACTTTGAGTTTGTTTTGAAACTGTGCAATTCTATTTATCCTGCAGCATGAAACAATGAATGTTTTCACATGTATGAACGCAGCTCCTTGTCTCTGAAGTGCTCTCCACCCGTATCCCTGCCCACGTTCCCATATCAAGTTCTACCAGGCTGTCAACACGCTTGCAACTCGATACGCAAAAGTGGGTCAAAAAACGTTCTCGGTCATAGACAGGCTACATGGCTTGAACACTGAAGTCTTTCTTTCTTCTGTCATCCTAACTGAAGTACATGTTTATCACACACCAGGAAGTGTAATACACAAGTATATCACAGATATGCACTCATAGATCTGTACAGGGTGGCCCAAGATGAGTTGTAACACCTGAGATCTGCAATTTCAACGACATAATTGACACAATTTCATGGATTTTTATTTTATTGGGTAGAAAATTCTTTTCTGAGTAAAATGATATCATGATTAGCATAGGTGGGTCAGGCATTTTGATTCTACTGCTTTTTTGTGAGGCAACGTCGTTTTCAAAATTTGCTGCTTTTGCAACCTATGTCATGCTTGAAGCAGCGGAAGAAAAGTACATGGTGGCATCCCATACAATCTCCATTTCATTTATGCTGTCTTTGTTTTCATAGCTAGAGCGGTAATACAATCTCCATTTCATTTATGTTGTCTTTGTTTTCATAGCTAGAGTGGTAATGAGTTTGTCTACACAGCTGATTGTATGGGAAGCTGTCATGTGCAAGGCCTAGACTCAAATCATATTCATTACCTGGCATCTGTCATTATCAAACTATTGCAAGGATAATCATTTGAGAAAACTGTCTTATGAAGAACCTAAGTGACTGAAATGACATAAAGGGAGGGCAACAATTGCAGATCTCAGGTGTTGTGGTCCTTTCTCGGACACCTTGTATACTAGCTGTATAACAGTAACAAGAAATTGATTAGGACAGTGAATTTAGCAATGACTTTTGTCATTTATCAAAAATTGATTATTTTTTTAAAATGAATATAAGTATTTGCTATTTGACCCTGCCAGATACACAATCAACATTCTTCTGTAAAGAAAATATTGTAGATTTGTTCAAATTCTAATCATGCTTGTTCTAGAAAGGAGTCTGTTTCATTGTAGGAAATTTCAGTATTAGTGGCACACAAACAAGTAAATATAGGGCCTACATGTAGGTATCCAAGAATAACAAAAGCAAAGAACAAAAAAAAAAAAAGACAATCAGAAAATTTATATGCCAAGTTCGAAGCATCCTCTCTCTTTGTTCCATTATTCTCAGGGTATGTATTCTAAAGCTTGATGGGGAGCTGTTATTTGCTGAGCTGTTTAATGCTAGACTACACAAACTAACGCAATCTCCTACATTTACAACCGATATATACTATATCACCCATGCTTCATGCATGTAGGAAAACAGAAGGAGGAATTTTGTATGCAGATTAATTTATTCTATGGCCCGATGCACAAGAAGCGTTATTCCACAAGGCAAGTTACGCTAACTGGTTGTTCACTTCAACAGAACTCATGCCACGGTAAGCAGCGAAAAATAGGCCTCTGCAGATAATGACGGCTGCGCCCCAGTTGAATGTTCTCTATGCACTCATTTGTTCGTGTAGTTTGCTAGGCCAGTATTTTGACAGAAGCAGATTTAGGACAAATGTGAAAGTCATGTTTTGACTTGTATTCTGTATGTGGGCACATCCATCACTATCTCTATGCAGGGGCCTATAGTTTACTGCTTCGTGGCAAGAATTTTATTGAACTGAACAATCGGTTGGCGTAATTGACGTAGTGATATACGGATTGTGTGCCTCGGGCCTGGAGATTTATTTCACGAGGCTTGAGAAGTGGACTGAGTAAGACATGCAAATCAACGAAAGCTATCACGTTAGTCAGGATGAAGTCATCACTGGTTAATGACCAGTCAAGGAGGTGTCAGGTCTTAACGACTCGGTCTTGTAAGGAAATGGCTCATTTCCCCATGTTTGTCAACATCAATGATAATCTAGTCCAGTATTCATAGCGTTGTGTTGAAAGGTTTGTTGTATCAAGTCCATCAAGTGCAATTAGACCTCGAGCCCATGCAGGTCTCTTGGTCGGGAGAAAAAAGAAAAAAAATCCAGAAATGTAGAGCGATTCACTTACTTGTAGCTATAGAAAACTCATAAATTCAAATTCAAATTCATTTATTGATTCAAAATCCGAACATAAAGGATCATTCTCAATTTTAATTTTACAAAGCATAACAGACATACCAAAATAACAACTAAAAAAATACTCATAAGATACTAGGAAAAAACAATAAGCCCCCCCCCCCCAAAAAAAAACACAAACAAACAAACAAACACAACACAACACAACAATAATAACAAAATCTAACAAACAAAATTTTAAAAAAGAATAAAAAACCCCAAAAACGAAGCATTGCAGTGATAAATCTCACTACATCTGTAGACACACATATCTAAGAAAACTCAGAGAGGAACATTGACAAGTTTGGGAATGATTCATCCTAAGCCCCCCATTTTTTCCTCACTACCCACCCACTACCCCCCCCCCCCCACCCCCCATCCCCCGAACCTTGAAATAAGAATGGAGCCCTGATATAGGAGTATGTGAGACTGGGGGGGGGCACTTGTCCTACTTTAACAACATGTATCTTCCTGTACAGCTTCCTGCAGTGCCACCCACAAACCTTCCACTTGAACCTTTAAAACAACATTGTATAAAGCCAGGGCCATTCTGTGCAATGGTGCTCCTAAAATGCTTTAATGCTTTGCTCCTGTTTTCATAGATTCAGTGAGATTGGGTCAATTTCTTATCATTTTGATGATTCCAAAACCTCACAATAAACATGAACACCAATTCTTTTTTACACATGATCAACCTTTCCCAATTGCTTTAAGACAGTTTCCTCCACAGTGAAATTGCATGACCAGGGCCCTCTTGCATAAAAAGTTGCGATTAAACGCCACTCAAAAAATTTAAAGCAAGTCTCAAATACGCTATCCTGATTGGTTGAAAATCAAGTTGTGTTTAATTTTTTGAGTTTCGTTCAATCGCAACTTTTTTATGCAAGAGGGCCCACAGCTCAACTTTATCTTCAAGCATGCTCTCAAGATAAACCCCACCCAGTTTAAAGGTATCGTACAGTAGTGGGAAAGGTGGCGCTTTGGATATTTAACTACTTTGTCAGCTGGAATGGAAATTACTACATATACTGTTGTGAAATGATTAATTTCGAACGTAGGTGACGTTTGTTTGAAGAAAAATGGTTTAGAAGTGGCTAAAATATCCCCCAAAATAAACATCGAATTACAAGCGCGGTACCGCGTTGACAGTTCACACACGTGTAAACAGTGTGTGCGAACTGCTGAGCGCCGTTGAGCCGGGAGCGTCGGGGTAGGTGGTCCTTAGCGAGGGTATAAGGTAACCGTTGATATTCAATCATTTGAATTATTTTATGGAAAATCACCGGAAATCATGAAAAGAATACCGGATTATCTCACTCATGTATCTTTTTATGCAAGCCGAACAATATGAGACTGATTTTGAGCAGTTTCATGCCAACTTTCATTTTGCTACCACTACTGTTTATTACCTTTAATATAGAGAAAATGATAATCATTTTTGCCTACATATGACATGAAACAACCAAACACTTATCTGAAAGGCTGAAACCTGGAAACAGAGTTACAGAAAAAAAAAATCATTTTGAATGCAGACTGTTGCCCTTTTCCACGTTTTTTGGCCATATTTTTTCTTTTATCAAACAGCATAATTTCTGGAGACACCTTTAATTCATAATACCACACAGATTGCAAGTATGAATGCAGTACTGCATAGCCAAACCGATGCCATGTTGGCTAAGAAAGTCATGACCTAATTCTGAAAAGGTCAGACAGGAATATTTGGCATAGCCACCCACCAATTCAGTTCTATCTGGATGGAAGTCCAAAGGGCTACTGTCATAATCCACAATGATACTCTTATGATGCTGAATGATCTACTAAACGCATGCAATGTGCTTCTATGAAAATAGTAGTAAAGCAAAAGCATCTTAGACCCCGTTCTCACTCACTTTTGAAAGTGGTCTTAGTTAGACCGCTCCAGAGGAACGGGTCTTGAGGAACGGTTTGCTAGCGTTCACACTCCGAGCAGTTTTTCTCGCTCAAACCGCTCCACGATTCAAAGTGGCCTTGTTGCTATGGCAGCTCAGGTCAGCGGGTCAAATTTTTCGCGCGGAATACAAACTGATGTACCGTAGCGTGCCTGCCGGCTGCCCGATCGATTGCTTTTGCTTTTTTTTCCGCGCGGAACGTCACTAGCTCACTTCTGGTTGAAGTACGCTTTCGTTCACATTGCACGTTTAGAGCGGTCCATACCGCTCTTAATAAGACCCGTTCCTCAAGACCACCTCCCCGAGGTGGTCTTCTGGAGCGGTCCAGAAGACCACTTCCTGGACCACTTTGACCGTTCACACTCACCTAAGAACCGTTCCTGAGGAACGGGTCTTAGATAGACCGCTCCAAAAGTCCACTTTCAAAGTGAGTGAGAACGGGGTCTTAGGAGCACCAATAAACAGAATGAACAGTTATGGTATAAAGCCCTCAAAAACTTTTTCCTCAGATTTCTTGGATTTTAGTTGATAAATAGCAAGATACTAGCAATACAAAACTGCTGTGAAGATTTCATCTCAACACGAGAGGAATATTAAACAAATAAGAGGTACAAAATAATTTAGATACAGGTCAGGGATCTTAACTCCTACAACATCAAGTTGTAGGCCTACTACTAATACGTGTACAAACATGTAAAACCTATGGGAGAATGCATGCTACATGTACACAGGCGCTATCTTCATCCAAAGCACCAACATTGTTGTGTGGGCTGCCATCAGGGTTGAAGGGTCCTAGCGTAGGGCAGTACGTCGCCCGTTGCCGTAATCCAACGTTCCTTGAAGATATTTACCCTAAAATTAACCGGAAATCAAGGATGGAACACCAAATGATCTTGTAGATATACCGGTATATCTTTATATACAAGGTGAACAACATGAGACTATATTCAACAAGCTTTTCTTTTTCCTACCGAAACTGTACATGAGCTATAAGGGTGAGCTCAAGTCCAAAATTGATGGGAGTGCTTCATCCTATAAAGCCTATTTATTAATTTATGTTTTTGTGTAGGCCTTTTACAGTGTACTTCCAGCAGTTTTGAATACCGGTAACCAAAATATGAAACATTGTTCTAACTTATTTGAATTGTTTAACGTTCCTTTACAATGAAGATAGATAATTTCAATTATTTTGGCCCACCTTAAAGCCTCTCCAGCCCTACCCCCAACAAAAAAAGT